>CM061540.1:265222904-266422904 GCA_030864215.1 Capsicum pubescens | reverse complement strand
GATGTAGGGTGGTATCTTAGTGGCGAGGGATGGTTTAGCTTTACACACCTTAGTGATTTACTAGCTACGATAGTATTTCGGGCCTCAAACAATTCTACCCATGATAGTGTAGACTTTATCCTTCCAATCACTAATTCAAGCTATCTAAGAGGCAATCCACTAGCTACATAGATAACATATACATCCATTAATGATCCGTAGGTGCATTAATAATTTATTCCAAGTATCTTCACTTATACCCAAAACCAATTGAATTTATTAACAAGAATCTGAAATAAATTCCAAGTTTTCGAACTCATACAATTCAACATTAAATCCACCCAATTGATAGGAATTCCTAAAAACTCATCTTTTATCAAAATTTTCCCCTTTCCCCCCAGTTCTCACTAACCCATTTCAAAGAGTAGTGAAAATATTCAAATTAAACACCCCAACTACTTATCTATAATCATATTCGAAAATAGGATAAAGAATTTACCTCTTGGTGTTCATATACCAACTACTGATTTTATAAATTAATTCTTGAAATCCTTTAAGGTTGCCACAAATTCCTTTAGTTTATGATACGTAAAACATAGGTACGACTCTTCTACTTATAATCCATTCTTAATAATTTAGATTAATTATCCTTGTTGATAGGATAGAAAAAGGAAGGAAGAAAAAAAAGAAAAAGAGGGAGTAGTGCCCATTTCTTGTTTCCTGGAATTGATTTCCAGTGCAATGAGAAATTCTCCCTCATTTTCACTTAATGCTAGCTTAGGAAAAAATAATTAAGAGGTGGCCCCCACATACTGCTAATATTAATAACAAATATATAAAAAGAAAATATAAGGAGGCATCACTTAGTATTTTATCCCAATAAGCATAAAATATTGAGATAAATAATTATATTTACTCTACTCTTCATAAAATTAATGTTATACTCCTCTACAATTTTAACTTAGATTCAATTTTTTTCGAGATGCTACATCGATCACCTCCATTTATGTATCCTGGTAGAACCTTATGGTATTGTTCTTATGCTAGTCCATGTAGATTTTGATGGTCTATCTTCAGTCCTTAGAGATTATTGTGGTATGATTGTGTGGATATGGCTTGGATGATGTTGAAGAGGTTTTGTATAGTTCAAAGCATATATCAGGTTGGAAAGGTGAAGGAATGCTAGATTTGGAGTTAGATTTGGTTGTATGGTTCATGCCTTGGATTGCCTTTAGCTTTGTTGAGTTTTCACCTTGTTGTGCTTTTATTGGTGCTATGTTAGCACTGTGCAGTTTGGGTTTATATGCTTTAGCTGTATTCAGTTCAGTTAAAGGTCAGTTGGTTGTTGAGGATTGGTCTTTGGTTATTTTGAAGGTGAATAAGGATGCGAAGAAAAAAGGTATACCTTTTGCAAAATCCCTTGAAAGCAATGTTTAGCATTGGAGGTTATCTATGAAGTCTTGCACGAGGTATATGGGAACAGTACCTTTGTCGTGACCCAAACCCGTCGTGAGTGGAACCCACACTACTCATCCGGTGGGAGAACTATCTACTCCAAAACACTTTCTCAAAATCAAATCTTAAGAGATAATAAAACTAATCGATCAATAAAGATATTCAAACCTAAATCTAGAGCATAAGTACAACTAAAATGTAGATCATCGCACTTAACCAAATCGTAGCTAGGACTTTAAAGTCATTCGTACCAAAAACACTAGAAATTGTGAAAAAGGGGATGCAACTCCAAAACTAAAATTAAAAGAACAAGTCTAAAAATAAAGACTATGTCATCCAAGAAGGACGCACGGTAGCCCAAAACATATTTCTCACTCTTAAATCCAAAATCAATCACTGAAAGGAGTCAAAGTAAGAGCAGGTGTAGTATCAACACACAAGGTTACAACAGTGTACTGGTAGGGTCATTTGGCCAACCCAAGATGAGAATATGACCACATAATCAAATAATAGTACAATAAGTTAATCTATGCAAAACCAATATTCACTTTGCATAAAAAGAAACACATAAGCAGTTTAAGATTAAAGCCAATAAGCCAACAAAATATCACCAAGTCACGATCAGTCGAACCAAGTCAAGAAATGTAAAAAATTATCAAGCACAAAATATGTTTCCCAGTTCACTCATAGAACCAACAAACTCACGTTTCCCTCATACATACACTCTATGTGTTAAACATCAACCATATATCCATGACCTATAAGGGACAATTTCTATCCATTTACTAAATACCAGACACAAGTGTCTGCCAACCTTGTTACACCAAAAACCCGTGAGAATGTTTCAAATACTAAAATATTCCAGATTTAGCATTGAGGTAGGTCAAAAATCTTACAACATATAAAATCATTTTCATTGACCACACCAAAGAATACAAACTAACAAGTGTCACGACCCGAGCCAAGGCCCTAGCCGCGACGAGCATCCCGAACCATCAAGGCCCGAGATACCCCTGTAACTCCCCAACCCACTAGTGATATTGTCTTCTCTGGGCCCAGGACCGCACGGCTTTAAAATGCGTCACTAGGGAGTAAGGCTTTCTTACTTATATACCCAGCATCCCTTCTGTGTTTTTGCAAATGTGGGACTCCTTCCTAAGTTAGGGTGTTATAGACACCCCCCTTATGGACTCACCGTCCTCACTGAGGTTTGCCCTACTGAATGGGATTTTCCTACACTTAAGACTGAGGTTTGCCCCACCTTAACGAGATTTTCCTACACTTAGTTTGAACACTGGACCACATCGATATGGCTGACACAAGAGCGGCTCAGATACCATTCTGTCACAACCCAAGCTAAGGCCCTAGTCGTGACGGGCATCCCAAACCATCATGGCCCGAGACACCCCTGTAACTCCCCAACTCACTAGTGATATTTCCCGATCTAGGACCATGCCCACACGACTTTAAAACATATCACTAGGGAGTAAGGTTTTCTTACTTATATACCCAACACCTTTCTGTGTTTTTGCTGATGCGGGACTCCTTCCTAAGTTGGGGTGTTACAACAAGCCACACTATAAAATATTTAATATGCACATATAACACAAATTAGATTAAACTACAATACCATCACCTTTCATGAATCGAGATTGCACAACTCCCGTAAGAAGAGCTTTACCCTTCCGTGTAATTTCTGCTTGCTCTTGGTCTAGAACATGCATATAAACACATAATTAATGAAATGAACTACCATGTTGGAAATTATAACTCAAATCCAATACCTAAGGTCAAGTTAATAATCATCCCTTCCCCGTTGTAGGGCCGATCTAATGTTACTCATGTAAAACTACCAATTCCATGGATAAATTAGTGAATTAACAAAGTGCAAGTGTAAATTAAACGTTAACAATCAAAATTGATTAAATTATTACATAATTTCCTCTCTTGCACTAGAAAATGATAAAATTAATCCCTAAAACCCTCTCCAAACTATGTAAATTAGCAATTCTAAGGCTTAATTAACAATTAAAAGTTAACAGGGATGGATTTCTTACCTTTACGAAGCCAGATGATGAAAATCTGGTGGGAATCATCAAAAATCATCCCTCATTTGCCTCAAAATGAGTTTTAGGAAAATAAATTATTTTGGGAAAAATTTAATCAAATTAGCGACTTTCACTGTTATAATAGCTTATGTCGCAATAGCAGTACCTACTGTTATAGTGGGCGTTGACCAAGACTGGCGTTGCTATAGCGGGAATTTCTCCACTATAGCGGTGTGCATGCCACTATAGCATCATAGATGGGACAAAATCCCCTGTTTCACCAAAAAATACAATTTTTTTTCAGTAAATCTTAAACCAGGGATATTTCAAACAATGCCCTTTACGCGAAGATCAATTTTGAGAGTTCTACTTACCTAAATTTGTTTTCATCAATTGCTATGGGTCTCTTATCATCTTAGCGAACTAGAAATAAAAAAACACCACCCAACTTTCCTAAATCATTCCTAAATTTCTATAGATCATACCTCACTCCAATTTTTCTCGAAACTAGCCTAGCCTAAGATTTTTAACTTCAAATCTGGTCAGAATTTTAACATGGGATTTTCAATGGGAGGTTTATACACAATGATAGAAATGGTCGTTACAAGAGATACCAATTTTCCCATTGTTCATTCTCAAGTGATCCAACATAAAAATAGGCTAAAAAGAGGAGAAAAGAGAGCACCTATATTTTCAAACCATTGAGGGTACTTGTCCCAAATGTCCTTTTCATTTTCACAAGTGACTTTCATTACCTGATAGTGTTTGTAATGACCTTTCAAGTCATTTCATATATTTTCACTTATTTTAACCATTAGAGCTTTCCTATACCTGTCCCAAGTCATTTATGACTTGTTAGGACTGGCAATTTAGTTATTGGGCTTGTTCATTTGTTTTTAGAGCCAATTCCCTATTTTGAAGTCTTCATGCATCCAAATTAGCCACCGAGCCAAAATTTCAGTTGAACTATCTCATATGCTAAATCTGACTGTTTAAGCAACTCTAGAATGTTGATTTTGGGATAGGTAGACCTTTGGTTTGGGTCTCGAGGCTCCTAGGATCATTTTGAGCTATTGGTCAAAAGTGAAAAAAAATACCAAGTTAGGCGTGGGACCCACTTTTTATCAAAATGACCTCGTATGGAAATTTCAACTGTACAATTGAGTCCAAAACATCGAATTTGATAGGTTAGCATAGTCCATTTACATGTATAGAATTCAGGATGAATCTCCAAGGGTTAACGTAGACTTGGAAATTTCCATGTCTCAGCTGGTGCTGATGCACCTGCTAACTGTGAACAATTGACTGAATTTACTATATGATAGTCGCAATGAATATTATGAGAATAATATTTGGCACCGTGATAGTAACATCCCCACCCTCAACACTAGAGCCGCATATGCAGCTGCTGGTCATCGCAAAAGTAATTGGCGACCAGAGATGGGTACCAAAATTGCGGTGCTGCTGTTGTGATTACGATTCTTGAATTTATGGGAAGTGTATAAATTCCCTATTTTTATCTTGTGTTTGCTTATTCCTCATCTATTCTCAAGAGACTTAAACCCTCAAGAGTGGAAAAACCTGGGGATAGTAATTGTGGGTGATTTGGGAGCTTGGGTAATGATTATTTACATAATTTTCCTTCAAATTTGAGGTAAGATTCCTCCATTTCCAAGGTTGATTTCCCCTTTTCTTCTCTAAAATCCCTAAACCTTGTTGACTTGTTTTTAGCACCTATATAGCTCAGAATTCACTCATTTTTCAAGTAAATGTTCCTTAAGCACATGGGGACATTGTGGTGGTTTTGGAAACACGATTTCTATAAACAAACCTTGCATGAAATTTTGTGTGATTTTGGCCCCAAATTATAATAGTGAAATATGGGTATCATTGTTCTCATTTTGATGAGTAGATTGTGATTTTGATAGCGTGGCCTTGTAGAGGATTATCAGAAGGAAAAATTGGTGATTTAACAAATTCTTTGAGCTTTTTTCAGCATCTAGGTAGGCTAGGTTTTCCCTTTTCATAGATTGAGCTAAGTCATAATATTTTTATCATATTGTGTTAGATTTGGTATGGGCTTTAGATGTTGGATATGTGATTGGCAATGTTTGGGTTAGTTGGACCCTTTAGGCCGTCCAAAAATCATAATTTAGGCATAATTGGCATAGTTGGTCATGCTTTAAGTAAAATCTCTATCTTAGGGTTTATTGTGGCTTAGTTAATATTTAAAAGTGGATTTAGATACATTAACCTAGTAGGGATATAACTAAACTTATAATGGATTTTAGGGATTTAGAAGTGGGTTCTTCGACCCACCTTAGGCCATGATTTGTGTTGACCATTGTACCCTTTTATATGCTTGTTATATACCTTAAAAATGCTTACTAAGGTAATATTTAGGAGATTTGGCACTTGATGGTTATGATGGGTTGGCATTGTGAGTTGATGTTTATTGGTATTATTAATATAATGATAGACATTCCGGTTCGAGTCTGGGTATTGTTTATGATATTGATTATATATATCTAATTATCGGTTCAAGTCTGGATATTGTCAATAATGATGATATGTATTTGTACCGGTTTAAGTTCGTCTATTTATTACAATATTGATGATATGTTTATCGGTTTGAGTAAGGGTATGGATTATGATGTTGATGATATTATTATTAGTTTGAATCCAGATATTTACTATGACTATGATTATACATGATCCAGTTCGAGTCCGACAAGGAAGTATGATATTGATAATATAATTATGGGTTCAAGTTCAAAAATAGGAAACAGTTATAATATGTCATGACATGGATGGATTCTAGTTGGATCATGGTTCCTTACTTGATTGTACCCTTCAGGCTTATGGGGGTGTGCATTGGGTTATTTACTTTTTTCATATTTATGATAACACTCAACTTACACGTCAATTTAGTGCAAGGCGGTCATCATCAATATATTTACCCAACTTTGGAGTCGGGATCGAATCCATAGGGAACAATGTGAGTGACGATTAAGCTAATTCGAAACTAAAGATACAAGTTAAATTCAAACAACTGGCACGAAAAGACAAAATGGGGGTTTTTAATGGTTGAACAAGTGATTGTTGGTAATCAAGAGTTTATGGAATAACTGGAATTATGTTCACTAGGGTTTACGGTACATGACAGATGCTACAAATAACTCAAGGTTCTCATGGTGGTTAGGATGACAAGCTATCTTTATTGATGGTATTCTAAAATGTCTTTCGACCAATTCAAGAGTCTAATTTCCTAATCCTCTCGAACTTAGGGAATCGCAACTGACTGCCTAGATTTTACCTCAAGTTAATCAACCTTGTTACAATGCTGATTATTAAACGAAGCCTTTTCGAGTCCCTGTTGATAATTTACTTCCTACTGTTTATGATTTCTTTCTCAAGAAAACCAAAGTAGGTACACCTATTTTTTGCAACCAACAAACATAAATCTTAATGTCAGAATTATCAAGAAATCCTAACACTTATTGAACCTTGATTATTTAACACCTTATCATGACCTAACCCTAGATTCCATAATCCAGTTTAAGAGAGTTTAGCTACTCATGACGCATGAAACAAGCATGCAATTTGAATTCATAACTGAAAGGATTAACTTATAATGATGAATGAAATTGAAAGTGAACTTGTATTTGAATCACACGGCAAAATACTCAACTATTGTTCTTGAGATAGGGAGGAACGAGTATCACCTGTTCTCCTCAATAATAGATGATTTCTTCTCCAAACCCTAAAAGTGCTATAAATACTTAATTCTAAATAAGGAAAAAAAATTAAGGTTTTATTTTCTCTTCAGAATAGAAGACGGTGATCTTGACGGCATATAAGACATCTGACGTCGTGTGCAAGATGTCGTCAAAGATTCCAGTGAATTGTTATCTTCTGATTCTTTTGATGGAAAATCTGACGGCGTGTCAAATATGTGATGGCGCGTGAAAAATGTCGTCACATCTTCACTGGAAATCAGCATGATCTGCTTCAAGTTGACGGCAATTTTGATGCCTCATCACAGATTTGACGGCGCTTCCAAAACATCGTCACATTTCATCTTAACTCCTCAGGTTCTGTCTAAGCTTGACGGCAACTTTGACAGCCTGTCCCATGTCTGACGACGCTTCAAAAATGGCGTCAGTTACACTTTAGCTTATTCACACCAGATTTCAGCAGATTTATTCTTCTTTTCTTTGGTTTCCTCCCCGATCACTTGTATCTGCATTAAAACAATAAAAACAATCAAAAACAACAATAGTTTCTTAAGGCCAATTATTTAGAGTTAAAAGCCTCAAATGTGTTAGCATCTGCTCACACGTCAACACCTTCAACTTAAAATAATTGCTTGTCCTTAAGCAACCAAAACATAACTAGAAAGATACAAAGTACAATTGGCAGTCACTCATTCACATAAGCTCAAACACACTTTACCTTCTCCAAGGTCAACTATTTCAAGCTCAACTGTGTATACTATTGAAGAACAATAATGTGTCACACAGGACTCAAGATATGGCATAAATTCAGCAACATAATCATGCATGCACCAACATTGCACTACCCAAATAAGTTAGCTACTTGTAACATACCTAGTGTGCCCTCACAACAAAAAAAATCCCTTTTTCACTCATATCAGACTTCAACTATTTAATATAGGGATAATCCACAGATCCTCACTCTCAAAATAAAGTTCCAATCATTGTATACCATTTTCCATAGGCTTGCCCTTATTTTCATTGCCAAGGTCTTCAGATATGTCAGCTAGGATCGCTATAGGACTTTTTCTAGGCTTGTAATGTAGGGTAGGGGATGGCATGATATTCAAGGCTATTTAAAGTGACTACGCCTCCTTGACACTACACTAACTTCTTGGGGTTTTACTTCTTAACCTTTTTCTCTTACTCTCTTTTATTGATCACACATGCTCAAAATGGTTGCGGTCTTATCAATAATCAAATTATCTTTTTCTCATCTTTTACACAACTTTTTCTTTTCTTATTCTTTTTGCACCACACTCGGCTTTTTATTCTTTTATCTTGTTCTACCTCTCTTCATACTCATTTTGCATCACGCACCCCTATGAGAGACACCCTCAACTTAGGTTGTTTGCCTAAGTCAAGGTACACAATGTCAAAGGAGGACCAGGTCCAAAATAGGTTCATTACAATGTTAATGTGAAGGTGATAGGTGTCTCAAAAAGAAATAGGCAATTAAGGCTCAAAGTAGGGATCAAGGGATCTCATGCACACTGGGAAGATCATTTAGGCTAAAAGTGGACTAAATAAAAAAAATGGCCTATGATCCTTTCCTAACCCCTATCCTACAACCTAGGCAAGAAAAACCGGGCAAGTTCTGGATTTAACATACAAAGGAAACTAGGTAGTATCTCACACACAAATGGCACAAAGGTACATCACAAGACACTACCTATCTGGTTCATGCTATTGTTAACAATGATTATCATGTCCCCAACACTAATGCCATAAAAATATTCACAATAGTCACTTACATATGCATATCACACATTTAACATAGACAATTGGAGAGGTAGTTATCATTCCAAGAAAATTCAACAAAAATATATCAACTGCTGTAGATACTTATTTTTCTCCCAGTTAACCACAACACATCTTAACGCAAAAATAATACGCCTAAACATTCCGGCTCTACTAGGGACAAAACTCCGAGGAAAAGATGCATAACAACAAAAACCCCAGGAAGACATCAACACCCACAAGTAGCCCCAACACCCTCAACTTAAAATCATGCAATGTCCCCAATGCGTCAAACCAAAACAAGAGAGTTAGAAACATACTTGTGGAACCATGGGTGCGAAGATTTGATGTCAATCACATAATACGAATACAAACAACAAAATACCTTGGGTTAACTCCCAAGAAGTGCCTAATTTAGTATCGCAGCATGACAACATCCAGTCATCCTTTATCCCTCCACTTTGACGATTTAAATTGTCGGCCCATCTTTTGATCTTTATATCTTTTAGGTCCGTTGGGAAAATATGAGGGCATGATAAGGAATGTTCTATCACGCCACTTCGAAGACTTGAACAGCTTTCCCAATTTTGCATCAAACTTTTGTGTGGGCTCATTGGGCAACGATGAGGATCTTAAAAATCCACTAAATAGATATCGATTTTTAAGCTTCTTGGCCTTCAAGACTGGGGTTGTAGTATACCTTTTTGGAAAGATAAACTCCAAAATGTAAGAATTTTCCTCCTCATTTTCAAAATTCATCATTTTCTTGGGTGATTTGACTTTCATCAAATCCACTAAGCATAATGTTGAAAAGTGGTTCGAATGAGGACTATCTCTCAATTTTGGAGTAGCATCCCTATTAGTACTTTTATCCCAAAATGGACTAGAGTCTTCACAAGGATTGTGCTTGATTTATTCTTTTGACTCTAGTACCATCTTCTCATCTTTGGCATCTTCATTCATAAATAGTTTGGTTGGTTGGGAAATCACCGAGGGTTGCTCAACATCAAGCTCATCATCAATATCGGATTCTTGCTCCTCATCTTCACACTCGTCAATTATGTTAAATGATTCCACAAACAAGATATCATCTAAACATAATATGGAAAAGTGCTTTGAATGCTTGAGCTCTATATTCATATCCTCTATCATTTTTCTTTCCTCATTATTTGCCCTTATGTCTTGATGTATATCATGTATGATATCATTCGTTGTGTCCTCACACTCTTACATTAGTTGAAGCATAGCTTTAATGCCACTCTTTTCGGTGCTTCATACTTCATGTTCTTGACCATAAGACCTATCAAACTCATAAGAAGAACTAGAATTTGGGTTAGTGCAATAGGGGGAAGGGGCATTTGGGAAATCACTCCAATGTCCATCCGGACCGCCACATAAAGAACAATTATACTCCTGGTAGGATAGAGATGGTGAACACATCTCTCTCCAGAGAGCATATCTACAATCTTGCCAAAAGTGAGCTCCATCACAATATGGACATGGATCATCAAGATAAGATTTCCAACCACCAAGATCATGTTCATTCCACGATGCCATAGTAATAAGTAAACTAAAATAAAAATCTACCTAACACAAAAAATAAAAGAAAACAAAAAACAAATATTTATAAGTTTAAATTCAAGCTAGTAGGCTAAAATTCCAAACCAACTCAATACGCCAAATTTTTCCCCGACAACGGTGCAATTTTTGATAACGCTCAACTTACACGTCAATTTAGTGCAAGACGGTTGTCATCAATATATTTACCCAACTTTGGAGTCAGGGTCGAATCCTTAGGGAATAATGTGAGTGGCGATTAAACTAATTCGAAACTAAAGCTACAAGTTAAATTCAAACAACTGATACAAAAAGACAAAATGGGGGTTTTTAATGGTTGAACAAGTGATTATTGGTAATCAAGAGTTTATGGAATAACCAGAATTATGTTCACTAGGATTTACGGTACATGACAGATACTATAAATAACTCAAGCTTCTCACGGTGGTTAGGATGACAAGCTATCTTTATCGATGGTATGCTCAAATGTCTCTCGACCTATCAAGCGTCTAATTTCCTAATCCTCTCAGACTTAGGGAATCGTAACTGACTACCTAAATTTTACCTCAGGTTAATCAACCTTGTTACAATGCTGATTATTAAACGAAGCCTTTCCGAGTCCCTGTTGATAATTCACTTCCTACTGTTTATGATTTCTTTCTCAAGCAAACCAAAGTAGGTACACCTATTATTTGCAACCAACAGACATAAATTATAATGTCAAAATTATCAAGAAATCCTAACACTTATTAAACCTTGATTATTTCACACCTTATCATGACCAAACCCTAGATTCCCTAATCCAGTTTAAAAGAGTTTAGCTACTCATGACGCATGAAACAAGCATGCAATTTGAATTCATAACTGAAAGGATTAACTTACAATGATGAATGAAATTGAAAGTGAACTTGTATTTGAATCACACGGCAAATCACTCAAATATTGTTCTTGAGATAGGGAGGAAAGAATATCGTCTTTTCTCCTCAATAATAGATGATTTCTTCTCCAAACCCTGAAAGTGCTATAAATGCTTAATTTTAAATAAGGAAACAAAAATTAAGGTTTCAGTTTTCTCTTCAGAATAGACGATGGTGATCTTGATGGTGTGTTAGACGTCTGACGACATATGCAAAATGTCATCAAAGATTCCAGTGAATTTTTATCTTTTTATTCTTCTGATTGCAAATCTGACGGCGCATGAAAAATATCATCACATCTTCACTGGAAATCAGCATGATCTGTTTCAGATTTACGAATATTTTAATGCCTCATCACAGATTTGACGATGCTTCCGAAACGCCATCACATTTCACCTCAACTCCTCAGGTTCTATATAAGCTTGACGACAACTTTGACAGCCTGTCCCATGTCTGACGATGCTTCAGAAATGGTGTCAGCTACACTTTAGCTTATTCACATCAGATTTCAACTGATTTTTTCTTCTTTTCTTTGGTTTCCTCCTCGATCACTTGTATCTGAATTAAAACAATAAAAATAACCAAAAATAATAAAATTTGCTTAAGGTTTCACAATTATTTAGAGTTAAAAGCCTCAAATATGTTAGCATCTGCTCACACATCAATTTATTGTCTCATGGGGGCCAATTTTGTAGTTATTTATTGCTTGTTCTTTATGTTATTGTTCCAATTTATTTATTTAATTATGTACAACAATGTGGGAGTAATTCTTAGGTTTCTCTCATTTTTTTTTGGCTTAGTTATATTATCTTGTATTTTATCGTATCTATATCATAGTTTAGCTCAGTCCGCCAATGATGCCTAATGAGTACCCGTGGTTTTTGTACTCATTCTATACTTTTGTACATTTTTGGTTTAGATTTGAGTATTAGTTGCTGCCTTTTTTTAGGGTCGTGCTATGGTGGATTTTGGAGATAGGGTGAGCTCTTGGAGTAGGAGTTGTCCCATTTCCTTCTATTTATCTATGTCTAGTCATTTTATGTTTTGAGATAAATTGAATTGATTATTCTTGAACTCATGGTGTGTTGTAGTAGCTCTTATACCAACTCTACCAAGTCATGGGATGATTTTTTATGTTATGGCTGCCTTTCAAATTATTCTATTACCTTGCTTATTTGTAAATTTGTTGTCAATTTCACACATTTTGGGGCATTTTCCACCAAGTTAGCCCATTGAAAATAACTTCGAGCTACAACTCAACTTACTTACAACTGAGATTTAGTAGGTTCCATCATGGCTCATGAATTATTCCATGGCAGATAGGTATCAAAAACTAAGTTTTATCGGTATTGTTGGTACAAGAGAAAGTGTCTAGTAGAGTCCTGCGGATCAAAATGTTGACATCCATTTTTATCTTCAGGAGGCTATAGGACTTTCTTAAGAGTTCTTCACTATTTACACTTATTTTATGCTATGTGTTTGAGTTGGTTACTAAGGCATTCTTTTGGTTTCACTCTTTCACAGATGGCTAGGACATGTGCTACTGCTACACGAGACGTAGGTCTCTATACCGAGCCTAGGAATCCTATCACTATTTATGTATGACCAAGAGGTCAACGACAACCTCGTGATATGTCCCCATCTACGGTCCAGGATAAGGGGATTTAACCAGACCCTATTCCCGCTTCTGAGCTAGAGGTTCTTTCACCCTAGCTAGCAGTGGGCCAGGGACCAGTCCAAACTCTACCGGGATTTATTTCTTCTTCTACACTCAAGGATACTTTGGTTAAGCTCTTAGGGTTGGTTGGTGGTGCATTATCTGATGGTGCACAGTCTACATATTAAAGAGGTACTGAGGTAAGAGAGCAATCTGTAGCTTCATCTCCCAGAGTTAAGGTCCCTCCTACACTTGTTGTTGCTCATCCATTTGTTCCCCAATTTTCTATGTCTGTTTAGAGCAGAAAATATTGGGTAGATTCTTGATGTTAGCTCTGCCTAGGTTTTTGGGTGTATTAAAAGAGGATTCATAGGAGTTTATGATTGCTTGTGAGGATATACTTCATAATTTTGGCCTAGTTGAGACTCGTGGTATGGATTACACTATGTTTCAGTTGGACTTGGTAGCTCAACATTGGTGGAGAGGTCATCTTGATTCTAGGGTAGATGGATCCCCTTCTTTGACATGGACTTAGTTTTCTGAGATTTTCTTGGAGAAGTACATGCCTTAAAGTCTTAAGGGTTATTTAAGGGATCAGTTCTCGAGGTTGGAGAAGGGATCCATTATAGTTGTGGAGTATGAGGATTATTTTTACTAGTTTTCTAGACATGCTACTTTTATTTTGTCTACTGAGTATGAGGGTTTGTTTCTTTGTTTGAGGATTAAGACTTTCTCTTTATATGTTTACTCAAAATTTGGTTGCTGAAGGTAGGCCTTTTGTTGAGGTTTCTGATCATGCTTAGGTGATAGATGATACACATCGTGAGGCCCAAGAGGGAAGCAATAATAAACCTCGATAATAGCACAGTTTAGTGGGATTCGTAGTAGCTCTTGATTTAGATCTTGTAGTTCTCAGGGTAGATACCCTCTGAATTAGCTGTACCAGCCTTAGAGTTAGCTTAGTAGACCCATTTATGCAGCGTTCTAGATTACTGATGAAGTTCAATCTTGTGTTACTGATCACCCTAACCAGGGTGGTGGTTATTCATCGAGGGGTTTGTCTTCTAGTTATTCTAGTTGTGGTGGTTATTCTGGGTTCGTCGAATCTTCTAGTTTGAGTTCAACTCAGGTGATATGTTATGGTTGCGGAGCTTTTGGTCATTACTCGCGAGAGTGCCCTAGTCATGGGGTGATTGTTACACAACTTAGAGTATTCCCTCAATTAAAGCATTTCATACCTCATTTAGAAGTAGTTTGGATGGTCATAGGGGTGGTTCCCAGGGTGCTCGAATAGGTTTTCAGGCGGGTAGAATAGGTGATTAGTCAGAAGCCCAACCACAAGTTAGGCATGGTCAGTTGTATGCAGTACTTGCTAGGCTCGATGGTGAGTCTTTGGATGCTGTTATCACAGGTGCAATTCTTGTGTGCCATCAGTCGACCTTTGCTTGATTTGATCTGAGATCCACTTACTTTTATGTATTTGCTTATTTTCCCCATGGTTAGAGTTATCTTGGTATTCATTATCTATGCTTTTATGTGTATCTAATCCCATGGCGATTCTTTAGAAGTGGATTAGGTATTTAGATCATATGTTTTGACTACTAGATATGTTGATACTCGTGCTGATCTTATTATATTGGACATGGTAGATTTTGATGTGATTCTGGGCATGGACTATTATCCCACTATCATGCGGTCATGGATTGTTTTTCCAAGACCATTACCTTAGCCATACCTGGCATACTCCCGATCGTGTGGTAGGGAGATATTAGCCATAAGCCAACGGGGATTATTTCTTATATGTGTTCTAGGGGACTTATCTTGAGGGGTTGTGAGTCTTGCTTATATTTATGATGTTAGTGTGTAGAGTCTGTCGCTTGACATTGTCCCTATAGTCCATGAGTTTCTTGATGTTTTCCTATCGATCTGCCTAGCATACCTCCTACCCATGAGATTGAGTTTGTAATTGATCTTGAGCCCGATGACAGACTTATTTTTATGGTACCTTACCGTATGGATCCTACCATGATTAAGGATCTAAATTCTCAGTTTTAAGATTTTTTTGGTAAGGGTTTCATTAGACCGAGTGTGTCCCCTTGGGGAGCTTCTGTATTGTTTGTGAAGAAGAAAGATGGCTCCATATGCATTTGTATTGATTATAGATAGCTTAATAAGTTGACGGTGAAGAACCTCTATCATATGCCTCACATTAATGACTTTTTTGACCAGCTTCAGGGTGCAACAGTGTTTTCTAAGATTGATTTGAGATCTGGTTACCATTAGTTGACGATTTAGGCCGAGGATATCTCGAAGATAGACTTTAAGACTCGTTACGGTCATTATGAGTTCCTAGCGATATCTTTTGGGTTGACTAATGCCCCAGTCACATTCATGGATTTGATGAACTGAATGTTCAGGCGTTATTTGGATTCTTTCATGATCGTGTTCATCGATGGCATCCTTGTATATTCGAGGAGTAGATAGGAACATGCACAACATTTTATGGCAGTGATCTAGACTTTTAGAGATCATGTGTTTTTTGCCAAGTTCTCTAAGTATGGGCTTTGGCTTGAGTCAGTGACATTCCTTAGGTATGTGGTATTTAAGGATGGGATTATCAGAGCTATCAGTTTGGTTTGGATATTAGGCTCAACTCCCTATTTTGGAGCTTTCCTATTAAATAATTGGTCTTTGATGTCGGCCAAAGCTACACCTCCAAATAAGGATATAAGTCAAAGCAAAATATAGTAACCCAATAAGGTTGGGGTCAAATCCCAAGGGAATATGTGAAATTATATCTCTCATTTGCTGGAATCAATGGGGTAGTACTGAAAATAAATGGGGGGATTATAGTTGTAAACAATAATTGAACTCAAAATCAATGGTTGTAAACTGTCAGAAATGAACACTATGCTTGTGTTCCCCCTAGCTTTTAACTCAATAGGCTTCTCTGCTCAATCTAACTAATCAAAATGCTGCGCATGTAGAATCTGGTAAGTTAGGTATCACCAATCACCTTTTGGCACCATTTGGTGAATTTTGCTTATCTCTTCTCAATTTTAGAGCATAGCCTTACTAACCCTTACCTTGGACCCCAGTTTCAACTATCTCCTCTCTGTCTCAAGTCGATTATATGTAAGTTAATCATATTAAGTAGATAATGTAGGAAAACTTATTTTGGAAATTAGCCCCAAATCACTATTGTGATCTCCTTTTCCCAATATCTACCTCTCTCTCAGGTTCAGAGTGAGAAAAGGCTGGATCCTAACATTTGCAACCATTAAGAAAGAAATAAACTCAAAGAAAATGATAATGCATGCATCAACAATAATCTAGAAGGATTGAACATTTCACCAACATTGTTATTCATTCAGGGATCCCATAACCCTATCTAAGGGAATTAGCCTCTCATTGTTGTGAAACGATCGAAAGAATTCATGACTGAAAGCATTCAAACAATATCACAATAATCAATAAATAAAACTCAAAGTCTTCAATTGAATAATCAACCAAAACCAATACAAAAAAATCTCAAGACCAAAAATTGATCTCAGAATTAAATATATATCTATAAGTATCAAGAGTGTGTACAATTACTAAAAAACATCAAAAGGGTATATATAGAGTACAAGGAATCCCTAGGAAACTATTCCTAAAAAAAGAAGAAAATCAAGTTCGGTGGCCACTTACTAGGCCACCTATGGGACATAGGTGGCACCTACGGACAGTATGTGGTACCTGTAGATGGCCCTGGTCCAAAATATTCTGTATCCTTCTCTGGACATTGCTCCTCTAAGACCTACTATATCACCTATGGATTGTAGGTGGAACTTATGGGCCATAGGTACCCTCCGTAAGTGGTAGGGTGTTCCTTTATTCATCTTGTGAGCCTCTATTTTGCAAGTTCTGACACATACTCTGGCACCTATTCCTGGTAAGTAGTACCTATGAGCTATAGGTGCCCACTTCAGTGGTCCAAAACTTCAACTTTCACTCTCCTTTTCTAGAATAGTTCCAAAACCTAATTTTTGGAAAACATAATACAAAACACAATATAACGAGCAACCTCAGGTTGTTGATCCCTTGAATAAGACCGTGTCTCATGTTGAGTTGCAGGTGGCCTATCAGTTATTATCCCAAGCAGTTACTGCAAATATCCAGGCCAATAACTAGACCGCAGTTTTGCATCAGCAGGGAGGTGACTTAACTTCTGCTACGATCCATGATTTTATGCGGATGAATCCGCCAGAGTTCTATGGGTCTAAGACTGGTGAGGACCCACAGTTATATCTTGAGGAGGTGTGGAAGATCACCCAAGTCATGCATATTTCTAAGGAAGAGAGTGTAGAGCTGGCATCTTATCATCTGAAAGACATTGCTTATGACTGGGTTGTCGCATGAAGGAAGAATAAAGGGGAAAATGCTACTCCTATAACTTGGAAGGTGTTCTAGGATGAATTCTTGGATAAGTTCTTCCCACTTGAGATAAGGGAAGAGAATATAGAGGAGTTCACGAACCATAGGCAAGGCTCTATGACTTTTTAGGAGTACTGCCTCAAGTTCAACTAGTTAGCCAAGTATGCTCCTGGTAGATGACACCCGATCTAGTATGAGTAAGTTCATGAATGGCATGTCTGGTTTGATACTGAAAGAGTGTAGGAATGCTATGCTTAATAGGGATATGGATCTATCTAGGCTGATCATACACACTCAATAGATTGAGAAAGATAGGATAAGAGAGACAAATAGAGTAAGGGGAAATAAAAGGGCTAGATTGGAGCAGTTTGAGCATGGACAACCTAGATCCCATGGAGAGAATAGACCCCAGTTTCAGGATCATTCATCTATGCCAACGCGTTTATCAGCTAGTGCTCCCGTGCTCAGAAACAGGCAGGAGCAGGGGAATAGGCCTTCTATGTCCAGTTCCTATAACAGTGTAAGTAACAAACCTTGTTATCATCCATGTACTAAGTTTGGTAGGGACTATATCGGTGAGTGCTTAACTGATTAGAGGGGTTTGTTTTGGTTGTGGCAAGAAAGGCCATAGACTTAGAGAGTACCCACATGCTAGGCAGGAGGGTAGAGATGTTTGACCTCAGACACAGACTACCAGTGCACCACCTCTTTTAGCCCGTCCAGAACCTCCCCAGGGTGCTTCATCCAGTACGACTGACAGTCAACACCAAAATAGATTCTATACCTTACCATCCCATTAGGAACAGGAGGATTCTTCCAATGTTGTTACTAGTATGCTCCGTGTCTTTTACTTTGATGTGTATGTGCTGCTGGACCCGGGGTCAAGTTTCTCTTATGTGACCCCATTAGTTGTTGTGAATTTTGAAATGAGTCTCATAAAGATTCCTGAGCCTTTCCTAGTTTCTACTCCAGTAGGTGAGTCAGTTGTTGCTAAGCAAGTGTATGAAAAGTGTCCTGTCACTGTCCTTCATAGAGTCATATTGGCTAATTTGATAGAGTGGGAGATGATGGATTTTGATATAATTCTGGGGATGGATTGGCTTTACTTTTGTTATGCATCTATAGACTGTCGTACCCGTGTGGTTAAGTTTCAGTTTCCTGATGAGCTAGTCTTCGAGTGGTCTGAAAGTTCAGTATCTCCTGAGAGTCACTTTATATCCTATCTCAAAGCTAGATAGTTGATATCCAAAGGTTGCATCTACTATCTAGTTAGAGTTAAGGACACTAAGTCTGAGATTTCGACTATTCAGTCAGTCAGTATAGTTAAAGAGTTTCCTGATGTCTTTCTGGAAGATCTCCTAGGGGTACCTCCTGATAAAGAGATAGAATTTGGGATTGACCTTCTTCCCGATACACAACTTATTTCTATTTCTCAATACCGTATGGCACCTGCAGAGCTTAAGGAGTTTAAAGAGCAACTCAAAGATCTTCTAGACAAAGATTTCATAAGGCCCAATGTTTCTTCTTAAGGCGCACCCGTCCTGTTCGTGAAGATGAAAGATGGTTGTTTGCATATGTGCATTGACTATCGTCAGCTTAATAAGGTCACAATCAAGAATAAGTACCCTCTTTCTAGAATTGATGACCTATTTGATCAATTGCAAGGTACACATTATTTCTCCAAGATAGACCTTAGATCTGGCTATCATCATCTTAAAGTGAGGGAATGTGATATTCCAAAGACAGCTTTTCGAACCTCCTATGGTCACTTTGAGTTTCTAGTCATGTCTTTTGGGCTAACCAACGCTCCATCAACTTTCATGGATTTCATGAATCGAGTGTTTAGATAGTATCTTGATATGTTTGTCATAGTATTCATAGATGATATCCTTGTGTACTCCCATACTAAGAATGACCATGCGGATTATCTTAGAATTGTCTTACAAACTCTTAGAGATCATCAGTTGTTCACCAAATTTAGTAAGTTCAAATTTTGGCTAAGGTCAGTAGCCTTTCTCGGTCATATTATTTCAGCCGAAGGCATTAGAGTTGATCCCCAAAAGATAGAAGCTATAAGAAATTGTCCTAGACCTATCTCTCCGTTAGATATTTGAAGTTTCTTGGGTCTAGCTGGATAATATTGCCATTTTGTTGAAGGTTTATCTTCTATTGCGTCCCCCATGACCCGGTTGACCCAAAAGAAAGTTACGCTCTTTTGGTCAGCTTCCTGTGACAAAAGTTTTCAAGAGTTGAAGACTCGATTCACCTCAATCCCTATGTTGACTTTACCTGATGGTACAGATGGTTTTGTAGTGTTTTATGATACCTCGAGAGTTTGTTTGGGTTGTGTGTTGATACAGAGAGGTAAGGTTATAGACTATACCTCTAGATAGTTGAAGCCACACAAAAAGAATTACCCAACCCATGATCTTCAATTAGCTGCTATGGTTTTTGCTTTGAAAATCTGGAGACACTATCTGTATGGTGTTCATGTTGATCTATTTACGGACCACAAAATCTTGCAGTATGTGTTTTCTCAGAGGGAGTTGAATCTTTGTTAGAGGAGATAGTTAGAGTTGCTAAAAAATTATGATATGAGTGTGTTGTATCATCCAAGCAAGGCCAACATAGTGGCAGACGCCTTTAGTAGATTGTCTATGGGCAGTGTTGCTAATGTGTAGAAAGATAAGAAAGAGTTAGCTCGGGAAGTGCATCATTTGGCTAGACTGGATGTTAGGTTGCTTGATTCAGCTTAGGGGAATGTTTGGGTTCAGAGTGGTTCTGAATCCTCTTTAGTTTCAAAAGTGAAGGAAAAGCAAGATATGGATGCTAGTTTAGTCAAACTGAAGGAGTCAGTTAAGGACTAAAAGGTAGAGGTTTTCACCCAAGGGGGAGATGGTGTGTTGAAATGTTAGAATAGATTATGTGTTACGTATGTTGGTGATTTGAGGCAGAGAATTATGGCTGCGGCACATAGTGCGCGGTTTTCCATTCATCCCGGTGCTACCAAGATATACCGCGACTTGCGGGGAATCTATTGGTGGAGTGGCATGAAGAAGGATATAGCAGGATTTGTGGCAAAGTGTGCAACATGCCAATAGGTTAAGGTAGAGCACAAAAGACCTGGCGATAAGTTGCAAGAGTTTGGTATACCCACTTAGAAGTGGGAAGAGGTGAATATGGATTTTGTGACTGGTTTACCTCTTTCTCATCGTCATCATGATTCTATTTGGGATGTTGTAGACAGGTTGACTAAGTCCGCGTATTTCCTGCCAGTGCATAAATCTTATACAACTGAGGATTATGCTAGATTGTATATCTGGGAGTTAGTCAGGTTGCATGGAGCTCCCTTGTCCATTATCTTGGATATGGGTACTCAGTTCACTTTGCAGTTTTGGAAAGCTTTCCATAAGGGTCTTTGTACCCAAGTTCATTTGAGTTCCTCTTTACATCCGCAGACAGATGGTCAGGCTAAGAGGACCATTAATACTTTAGAAGATATGTTGAGGGCCTGTGAACTTGATTTCAAAGGTAGTTGGGATGAGCATTTTCCACTGATTGAGTTTGCATATAACAATAGTTATCACTCTAGCATCCGAATGGCACCATTTGAGGCTTTGTATGGTAGAAGATGTAGATCACCCATAGGTTGATTCAAAGTGGGTGAAGCTGATGTGATTGGACCTGATGCAGTGTTTGAGGCTATGGAGAAAGTTAAGTTGATTAGAGAAAGGTTGACGATATACCAAAGTTGTCAGAAGTCATATGCATATGTGAGAAGAAGAGATCTTGAGTTTGACGTAGGTGATTTGGTGTACTTAAGGATTTCACCCATGAAAGGGGTGAAAAGGTTTGGGAAAAAAAGAAAGTTTAGTCCCCGTTATGTTGTCCCTTATAGAGTTTTAAGCCGTTTTGGGAAAGTAGACTATGAGGTGGAGTTTCCCATAGAGTTGTCAATTGTTCATCCTATTTTTCATTTCTCCATGCTTAAGAAACACATTGGTGATTCTGCTGTAGTAGATCCTTCAGAGAGCTCAGATATCTGGAATACTCTTTTGTTTGATAAGATCCCAGTTAAGATCCTAGATTACCAGGTCCATAGACTAAGGAACAAAGAAGTTCCCTTGGTCAAAGTTTTGTGGTGGAATTATTCAGTTGAGGGCGCTACTTGGGAAGCGAAAGTAGATATGCGATCCAAGTACCCGCACCTTTTCTCCGCGAGTTCAGATCAAGATGAAGGTATTATTCTCCCTTAATCCAGTTCTTTTCAAATCAAATTCAGCTATGTATTTATTCCTGTGAAAGCTCTTGCACTTCCCAGAGTATTCAAAGGTTTAGAAAGATTTAAAGCTGGTTTAGCCATTTATTTCAGCTGTGCATCCTTAGTTCCTCAGTATCTTAATCGAACTAGCAATATTCGAGGATGAATATTTCCAAGGGGGAGATATTGTAAGACCCTTTAAAGTTCCCTCGTAGTCTAAGCCTTTAGAGCCTGTCAAGTGAAGCCTTTTTTTGTCTCTAAAAGATTTAGGAATGACTTCCAATATGAGTAGTGTTTAAATCAGATATAGTTTTCCTAATTTTGACTTTCTATCGTGTGGGAAATTGAATTATCTTCCAACGATACAAATTTCGTCCAAATCCGGTATCGGAGTAAAAAGTTATGGCCGTTTTACTGAGAGTTGTCAGAACCGCCCAGGTGCGACGGACAGGTTGACGACTGTCGAGATTTCGATAGACCGTAACTTAAGACATCGCAACCAAGTTAGTAAACCCATCCACTAGCCAAGTGCGATGGTCAGGCTGATGGACCGTCGCCCAAGCCATCGCTACTAAGGCAGTGAGCCCCTAATCTGGTCCAAGTGTGACGGTCGAACCGACGGACCGTCGAGCCAGTGATGGACCATCGTACGATCCATCGCAGATCCAATTCATCCTTTTAAAGCCATTTTAAAAAGGTCTTTTTGGTCTTTCTCCGCCTTTTTTAACACCTAGATATATCAAACTGAAGCATAGAACTTCAGAATCATCCAAAGCATCAAGAACTAGGGTTTTCTCTTAAGATTAACTCTTAAGAGCAAATCCAAATCTTTCTCCAACAACCTTAAGATTCCACCATAGTTTCTACAAATTGAGTTAAGATTAAAGGTTCCCAAATCAAAAGCTTTACGAACCCTCACTCAAGAGTACGAGAAAGAGCCTCAAGCAAGATTGTTCTTCTACAAGTCATAATCTAAGGTATGTGGGGTTTGAACAAGGACACTCCTTTCGTACTTGTGCCCAAAAGTTATTTTAATTACAAAGATACATGGTTTTACATGTTTTCTTATGAAGTTAAAGTATGGGTTTATACCATATGTTATTATTTCTTGAGATTATGATGGTTTCAATGTTTTAGAAATTGAAGTACATTAGTATGTTGAGATTATAATGCATATTTTTGAAAATTTCCAGATTTCTATATGATTTATGAATCTTTATGATATCGAGTATAAATTTTGATACGTCTTAATGTGAGTTTGATATATGGGTCATTAAGCCCTATTTGAGATTGTAATTTTAAGAACTTTTGTTCTATAAACACCCATGATTTGAGTATTTTGAGATTATTGAAAAAGTTTTGACCTTGACGGTCATAGTAGCTTTGAAATCCACTTTTCTAAATGAGATTACAGATTTTATAGTTGGCTTCTTTATGAACCACGGGATTATTTTAAAGTGGATTTGCATGAGATGAGCGTAGCTAACTAAAGGGATTAGTACTTAGCATCTAGTTGGGTAAGTTACTATGGTTTCATACCCCAGAACTACGTACCACCGTAGGATTGAGATTTATAGGCCTGAGGCCAAGATAGTGATCACTAAGTTGAGGTTATACTCCCTGGCACGAGTATGAAGCCTCTCCCCAATGTGAGGTTTCTTTCTTTGGAGGGCAAAACATTGGACTCCATGTAGCTCGCATGGTGTATGTCGGTTAAGATAACCTCCCTAATAGCAAGATTTTTCAGCATAGTTTCTTAAAGTAAAATTTTCCCAAGAAGAAAGTAGTTTTCCCTAAGTAAGAGTAAGTAATCAGTTTCTAAAGTAAAGTATGTTCCTTGAGATGAGATTTATACTATGTGTCCCATTATTCATAATTTATGAGATATGCATTTTGAGATTATTAGAGGGATGTGAGTCAGTTATATTAGCATGCATGATTTTTGTAAAGATTAATGATATTATTATTTTAAGTATCGAATAAACCCCCATATACTCAGTACATCCTCAAAGTACTGATCCACATATACGTCTGTGTGCTACATTGTCTCATAATGTAGGTTCAGGTGCTCAGTCTCAGCAGCGTCAGTGATCTCCGAGTACCTTGATCTACACATCCCTAGTTGGTGAGTCCTCATGGTTCGAGGACTTGTTTTTCCCTGATTTCATTCTTCATAGTAGTTGGGTTATTTCTTTTCAGTTGAGTATGAGTCAGTTGGGGATCTATCCCAATGGCTCTCTAGTTCTTGAGTAGTAGAGGCTTTGTCAAACTAGACTATCAGTGGTATTTTAGACTTTTCAGCATGTTGCTATTCAGATAGTATTCTTTTGTTATTTCAGTTGAGATATGTTATGACAGTGCCATGGATTTGCTTTATCTATCTTAAAAGTAAGTGTTAGAAGTAGTAACACGCTCAAAGGGTCATCTTAGGGCAACTTGTAGCCTTAAGCACCGTGTGACATATCAGAATGAGATTTTGGGGCATTAGATGTTTATTCTGGAGATTGTCAAGTTTCATGAAGTGCCTGTGTCCATCATTTTAGTCTGACATACCTTGTTTACTTCTCACTTTTGGCATTCATTTTAGAAAGGTTAGGGGACCAAGGTGAACCTTAGCACAACTTTCCACCTGCAAATGGATGGACAAGCTTAATGGACTATTCTGATATTGGAGGATATGCTAAAGGCATGTGTGATTTATTTTAAGAGAAGTTGGGTTGATCACTTACCTTTCATATTTACATATAATAATAGATAGCATTCCAGTATCCAGATGGCTCCTTTTAATGCTCTTTATGGTAGGAGGTGTAGGTTGATAAGTTGTCAATTTGATGACTTGCTAGCACCTTTTAAGCCTAAATTATCATTCTTTTCCATTGATTTGATGGTACTCTCTTACTTAATGCTTATTTATGTAGGTAAAAGTAAAAAGGTAAGATGGGCAAGTAATTCAAGTCATCAAGAGGCCAAATGTGAAGGAAAAGAGTCATCCTCTTTGCATCCGCTTTGCATCTGCTTCACACCTGCTTTGGAGCTTCTAGCTAGCTACTCTCTATCTTCTCTTTATCCTCTTTGGATCTGCTCAAGCAGATCAAGAGCAAGTTGGTAGTTTTGTAATTTTCATCAAATGTAGAGTGAGAGTTTAAAAAGAGGATTTTAGCTCATTTTTCAAGACCTAGCTTCTATTTTCCTATCTAGCATCTCTCTTAGCCTCTTAGCTTCTCTCTTTTCATCTTAGTACCTATCTTTTCACCTTAGAAGAATTTTGTACTAAGCTTGAATGAAAACTACATATTAGTGATTTTCTATTGAAGATTTATTAAAAGCCAAGGTTTGGAATTATATCCTCTTTACTTCTCATGGATAAAGCCAATGATAACTTGGGTATATTCTTACAGTTTTTATCTATGAGTAGCTAATTCTAAATCTTGGGGTTATGCTTTCTTAGGTTGTGGTAGTGTATGGGTGTTAGCTAATTATCCTTATAATTAGTTGTTTGTAATGTGGGTTGCATTTATTCCATGATTTAACTAAGAGTTGGGGGTTTTAAACCTCAACAACCCTTGAACCCATGTCATTCTTGAAAGAGGATATATGGGTGAGGAATAAATGCAACCAATAACTTGATTCATTTCATTTAATGGCATCTCTTATACATAAGGATGTCAATTGAAGCAATAGATGTAGAAAATTGTCACACTTGTGAGGTGTTTGAAAGAAACCATTTGTGAAATTTGGTGTTATAATTGAAAGATTGACATTAATACATTGACATCTAGCCTACCCATGACTTTTAGCTAATAGTTGGATAACTTGTCAAGTACCCATGCATGAACCCACTCCTAGAATTGCATAACCCTAAGACCTATTCTCAATTGAAGTCACTCTTAGCATTTTTCAACGTCAAGATAGTTCCCAAAAATTGAAGTAATTGTTACCATAAACACATTCAAACTAATTCCCCATTTTACATTTATGTTTGTTCTGTTCACATTATAGGTCACCTTTTAGTAGACTATCAACACTTTTGAGTTTTTAATTCCATGCTTTTACTCCTCGTGGATTTGACCCCAACCTATGTTGGGTTATTGTATTGATAATGATCTCTTACACCCATTCAAGAGTGTAATTTGAGCATTATCAAAAATAGTGCCGTTGCCAGGGAGTGAAACATAGTTTTCACTCTTGTAGTATTTTTAGTTACTTTGGGTTAGCCATAGTATTTTATTTTACATTGTCTAGTATTTTTGTTCTTTCTCAGGTGTTCATAATAGTATACATGATACTATGAGTCAATACTATTGTCATACCGGGATGATTAATGGGTATCTTGAGGACGAGGATCACCTCGGTGATGCGGGCCGAGTTAATGATATTCGTATTCTACCGACGGAAGGAAATATAATATTTCACGTTACTAGTGTGATGATTCACTTGCTTCAAATGAAAGGGTTATTTGAAAGCCAAGCATATGAGGATGCTAATCTACACTTGACAAATTTTATTAAGGTGTGTTCTCCATTTGATATGCCCCACATATCTGAAGAGTCAATCCGATTGTATTTTTTCCCATTCTCTTTAATGGGAGAAGCGATCTTATGGTTGCGGTCTTTGCCCACGGGGTCTATCACTTCATGGGTTGAGCTCACGGAGGTATTCTTGGAAAGATACTTTCCCCCTTCTCGGATGTTGCAACTAAGGAATTAAATCATCAACTTTCTCTAACTTAATGGCAAACTATTATAAGAGGCTTGGTAATGATTCAACAACAATTTAATAAAATACCCAAATCATGAGGTTCCAAATAAAATGCTCCTTCAAATTTTCTATAGGGCACTGGATCAATTGAACAAGACGGTAGCCGACAATGCGGTTGGGGGTTCTCTTGTTAGACTATCGTATAGTATTGCATCAACTTAATTAGATCAAGTGTCCAAAAAAAGTAGAGGGTGGAAAACAAGAGATACTGAGGTAGCCGTGGGGGCTCCCTCCGCATTTTTTGTGAGCCACAAGCAAAAGAAAAGAGATAAAGAAAGGGATGCAAATATGGCTAAAGTAATGATACAACTTGATTTTATCACCAAGCATGTTATAGTAACTCCTCCTAAGGTGGTTAACGCCATTTATTCTAAGAGTGCTAAAGCTTATGATGATGAGGAAATACAGTCCCTTGATGAAGATTCAGTTCTTGTCAAACCAATCGGGGGGTTCCCGCCCTACCTATAAAAGGCAAGGTGAGAATCAAGGATGGAACAAAAGAGATCGTGATAGAGATTGGCGTGATATAGATCGTGATAGATATTAGTATTGGAGTGATAAGAAGATATATTATGATCGGTACATACCTCCACATGATCGGGCAAAGAGTAAACAGTCAAGTTCTATTAACCCGGATAAGCTCAAAAATAAAGATGTCATTGTACAAATTTTAATGGGTGTTGAGGGGATCGATAAGATGGTGAGAGAAATAAAATGTGACTTCTCACAACTAAATCAAATGGTGGCATCTCTCTCAGCCTCTATCAAGTAACTTGAAACTCAATTGGGAAAAATCTCGGTATAACTTAATGCAAGACCAAAGGGTGGATTACCTAGTGACACGATTGTCAATCCTAAAAATAATGCACACCTCATGGCTATTATCACTAGGAGTGGTCGGACTCTTGGTAAAGATGTTGTTGATTTTGGTGAAGAACTCAATAAAAAGGCAAATGAAGAGCAAGCCAATGCAAAGAGAAAGCAGCTAGAAAAGCCAAATGATAATGATCCAAAGCCTAATGAGAAAAGTGTTAAATGGCCGGAGGTAGTTGAAGAAAATGTTGGAAGTGAGAAAGCTCATAAGGCGGTTGATGATGATACTCCAAAAGTGGATGAAACTCTAATTATTCCATTGCTACAAATAAAAATTCCTCCCCCATTCCCATAAAGGCTCAAGAAGAAGGATGATGATACCAAGTTCAAGAAATTTCTTGAGAAGTTTAGAAATTTATCGGTGAATATTCCTTTGCTAGAATCCTTACAAGAAATGCCCGGGTATGCTAAATTTATGAAGTACTTGGTTACAACAAAGAAGTGAGCCATGGATTTTGAAACAATTGAGGTAACACATAATTGTAGTGCTATAATGTCTAGCACAATGGTGGTGAAGAAAAAAGACCTAGGTGCATTTACTATTCCTTGCACTATAGGGGTCTAAAAATTTGGAAAAACGTTGTGTGATCTTGGGCCAAGTATTACTTTGATTCCATTTTCCATGTTTCGAAAGTTAGGCTTGGGTGCTCCTAAGCTTACCACTATGAGGCTTATAATGGCCGATCATTCAATTAATAAGCCCGTTGGTGTGTTGTACGATGTTTTGGTGAAAGATGACCGGTTTATCTTTCTGGATGACTTCATTATTCTTGATTGTGAGATTGATCATGAGGTACCAATCATTCTTGGTAGATAATTCTTGGCGCCTTAGTGGATGTGGAATGTGGGGAGATAAAATTTTGGGTGAACATTGAATAAGTATCCTTCAATGTGTGCAAGTCCATGAAGCAACTGATGGACTTGATAGTTATTTTGGTGATTGATATGGTTGATGATGAGGTAGCTAACACCGTTGAAATAGATCTTGTGAATGACCCCTTGGTGGGTGTATTGTGGAACCTTGGGAGTGAGGTGGTTTAAGAATATGATGAGGTGGTAGCTTTGTTGATGGGTCTTGGATATTACACCAAGAACCCGGTCAAATTGGATCTTGATTTGAAAAACCATGAGAGTCCACCCGCCAAGCCATCTATTATTGAACCACCTTAACTTGAACTTAAGTCGGTACCATCCTATATCCAATATGTTTTCTTAGGTGAGGATAATATATTACCAATCATTATAGCGGGTGATCTTGAACCTTGTCAAGTGGATGCCTTGAAATCAATTGCGAAAAAGTTTATTCGTGCTATCGGGTGGACTATTGCGGACATTATAGGTATTCTTCCCAGAATTTGTTCTCATAAAATCAAGTTAAATGTTGATCATGTTCCTAGTGTGGAACATCAAAAGAGACTCAATCAACCAATGCAAGAGGTGTTCAAGAAGGAAATCATTAAGTGGCTTGATGCAACAGTTGTCTACCCAATTTCCACTAGCACATGGGTGAGTCCGGTTCAATGTGTTCCCAAGAAAGGCAGTATGACGGTGGTCCCAAATGAGAATAATGATCTTTTACCTATGCGTTCGGTCATGAGTTGGAAAGTGTGTATGGATTATCATAAATTGAACTCATGGACCGACAAAGAGAACTTTCCCATGCCCTTTATGGATCAAATGTTAGATAGACTATTCGATCGAGGTTGGTATTGCTTCATTGATGGTTACTCGGGGTACAATCAAATTTGCATTACCCTGAAAGACCAAGAAAAGACCACCTTCACTTGTCCCTATGGAACATTTGCTTTCAAGCACATGCCCTTTGGGTTATTCAACACACCGGCCACGTTCCAATGATGCATGTTGTCCATTTTTGCCAATATGGTAGAGGATACAATGGAGGTTTTTCATGGATGACTTCTCCATGGTTGGGGATTCATTTGATTCTTTCCTTGCTCATTTAAGTAAGGTCCTTGATCGATGTATGGAGACTAATCTTATTTTGTATTGGGAAAAATGTCACTTCATGATCAAGAAAGGTATTGTTCTAGGCCACAAAATTTTGGGAAAGGGCATCCTAGTGGATCAAGTAAAAGTTGAGGTAATTGCTAAGTTACCCCGACCGATCTCCATAAAGGGCGTTAGAGGTTTTCTTGGTCATGCCGGGTTCTATCGGCGTTTCATTAAGAATTTCTAAAAGATCGCTCATCCTTTATGCAAGCTTCTTGAAAAGGAGGAAAAATTTAAATTTGATGATGATTGTGTAAAGGCTTTCAATTGTATCAAAGAACTCCTTGTGTCGGCTCCTATCATAGTAGCTCCAGATTGGTCGTTGCCCTTTGAATTAATGTGTGATGCAAGTGGTGTTGCTCTAGGTGTAGTTTTGGTCCAAATAAAAGAGAAGTTTTTCCACCCAATTTACTGTGCAAGAAAGACATCGAATGATGCTTAACGTAATTATACGATTGTGGAACAAGAGTTGTTAGCAGTGGTGTATGCTTTCAAAAAGTTTCAAGCCTATTTGTTGGGCACAAAAGTGGTTGTGCACACGAACCATGCCACTCTTAGATATCTTATGAAAAAAAAAGGTAGAACCTTGATTGATTAGGTGGATATTGCTCTTGCAAGAGTTTGATTTTGAAGTGAAAGATTGAAAGGGTATGAAAATCAAGTAGACGACCACCTTTACCGCCTTGAATCCAATTATGAGAATTTGGCTGAGATTGATATTGATGAAACCTTCCTCGATGAGTTAGTCATGTCACTTTTGGGGAGCATTACACCTTGGTGTGTAGATTATGCTAACTATACTGTGAGCGGTGTGCTTCCTGACGAGCTTAATCATTATCAAAAGAAGCAGTTCCTATTTCATGTGAAATAGTATTTTTTGGATGAACCGTTCTTGTTTAGGGAGTGTGTGGATGATATGATCCATCAGTGTGTCATGGAGGAGGAAATAAGAGATATTCTTGAGGCTTGTCACTGCTCTCCATTTGGTGGTCATCATGGTGGGATCCGAACACCGCTAAGGTTCTTCAAAATGAATACTATTTTCCTACCCTTCATAGGGATGCTTATGAGTTGGTCAAAACATACCCTCAATGCCAAATGAAAGGTGGTGTTTCGAGAAGGCATAAGATGCCTCTTAAGCCCAATCTCGAGGTTGAACTATTTAATGTGTGGGGGATCGACTTCATGGGTCCCTTTGTGAGCTCATATAGTAATAAATATATCTTGGTAGACATCGATTATGTCTTGAAGTAGGTGGAAGCCATTACTGTACCGAACAACGAAGGCAAGGGTTTCACTTTTTTCTTAAAGAAGTACATCTTTACAAGGTTCAGAATTCCAAAGGCAATTATTAGTGATGATGTGTGAGAAGACGCTAACATATTTAAGGCTTTTAAATGAGAATAATTGAGAAGTCTTAAGCAACTTTTGTCATTTTTTGATTATTTTACTTTGATATTGCAGTAAAAGTCATGATGCTAGGGAAATTTAAGAAAATGGAAGCAAAATAGCTGAAAACTTATGCAAAAGAGCTGGAAGTATGGATGACGACATTCCTGATAAGTCATCAGCCTTGTGATAAGCTATTAGAAATCACGTCAGGTGTTGCAGTGTTAGAAGGATTAGAGTGAAACTGTGATGATATTTCTGACATGTCGTCACAACTGTGATAAGGTGTCAGAGTTATCATCAAGTGTAGGCAGAGAATCAAATTTTGAATGAAGAAGTGAAGACATTTCTGATATATTATCACGTATCTGATAAGTCGTCAAGCTTTGTCATTAGTTAAAACAGAAGATGCCAAGAATCCTGGAGGGCCTGACGACATTCCTGATAAGTCGTCACGACCCTGACACGCCGTCACAAATGCCGTCACCTATTCCGAAGGATTTCTGAACATTGTGATTTTATTTCCTTATTTAGGATTAACTATAAAAAACATTGTTTAGGGTTTTTCTAGGGGGTTGACACTTGAGTTTTAGGAGATAGCATACTTTTGATATTTTCTCTCTAAATTTCTTGGCTTGAAAAAGCAAATACTTTGAAGAGATTATTACCATTATTCTGGAATTTTCCTTTGTGATCTAATCTACGATTCACTAGTTATTATTCATCTCTGTAAGTTTATCTATCAAATCATGAATTCAATTTTGTGTTTCGTTCGTTACATCATGAGTGGCTAAACTGCATTAACCCAAGTTATGGGATATAGGGTTAGGTCTTGATGAGGTGCTAAGTATTCAAGATTCAAAATGTGGTAGGATTTTTTGATAATTCTGAAGTTTTAATTAATGTCTGTTGGTTGAAAACAGTAGACACGCCTTCTTTGATTTTCTTGAGAAAGAAATCAAATATATTTGGAAGTGAATTATCAACAAGGACTCAAAAATACTTCGTTTAATAAGTAGCACTGTAACAAGGTTGGTTAACCTGAGGTAAAATATGGACAGTGAACAGAAATTCCCTAAGTCCGAGAGGATTAGGGAATTAAATGCTTAAGTAGGTCGACAAATATTTAAACATAACATCGATAAAGATAGCTTGTTATCCTACCCAACATGAGAATACTGAACCACTTTTAGCATCTGTCATGTACCGAAAGCCCTAGTGAACATAATTCTGGTTATTTCATACACTCTTAATTTACAAACACCAAAGCTAAAGTGACAAACAACAACTTGTTAAACCTAAACCCCCATTTTATCTTTTCATATCATTTGTTTGAATTTAACTTGTAGATGTAGTTTCAAACTAGTTTAATTACCACTCATATTGTTCCTTGTGGATTCGACCCCGACTCCAAAGGTTGGTAAATATATTGACAACAACCGCCTTGCACTAAATTGAGGTGTAAGTTGAGCGTTATCAAGTGATGACAACTCTTATTTTTGTAATTGGATCTTTAGTTCTTTTCTTGATAAGTATGGGGTGAAGGATAAGGTTGATACTCCTTATCATACCTAAACTAGTGTCCAAGTTGAAGTTTCGAATCATGAAATCAAGTCCATCCTTGAGAAAATCGTGAATGTTGGCCGTCCAAATTGGGCGAGACAATTCGATGCTGCTCTATGGTCATACAAAACGACCTATAAAACTCCTATTTGTATGTCCCCTACCAATTGGTGTTTGGAAATGAGGCTTGTCACTTACCCATTAAGTTAGACCATAAGGCTTTATGGGCTTCGAAGAAGTTGAATATTGATTGGGAGGACGCTTTAAAATTGAGGGTGAATCAACTTCATGAGTTAGAAGAGCTTTGACTCAAGTCATATGAAAGCTCCGTTTTGTACAAAAAGAAGATGAAGAGGTGGCATGATGCCAAAATCTTAAAGCAAGAGTTTCATGTGGGTGATGATGTCCTCCTCTTTAATTCAAGATTAAAACTCTTCACGGGGAAGCTTAGATCGAAGTGGTCTGGCTCGTTTATGATCTAAAATGTTTACCCGAGTGGAGCTATTGAGTTGGAATATCACGAGAATAAGAAATTTATGGTGAATGGCCAACGATTGAAGCACTATCATGTGGGTGGACCGGAGCGACTAAGGTTGAGTCATTTTGCTTCAAAGATCCAAAATAATGAGTAAATGATGTCGTTCCATGAATATAACTACGATGCTCTCTTGGAGGCAACCCAAGATTTATTCTTGATGTTTTTAATGTTTTTGATATCAAATTTAGCTTATTTTTGATGGTTATAGGTAATAGCTCAAAAATAGCGTGCGAGAAGTAGGTTCAAAAGCTAAAAAATAAGCTCCAAACCAAGAACTTTGCAAAGAAAAATCATGTGTCAAGATGGAACAACCTGCGCTGTACCTTCTTGAGCAGGTCATCCGTAGGTAAAGGGAAAATGGAATGCAACATCAGTGTTATTTGCTGCCTAGACCTATGCTGGAGTTGCTGCAGCATTCCAGTCGCAGAACAATCTCATCTTGGATGCAGGTGGCCTGAAATTGAAGATAAAATATGGTACTTACTATGTCGAACTATGCTGGAACTACTCAAGAAGTCTAGGTGTAGGTCCATTGCATGTTGGAAGCAAGTCAGGCCGCTACAATCTGTCCCAATATGCATTGGAACTACGTAAGCAGTCCAGCCGCAGATTCAAAGCACATGGGACACGAGTGAGTTTAAAAAAGGTTGAAACTTCATAATGGGTCGGATATTGTTAGGATAACCCAACCCGGTCAACTCAAAGTCTCACTAAACACGTAAAAAGGAGCCCAAGGCAGTCAACACTTAAATTTTTTTACTGCAACTCCCTTCCCAACGTTCCCTTCTGTCACACTTAACATTTTCTTCTTCTTTAACCAAAATTGTGCTAACAAGTATTGAGATACTTCTTTTGGACTTGTGCTTTATTCACTTTTCTCCTCTCTTCAATCAAGAAAGGTATGCTCTTTCATGGCTTCACTTTTGAATTTTCTCAAAAATAGACATAATGCTTCATAACTCATGGTGATTTGTCACTTGAATTAAGTTTGTGTAACTTTATTGGGATGATTTTCACTTGTTGGTTTCCTTATGTTGGCATGGGTGCCTTGTTTCACTTGTTGAATTAATGATGCTCTTTTAAATGAAGTTAGTGCGCCATGTGTTTGACAAAACATCCATTAAGCTTTTCTTGCTTATTTTGTGTGGTGTGTGGCTCAAGTAGGATAGTATGCACACCTTGAATGTGTTTGGATATGATTTGGTGAGATGTGCTTTCTCTCTTGTGCTTTTATTCTCTTTCTCCAAGTTCTTGGTTGGCATACCCACTATGTGTTTGTTGAAATGATAATAAGAGAGGAATGCCTTGTATGCTTGAAATGGACAATGTGATTTTCCTTAAGGAATAATGTGGTAATTTTTGATGCATTATTATGAGTCCAATTGATCCTAAAAATGAAATATTCGGTAGTCATTGGTTGAGGGATTTTGTTGAGAAATATGGCATCCATGGTTCTTGTTGGTCACTATGCCTAACCGGGAGTCATGAATGCTTGTCTTTCCCATTGATAGATTGGATGGCATCATTCTTAAGGGTATTAGTCATTCTTATTTCCATTGGATGGTTTGGATGTCCTATGAACTAGTTTTGTGAAATGTGAAGAATGTAAGATAATGTAGAGCCCAAAATGCTTAAGTGTTGTAATGAATGAATCCCATGGGCTCTAATGATGAAATTACCTTGCATCTATCAAACAAACATTTTCTTTTCTTATCTTTAATTTGCTTTCTTAACATACAAAATTCTAAAAACATGTTTTACCTTTTCTCTTTTGTTTTGATTTTGTTTTATTTTTTCTCATAGGTATGTCTCCAAGAAAGAACTTGCCATGAGAAGCTAGAAAGGGATGAGTAGCATGCACAGATGGTTGGGGATATTTCTACCACTCGACATGATGATGAGTTACCCTTTATAGTAGACTCGATGAGAGGATCCCAGTCTGACGAGGCTCCTATTGAGATAGTGAGATCATTCATCGACAGGGATCCGAGTTCCTAGTGCACCATAGGGAGTCTCTACCCTCATCTACTTTCTTTTACTTTCGCATTGGGGACAATGCAATATCTTTATTGGGGAGGGTGGGTGGGTGGGACATTTTTATGATTTGTTTGATGATCGGTACTTATTGTTTCCCTTTATGGCATTTGGTTGGAAAGATTGTATGGACATACTCTATGTTATTACTTTGATGTTTGTGTGTACACGCTATATTTTTACATGTTTTTATATTTTATCATGTTTTTGTTTTTTTCCTTTTATTATTATTATTGACATTGCTTTGGATGAGCCCTTGTCGGGCATTTTGATAATAATGTCAAATATTACCATTTTGCTATTGAATTTGTGTCATGCGCTTAATTTAAATGTGGTATCCAATCGTGCGCACTACTTTTGTTGCCTTTTGTATATACGTGTCTAATAAAATCCAAGGGTTTTCTTCAAAACTTGGTTCTTTCCTAAGGAGCAAATTTATATTTTCTCTTTCTTTTGATCTTTTATTTTTATTTTAGTTTAGTTTCTTTGTCAAACCGAGTGATAATTACCCATGAGGAATGATGAGGCGACATCCTTAGGTGAAGTATCTAGTCATTTTGGTTAACTAGAAAGAAGCAAAAATTCAAAAATACTTCCAAAATTTCATTTGCAAGGAATGAAATATTTTTGAGAAAAACCAAAAATATAGTTGTAAGATCAAGGATGTTTTGAGTGAGATCATTAAACTCAATTTTTTGCTCTCTCTTTACAAGGATGAGTTGTTGACTCGGAGTAACTTATGAAGTGCAAATTGCTCAAATTGATTGGGAGACTAACGTTTTGCTCTATGAGTACGATGCCATGAGTGGTGATCTTTTTGAATAATTCTTGTACATATGTGTAGTCTATAACTTGCCCCGAGTGTATTCAAACCGAAATTCTAGGAAAGCTTGGTTTGGAGGATGATCCGAGGCCCTTTTTGACCCGTCACATAGCCAAATTCCCACCTTAACATTGTTCCCTAGTTAACCCATTTGAAACTTTTTTCCCTTCTTTCTTTCTAATTGTAATGATAACCATGATAAGACACCTAAAACCTTATGAAAATCTTTATTTTGGTAGATAATCTCCTTTGATACGTTGCATGATTCTAAATAATGGGATTATAGGCAAAAGCTTAAGATTGGGGGATTGTGTATTTGGGAGAAGATGATCAAAGAAAAGGTAATAAAGGTGTATGTAAGGTTGTAAATACATGTGTTTAAAAGACAAGAGACGTGCTTGATGACAAAGTTGAATAGCCTAGCCCATAGCACATAAAAAAAGAAAAATTAAATGAGTGAGGGGCTAAGAAAGGCTTATAGGTAGAAAATCTCTTGAAAAAGTCAAAGAAGTGAAAGAAAGAATATGGTGGCTTTGAATGGTTTGGTAAATGTTAAAAAATAAGTTAGGAAAATATGGGAAATGATTTGAAAAAGAATAGGGTGGGTGGTTTGAAAATTTTAGGGATAGAAAGGATTGAGCGATTGCATTGAAGGAGGTCCTTTAGTCACTTGATCCATAGATATTCCTTCCCACACCTTAAACCTTCATTTGACCCACAAGACCTTGGTGATTCCAAACTAAGTAAGTTTACATTAGTGGCGAAAAACACAGAGGGCAAGCCTATGATTCTATTTGATATACTTGAATTTCTTTGTGAGAGTGAGTGTGAATTCTTTCTTTATTTGAGCTCTCTTAAGAATTGAAATTTCTTTGGTGTTTGGAGCTAACTCTTGCATGTGAGCGGCATTAGTACTTTTGGGTAGCGGGTGACATTTTACTATCACTTTGGTTAAATGAGTGAAGCAAGTTGTATTGTGAAGATTGAGACAATATTTGATGATTTTGTGGCTTATCATAAGATGTTTTGTGATTTGGAAAGTTCATTTGACACAAACTTGCATCCCTTCTTCATAAATATGTGATTATTGAAAAATTCTGGTTTATTTATTGCCATGACATGTGTGGAAAGTGTTAGTAGAGATTTGTTAGATTATAACTTTAGTATAGCTTTCTTCAAGGTGGATTTGAGTTAAATACCCTATCTCAGTGAATTGTTCTTTGTTTCTTGAGGTTAAGCAATAGTTTAAGTTTGAGGGGTTGATAAGTCGTCAATTTAACGACTTGCTAGCACCTTTTAAGCCTAAATTATCATGCTTTTCCTATTGATTTGATGGTACTCTCTTACTTAATAGTCATTTATGTTGGTAAAAGTAAAAAGGTAAGATGGGAAAGTCATTCAAGTCATCAAGAAGCCAAATATGAAGGAAAAGAGTCATCCGCTTCACATCCACTTTGGTTCCGCTTCACATCTACTTTGGAGCTGCTAGCCATCTGCTCTCTATCTGCTCTCCATCCACTTTAGATCTGCTCAAGCAGATCACGAGCAAGGTGGCAGTTTTGTAATTTTCATCAAATGTAGAGTGAGAGTTTAAAAAAAGGATTTTAGCTTATTTTTCAAGACCTAGCTTTTATTTTCCTATCTAGCATCTCTCTTAGCCTCTTAGCTTCTCCATTTTCATCTTAGCACCTATCTTTTCATCTTAGAAGAATTTTTTACTAAGCTTGAATGAAAAATATATGTTAGTGATTTTCCATTGAAGATTTATTGAAAGCCCAAGTTTGGAACTACATTCTCTCTACTTCTCATGGATGAAGTCAATGATAACTTTGGTATATTTTTACACTTTTTATCTATTAGTATCTAATTCTAAATCTTGGGGTTATGCTTGCTTAGGTTGTGGTAGTGTATGGGTGTTAGCTAATTATCCTTCTAATTATTTATTTGTAATGGGTGTTGCATTTATTCCATGATTTAACTAAGAGTTAGGGGTTGCAAACCCCAACCACCCTTGAACCCATGTCATTCTTGAAAGAGGGGACATGGGTGAGGAATAAACGCAACCAATAACTTGATTTATTTCATTTAATGGCATCTCTTAGACATAAGGATGTTAATTGAGGCAATAGATGTGGAAAATTGTCACACTTGTAAGGTGTTCGAAAGAACCCATTTGCAAAATTTGGTGTTATAATTGTAAGATTGACACTAATACATTGACATCTAGCCTACCCGTGACTTTTAGCTAATAGTTGGATAAATTGTCAAGTACCCATGCATGAACCAACTCCTAGAATTGCATAACCCCAAGACCTATTCTCAATTGAAGTCACCCTTAGCATTTTCAACGTCAAGATAGTGCCCTAAAATTGAAGTAATTATTACCATAAACACATTAAAACAAATTCCCCTATTTTACATTTATGTTTGTTTTATTCATATTACGGGTCACCTTTTAGTAGACTATCAACACTCTTGAGTTTTTTATTCCATGCTTTCACTTCTTGTGGATTCGACCCCAACCTAAGTTGGGTTATTGTATTGACAACGATTGCTTACACCAATTCAAGAGTGTAATTTGAGTGTTATCATTGGTCTCCATTTGAATGGTTTGAGGTCAGTGAGACAAGGTTGTTTGGTCATAACTTGGTTCACCAAGCCATTGAGAAGGTGAAGGTGATTAGAGAAAGGCTTAAGACTGCTCAAATTCGCCAAAAGTCTTATGCGGATGTGAGGCAAAGGGGTTGGAGTTTCAAGTTAGAAATTGGGTGTTCTTGAAAGTTTCTCCTATGAAATGAGTAAGCAGGTTTGGGAAGAAGGGGAAGATTAGTCCCTGTTATATTGGTTCTTATCAAATTATAAGGAGATATGGGAATGTTGCTTATGAGTTGGATTTTCCCATGGTTTTGGCTTCTATTCATCCCGTTTTCCATATGTCTATACTAAATAATTATGTGGGTGATGCTTCTTTGATTGTTCTTGTAAAGTATGCTGGTATTACGAATTACTTGTCCTATGAGGAAGTCCTGGTGGAGATTTTGTATAGGAAAGTTTGTAGGATGAGAACTTAGGATGTGGCTTCGGTAAAGTTGCTTTGGATAAATCAAAAGGTGGAAGAAGCTACATGGGAAGTTGAAGATGATTTGAGGTCTAAATATCCATTTTTTTCCATCGGTTGGATGAAGATACTTAAGGTATGAATTCTTTCATTCTAATCACATTTTGAATTTGTTCTTAGTTTTGGTTGCATTCATTCATCTTTTCATGCAAAAAGGTGCCCTAACTCCTCATTCAAGGATAAATAATCCTAGGGAGGGGGGGATAATGTAACACCCTAGATTTTGGACTATGAGATTTCATTGCAAAATTGAACATAACTCAGGTAATGACTCACGTGATGAGTCGTTATCACTCATCATAAGTCGTATGGTGCAACTCATTTCCTAACCAGTAAGATTGGTTAGGGATTCTACCTTTATCAAAACTTAGCGCTCACGAGTCAAAAGGTCTGGTCACAAGCCGCAAGGTATGACTCGTGACCACAACAATGTGGTCTCTCTGAGATTCTTCCTAGACTACGAGTCTGGGCAACGACTCGTGACCAGTCACTATGAGTCGTTACCCGACCCGTAACAACTGGAAGCTATTTTCCTACATGTTTTTAATTAAGGTTAATGTGGTCTTTTCCCATACTTTACAATTACCCCGACTTAAAATACTCCAAGGGGACCCTTTTTCATCATTTACCAAATCATAAACATTATTCTATCCTTTCAGTCTGTTAAAGTCAAGAGAAATCTAGGTTTTCAAAGATTAATCATCTAGGCTTCATTTGGTGGTTTTCTCTCCAAATTTCTTGGTGTTCCAGGTATGTATCTCTTCCCTAACCTAACTTTACATAAAAGCCTGTGTATATTTATGATCTATGTGAAGCTAATTATTGGGTTTTCATATTGGGTTGAGGGATTTGAATGGTTGTTCCTTGGATTGCTTTCCCTATAGTTTTGAACTTGTCATTCATGCTTTATCTTATGTTTTTTTCACTAAATGAGTGGATGAGTATGGTAATTAGATTGGGGAACATGGGTTTCCTCACATTTATGAATTTTGGTAAGGAATTTACATGGCCTTCAACGTACTTCATGAATTTGGTTTTCAAACATGGATATACTCGTAATTTAACTCTCTCTTGGAACCTTACATTGCATTAAAGGTTAATGGAACATAAAAAATGTTTTAGAGGGTCTTGGTGGCCATTGTTTGGTTTTAAATTTGAACTTGGGAGTCAAATTAGTTTGATTAGAATGAAATGACATAATTGGACTTAGCTGTCAAGCATAATTGGTATAAAAATACTAATGGTATATGCTTTAATAAAAGAATCCTTGGTTTATGACTAGGATTATTTGATAAATGGTTTAAATTAGGCTTAATGGGGTTGTGTATCTCGCCGTGAAAATAGAGGTCCCAGATGGACCAATATTGGAAGCCACATTTGCCGATGTGGGGGTCTTTATGACCGTGTGCATTGTTCACACACTATATATATTTTGGAATGGCTAGAGCCTTGGTGTCTCTGTCCCTTACTCATATTTTCCTAGTTTGTATGGCTAACACACATTGGGACACTTTCAGTAGGGAGATCTAAACCCATACAACCCATGAATGCCCTTAGGGTGGATAGATCTACACAGTCTAGGTTAATTGTTTTTAAAACTCTCATGTTTATAACCTTGTACCAACCTCCAACATTATATATATATATATATATATGAATATTTACATGTGGTTTTTGATTGGTATTGGACATGGCATTATTTTATCCCTTCCTTGAGTTACATGACATTACTTATCCTACTGACTGTCCCTAGACTCTACATTATTTCATGATGTAGGGTCCTAAGGTTCTTTGTTTACTCGTATGCAGTCTTAGGTGGAATGGATATCGGTTGAGTTTCTGTAAAGTCATAAGCATTGATAACACTCAAATTACACTCTTGAATGGGTGTAAGTGATCGTTGGCAATATAAAACACAACTAGGTTGAGGTCAAATCCCATAGGGAATAGGGTGTGAACTTCGATTTGTTTACAAAAGATTTTACTGATAGTTTACCGTTTCCAAAAGATGGGGGTTTAAGGTTCGCAATGAGTCAATTTAAACTTTCTAAACTTTAGTGTTGTAATCAATATAAATGGGAAACCAGAGCTATGTTCACCAAGGGTTTTAGGAATTGACAGATACTAGTTAACGCTAGAGATTCTCGGAATGAGTAGAATAGCAGAATATCCCTGACGATTATACTATCTGACTTATCTCTCGACCTCACCAGAAAATTTATTATCTAATTCTCTCGAACTTAGAGAACTTATCTATTTCCAATAGGATGTTATCTAAGGTAGATTAATCTAGTTACGACATTAATCATTAAACAGAAGGTTGGTAGCTTCCGAGTCCCCGTTGATAATTCACGTCCTCTAGTCTATTTATCCGTTAGAAGCAAATAAAACCTAAGTCATAACCTAATGTTTGCAACCACTAGATTTAGTTAAAACAACAGAATCTCAAGATGTTTTACTACTCTTTGAATCCGCTAAACACCTAGTATCATATCAAACCCTAATCCATGGATCCCATAACTTCGGCTAATGAAATTAGCCGCTCATGACTTGATGAATGAAATAACAAGTTGAATTCATGATTATAATGATAAACTTACGAATGGGTAGAAAACAACAAGTAGTTCCTCCGATTTAATCACAAGGTAGAAACCCCAAAAATAGTTGATACGAAAACACAAGAATATTTTATGAAAGAGAGCACAAATACGTGTCTCTCCTCTTAGAATTGATGTCTGGTAGATGAATTGTTCTTCTTTTGAAAAACCCTAAAAGATGCTATGTATACTAAAGCCTAATTAAGGAAATAAAATAACAAAATTAATAAAATTATTCAGAATAGGTGACGCCCAGGCTGACGTCGCGTCTAGAAGTTGACACCCTATCACGGATGGCGTCAGAGAGGCTTCAGTTGCCTTTAAGTTCTGTCTTAGGATGACGATGTGGCTGATACCGCGTCAGGGATCTGACGGCATATCACTGACGTTGTCAGATATATTCTTCCTATGCTACTTTCTGCTTAAGGCTGACGCCATTCTTTATGCCTTATCACGACTTTGACGCCACATCACCGGCGTCGTCAGAACAGCTCCTCAAACTGCAACTCCCTGGTTAAGGCTGACACCAATACTGATAGGCTATCACGAGGCTGACGACTTATCACAGAGGTCGTCGGCCATGTTTTCTTCTATTTTTCTTAGATTTTCAACTCTTTTGCTCCATTATTGTTTATTCTCATTTTTTCAGCCTTTTACTGCAATATCATGAGCAAACACATCAAAACAACAGGAGTTGCTTCAGAATTCATAATTATTTTGAGCTAAAAAGCATTAAATGTGTTAGCTTTTGCTCACACATCAACACCCTCAACTTTTAATAATTTCTTGTCCTCAAGCAACAACTAACTAAGAGAATACAACGAACATTCAGAAGTCAACAACCAATTTAGCTCAAAACTCAGTTTACCATCTCCAAGGTCAACCAACTCAAAACTACTGTGCAATTTATTGAAAAGCAACAATGTAACACAAAGGCTTCTACCCATGGCATCAGCTAAGTACCAATAATCATGCATGTATCAATGTATACTACCCAAACAAGTAAGTAACTTAGAAAGATACTAGTGTGCCCTCACAACAAAAGAATTCCCCTCTTTTTCTCATGTCAGACATCAAAAATACAAACACGGGGATCATCACAAAAACACTCACTCTCAGAATAAAGTTCAAACCAGTGTATGCCAAATACCATATACTTGCCCTTATCATCATTACCAAGGTTTCCAGATAGGTATGCTAGGATCATTATAGGTCTTTCTTCGGCTTGTAAAGTAGGCTATGGATGGAATGATATTATACGACATTTAGAGTGACTAACCTCCTTGGAACTACCTTAACTTGTAGGGTCCACTTATTAACCTCTATTTTTTTATCACACTTTCAGGATGGGCGCACTTCTTTTTATTCAAGCAGAGTTTCTTTTCTTGCTCTTTTACACCGATGCCCAACCTTTTATTCCTTTTCTTTGATTCTTTCTCTTTTACTCTACCCTTCTTCATACCCAACTTATATCACGCACCCCTATGATAGCCACCCTCAACTTAGGCTATTTGCCTATATTAAGGTGCACAGTGTCCAAGGGGGACCAGGGCTAAAATAGGTTCATTATGATTTAAAAAGGGAAGGTGATAGATATCATATAAAGAAAAATGGTCAATTAAGGCTCAAACTGGGATCAAGGGATATCATGCATTCAGGGAAGGTCATTTAGGCAAAAAAAAAAGACTTAAAAATCAAAACAACCTATGATCCGTTCCTAACCCCTATCTTTCAATCAAGGTAAGAAGAACCGGGAAAGTTCTAGATTTGACACTACAAAGAGAACTCGGTATAGTCTCACACATATATGGCACACAAGCAATATCACTGGCTACTGCCTATCTGGTTCATGTATTGTTCAGCAGTGATGATCAGGTAACTAAACTAATGCCATGACGAGATGAACAGTGGTCACACTAAGGTGCAATTCATACAGTCATGCAAAACAAACCTTCAGAGAGGTGTTCAAAATTAGAAAATCAGTTAACTGCCTTCAGAACTTACACTACTCCTAGTTATTTAAAGAATATGCTACAACAACATGTTACCATACACCCTCAACTTAAAATAAAAATAAAATAAAACTAAGGGTTAGGATATACCTGGATTCAATCAAGTCTCAAATCATGGGTCCTCAACCCTGCAATAGTGTTATCCTCATCAGGAGCTTCTGTTTGCTTCGGTTAAGCTATTTTGCTAAATGAGGATCCTATAGCTCTCGCTCACAATGCTTATTTCCATTTACAGTTGTCCTTTCGGGATGCTTGCATTGACCTTTTCAGATCTGTTTTCTCCTAATCTGTCAACTCATTATCTACCTACAGTGTCTTCTCTGCCTTTTTCTTCTTCTTTACCTTTTTCTTGGACTTTCTCTCATTCTCATCATCTTCTTGTCTCTTTCTCTTACCTTTTTCATCTTCTTTGTCTTTCTTCTTTTTCTTTTTTCACTGGCTCAGCAGTGAGATCTAAGATTAGAGGTTCATCCTCAGATTCCTCAGCTGTCTTCCCTGCAAGCATCATAAACTGGTGTTGTTGTACTACCACCATCTTAGCTTTTACCTTTTCTAGGGCCACTTTGAATTCAGCAAGCTCTGCTTCAGTCAGCTCCTATGCCCTTGCATCAAAATGGTTCTCCAGATCTGCAACCTGTGTAGGAAAATTAGCAAAGGGCTTAAGAGCAACCCTGATTCTTTTATCTACAGCAGCAATAAACTACTCAGCAAAAACACGTAGCTACGTCTCACACCATCTGGCCTGTTTGGCCACTTTTCTGATATCAATAGGCTGGGATGCAACTTTCACTGGTGCTGTAGGAACTAATGGACCTAGCTCATCATCAGGAACTGAGCCTGTCTGAGAAGCCTCAAAAGCTTGTACCTCAACTTCAGGTACTGAACTAGGGCCTGCAACTGATGGGTTCACCTCAACCCTCATCTCTCAATCAAGTGTCAGCCTTGGCTGATTTTATTTATAGCGAATAGGGTTGTGGGTCTTGGTGGCATACAAAGTCTCATCAATCCTAGAAATATGTAGTACCCCTACCTTTGTGCATAGCCTGGTAATTAGACAAGGGAATAGATAAGCTGTGTCAGATCTCATTACCCGAATCTTGATCTCTTCAGTAATAATCTCCCCAAAATTCAGCTTAAGGTTGGCCATAAGACATGCGACCAATATTGCTCGATCATCACCCAGAATATTATCTCCGTCAATTGGCATTAAATGGGTGTGCACAACACCCCACCAGAATTTTGCCTCTTGAGTCAAAGAAGCCTTGTAAATACGCTCACTGGGTTGGGTCAGCCATAAAGGGTCTCCTTCAGCTATAAGTGTAGCTAACCAGGGATGCTGGTCATCCTTACTCTTCAGACGATGGTAGAATGCTGGATTTGTGACCTGAGGATTGAAGTTGGGTCCATGTAGAAACCTTTTGATAATCGTATCAGAAATATCTACATTTACCCCACGAACTGGAACTCTGGTCAACAAAGGATGTTCTGGTGTGGTCTCTCCACTCTTACACATGCTCTCTAATCTAGCCTGGTAGTTCGCATAGAACTCCTGGACTACTGTAAGGAAAAATGATTTACCTCTCTTAGTAGTCCATCCCAACCCATAATCTCTGAATTTCTTCTCAACTGCAGGATACCCAGGCAATCCTGTGATGATGACTCTCTTCTATGGAAACACTGGCCGTCTGGTAGATCTTTTTTTTGTTCTAATCAACCCTTTGAGGAATATGTATTCTGCTTTGAGGATCTTCTATCTAGCACTCTCTCGAACCTCCAGATTCTTCCATTTTATCAAAGTTCCCCAAACTGGGGGTTCCTGCTCAGCTTGATTTTCAGTCACGGGAGTTTCAGAGAATGTTTCCTCAGAATTAGCCTTCTTAGACTCAGGCTGTTCGTACTTAGTTTGCTTAGAACCTTCTTGCTCAGAAGATTCACTCTCATCTGGGGTGGAAGTCTCAGTATCAATACTATCCTCCACCACAATGGGTTTAGGTGGAGGAGGTGCCTTTGGACTGGGTGTCTTTATCCTTCACCTAAGCAGTGGCTCTTCATCTTCGTAATCAGAGTCATTATCAACAAGCTTTCAAACCACTTTAGGCTTGGCAGCTTTCTTTGGAGTGTTAGAATTCTTGCTTTTAGGTGCCATTAGAATGTTCCTGGACCATAAGATAAACACAAGTTAATGATAAAGGTATAACAGTCAAAATATGCTATCCAAGTTCACTTAGCATCATCATCTAACTTGTGACAATGTGGCTGATAAGGCGTCATATTTTTGATAACCTATCAGCTATGTCATCAGCCTTAAACAAAACTGGCATACTTTTATCAAACTTGTGATGACATTCTTGATAAGGCATCACGCTTGTAATAGCCTATCAACAACGTTGTCAGCTCAGAATTTCCCCCCACTCAGTTTGCATTCATAATTTTGGGACCAAATTCTTCGTATAATCACATGGTATTTTTTTATTTTTGTACTTAGGGTTTTCAAATTTTTGCAATTTAGGCACAACTTAACCCTAATTTCCGATTTCCATGCTCTTACAACTTGAACTCAAGTTTCTTCCTTTAGAGCATCATGTTTTCAACAACTTTACCACTTCAATGAAAGGAGAACAAAGTTATGAGCATACCTGATGAGTTGACTCCACTTGATTATGTGAGAGAGAAGAAAAGATGAGAGATAGACTCTGATTTTTCTTGCAATCCGACAACTATCAGGAAGAAGGTTTCCTTGCATACTTGGGAGTGTTTTGAAAGGAAGTAAATATCCTACTAAGGAAATAAAATAATACTTAAAAAAGGAAATAAAATAAAGCGGGAACCTAAAGGGTTTTACACCTGGGCCGGGTTGGATTTTGATCAAATTGGGCCCAGATTTTTCAAAATAACACAATGGCTGACGTCAACTCGTGATAAACCATCATAAATATGATAGCTTATCACAGAGGTCGTCAGCCTTAACATAGAAGGTCTCACCCTCTCTTTCTAATGACGTTGGCGATAATCCATCATAGTTGTGATAGCCTATCACGAATGTCGTCAAGACTACTTGACTTGCATTCTTCAATTTTTACCTTAACGTTTTTGTACCCCTTCAGTTCCTTCCTATTACTACCTAATTGAATAAAAACAAAATGCATGAAAATAAAATTTTGGGTTACCTCCCAATAGCGCCTGATTTAGTGTCGCGGCACGACATGGTTATCTTGACTACTAAGACTTCATCAAGATGCCGTATCACTACCTTATTACCACATTCCTGGAATACATCCATAACTGAGAAGATGTTCATCTCCTCCAACTACTTCATAGGAGGTTGCATTTTAAATCTGGCCTTCTTTTTCCCATATCTGAACTTGAGCTCATTGAGCTCCATATCAACCAATACTCTCCTCGTCGCTAATAATGGTCTACCCAAGATGATGGGTACCTCAAAATCAATATCACAATCCAGTATCACAAAGTCTGCAGGCAGAATAAAATCATCCACCTTTATCGGCACATCCTGCAATATACCAACCGGTCGCTTAACCAATCTATTTGCCATAACAAGACGCATCGTTGTGGGGGTAGGCTCCCCCAATCCAAGCTTCTTGTAGATATCAAGCGGCATTAGATTTATACTTGCTCCTAAGTCACATAAATCATTGGTAAACTTTATGGATCCAACTATGCACGGTATGGTAAATGCTCCAGGATCAGGCTTTTTCTGCACTAAGGATTGTGAAGACACAGCACCACAGTGATGGATGTTGTCCACCGGCTCACAACTTACATTCCACTTCTTTGTTAGATATTCCTTCATAAATTTAGCATAGTTCGACATTTGATCAAGTGCCTCCATCAATGGCATATTTACAGTTAGCTGTTTCATTATTGCCATGAACTTGCTAAATTTCTCATTATCTTCTTTATTTTTCAACCTCTGAGGAAATAGAGGTGGTGGTCCTGGTATTTGTTTCAATACCACTTCCTCTTTCTTATCGTCTTCTTTCTCTGACATGTCAATAAAGCCATCCAGCTTCTCAGGCTCCACTGGATTGCTTTCTTCCAATTTATCAACACTTACCTCTTTCTCCACAGCTTTTCCCATAGAAGGGCCAGATAACATCTTACCTCTACGAGTGGTAATCGCCATACAAGAGCCATCAGTCCGTGGGTTCTGAACAGTATCACTAGGTAAAGTTCCAGCTTTTCTCTGATTCAGAGTAGCCAAAAGTTGGCTCATCTGCTGCTCTAACTTCTTAATAGAAGTTGAGTGTGAGCTAACCAACTGACTGAGGGTAGAAAATTCACTTTTCATATTAGTTACCCCTGAGTTGGTTACCTCCACTCCCTTCAATAGCTTTTCCATCATGTCCTCCATGGACATCTTGCCAGAACTAGTTGTTGCAGCATCTCGACTTCTAGGAGGAATATACAAACCACTTCTGTCATTATTGTTTCTCAAATGTCCCTGCTCTCTATCTTTATAATCAGGCTTTTCATAGAAAGTCCGACCTTGGTTCTCTTGGATATTGCCTCAGAAACCCCCCTGATTACTCACATAGTTTGCCTCAGCATCAACACCTGCAGATACAGTAGTACCCTGAGAGTCCACAACCTTGACCATTTCAGTCTTGCCGGATAGCAAGTGCTTATCCAACAAGTCCATCTGCGTCTTCAAATGGGCCATGTCCTGATCTTACTCCTTATCTCTTCTACGCTGCTCTGTAGTAATACCACCAGCAACAGTAGGGCTAGCCACTACAAAATCCCTAGTATGCCAAGCCCGACTCTACTTGGTTATTCTATTAAACATATAGAAAAAAGAGGTTAATGAACGAACCACCTGCAGCATTGTCGACAATTGGCTTTGTCACAGAGTTGAAAGCTCTGTACAAAGTCTCCATCAAGTACAAGTCTGTCATATTGTGGTTCAGACATTGTGCAAGTTTCTTCTTAAACCTTTCCCAAGTCTCATGTAGTGCTTCAGTCGGAAGTTATCTGAAGTTGCTAATCTCATCCCTCAACTGTACCCTTCTGGAGGGTGGAAAGAACCATTCTAGGAATGCATCTTTCAAATGTATCCAGTTAGTTATAGAGTTAGGATCTAACTAATTCAACCACATTGTTGCCTCTCTAGACAGAGAAAATAGAAATAACCTCAACCTGATCGCATTCTGGATCACTCCCAAATTGTCAAAGGATTTGCAGATGGTGATGAAGTTCACCAAATGCATGTTCGGATCATCACCAGGAAAACCTCCAAATAACCCTTTTAGATTCAGGAGTTGGATCATGTACTTGTTATGCTGAACTTTGCACCTGGTGCCAACGGTGGCGGAATGATAACACCCTTTGCACCAGCTCCGTCCATTCCTTCATCATCTTCATCAGCCTTATATTGCATAGGTTGTTGACCATACCTTCCTCGAACTGGACGATTTCTGTTGATGTTTTGCTGCACTGGTGTAGCAACTTGCTCAGCTCTCCTTGGGTTTTGAGGATTAAGTAATTCCTCATCACCCAAGTCTTTATCATCAGGGTTTTGGTGAAGTGCTTGTTGACCCAAATTTTTCACATTCCCCTGATCCCTAGCTAAATCAGCTAGTCTTTCTGCTTCCTGTTGTTCAGCCATTCTCCTAATTAGTTGAGGTTCTGGATTGATTGGTAATAGAGGTTCTCCGAAACTTCTCGTGCTTAGCATAAACAACATAGTACCTACAATAAACAAAAACAATAAATAAACATAAATAACAGAAACTTAACTATCAACAAATTTTTGCACAAAAAATTTTCAGTCTACAACCGTATTCCCCGACAATGATGTCATTTTTGATAACGCTCAAATTACACTCTTGAATGGGTGTAAGCGATCGTTGTCAATATAAAACCCAACTAGGTTGGGGTCGAATCCCACAGGGAATAGGGTGTGAACTTCGATTTGTTTACGAAAGATTTTACTGATAGTTTACCATTTCCAAAAGATGGGGGTTTAAGGTTCGCAATGAGTCAATTTTCACTTTCTGAACTTTAGTGTTGTAATCAATATAAATGGGAAACCAGAGCTATGTTCACCAAGGGTTTTGGGAATTGACAGATACTAGGTAATGCTAGAGATTCTCGGAATGAGTAGAACAACAGAATATCCCTGATGATTATACTATTTGACTTATCTCTTGACCTCACCAGACAATTTATTATCTAATTATCTTGAACTTAGATAACTTATCTATTTCCAATAGGATGTTATCTCAGGTAGATTAATCCATTTTTGGAATTAATCATTAAATAGAAGGTTGGTAGCTTTCGAGTCCCTGTTGATAATTCACGTCCTCTAGTCTATTTCTCCGTTAGAAGCAAATAAAACCTAAGGCATAACCTAATGTTTGCAACCACTATATTTTAGTTAAATAAACAGAATCTCAAGATGTTTTACTACTCTTTGAATCCGCTAAACACCTAGTATCATATCAAACCCTAATCCATGGATCCCATAACTCCGGCTAATGAAATTAACCGCTCATGACTTGATGAACGAAATAACAAGTTGAATTCATGATTATAATGATAAACTTACGAATGGGTAGAAAACAACAAGTAGTTCCTCCGATTTAATCACTAGGTAAAACCCCCAAAAATAGTTGATGTGAAAACACAAGAATATTTTATAATAGAGAGCACAAATACATGTCTCTCCTCTTAGAATTGATGTTTTCTAGATGAATTGTTCTTCTTTTGAAAAATCCTAAAAGATGCTATTTATACTAAATCCTAATTAAGGAAATAAAATAACAAAATTAATAAAATTGTCTAGAATAGGTGACGCCCAGGCTGACGCCGCGTCAAGAAGTTGATGCCCTATCACGGATGGCATCAAAGAGGCTTCAGTTGCCTTCAGGTTTTGTCTTAGGCTGACGATATGGCTGACGCCACATCAGGGATCTGACGGTGTATCACCGACGTCATCAGAAATCTTCTTCCTATGCTACTTTCTGTTTAAGGCTGACGCCATTCTTGACGCCTTATCACGACTTTGACGCCATGTCACCGGCGTCGTCAGAACAGCTCCTCAAACTGCAACTCCCTGGTTAAGGCTGACACCAATGCTGATAGGCTATCACGAGGCTGACGACTTATCATGGAGGTCGTCAACCATGTTTTCTTCTATTTTTCTTAGATTTTCAACTTTTTTGCTCCATTATTGTTTATTTTAATTTCTTCAGCCTTTTTCTAGAATATCATAAGCAAACACATCAAAATAACAAGAGTTTCTTCAGAATTCATAATTATTTTGAGCTAAAAAGTATTAAATATGTTAATTTTTTCTCACACATCAAGCATCCATCATCCGAAGAGATTTACCATTTCATTAAGGCATGCCCATAAAATTAAACTTTTGGAGAATGATTTCCCATCCGGAAAAAGTTTTATTACCTTTTTATTGAGAGTAAAACTTTTGGAGAAATTAAACCTTGATGTTGATGATGTTGGGGGATGATTAAGGATGTATTTAGGGTGTTTTAGAATATTTATAGGAATAGAGAGAGATACACAATTTTAAATATTGAAGATACATCAATTAGGAGTTTTAAATACCTTTTATTTCATGTGAATTGGGTCGGGTCAACCCGTTAGGTCCATAATGTTAGGCCTTACAACAACTCCTGATAATAACTCATAGAAAGTGGCTGCATGTTGTAGCCTCTCTCCATTTAAAGCTAGATCCTTTCCTAGATCTCTAGTCGTGAGGACTCATTGCGACGAGTCATTGTCACTGACAATGACTCATTCTGAGAGTTTTCATGATTCCAAAGACCTCTTACCAGCTAGTTTTCACCTAGGCTACTTCTGAAAAGTCTGCTGATGAGTCATAGGGTATCCCTACGACTCATAGGGTCCAACCTGAGCACCAAAACATTTTCTGTCTTTTTCCTGTATTTTTAAGCCATTCGCACTAAACACACAAGTTACCCTATAATGTAATAAGTACAAAACATGGGTTGCCTCCCAAGTAACATTTGATTTAATGTTGTGACACGACATGTTTATGTTGGATACTCAGACTTCACCAACAAGCCCATGGGTTGCCTCCCATGCAATGGCTAATTTAACAGCGTGGAGTGACTCTGTTGCCTTGGCTACTCAGACTTCGTCAAGGCTTCTATCAACACATACTTTTACTTTTTCTATATTTCCCATATAGTTCTTCACACGCTACCCGTACACCTTGAATGAGGCTTCTCCATCTTGCTTCAACTCAATTACACCATGAAGCAATACTCTAACCACAGTGAATGGTCTATACCTCCTAGACTTCAACTTGCCAGGAACTAAGCAAAGTCTTGAATTATACAATAGGACCATATCACCAGGTTTGAACACCCTTTTCTCAATCTTCTTATCATATTACAAATTCATATTCTCCATGTATAAAGATGAACTCTCATAATCTCGAAGCTATAATTCATCCAACTAACTTACTTAGCTCATCTTTAAATTTGCTGCGTCACTCCACTAAAAATTTATCTTTTTCAACGCCCATAATGCCTTCTGCTCAAGTTCAACTGGAAGGTAACATGCCTTTCCATACACAAGTTGATATGGAGAGGCACCTATGGGGGTTTTAAAATTTGTCTGATAAGACCAAAGTGCATTGTCTAGATTTCTTGAGCAATCAGTTCGATTTGTATTCACAGGTTTTGCCAAGATGGACTTGATCTCATGATTGGAGAACTCAACCTGCCTATTAATCTATGGATGATAAGGTATTGCCACTTTATGTTCCACTTCATACTTTTAGAGCATGGCCTTAAATATATGATTACAAGAGTGAAACCTCTATCACTAATAATAGCACATGGAGTGCCAAATTGAGACAAAATATTTTTCTTCAAGAATGAGGAAAAACTTCAACCCTCATTATTAGGAAGTACAATCACCTCCAACCACTTTGAAACATAGTTAACTGCCACTAGTATGTACTTCATCCCATGAAAACTCACAAATGACCCATGAAATAAATTCCCCATACATCAAACAACTCTAACTCCTAAATAAGGGTCATAGAGAGATCATGATTCTGCAAAATATTTCCTTGCTGCTAATACTGATCAATGGCTAGAGAAGAATAATGTGCATATTTATAGAATACTCACACTATAGAATTTTGTGGGCTATATGGGTACCACCATGATGACCCCCAACCGGCGAAGAATGACACGCCTCAAGAATGCAGATCATATCCATATTAAAAGTACACCTCCGAATAACTCCATTTACACATACCCAAAATAGATATGGCTCATCCAAAAAAATATGCATGCCTCATACATGAATTGTTTGTGCTACTGAAATGGAAATTTTTCTAGGACAAGGTCACTTGCCAAATAGTTGACAAAATTAGCAAAACAGGGGATTAAGTCTTGAGATGCTGCTAAGACCCACTTATCTGGAAAGTCATCCATTTCAACCTCATCCCCTAATTTCAGCATTGGCTCCTTTTCGAGGCAGGATAGATGGTGTGTGATATGCTATAGAGATATAACACTTTCAATTCTTAAAATAAGGAAAATATGCAAGTTTCTGAGGTTGTTTTGTTAAATATGATGCATTTTGGGTATGTTTTGAAAAAATCATGTTTTGAAAGCTAAGTTCATAAAAAAGATGAAAAAGGTATTTTTTGATACTTATGGGAGCAATTATGGATGTTCAGGACACTTTATGGATTGTTTGTGACCAAAACATGTGCAATATTTGAAAAATAGCTAAAACAAAAACTTCCAGCACATGCTAAGTCAACATGTAGACCGCATGTATCATATGTGGATTGCATGTAATAGATGTGGACCGCATGTGGGTAAAGAATGTGTCTGAAGTCCAAAATACCAAGAGCTAACCTGTAGGAAATTTTTGTTCGGGAACATGCAGTCACTACATGCGCCCAGCCTGTAGGTCACATGTACCACATGCGCCCAAGTCCAGGCCGCATGAGGTGACCACATGTAACCACCAAGCCTTTTTGGTCGTATTTAGTTTGGACTTTGGTTTTAGGGTTTCCTCATGTAATATAAATACCCCTTAGTGTTTTTAGTAGAAGTTACACACTCTTGATACTCACAAATATATTTTAATTCCAAGAACATATTTTAGTCATAGAATTCTCTTATATTGATTTCGGTTGATTAATTCAGTTATGGTTTTGGGTTTTTACTTGTGATATTGTTTTTTCATCTTATGATTTCAATCATGAATGTTGTTGATTACTTCAAAAACATGAACAGCTAAAAACCCTTAGCTCGGGTTGTGGAAACCCTATCAAATTGACAAAGTAGAGAAAGTCCTATTGTTGTTCGGAACCGCTACCCATGCATACATTGTATTATCTTCACTTTAATAGTTTTCTTAATGGGTTCACACATTACGATCCAACCTAGATATTACTACTTACTCCAAAATAGGAGTAGTGACTAGGAAAAGATAATGACAATGGTAATTTAGAGTTTAACTGTCGATCCATGCCAGTAGGTATTATCTAAGTAAGATGGTTAGATTTCATCTATTAAATAGAGACTCAAAAGGTAATAGTTAACTAGGATCAAGATAAGGGTTAGTGAGGAACATCCTGAGACCCAAAAGGTAAAGAGTGAAATCCTTCTTCTCTTCCAAAAGACTATAGAAGGTACCTATCTTATCGATTCTGCATGTAAGGTATCGAGTTGGTTCAACAAAGCAATATAAACATACAGAGTTGAAAATCCAGGGGGAACACAATCCTAGTGTTAACATACTACTGATTATAATTGAAATTGATATTTTCCACTTGTACGATATTGCTACTAAAAACCACTATTTACTTTTCCAGTTCTGCCCATTGATTACAAGAGCTGAGAGACACAATTCCACGTAATCCCTTGGATTTGACCCTAACCTTTGTTGGGTTACTATATTTATCAGCGACCATATCATCTTCAGAGTGGAGGTGTATCTTGGATGCACTAAATTATGGTGCCATTACCAAGGAGTACGATGCTGATTTGTTAATTTAAGTTGTTATAGGTTTGGGTTTTCTTTTTTTTGTTCTTAGTTGGGTATATTCCAGTGTATGCCTTACACATGGATTAGAGGCAATCCCTTACACCTAGTGAATCTGAATCCATAGAGGATCCAACAGACACCTAGTAGGATGGTGGAACAAAAAAGAGATGATAATCCTAAAGGGGTTCATGATGATGTGCCTCCCCTCCCCTGAAGGAGCTAAGGATATTGTTGATAAATGGACTGGTGAGATTTCAGCTTAATCTTAAAATGAGAGAAGGGAAATAGAAGAATCTCAGTGGTAGCTATAGAGGTAGAGATAGCTAAGCAAAGACAAGAAGCAGACCACCGAGCAACATTTAATGGAAATCAGAAAAAAGCTAGAGGTGGCCGTGTATAAGTTATCCTAGCATATCAGCATGTGTAACCATATATATATGATCAAGAAGATTGGGCTATATTGAAACAATAGAGACTGGAACCATTATCCTTCCAATGTTACCCCAAGGCATAAAGTTTGACATAACGAGCGCAATGATCTAGCTCCTAAATCTGAAGGGTGTATTTGCAGTTTTCCCTGTAGATAATGCAAATATGAACCTTCTTAATTTCATTGGGATTTGCAGTTAGTATATCATTCTAGGGGTGAATTAGGAAGTGCCTAGAATAAGGTTGTTCCCCTTCTCACTTATAGAAGAAACATCGTTATGGCTAGGGGAACTACAAGAGGATCTATCACTACATGGAATGAGTTGCATAGGTAATTCTTAAACTAGTTCTTTCCTCTATCCAAGATGTTGTAACTTAAGAATAAGATCTATAATTTTAGGCAGCTGCAGTCAAAATCTATGTACGAGGCATTATTCAGGTTCAAGAAGAAGCTGAGTGTGGTGCCCAACCATCGGATATCAGGGACGAGCTTATTGGTGATATTTTACCAAGCCTTGACAATCAGTTCTAGATCCATGGAAGACACCATATCTGGAGGAGATTTTATGATACTACAATAGGAGGTAGCTTCGGAGATGCTAGATTAGATCTCACTCACTAACCAACGATGGAAAACTTGAGACGCTGAGAGGAGATTTAGCTCATATGCTATTGGTGCCTCTTGCGATCATAAAGTAGATGATGATTTGGTAGAACAAGAGATTGTATTGATAAGAACTGATCTGGGGTTACTAGCAAAGTAGTGTGCAGCAGCTAGTTTCGAGAAAGTGAATACATTTGGAGAACAGGGTTCCGCTTCCAAAGCTTACGAGTAAAAATTGGAGGAGAAAACAAATTATCTAGATCATCAGTTGGCGGGTTCCCAAGACCATGGGAAAGGAAACCAAGGTTTGAATTACTATGATAGATACAGAGACCATAGTAGGAAGCGAGATAGTGACCGGAGGAAAAAGAATGATTATAGAGAGAAGGGAGATCAGTACATTCTACCTGAAAGATGAGATGCAAAATATAGAATGGAAGAGATGCTGAATAAACTAGTAAATGGTCAAGAAAATTAGTAGATCAGCCTTAAGGAGATTAAGGTAGACATTTCAGGGTTGACCCAGAAGGTTGAATCTCATGCCACTGCTTTTAAGTAGTTGGAGCACCATTTTGGGAAGATGTTAGCAACACTGAACCAAAGGCAACCAAGTACCCTTCCGAGCAACACTGTGCAAAATCCCAAAAATGGAAGTCATGTTCTTGCCATTACCATACTACTATAGATCCCCCACTACCTGCTATGGAAGCACCAAGGCCTGATGAGGCTTCTATTAATGAGACACTTATTGTGGAGTCAAAAAAGGAAATAGGTAATGATGATGTAGTTTGTAAGGAAAGAGGTAAGGGATCAGTTATTGAGTAGGAAATAAGACAAATTCCATGACCACCCACACTTTTTCCTCAGTGACTGAAGAAGAAAAGATAGGAAGGAAAATTCAAGCGATTCATAAACATGTTGAAAAAATTAAGCTTAAATATTACTCTTCCTGAGGCGTTGAAGAAGATGCCTAGATATGCCAGGTTATGAAGCAATTGGTGACAAAAAAAGGGTTATGATTGATATCGCCCAAACTACAGCTCTCGTTAGAAAGTGTAAGCGGTCGCTGTCAAATATAGAACCCAACTGGGTTGGGTGTCGAATCCCACAGGGAATACTTGGTCACTAAGTGTTGCAATTTTTAGTAGACTGTTGGTCGAAAATTCCATGGAAAAGGGGGGTTTTGATTTAGGCGTGAATTAATAATATCAAAGTAACGAATGAATGATTTGTTTAGTAAAGGTTAATCACAGAGAATAATAAGTTAGGGTTATGTCCACCTTGTAGTTTCTACTTCTCTATTAACTATGAGTAACGCGGAATTTAGACATGCATGCACTTATAGAGAATCGTATTCTAATTCTAAATCCAAGTGTTTCCCAACCATCAAGAATTTATTTCACTTTAGCTCTCCCGAGCCTAAAGTGTATAACGAATGGTACAAATTCTCCAAGAAGTTAATCCGGTTAAGGCATTAACGTGTAAATAGAGGTTAGAAGCCCTATTTCCTTGTCACACTCTTTTTTCCAAACATGTAACTTTTCTCCCGAACAAGTTAATGCTATAATGGCATGTTCTCTATGTTTGCAACCATGAGAATTTAATTAAAACGAAGAGAGTAATGATATAAGCAGCATACACATCAAGAATTCACAAACTCATAGCAATAGATAGTATCTTACAAGGTTTCCATAACCCTAACAGAGAAGTTTAGCTACTCATGGATACGACGGAAATCAAAGAAGACATCATCATCATACCAAAGTTAGAATAATCTCACGATGGGGATGAGTTTGGCGTAGAACAAGAGGTTGACGTTTTTCTTCCCTTTAGCCGTTCGTGTAGCCTTAGCGTTTTTCTCTGTCTTAAACTTACAGAATCTATAAACTGAATTATGAAAAGTGATCGAATGAATGAATAATGATCCAAAAGAATGCTGAAAAATTCAGCAAATAGGGTTTTTATAACATCCTTGTCCTATTAAGTTACTGCTGCATCCCTAAGTATTTAGAAATACTGATTTTTCCTGGGACAAGTTCTCCATGCATCACATTCAGTCCACAAGCTTCCAAAAGCTGCCTTCCCTCTTATATGAAGTTTTCCTTTGCTGCCCAAAGGTCCACAAAGTGCTGAAATCTTCATCATTAATACCTGAAAACATGCTAATCACATAGGTTAGCTCACTTAAAGGAAAATGGACTAAAAGTGCAGGAATTATATATTTTATCCTCCAAACTTAGCTAAAATATGGGTAAATTATGGTTCTTAGGGGTATAAATACGCCCAACATCAATGATTGATGATATTGATGGCTTGTACCAATGTAATGAGTCACTACTAGGTCTCTGGCCCAGAAAAAAGGTGATCTCGGAGCATTCACTATACTATGTACTATTGGGTCATCCTGATTTGCTAGAGGATTATGTGACTTAGGAGTAAACATAAATTTGATACAGCTGGCTGCATTCAAGCAATTGGGGTTCACCCTCTAGAATCGACTTTAATGCGGCTATTGATTACTGACCGTACAATGAAAATACCTATGGGAATTTCTTTTGATGTGATTGTGAGAGTGGACAACTTCATCCTCCTATCTAACTTTCTCATTTTGGACTATGAATTTGACATCGAGATGCCCATCATATTATGGAGACCATTTATGGCCACAGATAGAGCTATCATTGATATGGAGAAACGATAGTTAAGGTTAAGAGTAAATGGTGATAAAGCCATATTCAACATCTGAAAATCAATAAAGCAGCCTACCGACAAAAGGGTGGTGTCGGTGATTGATAGAATTGATGACCCTAGTGGGTATTCTTATGGGTATCTTGATGAATTTTGAGTAATAAAGATACCCACAATGTGCCACGATGTTAAATAAAGCGTTGCATGGGAGGAAACCCATGGGATTGTTGGTGAAGTCTGAGTAACCAACATAGCCACGTCGTGCCGCGATGTTAAATCCAGCGCTGGGTGAGAGGCAACCCACTATTTTAGTGTTCACTTTTGTTTGATTTGTTTTTGTAGGTTTTTAGCTTATAACATTACCCAGAACACAATATGATTGCTACATTCATAATTTCTAGGTAAGGGGACTGTGTGACCAACCCATCAAGGTCACAAGTCCTACACGAGCTAGGCAAGTTGAGCTTTTAATTGAAAATATGAAATTTTTAAGGTTGAGAATGGAAAGTTATGGACTTTGGTTCATATGTATACTTTTGGGACCATAAACAAAAGTTATGGGACAATAAGTAACTAGGAACATATTATAATACCAAGTCTAGAATATAGGAAATTGGGCCAAAAATTTTTGCCCACATGCGCTCTGTATATGTAGGCTGCACGTGGCACATGCGCCCCATGCTTGGCCGCATATGGCAGTGCATGTAGTCTGCAACCTAGTTTTCATTGCCTTTCTAGTCTTTCACTTCAAAGTCAAATACTGCAACAATAAAACCCTACTAATCAACGTCGACTTAACATCTTTCTTTGATATCAAATACATCAAATCTGCATGAGTAGTATGAACAATGACTTTGGTCCTTATCAAATCAAACCAAAATTTCTCAAAAGAAAAAGCCACCATAAGTATCTCATTCTTAGTAATAGTATAATTTTTTTGCATTGGGTTTAATCTCTGCTGGCATAGTAGATAAGGTGTAGGATCTTCTCACATATTTTTCTCGGAAAGCTCCTTAAGCCATACCACTAGCATCGTACATCACCTCAAAAGGCAAGGACCAATCTGGAGATACAATAATGGAAGCTGAGATCAACCGCTCCTTAAGGTACTCAAAGGCCTCGAGAAAAGCATCATCAAATGCAAACTTCACCTCCTTCTCTAAAATCTTGCATAATGGAATAACAATTTTAGAGAAGTCCTTGATGAACCTCCTATAAAATCCAGCAAGACCTAAGAAACTTCTAATACCTTTAACTGAAATAGGTAGAGGCAACTTTTTAATTACCTCAATCTTTGCCCAGTCAACCTCTATACCTTTTTTTGAAATTTTGTGCCCCAAGACTATACACTATTTCACCATAAAGTGACATTTTGCCAATTTAAAACTAAGTTGCGCTCCTCATATCTCTAAAGTGCATTGGACAAATGGGCCAGACAATCATCAAACGAGTCTCCAACAACAAAAAAGTAATCCATAAAGACCTCAATAGTTTCCTCCACTATATCAGAAAATATCGACATCATATAACACTGAAAGATAGTGGGAGCATTGCAGAGTCCAAACGGTATCCTATTGAATGCAAAAGTACCATATTTCCATTTTAAAGTAGTCTTCTTTAGGTCTTTGAGGGCAATAGAAATCTGATTATACCCAGAATAACCATCCAAAAAATAGTACTAACCTCTGCCCGCAAGTCTGCCTAGAATCTAATTCATAAATGACATAGAAAAATGGTCCATTTGGGTCCAAGTGTTCAACTTTTGATAGTCCATACATACTCTTTATCTGATAGCTAGTCTCATGGGAACTAATTCATTCTTCTCATTTGGGACTACAATGATCCCATCCTTCTTTGGTACTTATTTAACCAGGCTCACCTATTTGCTATCTGCAATAAGGTAAACCGCACATATATCTAACCACTCTATAATCTCTTTCTTCACCATCTCTTGCATAGATAGGTTCAAATGATATTAGTGCTCAATGCTGGGCATACAATCCTATTCAAGCTTAATTTTATGAGTATAAATTTTGAGCGAAACCCTCACAGTATTTGCAGTAGTCCATCTAATGGATTTTTTAAATCTCTAAAATACTGAAATTAATGCCTTAACATGTGTATCTAACATATCAGTAGCAATAATAACCAACAAGGTATTGTTGGACCCCAAAAAGACATATTACAAGAGAGAAGAGAGGTCCTTCAATTCCAAGACTAGCGACTCCTCATAAATGGTCGAGCTGGAGGAGTCACTCTATTCTAAAAGTGAAGATCTAACTTTTTTAGTGCATAAGAATAAGAACCTCTTCCATAGAGTGTGCTCACAATCTCATAATACTCCTCGATGCGTCACTATCAAAGTTTATGATTACCACTACTAATGCCTCTATACCAAGTCACTCCTCAATAGGTACAGTCAATAAAACTTTACCAACAATAGCTATCATATACACTACCATCATACTTTTGGCTACCACATTGACTGACCCACATTACAAGTAACCTATTCTTCATTGAGCCTAAACTTCATATATCCCATCTACATGTCAACCAATGCCCTATCCATGTCTAGGAAGCTCCTTCCTAAGATAATAGGAACATCAAAAACTACCTCATAATAAAGAATCACAAAATCAGTTGGAAATATGAAGGAAACTACCTTTACCAAGACATCACATAAAATACCAACCGATTTCTTCAAAGTTTTATTAGCCATTTATAATCTCATCGATATCAATTTAGGTGTCTCCAACCCCAACTGCTTGCAAACCACTAGAAGCATCAGATTTATGCAGCTCCCAAGTTATACAATGCTCGTGCAAAATTTAGAGACCCAATAGGGCAAGAAATAGTGAAAGCTCCAGGGTCCTCTTTCTTCATAACCAAAGACTGAGAAGCAATAACACTACTATAGTGCATATTTTTAGTAGGCTCAAAAGTCACAGTCCTCTTCTTTCTAACTAAATCTTTCATCAACTTTTCATAACCGGGTATTTACTCCATTGCTTCAACAAGAGGGATATTTACAGACAACTCTTTCAACAGACATAAATTTCTGATACTTACCCTCTTCTTTCTTCATCTTCAACTGTTGAGTAAAAGGTGGGGGAGGTAATGGAATGGTCTTTACTGCAGGATCTACTTTCTTTCCCTTTTCTTTATCCTACTCAACTTACTTGTCCAAACCTGTCGATTTTTGTGATGACTCACCACTAGTCACCAACTTTTTAGATTCCACTTTAGGTGCCTCATCAATATAAATAACATCATTCCTTTCCTTATAAACCACATGAATAGAAGGATCAATAGTGGCCTTACCATTCTGAGTGGTGATGGCTAGACATTGACTATCATTCTTTGGATTCTACACAATGTTACTTGGAAGAGTGCCCAGTTGACGCTGATTCAGAGCAGCTGACATTTGACCAAATTTCTACTCAAGTTACTTAATAATGGTAGCTGATCAACACCTAAACTATTCTTCTAATTAAAGATAAAGTGGTCATTGTCATGTAAAGCAACCCTACTCAAGTTGGGGTCAAATCCAAGGGAATACATGGAATTATATCACTCGATTTTTGGAATTAATGGGCAATGCAGAAAGTAAATGGGGGGTTTATCATAGTAATCTCAAATAAGTAACAAAACTCAACTTTGGTTATAATCATTCAGAGACGAACACTAGGACTGTATTCCTCTTGGCTTCTCAACTCAGTAGGTTTATCGTGCTTTGTTGAACCAACCCAATATCTTGTATGCAGAATCTGATAAGTTATGTACCATCAACTGTCTTGTAGACTAATTCATAGATTTTACCCTTTACCTTTTTGAGTCTCAGGATGCCACATAACTAACCCTTATCCTAGATCTTAGTTAACTGTTACCTTTTGAGTCTCAAGTTATTAGATGATAGATAACTATCTTACGTAGATGATACTAATTAGCGTTGATCAATAATTATTCTTCAAATTACTATTGTGATTAACTTTTTCCTAATCCCTACTTCTCTTATGAAGTAAGTAGTGATATACTAGGTGGGATATTAATGTTTGCAACCACTAAGAAAGATATTAAACTAAAGGTAACCACAATACAAGCAAGAATATCGATTCATAAAAACTTAGCACTTCCCCGACTTTGTCAATTTGCCAGGGTTCCCACAACCCTTGCAAAGGGATTTAGTTTCTCAATATTGTGAAATGAACAAAGGAATTCATAATTGAAGACATTCAAACAAGATCACAATAATCAATAAATAAAACCAAAATTTTGTAACTGAATTATCAACCAAAATCAAGAACCAAGTAATCCCAAGATCAAATTTGAATTTTGGAATGAAATATATGTTTGTAAATATATAAAGTGCGTAATCTAACTAAAAAATGTCAAAATAGTATATATAGGTTACAAGGAAACCCTAGGAGATAACTCCCGAACAAAGAAGGAAAATCTAGGTTGGTGGCCACTTACTAGGCCACCTACGGGCCGTAGGTTGCACCTACCGTTAGTAGGTGGTCCATGTTGGTGGCCCTCTTTTCTCCTGAAGCTCCTAAAATCTCTAGACTTTGCATCTCTGTGACCTACTCTATCACCTATAGATCGTAGGTGGCACTTATGGACCGTAGGTGCCCCTCCGTAAGTGACAAAGTCTTTTTCCTGCATTATTGAGTGTCTGGATCTCCAAGTTATAATACATACTTTTGGACCTATGGACCGTAGGTAGCATATACGGGTCGTAGGTTCCCGCTTCTGTGGCCAAAAACTTGAACTTTCACTTTTTTTTTCCAAAATAGTCCCAAAACCTGATTTTTTGCAAAAGCATAACAAAAACTCATCATATCTAAAAAAACAACCTAAGTAACTTGCATATCATTTAAAGCATCAAAACTGATATGAATCAATAGAATATCTAAAACCTCAACTCAGAACATTTGCAGGTCATCAAGCAACAAAACAAAACAAAACAAAACAAAACAACAACACTTAACTAGGAGAACTCTAAGCTACCTCAGGAAATCAATTAACACTTTAAGTTTAAAAAAATTACCTCCTGCTATTTCAACAATTTAAAACCAAATATTTGTATACATGAAGGACAACAATGTGACACAAGGGAATCAAGGTTTAACATTACATTAGCAACAGGTAAATATGCATATACACAAGTTACACTACCTAAAAAAGTAAGCAAAAAAAAATACAACCCATATACCCTCACAACAAAAAAGTCTCACTCACTTGTATGGAATAATGCATGTTATGCGGGGACCGTCAAGAGACGCTCACACTCAAAAAGACCAGTTCCACCAGTGCGCATCAAATACCATAGGCTTGCCCTTATTTTCTTTACCTTTGGTTTTCAACAGTCAAGTTATGATCACTATAGGACTTTATTCGGCATGTAATGTAAGCTTGGGGGCTGGTATGGTAGAAATAGATATATTTAATGGATAAGAATCCTTGGCACTACACTTGCTTTGGGGTCCACTCAATCAATTCTCTTTTATTCCACACTTATTTCGCCATTTTTATTCTTTTATTGCATATTTAGGTTGGGTGTGGTTTATTTTATTCTTTTCTTTTTTTATTTTTCTCATTTTCTTTTATTTTTTTCCTTTACCTACCACACCCAACCCTTTTATAATTTTTCTTTCATACCCACTATATATTACATACCCCTACGATAGCCACCTTTAACTTTGGCGATTTACCTAAGTTGAGGTACACAATGTCCAAAGAGGACCAGGGCCAAAACAAGTTTATTATAACACAAATGGGAAGGTAAAAGGTGTAACAAGAAAAATAGGCTACAAGGCTCAAAATTGGGATCAAGGGATACTTATTCACACATGGAAGGTCATTTAGGCTAAAAATGGACTAATATAAAAAAGGGCCTATGATCCTTTCGAAACCGACTATCTTACAACCTAGGCAAGACTAATCGAAAAAGTTCTAGATTTAACATACAAAGGAAACTAAGTAACTCCTCACACATACATGGCATAGAGTCATATCACAAGCTACTCCCTATCAAAGTCATGCACAAGTTAACTATGATTATCGTGTACCTAATCCTAATGCCATAACAAGATCTACAATGGTTAAACATATATACATTCACATAGTTATAAAAACAAATTATTATAGGGGTATCATTTTTCTCAAAAATCCGGAGGGGTATAATTTTTCTCAAAAAACAACAAAAACAAATATGTCAACTGCCCTAAATACTCAAAAATCTCCTAATTATACAAAAACACAACACAATATAAAACAAAACACATCACAACACAAAATTAACCTAGACATGCCGATTCTACAAGCATACCGCGACCAATAGGAAAAGAAACACAAAAATAAAAACCCACGACAGCTATGGTATATCCACCCCTAACTAAAAGACTATGCGTTGTCCCTAGTGTATGTAAATAATATAAAGTAAGGGACTAAGGATATACCTGGGACACACTAAGCAACTACATCATGATCATTCTCGTATGGGGGTATCTCGATTGGCGAAGGCGGTGGTTGTGGCAGTGCACTATAGAGGATGTACCTATAGGTATCTCAACAAACCTATGCCTATCAGCAAAATCAGTCCCCCTCGAATCACATATGGACCATCACAAGGCCTAGTTGATAACGCTCAAACTACACCTCTCAACGAGAATGTAAGCGATCGTAATCAATATAAAATCCAACTAGGTTGGGGTCGAATCCCACAAGGAATATGGTGTGAACATAAGTCATTTGCAATTTAATCAACTGATAGTTGGATGTTTCCAGAAACAAGGGGTTTTAGATAACAAGTAATTGTTGGCCACTTTAGGTTAAACGTTTGTAATCAATAGTTTATGAAAAACCAGAATTATGTTCACTAGGGCTTTTGGTACTTGACAGATGCTACTAGTGGTTCAAGATTCTCACGGTAGGTAGGACAACAAGTTATCTTTAGAAAAGTTATGTTTAAATGTCTCTCGACATACGTAAGCATTTAATTACTTAATCCTCTCGAACTTAGGGAATTTAAATTCACTGCCCAAATTTTACCTCAGGTTAACCAACCTTGTTACAACGCTGATTATTAAATGGAAGTTTAGTGTTTCCAAGTCCCTGGTGATAATTCACTTCCCACTATATTTGATTTCTTTCTCAAGCAAATCAAAGCAGGTATTATCTATCATTTGCAACCAACAAACAATAATTCAAACATCAGAATTATCAAAGAGTCCTACAACCTTTCGAATCTTGAACACACAACACCTTATCAAGACCTACCCCTAGATCCCATAATTTAGGTTAAAGAAATTTAGCTTCTCATGACGTAATAATCGAAGCAACTAGATAAATTCATGCTTTGAAAGATGAACTTACCAAAAGATGAATAGAGACTAGATATTCTCAGATTAAATCACCAAAGAAAATCTCAAAATAATGATGATAGTCTCTTTAATGTATTTGCTTTCTCAAGACAAAATAAGAGGGAGAAAAATATCAAAGTATTGTCTCTCAAAACTCAAGGTTCAGAACTCTTAAGAAAACCCTAAACAAGGGTTTAAATAGTTCACCCTAATTATGGAAACAAAATAATAAAATTAAGAAATTCTTTGAATTAGGTGACGCCATTTATGATAGCCTATTAGGAGGCTGACGACTTATCACAAATGTTGTCAGCTTCCTCTTTTCTTTGGACACTTGCTTCCTAACGCTGACGACAAATGGTAATGCCCGATCAGCTCCTTGACGACTTATCACAAATGTCGTCAAGTCTCTGCTTCAGTTCTCATGTGCTGCCTTAGGCTGACGGCATTCTTTATGGCTTATCAGCTCCTTGACGACTTATTACAAAATGTCATCACAGGTTTCAACTTAGGACAATTCTATGTCTATGGCTAGCGATAAAGATGATAGCTTAACACAGGGCTGATGACTTATCACAAATGTCGTCAGCCATACTTTACCTCTATTTACTTCAGATTTCAACTCATTTACTTCCATTCTAGTTGGTTCTCTAACATATTAGCTTCTTCTGCAAAATCAAACATAAAACAATAAAAAATGACAAATATTGCTTAAGACTTTGCAATTATTCTTAGTTAAAAGACTCAAATGTGTTAGAATTAGCTCACACATCAACAACCTCAACTTAAAACAATTGCTTGTCCTTAAGCAACTCAACACAACTAAGAGAATACAAAGCATATTTGGCAGTTAATCATCCATATCATCTCAAAATACTTTCACCATATCCAAAGTCAGTCAATTTATGTACAATAAAGAACACCAATGCAACACACAGGAGTCAATATATGGAATCAATTCAGCTATAACAACCATACATAAATTAGTATTACACTACCCGAACAAGTTAGTAACTAGCAATGTAACCAGTGTGCCCTCACAGAAAAGAAATCCCCCTCATCTCATATCAGGAATTATATATGTAACCATGGAGACAATCAAAACACTCACTCTTAGAATAAAGTTCCAATCAGTGTATGCCAAGTACCATAGGCTTGCCCTTATTTTCATTACCCAGATCTTCAGATAGGTCAGCTAGGATCACTATAGGACTTCTATTAGTCTTGTAATGTAGGTTACGGGCTGGTATAATGATCGATGGTATTTAAAGTGACTAAGCCTCCTAGACACTACACTAGCCTTTTGGGGTTTTACTCATTAGACTTTTCTGCTCTTCTCTTTTTTTGATCACAATTATTTAGGATAGGTGTAGTCTTTTCTCAATTACTTATTATTTTTCATAATTTTTCTTTTTCTTCCTCTTTTATTCTGCACCCAGCTTTTTATTCTTTTCTTTTATACTACCTTTCTTCATACTCATTCTATATCACGTACCCCTATGATAGCCACCCTTAACTTAGTCTATTTGCCAAAGTTAAGGTGCACAGTGTCCAAGGAGGACCAGGGCCAAAATAGGTTCATTATGATCTAAATGAGAAGGTGACAGCTGTTATACAAAGAAATAGGCTAATTAGGCTCAAAAAGGGATCAAGGGATATGATACACATAGGGAAGGTCATTTAGGCTAAAGTGAGCTAATATTAAAACGGCCTATGATCCTTTCCTAACCCTTATCCTTCAACCTAGGTAAGACTAACCGGTCAAGTTCTGGCTTCAACATACAAAGGGAACTGGGTAACATCTCACACACACACTTGGCTCACAGGTATATCACACTCGACTACTCATTCAGTTCGTACAACTATTTAGCAATGATTATAATGTTACTAGAACTAATGCCATATAAAGATGCACGGTGGTCATACATAAATGCAAATCACTCAGTTTAAAGTAGTAGACCACTTGAAGCGGTGTACAAAAATCACAAAAACAATTCAACTGCCTCAAGTACAAGTATTTCTCCTAGTTGACTACAAAATTTTAAACCAATAAATTTACCCTACACCCTCAACTTTAAATCAATGAAAATCTAAAGTAAGGGTTAGAGTATACCTGGAATAGATCAATCCTGGGGGTCATGGGTTGCCTCCCATGCAGCTCCTAATTTAACATCGCGGCATGACTCAGGTAACTCAATTACTTCAGACTTCATCGAGATAGATAGTAGTGGCACTTTTCATTGATTTTTTTGGACCAATATAAAGTTTGACTTATTGACCATTTACCTTGAAGGTACTTCCTTCTTTATTTTCAAGTTCCACCACTCCAGATGAGTAGACTTGACTAACTCTAAAAGGGCTTGGCCACTTAGATTTAAGCTTACCTGGGGACAATTTGAGTCTGGAATTGAACAAGAGCACCAAGTCACCCTTTTGGAAGTATCGTTTCTTTATATAGGTCTATACGTTCATATGCCCTGAGATGGAATTCATCCATCTCATTCATCTATTCCAGTTTCAGCTCTGCTGCCTTCTTCCAACTTAAATTTATTCTTTTGAGAGCCCATAAGGCTTTGTTCTCCATCTCTATTGGTAAGTGGCAAGATTTTCCATAGACCAACTGAAATGGTGACATGCCAATGGGTATCTTAAATGTAGTCTGATATGCCCACAAGGCATCATCGAGCTTTCGAGACCAGTCTTTCCGACTAGCATTCACCGCTTTGGCTAGGATGACTTTAATCTCTCGATTTGACACTTCAACTTGCCCGCTAGTTTGTGGGTGATATGGAGTGGCTACTCTATTCTGTTTCACCCTATATTTTGCTAACACCGCTCGAAACACTTTGTTGTAAAAATGCGATCCTCCATCGCTTATAATAGAATGTGGTACTCCAAAGTGAGAGAAGATGTTCTTTTTGAGAAAACCAACAACCCTATTTCCTTCATTATTGGACAAGGCAATAGCTTCAACCCTTTTCGAGACATAGTCAACAGTAACTAAAATATACTTTATCCTATAAAAGGTCCGACGAAATTGATGCCCCAAACATCAAATAATTTCACTTCAAGCATCTTAGTCAAAGGCATCTCATTTATTTTGGAGATTGACCCCTGCCTCTTACATTGGTCGCATTTCAGCACAAACTTATGGGCATCCTTGAACAATGTTGGCCAATAGTAGCCGCTCTACAATACCTTCCTAGCTGTTCGGTCACCTGCATGGTGGCCTCCAAATGGGGAAGCATGACATGCCTCCAATATGCATAATACATCCACCTCTGGCACACATCTCCTTATAATGTTGTCAGCATATCACCGAAAAAGATACGACTCATCCCAGACGTAATGTGTCACATCATGTAGGAATTTCTTCCTTTGATGGAAAAAGAGATTTTCTGGAATGACTTTACTCACAACATAATTTGAAAAATCGGTGTACCAAGGCAATTTCTCCATCGCAACAGCTAATATCTCCCTATCAGGAAATACATCATTTATCTTCATTTCATCACTACTTGCTTGCTCACCTTACATTATAGACAGATGATCTGCAACCTGGTTTTCACAACCTTTCCTATCCTTGACTTCAAAGTTAAATTTTTGTAGCAGCAATACCCATCTAATTAGCCATGGTTTTTCATCCTTCTTAGATATCAAATACCTCAAGGCTGTATGGTAAGTGTGGACCACCACCTTGGTCCCAAGCTGACAAGCCCTAATTTTCTCAAAAGCATACACTACAGCCAGAAGCTCCTGCTCAGCAACAGTGTATTTCTTTTGTGCTCTATTTAGTGCTTTGCTGGCATAATATATTGGATGAAATAGTTTGTCCTTCTTTTGTCCCAATACAGATGCAAGGGCAACACCGCTTGCATCACACATGATCTCAAACAGTTTTAACCAGTATGGTGCAGCAATAATAGGGGCCTCAACCAACTTCTTTTTAAGGCATTCAAATGCCTTCAACCAATCATCATCAAAGGAAAATTTCACTTCTTTCTCTAAAAGTTTGCAAAATGGATTTGCAATCTTCGAGAAGTCTTTTATAAACCTCCAATAAAAGACAGCATGCCCAAGAAAACTACGCATTCCCTTCACTGAAATGGGAGGTGGTACTTTCTCAATAACTTCCACCTTGGCTTGATCAACTTCTATCCCTTTTGCTGAAAATTTGTGGCCGAGAATGATGCCCTCCTTTACCATAAAATGACATTTTTCCTAGTTAAGCACCAAATTAAATTCAACACATCCTTGCAAGGCTATGGTCAGGTTTGCCAAGATAACCTCAAATAAATCTCCCACCATAGAGAAATCATCCATGAATACCTCTATGGTGTCCTCCACTATATCTGAGAAGATAGACATCAGGCACTATTGAAAAATGGTGAGTGCATTGCATAGTTCAAACGATATCCTCTTAAATGCAAAGGTTCTATATGGACATGTGAAAGTTGTCTTCTCCTAATCTTCAGGAGAAATACAGATTCGGTTGTATCCAGAATATCCATCCAAGAAGCAATACCATCCCCTTCTAGCCAATCGATCAAGTATTTGGTCCATAAAGGGCATCGAGAAGTGGTCTTTCAGAGTCCATGAATTCATCTTGCGGTAGTCAATGCAAACTCTCCACCCAGTCATAGGCCTGAGTGGAATCAACTCATTCTTTTCATTTGCAACCCCACTCATGCCACTCTTTTTGGGCACGCATTGAACTGGGCTCATTCATTTATTGTCAGAAATTGGGTAAACCACTCCTGCATCCAACCACTTAATAATCTCCTTCTTAACCACCTCTTGTATTTGTGGGTTAGGATGGTACTGATGCTCTATGGTTGGAATAAAATCATCTACAAGTTATATTTTATGCGTGCAGATGCTAGGGGAATGCCAATAATATCTGCAATGGTCCATCCTATAGCTCTCTTGGGCCTCTGAAGTACTGAAATTAGTGCGTTTACCTATTGCTCACCCAGATCATTAGAAATAGTAGCAGGTAGTGTGTTTCCATTGCCCAAAAATACGTACCGTAAGTGCCCAGGTAGTTCTTTCAATTCCTACACTGGTGGCTCCTCAATGGATGGCTTGGCTGGTGGTGTTGGTCGATTAGCCAAGTTAAGGTCTAGATTTTTAGGAGCATAAGAATATGAACCAATGCCTGACAGGGCACAAACATTTTCTTCATACTTCTTAATGCCTTCACGATCGAAGTTCATCAAAACTACGGCTAAAGGCTCGGCAATAAGTTTCTCCTCTTTTGACACCTTCTGTTCGTCCTGATAATACACATAAACTACTGAGAACAAACTCATTTCTTCCTATTGCTTCATTAATTTACACACATCAAATCGTACCACTTCATCATTCATCCTGAATAAGAGCTCATTCGCTATCAAATCAATCAATACACTTCCGATTGCGAGGAAAGGTTGACCCAAGATTATGGGCACCTTGAAGTCCACCTCACAATCCAGAATGATGAAATCTATAGGGAATATAAAGATAGCTACCTTCACCAACACATCATATAAAATGCCAACAGGTTATTTTACCGACCTATCCGCCATCACGAGTCACATGTTGGTGGGTGTGGGATTTCCCAAACCCAATTTTCTATATACAGCCAGCGGCATCAAATTAATGCTTGCTCCCAGATAACATAATGCCTTGGTGAATTTCATAGTCCCAATTGTATAGGGAATAGTGAATGCGCCTGGGTCTGGTTTCTTTTGCACCAAGGTGCTTGTAGAAATAGAGGTACAATAATGGAGATTATCCTCCATTTCATTGCTCACTATTCTTTTCTTTGTCACAAGCTCCTTCATGAATTTAGCATATCCTAGCATTCGTTCGAGTGCCTCCACCAATGGTACATTTATTGTCAACTGCTTTAGCATTGCCATGAATTTACTGAATTTTGCATCATCAATTTTCTTCTTCAATCATTAAGAAAAAGAAGGTGGTGGTCTTGGGATAGTTTTCAACACTACCTCCTTCTCTTTCTCTTTTTTTTTTCCATAACATCATCAAAATTATCCATCTTCTCAGACTCCACTGGACTACTTTCTTCTGGTTCATCATCAACTACCTCATCAACTACAGGTTTACCCACAGAAGGGCCATGTAATATCTTACAACTTGTAGTGGTAATATCCATGCATGAGCCATCATTCCGTGGATTTTGGACCATATTACTTGGTAATGTTCCGCTTTTCCTCTTGTTAAATAGTGCAGAGAGTTGGCTCATTTGCTGCTCTAACTATTTGATTGTGGTGGAGTGTGAGTGCACCAACTGACTGCTAGATGTCAGATCGGTCTTCATGGTGGTCACACCAGAGTGGGTAGCTTCCACTCCCTTTAATAACTTAGACATCATGTTCTCCATGGACATCTTTTTAGAACTTGTTGAAGCAGCCTCACGATTTCCAGGAAGAACATATAGACCGTTCTTGTCATTGTTATTCCTCCAATTTCCTTGCTCCCTATCTTTGTAACCAGGCTTATCATCGTAAGTCCGACCTTGATTACCTTGTCTATTGCCTCGGAAACCCCCTGATTATTAACATAGTTAGCCTTTTCATCTACATTAGCCTTACTTTTATCCTGAGATCCCGTAGCTTTCACCTTTTCAATCTTGCCTAATAGCAAGTGCTTGGTTAGTAAGTCCTTTTGTGTTTTAAGGTAAGCCATGTATTGGTCACGCTCCTCTTCTCTTTTTCCTTGTTCCACAGTAATACCTACAGAAACAATGGGGCTGGCCATCACAGAGTCTCTGGTATGCCATGCCCGACTCTGTTTGGTCATTCTGTCTAGCATCTCTGAAGCCTCTGGGAATGTAAGATCAACAAAAAAACCACCAGTAGAATTTTCTACAATTGACTTTGTAATAGAGTTAAGAGGCCTGTACAAAGTCTTCATCAAATGTATGTCTGTTATGTTGTGGTTCAGACACTGTGTCAACTTCTTCTTGTATCTTTCCCAGGTTTCATGCAAGGCTTCAGTCGGGAGCTACCTAAAGTTGCTGATCTCGTCCCTGAACTGTACCCTCCTGGAAGGTAAAAAGAACCTTTCTAAGAAAGCTCCTTTTAACTGCCTCCAGTTAGTTATAAAATCGGGTGTCAGCTCATTTAGCCATAATGTTGCCTCCCCAGATAGAGACAACGGAAACAATCTCAATTGGATAGCATTCTGTCCCACTCCTTGGTTATCAAAAGATCTGCAAATGGTGACAAAATTCACCAAATGCAAGTTCAGGTCATCCCCAGGAAGGCCACAAAACAACCCCTTCAAATTTAGGAGTTGAATCATAGTATTCGTAATGTTGAATTTTTCCCAGGCGCCAATAGTGGAGGAATAATTGCACCCATTTCACCTGCTCCATCCATTCCATTATCATCATTATTTAGATCATACTAGACCGGCTGGTACTCTTGTCTTTCTAAAAACAGACGGTTCCTATTAACATTACGCCGTGCTGGTGCACCTATTTTCTCTACACGCCTTGGGTTACAAGGATTCAACAACTCCTCATCTCCCAAATCTTTGTCCTCAGGATTTTGATGTCATGCTTATTTCCCAACATTTTGCACATTCACCTGAGCTCTAGCTAAGGATGCCAATCTGTCAGCCTCTTGGTATTTTGCCATTCTTCCAATTCATTGAGGATCCAGATTAAGTGGTTGATAACGCTCAAATTACACCTCTCTTACGAGAGAGTAAGTGGTCATTGTCAAATATATAACCCAACTAGGTTGGGGTCGAATCCCACAGGGAATATGGTGTTAATTAAGTTGTGTACAGATTAGTTGACTTTTAATTATTCGTTTCCGTAAAATAAATAGGGGGATTTTATTCAGTTCACAAGTTAATGTTTTCATTTTAACAAGATGAAATATGTGTAGTAGTATTCAAATTCAGAGAAATAGCAAGCTAGGGTTATGTCCACCTTGTAGTTTTCAATACTTTCTAACTATGGGCTTTACGAATTCATACATGCATCGTGCTTACAGAGAAACGTATTGTATTTAATAACATAATCCTAGTGTTTCTCAACCATCAAGGACTAATTCACTTTAGTTCGCTCGGATCAAAAGCGTTTACCAAAAACAATCCGAAATCTCGAAGTAGTTAATCCTGCTAAGGCATTAACATATGAAATAGGGATTTGAAATCCTATTTTCTTGTCACTACTCTCTTTTCCGAACAACAACCTTTCTCTCGAACAAGTTGTGTTTTAAGACACATTCTCTATGTTTGCAACCACGAGAATTCAAAATAAACGAAGAGAGTATGATGTAAACAAATCAATGCATAATGAATTCAAAATCCAAAGTAATAGATTGTATGCTACAAGGATTCCATAACCCTAACTAATACACTTAGCTACTCATGAATAAAATGAAAAGCATCATAAATATATTCATCATACCAAAAACTAGAAGACGATCTTGGTGTGCGAATACTGAAAATAAGAGAGAAAAATGTTTCTATCTCTCTCCTCAAGCTAAGCTGCTTTTCTCCTCTCTCATAATAATACAGAATAATGAATAATGAAAAAATTTCCTTCTAAGTCCCTGAACTAATTATAAATGACAAATTAGTCTTGGACATAGTTTCTAGGCGCCACATTTGGTCCAGATTGCTACTCTCTCTTGTGTCATATGCCATCCGCATTCCATAGTCCCATTATGTCTTCATCTACCTCATTAATATCTGAAATCATGCTAATCACATCGGTTATCTCAATTACATAGAAGTAGAGTAAAAACATAAGAAACTAGGTACTTTGGTCTCTAAACATAGCTAAAATATGGATAAGTTATGGTGCTTAGGCGTATAAATACACCCAAGATCAGTAGTAATAACGGTTCTCCAAAACTTCTGGTTCTTGGCATACACTATAAAGATCCTGCAAATGAACTAAAACAACAAATAAACATAAAACTAGGAAACTTGACTAACAGTCAATTAGCAAACACAAACTTCAGTTTTCAACCATATTCCCCGGCAGCAGTGCCATTTTTGATAACTCTTAAACTACACCTCTCAACGAGAATATAAGCGATCATTGTCAATATAAAATGCAACTAGGTTGGGGTTAAATCCCATAGGGAATATGGTGTGAACGTAAGTCATTTGCAATTTAATCAACTGATAGTTGGATGTTTCCAGAAAAAAGGGTTTTTAGCTAACAAGTAATTGTTGGTCACTTTAGTTTAAATGTTTGTAATCAAGAGTTTATGAAAAACCAAAATTATGTTCACTAGGTGTTTTGGTACTTGATAGATGCTACTAGTGGTTCAAGATTCTCACGGTTGGTGGGACAACAAGTTATCTTTAGCGAAGTTATGCTTAAATATCTCTCGACCTACTTAAGCATTTAATTATCTAATTCTCTCGGACTTAGGGAATTTATATTCACTGCCCAGATTTTACCTTAGGTTAACCAACCTTGTTACAACGCTGATTATTAAATGGAAGTTTAGTGTTTCCAAGTCCCTGTTGATAATTCACTTCCCACTATATTTGATTTCTTTCTCAAGCAAATCAAAGCAGGTGTTATCTATTATTTGCAACCAATAGACAATAATTAAAACATCAGAATTATCAAGGAGTCCTACTACCTTTTGAATCTTAAACACTCAACACCTTATCAAGACCTACCCCTAGATCCCATAGGTCAGGTTAAAGGAATTTAGCTGCTCATGACGTAATAATTGAAGCAACTAGATGGATTCATGCTTTGAAAGATGAATAGAAACTAGAGATTCTCAGATTAAATCACCAAAGAAAATCCCAAAATAATGATGATAGTCTCTTTAAAGTAATTTCTTTCTCAATCCAAAAGAAGAGGGAGAAAAATATCAAAGTATCGGCTCTCAAAACTCAAGGTTCGGAAATCTTAAGAAAACCCTAAACAAGGCTTTAAATAGTTCACCCTAATTATGGAAACAAAATAATAAAATTCAGAAATTCTTCAGATTAGGTGATGCCATTTGTGATAACCTATTAAGAGGCTGACGACTTATCACAAATGTCGTCAGCTTCCTCTTTGATTTGGACACTTGCTGCCTAGCACTGAAAAGAAATGGTGATGATCTATCAGGTAAGTATGACTTATCACAAATGTTGTCAAGTCTCTGCTTTAGGTCTCATGTGCTTCCTTAGGCTGACGATATTCTTGACGGCTTATCAGCTCCTTAACGACCTATCACAAAATGTCATCACAGCTTTCAACTTAGGCCAATTCTCTGTCTATGGCTGACGATGAAGCTGATAGCTTATCACAGGGCTGACGACTTATCACAAATGTCGTCAACCATACTTTGCCTCTATTTAATTCAGATTTCATCTCATTTGCTTCCATTCTTGTTGGTTCTCTAACATATTAGCTTCTTTTGCAAAATCAAACATAAAACAATCAAAAACTATAAAAATTGCTTAAGACTTCAGAATTTCTATTAGTTTAAAGCCTCAAATGTGTTAGCATTAGCTTACACATCACTAGTTAAGTGGTATATTGGGATCCTGAAACTCCACCACTTTGCCTCACTTAGTCCCAACTATGGAGACTATCTTCCCATCCTCCAAAAATAAGTCAAAGAGTCATGATCCACATGGATGTCCTGATTGAACATCTAGAGGTATAAATGGAGGGATGGTAAAAATGGTGCTTTTAGTGAGACAACTCATCTCTGCCTATAGTATGGCCACCTTCTCTTTAATCTCACCCAGCTCGGGTGCCTCAATATTATTGAATTGGTATAAAACTATGACCTCAAAAGCATTTATACAAGAATGCACCTCATCTTTGAACTCTAACATCTCAACTTTATTTCCAGCTTGTACTCTGCCTCCTCAAGTATCCTCCAGACCTAAGGCCAAATCTTCCAATACAATGATGCCACCTTAGCCTCAATATTTTCTAGTCAGGTGGTGGTAACTCTCTGACTATTTACTATGCTCTACTAAAAATAACATGATATAATAACCATACCTATAGCAACAACTATAGTAGAGGGGTGAGGGGAAAATATAAATTTCCCAACTGGCTTCAAAGAGAAAGTTAAAATTAAAGTAGATGTGGCTGGGGTACCCTTTCCCTATGTACTTATCTCGGGGGTATCTCTCTTCCCCCCATCTCAAAATCTTTATTAACACTAGAATCCACTCCCTTTTTAGTAGTAGGCTTTACATGAACTAACGGGCCTTCAACTGGGACAAAATAACTACTAAAGACATACATGACCTCCGTGCAAGAATCAGGTTTCTTGAATCCTTAATCATACTAGTCTGGGCTATACCCATCACCTATACTCTCACATTAATACCTATATTAGCTGGCACACCGTCCACATCATATAATAGTTGTACCAAATAAGGAAAGGGTAATGTGGTGTTCTACCCAAATGCCCACTCATGCATCTCGTATCGGATAATGGACCAAAAATTAATATCATAACTAGAAGGCATGCTCATTATCAGTGTTTCACTATCCCAAACAAGTAATTTTTCTACTGCAGTCAGGCATAATCGATAACATATGAACAACCACCAAAAATTTATGGCAAAATTCATCATCGCCTTCTTAATCACACTTTACCCCTCGACCCAAAGGGCATACATACTAAGAGGTGAAATATAAATGGAGATCCATCTCAGAAAACCAACCCTCTTACTCCTATGCTTGGTCTCTCATGGAGAATCTGTTATGCGCCAATATCAAATGGTGATCAGACTCAGCTATAGATATAAGAGCTGCATAATCTAGGTCAAAAAGAACTCGGTGGATGGACGCTGCTAAAATATCAACCCTGACCCCTATCATAAGCATCTGCTCCAACTGGGCCTACTCTATATGCCTACCCCCTCAAGGTGTAGTCAAAGATACAGGGGTATGGTAGGAGGTAGAGAACTCACACGCCAATGTTGGGCTATATGAACCTAGGGTTCTATTTATCCACCCTAGTTGATACCTATTAAATGTAGCCTGCAACAGTGGTTCTCCATCCAACCTAGACAAGTTTATCCATCTCTTCTCATAAATCACCCTCTTGGTCACAAAACTATTTCTCTCTTATATAGCAGTCGAAGTCCCTCGATGCACTATCTCAGGCGTATCTCATTAATAGGTTTGATCGAGATGTGTGTATGGTCTAAGGACTAATCTGGTGGAGCTGGTGACTATGTATCTAGTATGGGCTCTTAGTGTGAAGTCTAGAATACATACTCCTCATATTGGGGTACTGCCAATGACTGCTCATGATATGCTGCCTCAGACTTATCTTAGGAGACCTCCTCAGACTGGCGGGTCCTGTTTACCTATTGCATGAGGTGATTCAAACTCCACCCTCTCCTCCTCCTCATCCTCATCACCTCTCTCCTCATACTGGAGAGAATATGGTTGTGACATCCTAGCCTTCTTCATCCTTATCCTGGGCACTGGACTAATGAGCTCTGGCCGAGCTCTAGGCCGAGTAGAAGTAGGTCGTCTTCCCCATTGTGAATGGGATGAAAGTGGCATGCCCAAGGTATCTTTAATGATAGTATCTGCTGCAGCATGCTTCTGGCCCGTAGTCTATTCCTGAATCACTCTAGTGGGGATTTTCTAGTCAGGGCAACTAGGTATTCCTCTATCAAGCCACTACTCTTAGAGGAGTCATCCCTTCACCTCAAAGGTCCATCCTTCTTCATTAAAGCCTTTGGTACCATGTGTCCCTGAAACACCAAACATTAGTCTCTGAAATATAGTGAGGGATTGCAAAACTTGAATATAAACTCAATACTCAAAAACTTTGAATGTTCCCTCAATTTTACAACCCTATAACTTATACTCAGCCCCAACAAGTCCAATATGCACACAAATTACTAGAATCAACTTTTCAATAGAAACTAGCATGCAAACTTTTGAGATTCCTCTATGTTTTCAATTTTAAACTTTCATTTAGGACATGATCTTAGGGTTAAATTTGAGAACAATGCCTCATAATAGGATATTTAGGCTAATTCAAGGATCATATATACAAGTTTGTTAATTTTTACATATTTTTCATGAAAATAAACACATCAACTAACTTATTACAAGTTTATCACAAGACATTACTATTAAAAGACAAGAATATACCTTCTATTCGAAGATTCGGAAGTGAAATATTAAAAAGTGAAGTGAAACCCTTGATTGAATGCGTAATTAGTGCACTTGGACAAGTTGGTACCGATAACAAGTCTTGTTAACCTTTACTAAAGTGTAGGGAAGTGGGGGTAGTTTGAATTTTAAATGGGAAGAAAGAATTTTGAGGATTTATAAGTTTAAAAGTGACTTAGGAGGCTTAAATAAGCAAGGTGGGTCTATTTAGGGTTATATTAGGCTGTGATGGGCCCAAATTTTTAAACAAAATATAGGCCCAAACCTGCCCACTTACAGCAGCCACCTATGGGCTGTAGGTGGTACCTACGGTCCGTAGGTGGTCCTAAACTTTTGACCTTGTTCCTTGCTCTCACGAATTTACATTCTGACACTTATTGCACTACTTATGAAGTCATAAGTGGTAATTACGCCCTTATTTGTATTTTCACAAGTACAAGTCCAGAAATTCCCAAAAAATCATCAAAATTCCATCTTTACATTGTATGCAGAACTTACCCAACCCACGCGGGACTTATGACCTTTGTGAGTTGCTCACATAGTCCCCTTACCTAGAATATTCTAAATGAGACACTATATTACAGACCCGACCCGACCCCGAGCCTTGTCATAATATGCATCCCAAGTCCGTCAAGGACTGGGGACCGCCGTCTGTTACCTAACCTAACCACCTATATCAAGCCTTAGATGGGCTTAATTTTGAACATATAAAGGGTAGAGTTATTGTTCTTATTAAGACTCAGGGATAGGGTCACAATTGTGACCGACCCAACCAAGTCCAACCGTACCATACCAACTACCCAACCATACCAAACCAAACCATATGCCATAAACCAGGCCATAGAGAATACCAAAACATTATATAATCAATCCCAAAATGTAATAGGAGGGAACAACCAACAAAATCGTCCAAGGGTGTAAGCTCGAACACTAATACCGATGCCAAGGCAAACTCCAATGTACCGATACCGTCCATACCAACCCCTAGAAGTGTCATAAAACCTCTTTCCAAAAGAGTAAACAAATTTAGTTGGGACAATCCCCTAACTATGGTCAAAACCAATATCCAAAGTCAAAGAAAAGTGTCTAAAGAATTCCATAACATAAAATTATTCCTCCCGAAAGGATGAAAGCTCACCAATTTAGTCCAAATATTGATACCAAATCTGCGTGCTAAACAGAAGGAGTAGAATGAAAGTTTCCTGCATAGCATGGGTATACAACCGTCAGTATATGGGGTTAGAGAGTGACCGCTAGCATGCATCTCAGGATTAGGATAAAATGATGCCAAATATAAAACCAAGTAAAACCATCCATAATGCATATAACCATACATATATAAGTGCCAGGAGAGGGAACCGAGTTTAGAAAACATTTAAAACTTTTATACCTGGGCTCTGTAGCTTGTCCTTCTTAACCACCCACGGGCGATATGGGTTCAGCTCCCCCTACTGAAAGGGTCTAAGTGAATGTAGCCGAACGAGAAGGAAATAACCCATGGGATTACTAGTACATCCCCAAAATAAAATATGACACACATACAGTCATCAAGACCCCTCATATTGGAAAATATGAGTTTTTGATTTTGGTCCCCCCGGGACCGCCACCTTCCACTGCTTTGCTACAAATCCCGCCATTAATGACCAATTAAAATTGATTTACAAATAACCAAACTATTATCCATTTATTAACCAAGGACAATATTAATGGTATCTTCATACCACCCCTTATTTGCAAGTAATATCCATAGACAAACCATCTAGGTTAAATGGACCTTAGGTGTCCTTCCAATAACCAAATTAAATCCTCTTGGGAGACTTCCATTTTCTCCGTGAGCATAATCATTTATAATTTAGCCTTTTCAAACCATTTAAACCATATATAAATCTTTTATAAAGTTTAAAATATGCAAAAGTTCCATTAAAAGAAATCAATGCAATGAATATATCTTTATAAGCATTTCATCAAACCCCTTGGGGGCATAATATAATCAAAACCAATTCCAAAGACCATTAAACCATTACCATGCAATACAATTATATAAAAACACCATTAACATATATAAAAGAATAATTAAATTAATAGAAAACCATAACCAAGCATTCAATATCAAAACCCCCAAATAATAGTTTAAAACCAGAATCATGAAATAGTAAAACCATGAAATCAATCATATAAACCTTGCCTTTAGTTAAAATTACAATGAGGGAATTGAATCATGCATTATACCAAAGAAATGATGGAAGGAAATCACCAGGACAAGTCCCAAAGCAATCTGCAAGAGGAAACCCTAGCCTTCTTTCCCTAAAAGCTCTCGAGAGAATTATGGAGTGTTTTGGAATAGTTTCAAAGTGTTAATGAATATAATAATAGGGTAAATAGACTCCAAAGTGTATTAGAAGTCGTGGGGTCATAATTTGGGTAAGTAGGGAAATATCCAAAATACCCCTACTTAAATCCCTTAAAAACCTATCATAGGGATGCGACTGGCCTATATGAGTCGTACCCTTCTATATAATTGGTACCCACCACTCATATCTAGCCTTAACCGTAGATCAAACACTATATAGTATATGAATAATCTAACCAAGTCATAACCAGAGTATATGATCTGTACCTATAATTCGTATCCCTGTCAGAATAAATACCAGGAGGATCAAACACTGCCTACTATACGAATCTTTGATACGACTCGTACCAATCCTTACAATTCATAAACCAAAGTCATACCTATTCCAGTAACCAAAACCAACCCACTAACTAACTTTGATTAGCATACAATAAGACAATACCACTCGTACCCCAACTTACGGCTCGTACCCATGAGTCGTATTAGGTCGGTAGAACGAAATTCCAGGAATTTTTCTAATGGTTAAAACCAAGATGTTTCATTTACTGTATTCTAGGCTGTTACTTAAGCTACTATTCCTACAATAAAGAAAAAAAATTGTGAACACTATAATAGTGAGTTGCCTCTCACTCAACGCTTGATTTAACATCCCGACACAATGTGGCTAAGTTGGTCAACCAAACTTCACCAAAAAGCCCATGGGTTGCCTCTAATGCAATGATTAATTTAATATTACGGCACGATGTTGGTAACTTTACTACTCAGAATTCATCAAGGTACCCAAAGAAATAACCTCCAGGATCATCAACACAATGGATAATTGACACCACTCTTATATCGGTAGGCTACTTTATTATTCTTTGGACGTTGAATGTGACTTCTTTATTATTAACTCTAAACTTGAGTTCCTCCTTTTCCATATCAACCATCACTCTATCGGTGGATATGAACGATCTTCCTAATATGATGGGCATCTCAAAGTCAAGCTCACAATCTAAAATGACAAAGTCATCCATAAAAATAAAATTATCAACTTTTACCAACATATCAAATAATATTCCCATGGGTTTCATTACTATGTGGTCTACCATCAATAATCGCATAGTAGTTGGCTCTAGAGGGCTCAAGACTAATTTCTTGAATACAACCACCGACATCCAATTGAAGCTATCTCCTAAGTCACCTAATGCTCTGACGAATCTTGATGTCCCTATAGTACATAGGATTGTAAATGCACCAGTATCACCCTTCTTCTTTGCCAGAGAGTTAGAAGTGATTGCACTAATCACCAATGTCCTTAAAACCTGATGCTCTTTTCTTTGTAACTAATTTTTTCATAAACCTAGCATACCCAGGCATGTGGTTCAAAGAATCAAGGAGAGAGATGTTCAAACTCAGATCTTTTAGCATTTCAATGAATTTCTTAAACTTTCTTTCCCTTTTTTTGTTTCAATCTTTGAGAAAAAGGTGCAGGAGGTTGTGGGATTTTGTTTTCTATGGGCTCATAAATCTTGCCCTTACCTTTATCCTCACTAATAATAACATTAACACCTATCGCCTTTTATGATTTTACGGCAGGTGTCTTATCAACCACAATACTATCATTCTTTGGCACATCCATAGTGGTCAATAGGGATTTAACAGTAGACTTAACACTCTGAGGGGTAATTGAAAAGCAATGACCATCATTCTTTGGATTCTGAAGACTATTGCTTGAAAGGGTACTCGAGTACCTCCGATTCAAAGTAGTAGACATCTGCCCAAATTGTGTCTCTAATGTCTTGATTGTAGTCGCGTAAGAATCAACCTTCTGGGTCAAACCTGAGATCTCCTTAAGGTATTTTATTGATTTATTAACCTTCACCAATTTGGAAAATAATACCACTATTCTCAATTCAGTATCATGACTACCCGGTGGGATATACCCATTTCTCCTCTCCTTGTAGTCATCTTTCATCTCCAGTCACTATCGCACTCCCTATTATAATCTCTGTATCTATCTCCATAATAGTTCCAACCTAGGTTTACCTTTTGGCTTGAAACCTGCCAATTAGTGATCAAGGTACTTAACCTTCTCTTCCAAGTCTGACTCTTATTCTCTCAAGGCAGAATCCTATGAACCTACCATATTTACTTTCTCAGAATTCACTATTGAGAATTTCTTAGTTAGAAAACCAATATCAGTCCTCAACTATGTAATTTCTTGCGTAATAAAATAGTCAACCACTCTATGGTCGCTAAAAACCTTAGTGTCATAAGTTCTAATACCCTTCTCTAACTTCTGAGTATGCCACTTTCAATTGGTGAGAGAGCTCTGGTCTAAAACCTTAAAAGCAGCTTTCCAACATAATCTCCTAAATGCTCTTTCAGTAATTGTATCTACCATAGATCGAGAACTGCTATTCAGGGCTCTGTAGAATATCTCCATCAAGCTCATCCCTAAAATTTGATGATTGGGTACCATGTTCATCTACTTCTTAAATCAAAACCAAGCGTCGTACGTTGACTCTGAATATAGCTGCCTAAAGTTGTATATCTCGTCTTGTAACTATAACATTCTGGCTTAAGGAAAGAAACGATTTAAGAATTTCTTGTGCAACTTATTCCAAGTGGTAATAAATCCTTAAGGTAGTTCCCCCAACCATAAAGAAGCTTCTCAAGTTACTGAAAAGGGGAACAAACTCAATATGAGTGCCTCCTGGTCTACCCCTAAAATAATATAAGAAGTACATATCCCAACAAAATTAGCAAGATGCATATTTGCGTCGTCTTTATCCGACAAAAAAAATACACCTTTAAAGGTCAAGAGTCGGATCATCGCACTGGTTATGTCAAATTTCACATTAGAGGGCAGAGTCGGAGAAATGATAGCTCTTATTTCTACTGGCTCAATGTATTCCATATCCTCTTTATCATCATATGGTTGGAAGTACTAGTATGATGGAATTACTTGAGCCTTACCACCTCTAACTCTATATAAGTTACCACCGAGTTCTGTTCAATAATCAATAACCGGTCTTGGCCTAGCTAGCTCTGCCACCTGAGCTAGCTAGGCCTTCTCACCCCTTTTCTGGTTAGCAGTTGCATCTACCAACAACTGCCCAATTTTCTAATCAATAATGTTCTGAAGATCACTTTGAGTAGGGGGAGGTACCACATTAGGATCATCCTGAACCCCTTCAATATAGCCTACACATACTGGTTTCGTTATCGTATGATTGGGATGCAAGATTCTCTCAAGGTTAGGATTCAGTAGGATCAAGTGATTTCCTTGACTCCTTTTACTAGGAATACACCGGCATCCATCCAACTAAGAATAAAAAACAAAAACCAAAAAACTTCAGCAACTTCAGTCAACAACTCAATATCGTATTCCCAGTAATGGCACAAAAATTTTGATCACGCCCAAGCTACACTTCCAATTAAAGATAAAGCAATCACTTTCAAGTAAAGTAACCCAACTCTGATTTGGGTCAAACCCAAGGGAACATATGGAATTATATCTCTCATTTTCTAGAACTAATGGGTAGTGTGGAAAGTAAGTAAGGGTTTATAGTAGTAATCTCAAAGAAGTAACATAACTAAACTTTTGTTGTAATCAATTGGAGATGAACACTAGGACTATGTTCCCCCTGGATTCTCAACTCAGTAGGTTTATTGTGCTTTGTTAAACCAACCCAATTATCTTGTATGCAGAATCTGATAAGTTATGTACCATCAACTATCTTATGGACTTATTGAAAGATTTTACCCTTTACCTTTTGAGTCTCAAGATATCGCATTACTGATGTGTGAGCCCATGCTAACACATTTGAAGCTTTTAAATCTAAATAATTACAATGTCTTGAACAACTGTAGTTGTTTTTGATTATTTTACTTTGATTTGGCAACAAAAGTAGAGGAGAGGGGGAACCACAAATAAAGGAAGCAAAAAGCATAAAATCGGAAGCAAATAGAGAGATAAGTGTGGTTGACGACATCCATGACACACCGTCATCCTGGTGATAGGCTATCACGGATGCCGTCAACCTTGAACAGAAGATGTAAGGTTGTAGGAACTTTTTGTGACATTAATCATGAAACGCCGTCAAGATGATGATAGGGATTCACCATAATCATCAACCTTAGGCAGCAGGAGATGAATTTGCAGCGAAGTTGATGACTTCCGTGACAGGCCGTCAAGATCATGATAGGCCATCACGGGCGCCGTCATCTAATCCGAAGAAAATCAGAAACTTTAATTTTATTTTGTTATTTAAGGTTAACTATTTCAAACCTTGTTTTAGTGTTTTTAGGGGGATTTTTATCCATCATCCATTGACATATTGACAATATATGACTTTTTTCTCTCTCTCTATCTAAACCAATATTTCAAAGTTTTCTATTCAATTAAAAGTTCACTTTTGATTTCCTTCATTATTGTAAGTTAATCTTCTCAATTATGAATTCAATTTGTGTGCTTATTTCTTGCATCATGAGTGGATGAACACTCTTAACCTGGATTATGGGATCTAGGGATAGGTCATGATAAGGTGTTAATTAATTACTCAAGCTTTAATAGGTGTTAGGATTTCTTGGTAATTCTGAGATTAGAATTTATGTCTGTTGGTTGCAAACAATAGGCGTACCTACTTTGGTTTTCTTGGGAAAGAAATCATAAATAGTAGGAAGTGAATTATCAACAGAGACTCGGAAAGGCTTTGTTTAATAATCAGCGCTGTAACAAGGTTGATTAACTTGAGGTAAAATCTGGGCAGTGAGTTGCGATTCCCTAAGTCCGAGAGGATTGGGAAATTAGATGATCGAATAGGTCGAGAGACTTTTGAGCATATCATCGATAAATATAGCTTGTCATCCTAACCACTGTGAGAACCTTGAGTTAATGGTAGCATCTGTCATGTTTTGTAAGACCTAGTGAACATTATCCTGGTTATCTCATAAAATCTTGGTTATTAATATTAAATTCAAAGTGATAAACAATTATCTACAAAACTTAAACCTCCATTTCAGGAAACAGTAAACTATCAGTAAATTATATCGTAAAAAACTTATGTTCACACCTTATTCCCTGTGGGATTTGACCCCAACCTAGTTGGGTTTATATTGACAATGATCGCTTACATCCATTCAAGGGTGTAATTTGAGCGTAATAAAAAATGGCGCCGTTGTCGAGGAATACAATTGTAAACTGAAAGTTTGTGTGCGCTAATTTGATGTTAGTTAAGTTTCCTTGATTTACGTTTATTTGTTATTTTTGTCTATTGTAGGTACTATGTTGTTTATGCCAAAAACAAGAAGCTCCAGAGAATAGTTATTACCAATCAATCTGGAACCTCAGCTGATAGGGAGAATGGTTGAACAACAGAAGGCGGACAAACTAGCCGCTTTGGCCAGGGCTCAGGTGAACGTACAAAATTTGGGCCAACAAGTACGTCAACAGAACCCTGATGATGAAGACTTGGGTGATAAGGAATGGCTGAATCCTTAAAACCCAAGGCGAGCTGAGCAAATTACTGCACCAGTGCAGTGAAATGTCAATAGAAACTGTCTAGTCTGAGGAAGGTATAGTCAACAACCTATTTAATATGAGGCTGATGAAGATGATGAAGGAATGGATAGAGCTGGTGCAATGGGTGCTATCATTCCTCAACCATTGGCACCGGGTATAAAATTCAGCATAACAAGCTCCATGATCCAACTCCTGAATCTGAATGGGTTGTTCGGAGGCTTGCCTAGTGATGACCTGAACATGCATTTGGTGAGATTCATCACCATTTACAAATCTTTTGACAATCTGGGAGTGAGTTAAAATGCGATCAGGTTGAGATTATTTCCATTGTCTCTGTCTGGAGAGGCAATAATGTGGTTAAACGAGCTAGATCCCGATTCTATAACCAACTGGAGACAGTTGAAAGAGGCATTCCTAGAATGGTTCTTTCCACCCTCCAGGAGGGTACAACTGTAGGATGAAATCAGCAACTACAGATAGCTTCCAACTGACGCATTGCACAAAACCTGGGAGATATTTAAAAAGAAGCTGGCTTAATGTCCGAATCATAACATGACGGACTTTCACTTGATGGAGACTTTGTACAGAGATTTCAACTATGTGACAAAGCCAATTATAGATAATGTTGCAGGTGGTTCGTTCATTGACCTCTCTTTTCTGGATACTTTAGACATGCTGAATAGAATGACCAAGCAGAGTCGGGCTTGGCACACCAGGGATTCTGTGGTGACTAGTTTGACTGTTTCTGGTGGTATGACTTTGGAGCATCGCAGAAGGGATGGGGAGCGAGACTAGGACATGGCCCACTTAAAGACACAAATGGACATGCTGACCAAACATTTGCTGCCAAGAAAGATCGAAATAGTTAAGGCTGTGGAATCTCAGGGTACTGTTGCTACGAGTACTGATACGGAAGCAAACTATATGAGTAATCAGGGGGGTTTCCGAGGCAATAGCTAAGGGAACCAAGGTTGAAAATTTTATGACAAGACTGATTACAAGGATAAAGAGCAGGGACATTGGAGAAGAAATAATGACAGGAGTGGTTTGTATGTTGCTCCTGGAAGTCGGGATACTGCAACAACTAGCTCAGGAAAAATGTCCATGGAGGATATGATGGAAAAGTTGTTGAAAGGAGTGGAATCTACCAACTCGGGGGTAACTACTACGAAGAGTGAATTGTCTACCCTCAGTCAGTTGGTTAGCTCACACTCTACTTTTATTAAGCAATTGGAGCAGCAGATGAATCAACTTTCTGCTACACTGAACCATAGAAAAAATGGTACTTTACCAAGTGATATAGTTCAGAATTCTCAGAATGATGGCTCATGTATGGAGATTACCACTCATAGTGGTAAGAGGTTACGTTGCCCTTCTGTGGACAAATCTGTAGAAGATGAGGTAATGGTTGATGAACCCGAAGAAAGTAATCTAGTGGAGTCTGAGAAATTGGATATTTCTGCTGATGATCCGGAGAAGGAAAATAAGAAGTAAGAGGAAGTGGTGTTAAAGGATATCCCTAGACCACTACCTCCCTTTACTCAACGATTTAAGAAAAAGGTCAACGATGTAAAATTCAGCAAGTTCACGGCAATGCTCAAGCAATTGACAATTAATGTGCCTTTCCTTGAGGCACTTAAGAAAATTCTAGGTTATGCAAAGTTCATGAAAGACCTCGTCACAAAGAAGATAAAGGTCATCAGTGAATAGGTGGATAATCTCCAGAATTTTAGCGCGGTTTCCACATGATTTTTAGTGTAAAAGAAGGCTGACCCTGGAGCGTTCACTATTCCATGTAAAGTTGGGTCTCTGGATGTTGCAAGGGCATTATGTGATTTGGGTGCCAGCATGAATCTGATTCCCCTGACTGTATACAAGAATCTCGGTTAAGAAGCTTCGACACCCACTAACATGCGACTGGTGATGATAGATAGGTTGATAAAGAGGCCTGTTGGAATTTTACATGATGTGTTGGTAAAAGTAGCAGACTTTATTCTTTATTCTGATTTTGTGGTATTGGATTTTGATGTGGACTTTGAGGTACCCATTATTTTGGGTAGGCCATTCTTAGAAACATAAAGAGTAATAGTCGACATGGAGTTGAATGAGCTTAAATTTAGGCTCGGTAAGGAAGAGGCAAAATTCAACATGCATCAATGATAACGCTCAATCTACAGCTCTCGTTTGAGTGTAAAGCGGTCGTTAGCAAATATAGAACCCAACCTGGGTTGGGTGTCGATCCCACAGGGAATAGCTTGGCCAACAAGTAAGTAAAATTACTAAACTTTTGGTGCAAGTCTCGTAAGAAGGGGGGATTCTTGTCTTGCAAGTAATGTAAACAAAAGCTGAAAATAATAAAGTAAAAAGAGAGAGATTGTTACGTTGGTTGTAAACAATGAGAATTGAAGCGTTGGGGTTATGTCCACCTTCTGAGGTATACGTCTCTATTGGCTATGAGTGTGTAGAATTCTGTCATGCAATTGCTTATAGAGGATTGTAGTCGATGGTAAATCCAAGCGTCTCTCGACAGGTTAAGGTAATATTATCATAATCCACATAAAATAATGAAATACATAACCTAATTGTACTAGGTTAATGTATCATTGTCAAAATCCAGCTTTGTGTCTGTAAGTCCCCAAAGTCTTCAGAATTACTGTTTTAGCCTGGAACAGAGTTTCCATGCAACAGTTTTGGTCCTTAGGCGTGTAAACTCCCTTCCCTTCCTTCGTGAGCTTTCTTTTGCGTCAAGTAAGCCATAAAATGCTGAATTCTGCATCATTTATACCTGAAACTTTACTAATCATGTTCGTTAGCTCATTTACAGGAAAAAGGACTAAAAGTGCATGAAATATATAATTTGTTCTCAAAACTAGGCTAAAATATGGGAAAAATATATTGATATAGGCGTGTAAATCCGCCTATCATCAATCAACCTATGTCTCAAAAAAATGATATAAATGTCTTCTCGATCGTTGATGTCTTCTATGATGATGGAAAAGGGGGATTAACTGGTTGTCTTGGCAAAGTCTGAGTAGTCAAGATAACCAAGTTGTGCTGCGATTGTAAATCAGGTGCTATAGGGAGGCAACCCAAAGTTTTTTTTATGTTTAAATAGGTGTTTTTAATTTTTACAATTAGGATTTAGTATAGAGAAGGTGGAAAAGTGGAAAGATCAGCTGGAAGGTCATGACGACATCTGTGGCAAGCCGTCACAATTGTGACAAGCTATCAAGAATGCCGTCAGCTAGACCAGGCTTGAAGAATTCTCTGCCTAAGGGTGATGACGTTCGTGACTGGCTATAACAATCGTGACAAGCCGTCACAAATTATCGTCAGCCCAGAGCCTTAAAATCCAAAAACTGGGCCTAAATTTAAGTAGATCCGACCCGGCCCAATCGCAAACCTTTTCAAATTTCCACTGATTTTAACTTCTTTTTCTTTAGTATTTCTTTCCTTAGTTAAAATATTTCCCATCCTATGCAAAAACATACTAAGAAAGCAATAAATAGAAAATCACTCTTCCTTTGGTGCGTGATTTTAGTTTAATAGCTCCATCAGGTATTCTCTAATCTAACTCTTCTATTTTCTAATAATGTAGGATGAATTAAAGATAACCCAATGTCCCCAAGATGCTTGAACCAAGTTCAACTTAGAAAGTGGCTAAAAACACACCTAGGGTTTGCTGTACAAGACCAAGGGTTGAAAAGATAGCTCACGATTCAAATTCAAGTAATTATTGAGCAAGAATAGGGACCAAAAATTTAGTTAAAGTCAAAAGTAGGTTCTGATAAGTGTGAAGACATCCATGATAGGCTATCACCATCGTGACGGCTTATCAAGAATGTCATCAAAAGCTAACAAAACTAAAATTGGTTCTGGATAGAGTTGACGACAATCGTGATGGGCTATCACAATTGTGATGGCCTATCATGAATGTCGTCAGAAAGTGTAAATTTTTTTTGGGTTTTGTCTGAGGTTGACGACAACCATGCTAAGCTATCACGGTTGTGACGGCTTGTCATGAATTGTCGTCACCCCTGGGGCCTGAAACATAAATAAGCTTAAATGATTAATGTACCTGCGTTTGTGATCTGTAGGGTTGACTAATGCTCTTCTAATGTCTCCAGGTACTTTAAAATGGCACCAAAAAGAAAGAGTCCCACAGAACCAAAGAAAGTGTCCAAAGATGATGTACATCATAAGCTCATCGATGAGGAATCTGACTATGACGAGGATCCCTTGCTCAGGAAATGAAAGAAGCTAAGTCCAAAGAAAACTCCACCAATTGAGGTGGAGAACACTGATGATACTGAGTCGACCATAGCTTCTGAGTAGGAGGGGTCTGAAAAGGGTGATTCTGAACAGCATGAGTCTGAACATGATGACTCTGATGAAGGAGATCAAGAAGATTCTGAAGAATCTAAGTCCGAGGGAACAACTTCTGGGTCCCCATCCACTGAGAAACAAAATAATGAAGAGTCTCCACCTCGGAGGACTCTTATCAAGTGTAAGAACCCAGAAGTGAGGAATAATGCTAGATGGAAAATCCCTAGATCTAAGGACATCTATATTGCTGGGCTGGAAAGATTTGATAGAAAGAATGCGAAGAGACCAATCCAAGAAGAAAAGATGATCATCACGAAAGGGTTGAGAAGATACCCTGAAGTGGAGAAAAAATTCAAGGAATATGGATTAGGATGGTCTACAGAAGGGAGAGGTTTATTTTTTCCCGCACTAGTTTGAAAGTTCTATGCGAACTACCAAGATAGGTTGGAGAACATGTGCAAACCAGGTGAGAAAGTAGCGGACCAGCCTCTTCTTGATAGAGTTCGGGTGAGGGGCATAATGGATGATGTTTCAGTCATGACCATCAACAGATTCTTGCACGGCCCCAACTTTATGCCTTAGGTCACCACACCATCATTTTATTCTTGGATAAATAATAAAGACAAAAAACATCCTTCGTTGGCCAACATCATAGCTGACGCAAAACCGACTTGGGAGACAAATCCTAATGAGAGAATCTGTAAGTACTCATTGGCTTAGGAGGAAAAATTTTGGTGGGGAATAGTGCGAGTCTGGCTAATGCCTACTGAGGGAGATAATATTCTGGGCGATGACCGGGCTATTTTGGTGGCAAGCTTGGTGCAACATCTTTCCTTGAACTTTGGGGAAATCATTGCGGATAAGATGAAGATAAGGATGTCAAGGACTGACACTGCTTATCCTTTTCCTTTTCTTGTTACAGAAATGTGCAGAGCTGATGGGGTGCCAAAGATTGTAGGAGTTGATGAAAATGTTTGTACCCGGAAGACTCACAACCCCATTCAGTTTGATGAGGTGTAGCCAAGACTTAGGCTTGATAGGGGTGCAGAGGTAGCAGCGGACCCTCCAGTTACAGATTCAGGAGCATCACGTCATGTAGATGTACAGGATTCTTCAGCATAGGAAGCTTCAGTTCCTGAGACTAAAGCCAGAACCTCAGTTCCTCCAGCAGCAATAGGTTCTGCATTTCAGCCGATTGATATCACAAAGGTGGCTAAGCAATCCAAGTGGTGTGAGGCACAACTATATGCCTTCGCCAAACAGTTCTCTACTACTGTGGACAAAAGAATCAAGGCTGGACTAGAGAACTTTGTGACATTGCCTGTGAGAGTTACAAATTTGAAGAACAGATTCGATGCCTTGGCAAAGGAGCTAACAGGTGTTGATCTTACTGCATTCAGGGCTACATTGAATAAAGTAAAGAAAAATGTTGGGGTGCTGCAGCAACACTAAATTATGATGCCAACAAGTCCGGCTGTGAGATTTCAGCTTGGTGTTGTAGATCTTGCCCACAACCTTTGTTTTAGATTTGTCTTTGCTCAGATTTCATTCTAAGGATGGTTGAGGCTACTCCGTGATTGCCTATTCGGTCTTCTCAACCTCGGTTGGATTATTGTTGATAAGTGTTCAATAATAGCCTATGGGGCCCATATTGGTTACTTTAGTTTTGACCTCGAGTTTCAGTTTTCTTTAGGAATTTAGGAGGATTAGTCTGTGGAAGTAATATAATTGAGTAGGATTAAGTATGGATTCATTCTCGGTGGATGAGACATCCTATAGTGAAATATTTTGTGATCAGTAATCATACCTTGGATTTTGAGATTTCAGTTTGATTTTCATCCGGTCTGGTTGCAACATTGGCATGGATTGCATTCCTCGATTATCTCCATTTGTGTGACCAGACAACACCTCATGAACTTATTCTATTGTTTGCCGTATGGACTTTCAGTGGATCAGCTTAATGACACAACCCAGACCAGGGGCTAGTCGTGTCGGGTGCATCAAGTTCCACCCTTGACCGGAGACCACCCCCAACGCCAAACCATTACCGCCCTACATCTTAAGTAAGATGGATTCCAAATATATATAGCATAGAATAATAATAAATCAAATTCAATCAAACAGTGTCAATCCTAATACCAATACCAATGCAAAGGTTGACACCAATACCAACACTGCCCATACCAACCCACAGTAGTTTCACAAAGCCTCTATCCAAAATAAAAACAACATCCGGCCGGGACATTACCCTAACCGTAGCCAAAACCAAAGTCTAAGAAGTAACCAAAGTATGTATAGAAGACCATAACATGAAATGGAACCTTCCGGAGTATGGAATCTCACCACTTAAATCTAACACAAAGTTGTCCCCAAATTCAAGTCACTGAGCAGGAGGAGGAGTATGGCCAGTTCTTGCATCCCGTGGGGATACAGCGCCCGAAGACGGGTTAGTGAGTTAACGCTAGCATGTACTCAGGAGTAAGGATAAAGTAATTCCAATGTTTAAAACCAAGTAAATAACCATATGCAATCATATCCATACATATACATATAATCCTTGCTAGGAAAGGGAACCAGGTTTAGCATGGATTTAAATTTTTAACCTGGGCTATGTAGCTTGACCTTCCCAAAAACCTTATGGGCTATATAGGTCTTGTGTTACCCCCTGAACGGGCCCCATTATGTGTAGCCGCATAAACAGAATATATCATAGGGGTCGTGGATTCCCGTGTACTCTTCACCCACCACGATACATAATACAAGTATAACTTAGGGAATTCCCATGTACCTCACAAGTATATGGTCACCATGACAACTCTTCATGTCGGCAAACATGAGTATACAATATCCGTCCGTTAGGTTCACACATTCATGGTTAGCTATCACAACCTTCCATTATTGCCCAATTCAAACCTTTAGTACATAACCAAGCTACCATTTCCATGTCTTAATAACCAAGGCATTATGAAATGGATCTTCATACCGACTATATCTTGCAAGAAATGTCATTAGCCAACACTTAAGAGATTACCGTATACCCCATAGTTTCCATTATTAAAATCACTTGGGGGATTTCCGTGTACCCCACAAGGTTTTTTATTTAAACTATATCCATGGCCACCAAGGCCTTACCATTTAACTATTTAAATCATCCAAACCAACCTTAAGTTCCTTTACCATATTATGCAATGCAAAGTTTCAATGTAAGTCCTACCATGTAATAAAACCATTCTCATATGCATTTTATCCAACATGTTGAAGGCATATAGTTTACAGAACCAAAATCAAACAATTTGGGGAATCCAAAGTACCCTTAAACCCATTTACCATTACTATGCATTCCACAATATTCAAACCAATATTATAATATGAAAAAACATAAGTAAAATGTAGGAAAATGTTATCCAACCATTAATAACCAAAACCCCAACATATATATTTAAAAACCCAAATAATACAACATCAATACCATGAAAACATATTTTTAGTTTGAACTAACAATGAGGGAGGAGTAACATGCTTTAGATACCAAAGAAGATGGATAAATTTGCTCTTGAATTCCCCTAATTGACCATCTTGAGGAAACCCTAGCCTCTTTCTTGAACCAAAAGCTTGAGAGAGATTAGAGAGTGTTTAAAGTGTTTTTGATTGAGAATAATAGGGTAAATTAAGTCCCAATAGTGTTTTAATTCAAGTGGAAAAAAGAGGTTAAGAGGGGAAATGTCCAGAATACCCCTAACTTAAACTGTAAAAAAATCACGTAGGAGGGTACGACTCCACCACCTCAAATAGTACCCACAACGTACGAGTTGTACCCACTACTCGTATCCTAGATAAAATGTTAAACATCACACACTGTCCACCATATTACTCCCCTTACCCAAGTTGTCCCTATACCATATGAATAGCACCTTTAAACCGTATCTAAGATAGAATCAAAGGGATTGGACACTGGACAAAATATGAATTGGACTATACCACTTGTTCAATCCCCGTACGACCCTTGTGTTGTCCATCCATACCATGGATAGAAGCCACATTGAGTAACATACGAGTTGAGGACCCAAAACCATACCCACATCATACAACAAGTACCCTCAAGTCATATGATGTCAAAAACCTCAAACTCAAGAAATTTCTAAGGGTCAAACTCAGGGTGTTTCAATTCTCCCCCACTTGGATTATTCGCCTTGTAATGATGGAACGAGGCAGTATTAGCACTATTTAAACCTCCAAATGTCTCTACTCTTACCTTTAAGATAGAAAACATAATACCAAGGAATCAATCTTTCCTTTAACAAAGTTTGAAAACAAAGACGTTATAAAGAACACATATCATCCGCACAAAGTTTCGAGGAAGAAAACAGGAATAGATACTTGGATTTTATATCCTCAGCTTCCCATGTAGCCTCTTTAACCTTATGGTTCCTCCCATGATCATTTACCAAAGCCACTTCCTTGGTCCGCAACCGACACACTTGATAATCAAAGATCTCAACCGGGACCTCTTTATAAGATAAGGAATCTGAAATACCAATATCCTTGATAGGCACAATTTGCGATGGATCACCCATACACTTTTTCAACATAGAGACATGAAATACCGGATGAATGGTGCTCAAACTAGAGGGAAACTCCAACTCATATGCAATATTGCCAACCCTTCTCAAAATCACATAAGGTCCTATATACCGGGGACTGAGATTCCCCTTCTCTCCAAACTATATCACTCCCTTCATTGGAAATACCTTTAGGAACACCCTATCTATAACCTTAAACTCTAATTATCTTCGCCTTATATTCGCATAGGACTTTTGGCGACTTTAGGCAGTCGTAAGTCAATCTCAAATCACCTTCACCTTTTCCATTACTTGGTGAACCCAATCTAGGCCAAGCATATCTGCCTCACCAAGCTCGAACCCCCCAATACGAGATCTATATCTCCTACCATACAATACCTCAAATGGGGAAATCTCAATGCTGGAGAGATAGCTATTATTATAAGTGAATTCTATAAGAAGAAAATGTTCAACCCAACTCCCACCATAGTTAATTAGGTAGGGTCTAAGCATGTCTTTCAACGTCTGAATAGCCCTTTCCACTTGCCATCCGACTGTAGGTGAAAAGAAATACTAAGACCCACCTTAGTACCCAAACCTTTCTTAATTGACAACCAAAAGTGAGATGAAAATATCATACCATGATTCAAGATGATAGAAATAGGTACCCCATTCAACTTTACAATCACTTGGAGGTACAACCTTGCATAATCCTTAGTTGAGAAGTTAGTCCTCGCTGGCAAAAAGTGAGCCAACTATTTCATCCTATCCACGATAACAAAAATATAATAAAATTTAATTCAAGACCGTGGGAGACTAACAACAAATCCATGTTGATCACTTCCAACTTCCATTCAGGCAACTCAATTTCTTTATACAATCCTCCGAGCCTTTTGTACTCAACTTTCACTTGTTGACACACCATCCATTTGGCCACACAATTAGACATGTCCCCATTCATATTGTTCCATTAATACATCTCCTTGAGGTCATGATACATTTTTGTCGAACTAGGATGAATAACATAGCTCGACTTATGCACCTTAGCCAAGATCCTTTCACACAAACCATCTACATCGGGAACACATAGTCTTCCTTGTTACCTCAAAGTACCATTGCTGGTAATCTCAAAAGCCAACACCTTTTACCTGCCTATATCTCCCTTGATCTTTATAGAGACATGATCTAATATCTGATTTTCCTTGATTTCAGCAGCAAGTGATGATCACGCTGCTTCCTGTTCCAACACACCACCATCTTCCGAGTCTCAGCGACAAACTCCATGATTAGACAAATAGTGAATATCCTTTACCAATTCCTGTTTCTCCTTATCCATATAAGCTAAACTTCCCATGGATAACTAACTAAGGTCATCAGAAACCACGTTAGCTTTACCTGGGTGTTAATAAAGACTCATATCATAATCCTTGATAAGATCAAGCCATCTCCTCTGCCTGAGGTTAATCTGTTTTTGAGTAAATACATACTACAAGCTCTGATGATCAGAAAAGATGTCCACATGCACACCATAAAGATAATGATGCCAAATTTTCAATGCGAACACCACTGCTAACAATTCTAAGTCATGAGTCAGGTAATTCTTCTCGTGCACCTTTAACTTACTAAAAATATATGCTATCACCTTTCCATGCTTGATCAGAATACGAGACACATCACAGTAGACCACAAACCCATCAGTCCCTTCTGGCAAAGTCAAAACTAGAGCCAAAGTTATAGTATCCTTTAAATTCTCAAAACTACCCTCACAAGCATTACACCATAAGTACTTTACCTTTTCCTGAGGTAACTTAGTCAATGGGTAATCTATAGTCAAAAAACTATCCACAAACCTCCTGTAGCAACTAACTAAACCCAAAAAGCTCCAAATATCGATTGAAGTCGTGGGTCTAGGCCACTTCTTCACCACTGCAACCTTCTGTGAATCCATCATGATCCCTTCACTAGAAATAGTATGACCCAGAAAAGTGACAACATTCAACAAGAATTCATATTTCAAAAATTTGGCATACAACTTTTGTTCCTTCAAGGTCTACAATACTATGCAGAGGTGGTTAGAATAATCCACCTCACTCTTCAAGTACACCAAAATATAGTCTATGAAAATAATGAAAAACAGGTCTAGAAATTGGCGGAAGAACCTATTCATAAAATCCCTGAATGTCGCAGGGGCGTTGGTTAACCCGAAGGACATAACCAGAAACTTAAAATACCCATACCGGGTACAAACAGTTATCTTAGGGATATCCACCTCCCTAATGTTTAATTGATGATACCCGAATCAAAGATCAATATTGGAGAAAAACTTAACATACTTTAACTGATCAAACAAATCATCCATCCTTAAAAGAGGATATTTATTCTTTACTGCGACCTTATTCAACAGTTGGTAATCAATACATATCTGAAGGGAACCATCTTTTTTACACATTAATAACATCGGTGCACCCCACGGGCACATGCTAGGATGGATGAAACCCTTATCTAAAAGATCCTAGAGCTACTCCTTAAGCTCCTTCAACTCAGTTGGAGCCATTCTGTATGGGGAATGGAAATTGGACAAGTGTTCGAAACAAGATCTATCCCAAACTCAATCTCCTTATCAGGAAGAACACCAGGAAGGTCATCCGAGAAGACCTCAAAAAATTCTTTCACCATCATAATAGAGTGCAATGAAGGACCATCCAAGTTAGAATCTTTAACTCAAACTAGATAATAAAGACACCCCTTGGAGATTAATCTCCAATCTCTAAGATATGATATGAACCTCCCCTGAGAAAGTAGGGAACCATCCTCCAACTCAATAACTAGTTTATTATAAAATTTAAAGATAACTTTATGAGTTTGGAAGTCTCGAGATGCATAGAATGAGTGCATCCAATCCATCCCCAACATGACATCAAAATCCACCATATCTAATTCAAATAGATCCACCAAAGTTTCTTTACTACTAACATATACCCCATCCTACCTATAGTCTCTTCTAGCAACCACAGAGTCTCCTACTAGGGTAGAAATATAAAAATGATCCAAAATACACTTCGAACCAAAACCAAAATGCACAGCTACAAATGGGGTCACATAAGAGAAAGTGGACCCCAAATCAAGTAAATAGTACACATCATGGAAAAAGAGTTTCAACATACTAGTCATAATATATGGCGATACCTTAGACTACTGCCGGGTAGTGACAACATAAAGACGATTTTGGCCAATGTTATAACTAGATGGTGCACCCTTTTGTGCCAGAGCTAATGATGAATAAACTAGAACCTTTTTAGCCACAAAAGAAACCATACCACTACGATCATTTCTAAGAATATACCCTAGCTGATGATAGTTGGAGCACCTGTCCCTTCCTCCATCACAGAAACCCTGATACAACCTACCATAAAACCTGTAAGAAGGATATGACAGAGCTGACTGAGCCCTAATAGCCTAATATTAGGGACCCTGTACCTTAAAGTTATTGCCACTATGATAACTCTTGTCACCTAATGGCTTTGGATAGAGAGCACTAGCCATCGATTATGACCTAGAATTGCCCCACTTCTTCTTGGGCTATTTACCACCATCTCTACCACTATGCTGTTGGCGACCACCCTACATAGAAAATTTAAACTTCTTTCCCTGTCTCTTCCTTATCTAAGCTTTTTTCTTGTTTTCTTTCTCTACTTGTAGCATGTACACAACTAATTAAGAGATATCCATGCCCTTGATCAATAAGGAATCCTTACTCTCCAATATTAAATCTCAGGACAACCCAAAAACACACTTTCTTATTCTATCCGTCATGTTAGAAACCATATTTGGAGCATACCGAGACAACCAATGAAACTTCACGGTATACTTCTTGACAGACATCTTTCCTTGCCTCAAAATAAGAAAATCTTCTGCCTTAGCTTCCCACAACTTTGAAGAAATGAAATGGTCAAAAAAAGCACCAGAGAACTCCTCCCATAGAGCTGACTCAATACTGTCACCTCTAGTCTATTCCCATTTCTCATATCATTGGTATGCCACATTTTCCAGTTGATAGATGGTAAATTCCACACCCTTCACATTCGTGGCTTGCATGACACAAAATATCATGTCCATCTCATATAGAAAAGCCTGAGAATCCTTCTCAACCTTAACACCAGTGAACAAAGAAGGGTTCAATCTTATAAACTGTCCAACCCTTATGGCCTCTGAAGATGGAGTAATAAAAACATCATTCTCAGACTGATTAGCCACCAAACTCTGCCAATATATGAATGGACTTATGAAACTCAGTGTTCATTACTTTATGTTGAGGAGATAAAGGAGTCTAAAAGAAATCAGTGGAACTATAGAATAATCTAGAACTAGACTCATAGACCGGGTCTAGACCTCATAAGTAGAACGTGTCCCATGTATATTATTCTTAGTATTGATAGAGGAGTTTCCATGAGGTTCAAATCATCGAGTATGGTGTGCTACATACCCTTAAGAGAGACTCTACTTGACATGACTTACTGGACTTCTCAGTGACCATGAACATTGGGATCTGATATAAATCTAACATAACCCAAACTAGGGCCTAGTCGTGTTGGGTGCCTCAAGCCCCACCCGGGACCGGAGACCACCCCCTATGCCTACCCATTACCACCCTACACCTTAAGTGAGATTTCCAAATATATATATATATATATAACAAGATAGAATAGAACAATCAAAAATCAAATATAGTCAAATGATGTTATCCTCAATACCAATACAAATGCCAAGTCTAACACCAATATCGACACCATCCATACCAACCCAAAGTAGTCTCACAAAGACTCTATCCGAAATAAAAAAATATTTGGCCGGGGCACAAATCCAACACAAAGTTGTCCCAAAATCTATGGATCCTTTAGGACTATGGAAGCTCACCACTTTAACACAAAGTTGTCCCGGAATCTAAGTCACTGAGTAGGAGGAGTAGTATATTCGATTCCTACATCACGTGGGGATACAATGCCCGAAGATGGATTAGAGGGTGAATGCTTGAATGTACTCAAGAGTAAAGATAAAATGATGCCAATATTTAAAACTAAGTAAATAACTATATGTATTCACATCCATATATATACATATAATCCATGCCGAGAAAGTGAATCGGATTTAGCATGCATTTAAATCTTTAACCTGCGCTGTGTAGCTTGACCATCCACAGGGTATATGGGTCTAGTGTTATCGCCTAATCGGGCCCCAGTGCGTGTAGCTGCACAAACCAAAGATATCATAGGGTCGGTGATTCTCGTGTACCCTTCACCTACCATGATACATATATATAACATAAGAGATTCCCATGTACCCCATAAGTATATGGTCACGATGACCAACCCTGATGTCGACAAACATGAGTTTCCAGTGTTCGTCCATTGCACTCACACCTTCATGATTAGCTATCACAACTCTCCATTATTGCCTAATTAAAATCTTTAGCTCATATCAATGACACCAATTCCATGTATTAATAACCAAGGCATTATTAAATGGTATCGTCATACCAACTATAGCTTTCAAGCATTTTCATTAGCCAACACTTGGGGGATTCTCATATGCACCATAGTTTCCATTATTAAAATTATTTGGGGGATTCTTGTTTACCCCAAAAGGTTTTTAAATTTTTTAAAAAACCATTGTTACTAAGCCCTTACCATTTAACCCTTTAAATAGTCAAAACCAACCTTAAGTTCCATTACCATATTATGCAATGGAAATTTTCAATAAACGTCCAACCATGTAGCAAAACAATTCTCATAGGCATTTTATCAAACATGTTGAGGTCATATAGTTTTCAAAACCAAACCCAAGTAATTTGGGGAATCTACAGTACCCCTAAACCTATTTACCCTTACCATGCATTCCACAATGTTCAAACTAATATTTTAATATGAAAAACCATAAGTAAAACATGGGAAACATTATCCAACTATTAATAACCAAAAACCCCAAGATATATTTAAAAACCCAAATAATACAACTTCAATAACATAAAACCATCCAAGAAAACATGCTTTTCATTTGAAAAAACAATGAAGGAGGAGTAACATGCCTTAGATACAAAAAAAGAATGAAAGATTTGCTCTTGAAAGCAGCTAAATGACCACCTTAAGGAAACCCTATCCTCTTTCTTGAATCAATAGCTTGAGAGAGATTTGAGAGTGTTTAAAGTGTTTATGATTGAGAATAATCAGGTAAATAAAGTCCCAATAGTGTTTTAAGTCTTGGGGTCAAATGAGGTTAAGGGGGGGAATATCTAAAATACCCCTAACTTAAACAATAATAAAATTCTGTAGAATGGTACCACCCCCTCGAACCATAACCATAATATACGAGTGGAACCCACCACTCGTACCCTAGACAGAATGTTGTACATCACACATATTCCACCATAGGACTCCCCTACCGAAATCATACCCATGCCATATGACTAGTACCCATAAACCATATGCAAGATAGAATCAAAGTCTTTTGGAGATTGTTTGAGATTGTTTCTATCCGTTGACTTTTGGAGATGAAAGTCTTTTTAGTAGTAGATAATGTATTGACCCTGCAGGTCATTTTCCATATTTCTAGTTATCTTCAAAGTTTGAGCTTCACCATAGCTTCCCCAAGTTATTTATTACTTATTGGGATTGGTGGTTTGATTACCAGGTAGTTTGTTTGATTTTTAAAACCAATTCCTTATTGAGAAGTCTTCGCTGGTCCCAAATGGACACCAGGTAAAAACTTTATTGAGACAATCTTGAATACAAATTCCTATTGTGCCAACAGATACAAAATATTGATTTTAGGGTAGGTAGAACTTTGGTTTAAGTCCCAATGCATCTAATCCCATTTTGACCGACCGATCAAAAAGTTAAAAATTTGAAAGTTTAGGTATGGAACCCACATTTGGCTGAAATTACCTCGGATTAAAAATTTGAGTTTGCCAACGCGTTCGAAATATCAAATTTAGTGTGGTTACATATTCCATTTAGGAAAATTGGATTTTGATTGCATCCCAAGGCATTAGCCAAAACTAAAAATAAAATTCAAAGTTTTAGCTGTGATTTAGTGCAAAAAAGTACTGCAATAAGTGTGGAGCGCTTCACACCGATGCAAAAGACCCAACTCAATGTGGGTTTTAGACACTCTAGGATACTTCAACGCCTGACTCTAATACAAAGTTTTTTCATAACCCGAGGCTACCCTAAAGTCGAGACAATGGTGCTTATGGCCACAAGTGACCACAAGATAACCCATGATTTGGTACCTGCTATGAGGACTGAGTAAAATAGCAATACGATGCATATTCAAAAAATGAACTGATAAGATACTATAAATCTGACTACTGAAATACATAGCAATGATGTGTCTAAAATACCTTATAAAATACAGGAAACTAAATCGTCTATCTGAAAACAACTGATAAATTCTGAAATAACTGATTGACTGCCTAACTATTTGTCTGAAAGCCTTTAAACATCAAGTGGATATGATGGGAAACCCCCCCCAACTAACTCGGACCAACAAAGTATAAGGAAGTACTAAAATAACTATAAAGGCATATCAAGTCCACGATGGATGAGGACTCACCACTATTGCTGCTGGGTAACACTGAGCTGTCTAAGAATAGTTGGGGAACTGAGAATCCAAACCTTTGTTATAAGACAACCTAGTGCAAAGAAAAAGTATGCGGTCAGTACTTTGAATGTACTGATACGTGAGATAAGGACTAACTGGAATGTATAAAATAACTAAGCATGAATTCGTGAACATGTAATATCTGAGAATGCAAGACAAAGTATAAATATGTTATTGAGATAATCTACAAAACTGAAATCTATATAACTAGATAACTGATAATTTGTACACTTGGTCAAGCAAACCTGAGCTGAGATATACTAAAATACTGACTGAAACTGTAGGAGGTATTATGTAACTGACATGCCCCAAACTAAGATAATTGCGGTCTAACCTTTAACCCTAGTTAGAAGGACGTTAGTACTGTGCCACGGATACTAACATTGGTTGTGTGGATCCATTAATCTAATGTCCCGAAGGACTAGGGAGTCAATCCTAAACTGGCTGGTGACCCCTAAGAGAGTGTCAGTCCTAAATTGTAGGGTGACTTCTTATAATTCTACGTTGTCTACGTAACTCTAGAACTTAGGGACATCTACTAAGGACCCAGTCCTGATTGGTGGGTGAACCCTCATCCCTAGGTTTTCTCGATACTAAATCCTACTCCCAACTGAATGACACTGGTACTGAACTGTACTAAGTTTAACTGGACATTATTTTTTTATGGTGCTCATCATGATCATAAATATCTGAGTATAATGATAAGGTTTATGTCTTAACTGACTTATTATTTAAAAATTTGAAATCATGTAAAACATATAGGTAGTGGGTGTTCATAACCCTCCAGCACTGAATAATTATAAAAAGATATCAAAGCCTAAACATATAGTATGGAATCGTGGTTAAAAAACCCCAAACATGAACATTTCACCAAAATAAGTGAGAAGCATGAACTTGAACATGGGAATGTCTTAAACATGAGAAAACAACATAATTACATGAGTTAATTCGTAATTTTGGGATTTAATAAGAATTTAATGGATTATGACATGGAAACTTGCAATTCAAACCCTGAAATGGTGTAATTAACTTGGAAACACATCCAGACATAACTTTTAATTGATTCAGCATGAAATTCATGGATTAATTCCATAAAGTAGTATATGATTTATACTTGTAAGTGTAACTAGGGATTTAGGGCTCAATGGGTGAAAGGGACCCATTGATGAATAACCATATACTTCAATAGATAGTTTCTTGAAGATTTCTTGAGGGTTTCTTGAACTTGGAAGCTTGAACTCTTGATTTTTTAAGAAAGGCTTGGGCTTTATTCTTGGGAAAAGAAGAGGGTTTCTTTTGAGTGATTTTGAGAGGAAGGTGAAATATATGCCCTTTTAATGATCACAAGTCATGTTTTGGATGACTGGGGTTGAGAGGAAAGAACCAAATTACCCTTTGTCCCCTAAAATAATGAAGATGAAAATACACTCCCCCGCAGCGTGGACCCTATCCCGACGAAATGGAACACGTGATTCGGGCCCTGTCCCAGCGGAATAGCCCTCGGGGTGTGGTCCCTATACTGTGGACTAGCCCTTGCAGCATAGGCCTATCTCAGGGGGCTCACTACCTCTATTTACCAAACACGCCCCTACACCCCTATGAAAATCCTGAAACTATCTTAAGACGTATATTTAACAACTTATAACATGAATCAACTCAAAAATCAACATCTCGAGGTTGGGAAGACCAAATTAAAAATCTGTGAAGTTATAGGTATTGAAAATGACTAAGTCCTTAACACTTTGTGAAATTTTTTAGCCTTGGACCCCTTAAACGTGCAACTATGACTGAATCGAGCTTAGGATATTATGGGGTATTACGATATCTCCCCTTTAGGAATATTTTTCCTAGAATGAGACTGGTTAGACTGAGAATACTAAGGCACTAAGACCATATACTAAACATGCATGGCATGGAACATGATTACATAATTGAGGCTGAAGCATGATACATAAACTGAACTGATTTTGTGATTTCATGAAATGACATAAGAATGGTTACATAGCTGAAACAAAGAGCGGAAAAGAATCAATCTATGAAGGATCACTACCTTTAGTTGAATATGAGTTTGTGGATAAAAGATATGGGTACATAGTTTGCATAACTACTTCTTTTTCCCGAGTATCTCCCTTAACAGACTGATTCCACCATAGAACTTTAACCAAGGGATCACCTTTATTCCTTAGCCTATGAATTTGACGATCACGGGTCTCAACTGGAACATCTTTGCAGGAAAGACTATTTTGAACATCCATACTTTCTAAATGAAGAACAACAACTGAATCAAGGATGTATTTCATTAACAAGGAAATATGAAACACCAGATGCACAGATGCCAAATTTGCAAGCAACTCAAGATCATAAGCTACCTTTCTAAAATGGTTCAAGGTTCTACATATGCCAATATAGTGGGGACTTAGTTTCACCTTCTTTTCAAATCTCTTCACTCCCTTCATGGGTAAAATCTTCAAATAAACTAAATCACCAACCTCAAACTCAAGATCCCTTATTCTCACATTTGCATAAGATTTCAAAGGGCTTTGGGTTGTCTCCAGCATTTGTCGAATCAACCGAACCTTCTCTATTGGATTAAACATTGAATCTAGCCCTATCAAAGTATCCTTACCTACCTTAAAACAACCAATAGGAAATCTACTTCTGTATCCATAGAGAGCCTAAAAAAAGACATCTAAATACTTGAGTGATAACTATAGTTGTAAGAAAACTCAATCAAAGGTAAGTGGTCATCCCAACTACCTTTAAAGTCAATGACACGTGCCCTTAATATGTACTCTAAAGTTTGAATGGTCCATTTTGCCTGACCATCTATCTAAGGATGAAAAGTTGTACTAGGATGAACTTGGGTACCAAGACCCTTCTGAAAAGCCCTCCAAAAGTAAGAGGTAAACTGAGTACCTCTATCTGAAATGATAGACAATGGAATACCTTGTAACTTAACAACCTCTCTGAGATAGATTCTAGCTTAATACCTGTCTTAATACAACATATAAACTAGAAAGAAATGAGATAATTTGGTCATTCTATCTACAACGACCCAAATTGAATCATGTTGACGATGCATACGAGACAATCCTATCAAAAAATCCATTTTCACCACTCCCCACTTCTAAGTGGGGATGCTAAATTCCTAAAATATAACACTAGGCCTTTGATGGTAATATTTTACCTACTGATAGTTCGAACACGTATCTATAAACTTTGCAATATCTTTCTTCATACACTCCACCTAAAGATTTCTCGTAAGTCACCGTACATCTCAGTGCTCCCTAGATGAATAGAGTTCCCTGCATCATGTACTTCTAAAATTTGCTATCTCAAACCATCAATACATAGAACATATATCCATCCCTTATAACGGAGCACACCATCTCCCCCATGGGAGAAAACTTCTACTTTCTAATCTCTAACTACCTTCTTTAACTTACCTAAACTAGGATCCTTGTCTTGCTTTTATTTTACTTCAGCAACCAAAGAAGATTCTAAACAATTCAGAACCCATGTATTACCTTCACCGAATAAACTAACTAGACACCTAATCTAGCAAGATGATGAACCTCATAGACTAACTCCTTTTTACCATCCTCTACATGGGAAACACTACCCATAGACAACCTACAAGGGTATCCGCCACCATATTGGCCCTACTTGGATGATATAACACACTTATATTGTTATTTTTTAACGACTCAAGCCACCTTCTATGACAAAGATTTAGATCTTTCTTCGTGAACACGTATTGTAAACTCTTATAATCCTTGAAAACATCAATATGAACCCCATAAAGATAATGCCTCTAATTTTTCAAGGAAAATACAACAACTGCCAACTCAAGATCATGGGTTAGATAATTTTTTTCATCAGGTTTAAGCTGTCTAGAGGCATAGGGTATGACCTTGCCTCTCTATATCAACAAACAACCAAGACCACTCTAGAAGTATTAAAATAAACTACAAATCCATCAGAGCCATCTGGAAACATTAAGATTGAGGCGGAGGCAAGTCGAGTCTTCAACTTTTAAAAACTCTCTTCGTATGCATCTGACCTCTAAAATTTGACCTTTTTTCTATGTCAATCGGGGACTGAGGGAAGCAATATAAGGGAACCCTTTAACAAACTACCTGTAATAGCTAGCCAAATAAAAGAAACTCCTGATATCTTATAGAAAGATAGGTCTAGGTTATTTTCTCACTGCTTTGATCTTTTAAGGGTCAACTTGGATGACATCACCAAAAACTATATGGTCAAGGAAAGCTACTGATCTTATCCAAAATTTACACTTACTAGACTTTTAAAATAATTGATGATCTGTAAGGGTATGTAATACAACCCTCAAATAATTTACATGATCATTCTCACTACGGGAATAACTAAGGATATCATTAATGAAGAATATGACAAACATGTCCAAGTACTACTTGAACACCCTAGTTATTAATTCCATGAAAGCTACAGGGGCATTTGTTAGTCCAAAAGACATAACTAGAAATTCAAAGTGACTATTCCGAGTTATGAAGGCTGTCTTTGGAATATCATATTCTTTGACTTTAAGCTGATGATAGCTGGATCTGAGGTCTATCTTAGAGAAATAACTGGCTAAATGAAGTTGGTCAAATAAGTCACCAATTTTAGAGAGTGGATACTTATTCTTGACGGTGACTTTGTTTAACTAACGGTAGTCGATACACATTCTGAGGGAACTGTCAGTCTTACAAATGAACAGGATTAGAGCACCCTATGGAGAAACAATAGGCCTAATGAAACCCTTATCTAAGAGATCGTTTAACTATTCCTTTAATTTCTTATGCTTAGCTGGAGCTATTCGATAAGGTAGAATAGAGATAGGCTCGATATCTGGAAGGAGTTCTATTCCGAAGTCGATTTGCCTCTTAGGAGGAACTCTAGGAAGATCTTCAGGGAACACATCTGGAAATTTATTTACTATTGGAACTGACTCAAGACTTAAAGTATCAAAATTTAATTCCTTAACTCAAACGAGATGGTAAATACACCCCTTATCATCTTTCTTTCTCTAAGATAGGGAACAAACTAACATTTAGGTATTAAAGTAATACCCCTCTATTCAATAATTGGTTTATTAGGAAACTAAAGCTGAACAACTCTATTTCTATAGTCAACTAAGGTATAGAAAGAGTAGAGCCAATCCATCCTGAGAATGATAACAAAATCAGTCATCTCTAACTCCATAAGATCAACTGAAGTGATTTTTTGAGTTACTGTGATCGGGCAATTTTTGTATACCTGCCTGGATATGACAGATTTACCCACCGGGGTAGACACAGGGAAAGGCTCTACTAATATTCGGGATCGAGACCAAAGTTGACGACTATGTAAAGAGTCACAAAATAAAGTGAAGCTATGAAATCTAATAATACATAAATATAAAGATGGAAGACTTGTAACATACCCGTAACAATATCAGGATAACTTAACTGATTATACCAAGTTTGGAGAGCATACAACCTATTAAGATACGGCCCACTAGGTGCACTAAAAGTGGTACCCTGCTGAGTCGGGTGACCTGCTGAAGCTGATAAAAGATTGGACTGGCCCTATTAGTGCGAATCCTTTCCCCTTTGAGCAACAAATCAACATTCCCAGATCCTGTGGCCTAGCTTTCCATATCCAAAACACATATCACTACCATCCTTATACTCACCCTAATGATTCCTACCATATTTTTTACAAAGAGGAATATTACGACCACTGTTCACACTAGCGTACTAGCTAAATATGAAGATGGGGCTAAATTTTTTTGACGGAACTTAGAATAGCTACCTCCTTCTGACCTTGGCTAAGAAGAGTTAAAACTACCTATTTTAGCCCTCTAGTTCTCAATCTTTTTCTCGTTATGCTTCTCTTTCTTAATCTATTGAGCATGAACCATGAGTCTAGATAGGTCCATATCTTTAATCAACTTGGTGGTCCTACACTCCTAAACCACACTATCAGCTACACAAGATACAAACTTACTCATTCTAGATATATTATTCGCCACTATAATGGGAGCATACCTTACCAACTGAGTGAATTTAAGTGAGTACTCATTCATGATCATATTACTCAGCTTTAATTTGATGAATTCCTAAAACATAGCATTCCTCAACTCTTTGGGAAAGAACATATCTAAAGACGCTGTGACAAACTCCTCCCACTCTACAGGCCCTATATCAACACCTCGGTCCTCCTTTCAATGCTTGAAAATAGTGTGAGCTACATCCTACAATTAATATGTCTCCAACTCTGTACTCTCACTTAAAGTGACGCCTATGATATGTGTCACTTTTTGCACCATGTACAGAAACTCTTGCGGATGCTCCTCGGACTTGGATCCAGAAAACAGAGAGGGATACATCCGAGTGAAATATCAAATCCTATCTGCAGCTGTATTTTTCACTAGATTGGTTGAGGCAATAGCCTACTGGTTGTTCTGAGAAGCTATAGAATGGGCTAGGGTTGTGAAATCTACCCTTAATTCGGTGTGAGAGACATGCTCATTCAGGGGATCTTACTAAATAGGTGGTGCAAGCTGATCCCGTTTCCTTATTCCATTGTTTCTTATGGGAGGTATTGTCTACAGACGGAATGAAGGATGAGTTAGAAAGAGGAATTAAATAGATCTCGTGCTTTTTCACATGATATGAACACTAAAAGAAGGGAAAATTTCCTAAAATGTCTCGTAGCCTCTTTCCTATAAGTATCGAGCTTTTCACACCAATGAACAAGACTCTACTCAATGCATCTTTCAAACACCTTAGGACACTTTAAAACTTAGCTCTGATACAAAGTTTTATCATGACCCAGGGCTACCCCAAAGTTGAGACAATGGTGCTTATGGTCAAAAGTGACCACAATCAAAACCATGATCTGGTACCTGTTGTGAGAACTGAGTAAAATAGAAATATGAAACATGTATGGAAGATAAACTTATAAGATACTGCAAATCTAAATACTGAAATACGTACCAATGACATATTTGAAATACATGATAAAATACAGGAAACTGAATAATCTATCTGCAAACAACTGATAAATACTAAAAGAATTAATTAACTACCTATCTGATTGTCTGAAAGCCTCTAAAAATCATTAATTGATGATGGGACAAACCCCCAACTAACTCTGACTCATTGAACATAATAAAATACTGAAATAGCTATAAAAACATATCAAGTCCTTAATGATTGAGGACACACCACTACTGCTTCTAGGTAATGCTGAGCTGTCTAAGAACAATTAACAAACTGAGCGTTCGAACCTATGATATAAGACAACATAACGCAAAGGAAAAGTATGCAGCCAGTACTTTAAATGTACTGGTATGTGAGATAAGTACCAAATGAAATGCATGAAATAACTGAGCATGAATGTGTGAACATGTAATATTTGAGAATGCAAGACCAAGTATTAATATGTTACTAAGATATACTATAATCTAAAAGACTGAAATCTGTATAACTAGATAACTGAAAATCTGTACACTTGATCAAGCAAACCTGAGCTGAGATATACTAAATTACTGACTAAACTGTGGGAGGTATCATGTAACCGACATTTATCAATCTAATCTAAATAGTGTCCAACCTATAACCCTTATTGCAAGGGCATCAGTACTGTACTACAAGTACTAACACTTGCTATGTGGATCCACTAATTTGATATCCCAAAGGACTAGAGAGTCAGTCCTAAACTGGTATAGTGACCCCTAGGAGAGTGTTAATCCTAAACTGGTGGGTGACATATCATAATCCTACGTTAGCTACGTATTTCTAGAACTTAGGGACTTCTACTAAGGACCCAGTACTAACTAGTGGGTGAGCCCCCATCCCTAGGTTTTCTTGATGCTAAATGCTATTCTTAACTGAATGACACTAGTACTGAATTGAACTAAGTTTAACTAGACATTATTTTTTATGGTGCTTATCATGATCATAACTATTTGAGTATAATGATAAGGTTCATGGATTAACAAACTTATCACTTGAAAATTTCTAATCATATTAAACAATAGGTATCGGGTGTTCATAACCCTCCAGTACTGAATAATTATAAAATATGGTTTCAAAACTTGAAACTGTAGTATGGAATTGTGGTTCAAAGACCCCAAACATGAATATTTCACCAAAACAAGTGAGAAACATAAACTTGAACATGGGAATGAATTAAACATAAGAAAATAACATGATTATATGGCTCAATTATTAATTTGAGGATTTAACATGAAATCAATGGATATGACATGGAAACTTGCAATTCAAAACCTGAAATAGCATAATTCACTTGGAAACACTTAGAGACATAAATTTTAACCGATTTGGTATGAAATTCATGGATTAGTTTAATAAAGTTGGATAAGATTTATACTTGTAAGTAAGAATAAGATTTTTGGGCTCAATGGATAAAAGGGACCCATTGATGAATACCCACATACCTCAATAGATAGTTTCTTCAAGTGCAATGACCCTTAAGGTCATTTTCAGTATTCTCGCTTATTTTCACCATTAGAGCATGTACATAGCTACCCTAATTCATTTATGGATTGCTAGAATTTATAGTTCAGTTACCGAGTAGTGCATTGATTTTTAGATCCAATTTCCCAATTAGAAGTCTTCGTTGATTCCAAATGGCCGCAGAGCAAAAACTTCAGCAAAATAATTTTGAATGCATCATCATATATGTAATACTGATTTTAGGGTAGGTAGACCCCTGGTTCGAATCCCACAGCACCCGAGCTCATTACGACCCATTATTTGAAAAGTGAAAAAAGAAAATATATAGGTGTGGGACCCACAAGTGGCCTAAATGATCTCAAATGGAACATCTGACTTTACCAATGCATCCAAAATTTTGAATATCGTGGGGTTTCATAGTTTGTTTGTGACGAACAAAGTCTGAATGATTTCGGGAGGTCAAAAGTTTTGACCTCCCGGGCCCATTTAAACTCGTATAAAAGGGCCTTTTCACCTATTTTGTTGAAATTCTTCACTTCTTTGATAACACAAAAATCCATAAAAGAATTATTTACTTAAAATTAAGTCTTATAGGTTGATTATGATCTTGAATAACTTGTGTAATATATTTTTTCTACAATTCTAATGTAAGATTTCTTCAAATTTGGTATTAATTTCTTGATTTCTAGTCCAAAAATAAAATAAAAACCCTAAGTCCTTGAGGATCAATTGTAGCCACAAATGTTATTGATTTACTCAATTTTTTTAGGGTTATATCTCCCTAATGATGTTTGAACAATGGGTTGATCTCGAAAACTCATTTTCCGAAGTTGGGACCCTCATGGGGGTTTGGTGTCATTTTGGACCCATGGCATAATAGTGCCATAATGGGTGTTGTTGTTTTTGTAATGATTCTTAGTTTATGTTGTTGATAGTTTATCTCGTGGAATAAAAATAAGGTTCATGAAAAGGGAAGAAAAAGCTTGTAGGTTCGTGGACAATTGGACTTGAGGTAGGTTAGGCTTGCTTGTAGATAGATTAAGCTAGATTATAGTATAACCATTGATACCTTATGAGATTAGGAAGGGGTTAGATGATAAATAGACGATTGATGATACTTGGGATTAGTTGATTCTAATTGGCTATTAAAATTGTAAAATATGATGCTTGACCTTTAGCCTAGACCTTTTGGTAGTTCTACCTGTAGTCTCATTAATAGTATAACATACTCTATTTGATATATTAGTTGAGAATGATGTTGTTGTCTAACAATTAGAGTATGTTGACCTAGATATGACCAGTTATGGAATGGCCTTAGTGTTGGGATGAATTAAAAGGAATACTTGAAGGCGATTTTCCCTTATAGGCCTAGTAATGATTGATAAGACCTTATGGTATGATTTAGATAACAAAGCCTAATTTTGGGTAGAATTTAACCTAGTAGAAGTGAACTTTGGCATTATTTGTCTTTAGGTGTGGGACTTGACCCACCTTAAGCTTGAATGATAAAATTCTCTAGTGACCTAGATATTTGACAAACGTCTAAATCATGTTATTGAAATTATAATGGTCAAACCCAGTTGTCAATTTATGTATGTGGTCGATGGTTGGATAATATGTGTACTTGATTTATTATCTTGTTGTCCTTAAATAGATAGCCTTGGAAAGTCTTGTGAATTAAACTTATGGATATGCTATTGCTTTACTTATCAATTAGTTCACTAAGTGAACCTCTAATTATGTTACCACTCTTTCCATGAACTAAGTATAATATCTAAGCTAATGCTTATGTGAATGATTTCCCTTTTTGGGTTAGTATTGTGAAATATAGGAATAAAAGAGGTGACTAGAAAGCATGCACTTGACTTATAATTGACTTTCTAATAAACATGATAACCTTGAAAAAGTGGTGATTGCATATATCATTTAGATATTCATGCTCGTGCATCTACATATATTGTGTAGTGATGACTAATTGTAAAGTATGATGATATGTGGTACCTTGCATCACTTATACTCTATTATTATGGCTTGTACATGTTCATTGATTTAACTATACATGTATGTGAATGTTGGTTTTCTTAGGAGATGTGCTAATGATATGATGATGCCGGGTGAATCTAGAGAATATGTTGATATTATGATGATTCTTGATTAATTCAGAAGAGGTAATGATATTATGATGATAATCGATGAATCCAGAGGATATAATGATGTTATGATGATGCCTGGTGAATTTGGTGGATATGTTGATATAATGATGATGCCCAGTTAATCCAGGGGCCAGGATAGGCCACCTTCCCCGAAACCTATCCCAGCACTTAGGCCTGAGATTTCTCCACCATAGCAAGCAGTGGGATAGGGACCAGCCCAGGCTCCACCAGGTTTCATTCATTCTTTATTTCTCAGAGATTCCCTAATTCAGATACTGAGTATGGTTAGTGGTGTACCGTCTGATGGTGTATAAATTTTTGGGATCGGGGCGAAACCTGCAGCTGCAGCTCCCAGCATTGAGATTTCTCCAGCACCAATAGTCATTCAGCCAGTAGTTACACTGCTAGTTATGACCCAGACTTCTATGCCTGCCAACGAGAAAAAGATGTTGGGTAGATTTTTAAGGTTGGCTTTGCCTAGGTATTCTGGTGCTCCTAGGGAGGATACATTTGTGTTTCTTACTACTTGTGAGGATAGGCTTCATGGTGTAGTTCTAGTTGAGACTCGTGGTGTGGATTACACCATATTTTAATTAGATTTGTATGCTCATCACTTGTGGAGGGGTCTTGCGGATTCTAGTATAGTTGGATCTTCTTCCTTGTTACCGACTCAATTATCCAAAATATTCTTGGAAAAGTATGTATCGCGTAGTCTTAGAGATCGATCGAGGGATCTTTTCTTCAAACTGGAGCACATTGCCATGATAATCATCGAGTATACGACTCATTTTCATAAGTTGTCCTGATATATGACGTCTATTTTGTACACTAAGTATTAGAGAGTTTGATGCTTTGTCAGAGGGTTTAGGATCTCTATTAGGATGGCTACTTAGAGTCTACTTGTCGTGGGTAGGACTTTTGCTAAGATTTCTGATCATGCTTGAGTGATGAAGGAGATGCACAGGGAGAGTCGTGAGGGCCGTAATAAGAGATCTAGATTCTAGCTTAGATTAAGTGAGAGTCACAGTGGTTTATGATTCAAAGGTGGTGGTTTTCATGTTGGGTATCCTTCACGTCCATTATTTCAGCCTCAGAGTTAGCCTACCTGACCAATTCAGGTAGCTCTTCAGACTATTGGCAGATGCGAGTTAGGTGCTAGTTGTCACCCTACTTAGGGAGGTGATCATTCCTTGTGGGTTTTATTTTCTATTCATGCTAGACGTGGTGGTTATTCTGGTATAATCGGATCTATGACTTCTGGTTCTGCTCGTGATTCTCATTTTACTTATGGGATTCTCGGTCATTTATCGAGAGATTTCCCAAGTTATGTCCGATGGTTTTTTCATCCCAAGGTGCTAATGCGATTAGGGAAATTTATCCCTCAGGTAGAGGTGGTCTGAAAGGTCGTAGAAGTGGTTACCAATGCGCTCGAGGTGGTACTCAGGCAGGCAGGATAGGAGGTCAGTCAAGTGCTTAGTCATGTAGAGGGGGTGGTCAGTTATATATAGTACCTTCTAGACTCGAGGCTGAGACTTTGAATACGATAGTGGAAAGTATGATTTTGGTGTGTCGTGAGTTGTCCCTTGCTTTGTTTGATCTCGAATCCACTTATTCTTATATATCTTCTTGTTATGCATCATAGTTGGATTTGACTAGTGATTTATTATCTATGCCATTATGCGTATCTATTCCTGTAGGTGATACTTTAGTAGTGGATTGATTGTTCAGATCATGTGTTATGACAGTTAGTGATGTTGATACTTATAATGAGCTTATTGTTCTGGACATGCTGGATTTCATTGTGATACTAGGCATGAACTGGTTATCTGACTATCATATGGTTATTGATGGCTTTGCCAAGACTGCTACCTTAGACATGCCTGGTATACCCCTAGTCGTGTGGTAGGGAGAGGTTGGTCGTGAGCCGATGAGGATTATTTCTTATGATTATGCTAGGAGATTTATATCGAGAGGTTGTGAGTATCTTGCATATAGATGTGATACCTAAGTAGAGAGTCTGACGCTTGACTCTGTTTCTATTATGTGTGAGTTTCCTGATGTGTTTCCTGATGATCTGCATGGTATCCCCCTGATCATGAGATTGAGTTTGCTATTGACCTTGATCCTTGACCCGACCTATTTCTATGGCACCCTACCGTATGGCTCCTGCTGATCTTAAGGAGATGAATTCTTAGCTTTAGGATCTTCTTGCTAAGGATTTTATTAGATTGAGGGTGTCCCCATGGGGAGCTCCTATTTTGTTTGTAAAGAACAAAGATAGTTTGATGCATATGTTTATTGATTATAGGTAGCTTAATTAAGTGATGGTGAAGAACCGTTATACTATGCCTCACATAGATGATTTGTTTGACTAGCTTCAGGGTGCAGTAGTGTTTTCTATGATTAACTTGAGATTTGGTTATCATCATTGAGGATTCTGGGTTAGGATATCCCAAAAATGGCCTTTAGTACCCATTATGGTCACTATGAGTTCTTGGTGATGTCTTTTGGGATAACTAATTTCCCCACCACATTTATGGACCTGAAGAACCGTGTGTTTAGACCCTATCTAGGCTGGTTTATTATTGTGTTAATTGATAATATTCTTGTGTACTCGAGGAGTAGTGAGGAGAATGCGTAGCACTTGAGGATTATGCTCAAGGTTTTTTGAGAACATATTCTTTTTTCCAAGTTCTCCAAGTGCAAATTTTGGCTTAAGTTAATGTCTTTTCATAGACACATGGTGTCCTAGGCAGGTATTATGGTAAACTCAACTAAGATCTCGGCGATTCGTGATTGGACTAGGACTACATCTCCAACTTAGGTTCGTAGTTTTATTTTTTTGGTTGGTTACTATAGGCACTTTATTGAGATTGTTTGCTACCATATCAACCCCTATGAATAGATTGACTTGAACAAAAGTTCCTTTTCGATGGTTCAGGGAGTGTGAGTTGAGCTTTGGGAAGATCAAGTATTGTCTCACTTCATCCCTAGTGTTAGCTCTTCAAGTTAAGGGTGAGGGATTCACAGTGTTTTGTGATGCTTCTAGTGTTGTTCTTGGATGTGTTTTGATGCAGCAGGGTTGTGTCATTGCCTATGCTTCTAGACAGCTTAAGGTGTATGAGTGCAACTACCCCACTCATGATTGGGAGTTGGTGGTGGTAGTTTTCATGCTTATGATTTCAAGGTATTACTTGTATGGTCTGCGTTGTGAGATTTTCTACAATTATCATAGTCTTCAGCATCTTATGACCCAAGGACATCTTAATGCTCTCCAGCATAGAAGGATGAACTTGCTAAAGGACTATGATATTTTTATCTCGTATCATCTGGGTAAGGCAGTGGTTGATGCCTTGAGTCGCAAGGCAGTTAGTATAGGTAGTTTGGCATGTATATCAGTTTCTAAGTGGCCTATGGCATGGAACATTCAGTGTTTATCCAACTTAGTAGTTCGACTTGATATTTCAGATACTACTAAGATTTTTGCTTGTATGGAGGCGAGGTCCTCCCTATTTGAGCATATTTGTGATCATAAGTATAAGGTTAGAAAGTTTTACTTTCTTTATGACCAGGCAATTAGTGGTGAGTCTAGGAGGCACATTGTGGATTCCAATGGTATTCTATGATTTTTGGGTCGTATTTGTGTTCCCCGACTTGATAACTTGATATAGTTGATTCTTTATGAGTCTCACAGTTTTAGATATTCCATTCATCCTGATATATCTAAGATATATAGAAGTTTAAGATAGCACTATTGGTGGGATAGGATAAAGTGAGATATAGCAGAATTTATGGCTCATTGCCTATGTTGTTAGCAAGTTAAGGTCGGGCATCAGTGTCCTAGTGAATTGAATTAGAGGTTGCTAATTCCCGAGTAAAAATGGGAATGGATTACTAAGGACTTCATTCGTGGTTTACCTTGTACTCCCCATGGTCATGATTGTGTTTTGATTATTGTGGATCGTTTGACCAAGTCAGCATATTTTATTCCTATTTAGATGACCTTTAGTGCTGAGAGATTAGCCTAGATTTATGTTTGATAGGTAGTTCATTTACATGGGTCCCCTATATCTATCATCTCAGACCATGGTTCAGTGTTTACTTCATGGTTTTGGAGGGAATTCCAGGAGAAGTTGGGTACTTGAGTGGATTTAAGTACAACCTTTCATTTACAGATGAATGGTCAGTCTTAGCAGACTATTGAAGTGGTTGAGGATATGCTCTGATCTTGTGTTATGGACTTTGGAGGTTAGTGGGATCCACACTTAGCATTGGCAGAGTTTGCCTACAACAACAGTTACCATTCGAGTATTGAGATGGCACCTTATAAGGCATTGTATGGTAGGAGGTGCCGTTCTCCTATAAGATGGTTTGAGACTTTCGAGGTTAGACCTTGTGGTATGAATTTACTTTAGTACTCGTTGTATAGAGTCAGGATGATTCAGGATAGGTTGAGAGCAACTCAGAGTAGGCAGAACACCTATGCAGATCATCGATTTCATGCCTTGAGATTCAAAGATAGCGACTGTGTGTTCCTACATGTTTCACCTATGCTAGGTGTGATATGGTTAGGAAAGATGAGTAAGTTTTTCCCTTGGTATATTGGCCCTTTTGAGGTTCTACGCACAATAGAATAGGTGGCCAATGAGTTAGCTTTACCTCCATATTTTGTAGCTATTCATCCTTTTTTCCATGTATCCATGCTGCAAAGTATATTCCTGATCTATCTCATGTGCTTAGGTGGAACTCAATCTAGTTAGAAGAGAAATAGACCTATGTGGAGGAGCCCTTACTTATTTTGGTTAGTGATGTGAGACAACTGCGTACTAGAGAGATTTGGGTAGTCAAGGTTCAGTTGAGGCGTCGCCCAGTTGAGGAAGCTATACTTGGGAGATCGAGAGTGGGACACGGTCCTGATATCCTCATCTGTTCGAGACTTCAGGTATTTCCTCATCTTTAGCTTTCGAGGACAAAATTTCCTTAGTAGTAGATGTTGTAATGGCCCTTCAGGTCATTTTCCTTATTCCCGCTTATTTTCACCATTAGAGCTTTTCCATAGCTGCCTCAAATCATTTATAACTTTCTAGAACTGATAGTTTAATTGCTGGGTAGTTCATTGGATTTTAGAGCCAATTTCCCAGTTAGAAGTCTCCGTCGATTCCAAATGGTCGCTGAGCAAAATCATCAGTAAATTAATTTTAGATGAAAATTTTAACTCTGCCAATAACCATGTAATATTAATTTTAGGATAGGTATCCCCTTCGTTCGGATCCCACAACACCCGATCTCAGTTTGAACAATTAGTTGAAAAGTCAAAAATCAAAATAAATAGGTGTGGGACCCACAAGGTAGATCCTTGGTTCGAATCCCACAACACCCGAGCTTATTTCGACCCATTAGTCGAAAAGACAAAAATCAGAATATATGGGTGTGGGACCCACAAATGGCCTAAATGACCTCAGATTGAAAATCCAACTTCTCCAATGCATCAAAAATGTTGAATTTAGTGGTCTTACACGATTTATTTGCGAAAAATGGAGTCCGAATGAGTCCGGGAGGTCAAAAACAAGTTTTGACCCTGCAGGCCCCTTTAAACTCGTATAAAAGGGCTTTTTGGCCGATTTTTGGGAATTCATCACTTCATTGAGAACCTTAGCAGACATAAAAGATTTGTTTCCTTAAAAGTGAGTTTTGTGGGTTGATTAGGATCTTGAATAACTTGTGCAATCCATTTTTACTACAAATTTAAGGTAAGATTACTTCAAATTTGGTATTTATTTCTTGATTTCTAGACCCAAAAAAAATAAGAACCCTTAGTCATTGAGGCTCAATTTTAGCCACAAATGTGATTGATTTACTCATATTTCTTGAGAGTTATATCTCCCTAATGATGTTTGAACAATGGGTTGGCCTCGAAAACTCATTTTTAAAGGTGGGACCCACTTCGGGGGTTTGGTGTCATTTTGGAACCATGGCATAATGGTGCCATAATGGGTGTTGTTTTTCTTGTAATGATGTTTATATTATGTTGTTGATAGCTTGGTTCAGAAAGAAGAAGAAGCTTAATGGAAAAGGAAGGCAAAACTTGTTGGTTCATGAGCAATTGGACTCGAGATAGGATAGGCTTACTTGTAGATAGATTGAGCTTGATAGTAGTATAGCCATTGATATCTTGTGATATTGGGTAGGGTCTTATATGATAAATGAATGATTGATAATACTTCGGATTAGTTGATTCTTGTAGGCTATTAAACTTGTAAAATGTGATCCTTGACCTTTAGCCTAGAACCTTGGGTAGTTTTTCCTATAGTCTCATGAACAGTATGAGATAATCTAGTTGATCTAATAGTTGATAATGATGTTTTTGGCTAGCCTTAAGAGTATGCTGACCTAGATATGACTATTTATGGAATATCGTTAGTGATGGGATAACTTAGAAAGAATACTTGAAGAGGATTTTCTCTTATAGGCCTTGTTTTGATTAATAAGCCCTTATGGTGTGATTTAGATAACCTAGACTAACTTTGGGTAGAAGTTAGCCTTGTAGAAGTAAAATTTGGCATTATTGGGATTTAGGTGTGGGACTTGAGCCACCTTAAGCTTGAATGCTGAAATTCCAAATGTCTAAATCAAGTTATTGAGATTATAATGGTTAAACCTGATTGTCGGTTAATGTATGCCGTCGATGGTTGGATAATATGTATACTTGATTGATTATCTTGTTGTCAAGATATGGATAGCCTTGGGAAGTCTTCTGAATTAAATTTATGGTTATGCTATCATTTGACTTATAAATTAGTTCACCAAGTGAATCTCTAAGTATGTTACCACTCTTTCTATGAACCAAGTATAATGATTAATCTAAATGATTTCCCCTTTTGGTTTAGTACTGTGAAATGTGGGAATAAAATAGGTGACTAGCAAGCGTGCACTTGACATATAATTGACTTTCTAATAAACATGATTAACTTAGAAACGTGGTGATTGTGTATATCATTTAGATAATCATACTCATGCATCTACTTAATGACTAATTGTAAAGTATGATGATATGTGTTACCTTGTATGAATTATACATGTTCATTTCTTTGACTACATATGTATGCAAATGTTCGTTGTCTTGAGAGATATTATAATGATATGATATGCCAGTGAATCCCAAGGATATATTTATATTATGATGATGCTCAGTTAATCTGGGAGAGGTAATGATGTTATGATGATACTTGGTGAATCCGTAGAATAAAATTATTTTATGATGATGCCCGGTGAATTAGGAAGATATATTGATGTTATGATGATGCCCGGTTAATCTGGAAGAGGTAATGATGTTATGATGATACCCGGTGAATCCAAAGGATATAATTATGTTGTTGTGATGCCCTGTGAATCCGAAGGATATGTTAATGTTGTGTTGATGCTCGGTTAATTCAGAAGAGGTAACGATGTTATGATGATACCGTGTGTGGTGAGTATATATGAATATATGGACATTTGTGGGATTAAAAAGTGTTTGTCTAAACTCGTTTGTGTACTTGGGACCATATGCCTTCCTTGGTAGATTATTAAATCATTCATTGACACTAATCACTAGTTAAGAGGTGTAACCCGTATTAATTATAATTTGTAACTAGAAGTGGATTATGCCAATAGTGAGTTAACACTAATTGATATGTGTAATCTTGTGTAGAACCAAGGTCTCACCTAGTAAATCTACTTGACTTGGATAAGTAGTCATGTTATGGAATTTCTCCGAATAAAGTGGCTTATGTGATAACTAGTTATGTCTAATAAATGACTATGACTTATGGGCTAGAAGCCTAGTAAACTAGTTGGTGGACCTCACTTGGTTAAACTATGAAAAATTGACCTTAAGGTTGTAACAAACCTTATGATATTGGTCTTAGTATTATATGATGAATAGTTAAGTTTACCTCTAGCATGTTATTCCTTGGTGGCTTAATTGACGACTTATATAATGAGGATGCTAACAAGAAAATGGCCTTGATATAGGTGAATAAATAATAGTGTTAGTAACTTTTATCTTTTCCTTATTTGATGACTTGTAAACTATAATACATGTAAACTAGTGTTTCATGGATATGGATATTATCTAATATAGACTAGACTTGGAGTTTATCAATGAAATAGAGAATAAGTAACTATATAACTATGCTATGGTAATATCAGTTTCGTTGTGCTAAATTGGAGTATTGATAATGATTCTAGACCTTAGTAAGAGGCCATGGCAGAAATGTGCAACCTGCAGCTTTGGTGAGTTTCTTGTGTAGTAGTGCCTTGATATATTGATGGATTGATCTTTTGGTGTTCTTTCCAGTGGTATAGGGCACCGTGATGAGTTCTTTGATGTGTACTTCCTGACAGTATGGGATGGCGTGGTAAGTTCTTGATCTTTATATTCTAATGATAGTTGGTGTTGATTATAGTAAATACATGGTTGTTATTGTATATATGTCGCTTTATGCTTTGAAATCATTACTCATTTGTATGATGATTATGGTATATGTTGATATGATACAATATACTATTGCCCAGGAATATTAGTTACTTTATATAGTGATATCGAAGAAGATTTAGGTTCGATCCTATACATTGACTTTGGGTTATTGTCTTACTTTATATCGTCCTTATATTATAATTTAGCTCAATCGGTCAATGATGCCTATTGAGTACCCCGTGTGTTGGTACTCATACTACATTTCTATACCTTTTTGGTGCAGATCCGAGTTCTAGTTGTCAGCGTTGAGTCGAGATCATGCCATTTTTCTCATCTCGAGATAGGGTAAGCTCTTGGAGTTCGAGTTGCCTTTTTCTCCTCTATCCTTATTTTTGTCTTTTTTATTCGAGATGAATGTATGAGATCATTTAAGACTATTTAAGTTTATTAGACTTCGAGTTGTAAATTTTGTTGTCGGATTTAGAGTTACTCTTGTACTTATACTATAAGGTCATAGGATTTTAATATGAGCCAGCGTCATTGGCTTAAGTTTCTTATGCATTCGTGGAGACTATCTCTTCTCTTATGGAGAAGATTTAAGCTTCTCAATTTGATCATGTTGGATTGAGGTTGATTCAGGATAAGGTATTAACTTGTGAGGCTAAGGAATCCTCACTAGATTCAGATGGTGTTATGAGGATTGGCAGCCGAGTTTGAGTATCAAGATTAGGAGATTGGATTAGATTGAATTGGAGGAGGCCCATTGTTCCAGGTATTCCATCCATATTAGAGTGACTAAAATGTCTTATGATTTGAGCCAACATTACTTGTCTTTAGAATGTTAAGTATTAGCTTCTAAATTGAATGATGATTATACCATGGGGAATTTTCAAGATTGCAATGGTTCATAATTGGGCTAGACATAGTTTGCCAACTGAGAATTGGAATTTTGTTTCCTTGACAGGCTACTGCCGATGTTTTATTGAGAGCTTCTCATTTATTACTGCTTCATTGACCAAGATGAACCAGAAAATGATTTTCATTTAGTGGTCTGATGCTTGTGAGGTGAGCTTCAAAAAGCTCAAGGACTTGTTGACATTAGCTCCTATCTTGACTTTTCCCAAGGAGGGCATGGGTTTTACCATTTTTTCTGATGCTTCAAGTGTTGGGTTAGGTGATATGTTGATGAAAGAGGGTAAGGTTATTATGTATGCTCCTCATAATTTGATGCCTCATGAGAAGAATTATAGTACCTATGATTTGGAGTTGTGCACTGTCATTTTTCTTTGAAGCAGTGGAGGAACTACTGGTATGGAGTTCATTGTGAGATTTTCTTAGATCATCATAATCTTCAGTATTTCTTCACCCAGCAAGATCTTAATACGATCCAGCATTATTGGCTTAGGTTTCATAAGGATTATGACTTGACTATTCTCTATCACCCAAGCAAGGCTAATGTGGTTGTAGATGCCATGAGCTAAAAGTTTACTAACTTGGGTGTATTAGCACATCTTTTGACCCAGGAGAGGCATTTGGCATTAGAGGTTTACTCTTTATCTAACCAGATAGTTAGGCTTGATATTTCAATGCCTGTGTGTTTTAGCATTCGTGGAGACTAGCTCTTCTCTGCTGGAGAAAATTTGAGCTTGTCATTTTGATGATGTTGGATTGAGGTTTATTCGGGATAAGGTATTAAGTGGTGAGGTTAAGGAATCCTCACTGGATTCAGATAGTGTTATGAGGATTGGCAACCGAGTTTGTGTATCAAGAGTAGGAGATTGGATTACATTAAATTAGAGGAGTCCCATTGTTCCAGGTATTTCATCTATCTTAGAGTGACTAGGGTGTTTCGTGATTTGGGGCAACATTACTGGTGGGGTGGCATACCGTAATACCTTGAAGTTTCCGATCTAATTTTGTCTCAAGAATATCAAGTATTAGCTTCTAAATTGAATGATGTTTATTCCCTATGGAATTTTCAAGATTGCAATGGTTCGTGATTTGGCTAGACTTAGTTTTCCCACTGAGATTTGGAGTTTGGTTGCCTTGACAGGCTACTACTGATGTTTTATTGAGGGATTCTTATCGATTACTGCTCCATTGACTAAGATGACCTAGAAGATGATTTCCTTTTAGTGGTCTGATGCTTGTGAGGTGATCTTCCAAAAGTTCAAGGACTTGTTGACATCAGCTCCTATCATGAATTTTCCCAAGGAGGGCATGGGTTTTACCATCTTTTTTGATACTTCAGGTGTTGGGTTAGGTGCTATATTAATGAAAGAGGGTATGGTGATTATGTATGCTTCTCGTGAGTTGATGCCTCCTGATAAGAATTATAGTACCCATGATTTGGAGTTGTGCACTGTCATTTTTCTTTGATGTAGTGGAGGAACTACTTGTATGTAGTTCACTGTGAGATTTTCTTAGATCATCGTAGCCTTCAGTATTTCTTTACCCATCAAGATCTTAATATGAGCCAGCGTCGTTGGCTTAAGTTTCTTAAGGAGTATGACTTGACTATTCTCCATCACCCAAGGAAGGCTAATGTGGTTGCATATGCCTTGAGCTAAAAGTTGACTAACATGGGTGTATTGGCACATATTTTGACCCAGGAGAGGTATTTGGACTTAGTGGTTTAGTCTTTAGCTAACCAGTTGGTTAGGCTTGATATTTTAATGCTTATGTGTTTTATCATTCGTAGAGACTAGCTCTTCTCTGATGGAAAAGATTTGACGTTGTCCGTTTGATGATGTTGGATTGAGGTTGATTCGGGATACGGTATTGAGTGTTGAGTCTAAGGAGTCCTCACTGGATTCAGATAGTGTTATGAGGATTGGCAACCGAGTTTGTGTATCAAGAGTAGGAGATTGGATTACATTAAATTGGAGGAGTCCCATTGTTCCAGGTATTTCATCTATCTTAGAGTGACTAGGGTGTTTCGTGATTTGGGGCAACATTACTGGTAGGGTGGCATACCGTAATACCTTGAAGTTTCCGATCTAATTTTGTCTCAAGAATATCAAGTATTAGCTTCTAAATTGAATGATGTTTATTCCCTATGGAATTTTCAAGATTGCAATGGTTCGTGATTTGGCTAGACTTAGTTTTCCCACTGAGATTTGGAGTTTGGTTGCCTTGACAGGATACTACTGATGTTTTATTGAGGGATTCTTATCGATTACTGCTCCATTGACTAAGATGACCTAGAAGATGATTTCCTTTTAGTGGTCTGATGCTTGTGAGGTGATCTTCGAAAAGTTCAAGGACTTGTTGACATCAGCTCCTATCATGAATTTTCCCAAGGAGGGCATGGGTTTTACCATCTTTTTTGATACTTCAGGTGTTGGGTTAGGTGCTATATTAATGAAAGAGGGTATGGTGATTATGTATGCTTCTCGTGAGTTGATGCCTCCTGATAAGAATTATAGTACCCATGATTTGGAGTTGTGCACTGTCATTTTTCTTTGATGTAGTGGAGGAACTACTTGTATGTAGTTCACTGTGAGATTTTCTTAGATCATCGTAGCCTTCAGTATTTCTTTACCCATCAAGATCTTAATATGAGCCAGCGTCGTTGGCTTAAGTTTCTTAAGGAGTATGACTTGACTATTCTCCATCACCCAAGGAAGGCTAATGTGGTTGCATATGCCTTGAGCTAAAAGTTGACTAACATGGGTGTATTGGCACATATTTTGACCCAGGAGAGGTATTTGGCCTTAGTGGTTTAGTCTTTAGCTAACCAGATGGTTAGGCTTGATATTTTAATGCTTATGTGTTTTATCATTCGTAGAGACTAGCTCTTCTCTGATGGAAAAGATTTGACGTTGTCCGTTTGATGATGTTGGATTGAGGTTGATTCGGGATACGGTATTGAGTGTTGAGTCTAAGGAGTCCTCACTGGATTCAGATAGTGTTATGAGGATTGGCAACCGAGTTTGTGTATCAAGAGTAGGAGATTGGATTACATTAAATTGGAGGAGTCCCATTGTTCCAGGTATTTCATCTATCTTAGAGTGACTAGGGTGTTTCGTGATTTGGGGAAACATTACTGGTGGGGTGGCATACCGTAATACCTTGAAGTTTCCGATCTAATTTTGTCTCAAGAATATCAAGTATTAGCTTCTAAATTGAATGATGTTTATTCCCTATGGAATTTTCAAGATTGCAATGGTTCGTGATTTGGCTAGACTTAGTTTTCCCACTGAGATTTGGAGTTTGGTTGCCTTGACAGGCTACTACTGATGTTTTATTGAGGGATTCTTATCGATTACTGCTTCATTGACTAAGATGACCTAGAAGATGATTTCCTTTTAGTGGTCTGATGCTTCTGAGGTGATCTTTCAAAAGTTCAAGGACTTGTTGACATCAGCTCCTATCATGAATTTTCCCAAGGAGGGCATGGGTTTTACCATCTTTTTTGATACTTCAGGTGTTGGGTTAGGTGCTATATTAATGAAAGAGGGTATGGTGATTATGTATGCTTCTCGTGAGTTGATGCCTCCTGATAAGAATTATAGTACCCATGATTTGGAGTTGTGCACTGTCATTTTTCTTTGAAGTAGTGGAGGAACTACTTGTATGTAGTTCACTGTGAGATTTTCTTAGATCATCATAGACTTCAGTATTTCTTTACCCATCAAGATCTTAATATGAGCCAGCGTCGTTGGCTTAAGTTTCTTAAGGAGTATGACTTGACTATTCTCCATCACCCAAGGAAGGCTAATGTGGTTGCAGATGCCTTGAGCTAAAAGTTGACTAACATGGGTGTATTGGCACATATTTTGACCCAGGAGAGGTATTTGGCCTTAGTGGTTTAGTCTTTAGCTAACCAGATGGTTAGGCTTGATATTTTAATGCTTATGTGTTTTATCATTCGTAGAGACTAGCTCTTCTCTGATGGAAAAGATTTGACGTTATCCGTTTGATGATGTTGGATTGAGGTTGATTCGAGATACGGTGTTGAGTCTAAGGAGTCCTCACTGGATTAAGATGGTGTTATGAGGATTGGTAGTCATGTTTGTGTATTAAGAGTAGGAGATTAGATTAGATTGATATGGAGCAGGCCCATTATTCTCGGTATTCCATCCATCTTAGAGTGAGAAAGATGTATCATGATTTGAGGCAACATTACTGGTGGGGTGGCATGTTGTAATACCCTAAAGTTTCCTAACCAATTTTGTCTGAAGAATGTCAAGTATTAGCTTTTAAAGTGAATGATGTTTATTTCTTGGGGAATTTTCAAGATTGCAATGGTTCATAATTGGGCAAGACTTAGTTTTCCCACTGAGATTTGGAGTTTTATTGCCTTGATAGGCTACTACCGATGTTTTATTGAGGGCTTCTCATCTATTACTTCTTCATTGACCAAGATGACCCAGAAGATGATTTCCTTTTAGTGGTATGATACTTGTGAGGTGAGATTACAAAAGCTCAAGGACTTGTTTACATCAGCTCCTATCTTGACTTTGCCCATGAAGGGCATGGGTTTTACCATCTTTTTATATACTTTAGGTCCTGGGTTAGGTGTTATGTTAATGAAAAAGGGTATGGTGATTATGTATGCTTCTCGTCAGTTGATGCTTCTTTAGAAGAATTATACTACCCATGATTTGGAGTTGTGCACTGTCATTTTTCTTTGATGTAGTAGAGGCACTACTTGTATGGAGTTCATTGTGAGATTCTCTTAGATCATCGTAGCCTTCAGTATTTCATCACCCAACAAGATCTTAATATGAGCCAACGTCGTTGGCTTAAGTTTCTTAAGGATTATGACTTGACTATTCTCTATCACCCAAGCAAGGCTAATGTGGTAGCAGATGCCTTAAGCTAAAAGTTGACTAACATGGGTGTATTGGCATATCTTTTGACCCAGGAGAGGAATTTGGCCTTATAGGTTTAGTCTTTAGCTTACCAGATGGTTAGGCTTAATATTTTAATACCAGTTTATTTTAGCATTCGTAGAGACTAGCTCTTCTCTGATGGAGAAGATTTGAGCTTCTTAGTTTAATGATGTTGTATTGAGGTTGATTCAGGATAAGGTAATGTGTGGTGATGCTATGGAATCCTCACTGTATTCAGATGGTGTTATGAGGATTGGCAGTCGAGTTTGTGTATTAAAAGTAGGAGATTAGATTTGATTGATTTGTAGGAGGCCCATTGTTGCAAGTATTCCATCCAGATTATAGTGACTAAGATGTATCGTGATTTAAGGCAACATTACTGGTGGGTTGTCATGTTGTAATACCACAAAGTTTCCTAACTAATTTTGTCTTAAGAATGTCAAGTATTATCTTCTAAATTGAATGATGTGTACTCCATGGGGAATTTTCAAGATTGCAATGGTTCGCAATTGGGCCAGATTTAGTTTGCCCACTGATTTTTTGTGTTTTGTTTCCTTGATAGGCTACTACCGATGTTTTATTGAGGGCTTCTTATTTATTATTTCTCTATTGACTAAGATGACCCAGAAGATGGTTTCCTTTTAGTAGTCTGGTGCTTGTGAGGTGTGCTTCAAGAAGCTCAAGGACTTGTTGACATCATCTCCTATCCTGACTTTGCCTAAGGAGGGCATGGGTTTTACCATCTTTTTTTATGCTTCCGGTGTTGGGTTAGGTGCTTTGTTGATGAAAGAGGCTAAGGTGATTATGTATGCTTCTCGTCAGTTGATGCCTCATGAGAAGAATTATAGTACCCATGATTTGGAGTTGTGCACTGTCATTTTTCTTTGAAGTAGTGGAGGCACAACTTGTATGGAGTTCATTGTGAGATTTTCGCATATCATCATAGCCTTCAGTATTTCTTCACCCAACAAGATCTTAATATGAGCCAGCATCCTTAGCTTATGTTTCTTAAGGATTATGACTTTACTATTCTCTATCACCAAAGAAAGGCTAATATGGTTGCAGATGCCTTAAGCTAAAAGTTTACTAACATGGGTGTATTGGCAAATCTTTTGACCCAAGAAAGGAATTTGGACTTAGAGGTTTAATCTTTATCTAACCAAATGGTTAGACTTGATATTTCAATACTTGTGTGTTTTAGCTTTCGTGGAGACTAGCTTTTCTCTGATGGAAAAGGTTTGAGTTTTTCAGTTTGATGATATTGGATTGAGGTTGATTTGGGATAAGGTATTGAGTGGTGAGGCTAAGGAATTTTCACTAGATTAAGATGGTGTTTTGAGGATTAGCAGCCGAGTTTGTGTATTAAGAGTAAAAGATGGGATTAGATTGATTTTGAGGTGTCCCATTGTTCTAGGTATTCCATTCATCTTAGAGTGACTAGGATGTATCATGATTTGAGGAAACATTACTGATGGGGTGGCATGCTGTAATACCCCGAAGTTTCCTATCTAATTTTATTTCAAGCATGTCAAGTATTAGTTTCTAAATTGAATGATGTTTATCCATGGGGAATTTTCAAGATTGCAATGGTTGACAATTGGGATAGACTTAGTTTGCCCACTAAGATTTGGTGTTTTTTTTCCTTGACAGGTTACTACCGATGTTTTATTGATTGCTTCTCATCTATTACTGCTCCATTGACCAAGATTACCTAGAAAAAGATTTCCTTTTAGTGGTCTGCTGCTTCTGAGGTGAGCTTCCAAAAGCTCAAGGACTTGTTGACATTAGCTCCTAGCTTGACTTTGCCCAAGGAGGTCATAGGTTTTACCATCTTTTCTGATGCTTCAGGTGTTGGGTTAGGTTCTATGTTGATGAAAATGGGTAAGGTGATTATGTATGCTTCTCTTAAGTTGATGCCTCATGGGAAGAATTATAGTACCCATGATTTAGAGTTATGCACTGTCATTTTTCTTCGAAGTAGTAAAGGCACTACTTGTATAGAGTTCACTCTGAGATTTTCTCAGATCATCATAGCCTTCAGTATTTCTTCACCCAACAAGATCTTAATATGAGCTAACGTCATTGGCTTAAGTTTCTTAAGGATTATGACTTGACTATTGTCTATCACCCAAGCAAGGCTAATGTGGTTGCAGATGCGTTGAGCTAAAAGTTGACTAACATGGGTGTATTGGCACATCTTTTGACCCTATAACCTTAGGCATATTAGTTTCCTTACACAACCTCATAATTAGACAAGGGATAGGATATGCCATATCGGACCTTGAGACCCAAATTTATTCTATCCATCTTAGAGTGACAGAGATGTATCATGATTTGAGGCAACATTACTGGTAGGGTGGCATGCTGTAATACATCAAATTTTCCTCACTAATTCTGTCTCTAGAATGTCAAGTATTAGCTTCTAAATTGAATGATGCTTATTCCATGGGGAATTTTAAAGATTGCAATGGTTCACAATTGGGCTAGACTTAGTTTGCCCACTGAGATTTGGAGTTTTGTTGCATTGACAGGCTAATACCAATGTTTTATTGAGGGCTTCTCATCTATTACTGCTCTATTAACCAAGATGACCCAGAAGATGATTTCCTTTTAGTGGTCTGATGCTTGTGAGGTGATCTTCCAAAAGATTAAGGACTTTTTGACATCAGCTCCTATCTTTACTTTACCCAAGGAGAGCATGGTTTTTTCCATCTTTTTTGATGTTTTAGGTGTTGGGTTAGGTGCTATATTGATGAAAAAGGGTTAGGTGATTATGTATGTTTCTCGTCAGTTGATGCCTCATGAGAAGAATTATAGTACCCATGATTTGGAGTTGTGCACTATCATTTTACTTTGAAGTAGTGGAGGCACTACTTGTATGGAGTTCATTGTAAGATTTTCTCAAATCATCGTAGCCTTTAGTATTTCTTCACCCAACAAGATCTTAATATCAGCCAGCGTTATTGGCTTACGTTTCTTAAGGATTATGACTTGACTATTCTCTATCACCCAAGCAAGGCTAATGTGGTCGCAGATGCCTTGAGCTTAAAGTTGAGAAACATGGGTGTATTGGCACATCTTTTGACCCAGGAGAGGCATTTGGCCTTAGAGGTTTAGACTTCAGCTAATTAGATGGGTCGGCTTGATATTATAATGCCTGTGTGTTTTAACATTCGTGGAGACTAGCTCTTCTCAGATGGAGAATATTTGAGCTTATCAGTTTGATGATGTTGGATTGAGGTTGATTCAGGATAAGGTATTGAGTGGTGAGGCTAAAGAATCCTCACTGGATTCAGATGGTGTTATAAGGATTGACAGCTGAGTTTGTGTATCAAGAGTAGGAGATTGGATTAGATTGATTTGGAGGAGGACCATTGTTCTAGGTATTCAAACCATCTTAGAGTGACTAAGATGTATCATGTTTTGAGGCAACATTACTAGTGGATAATGATATTGTAGATTTAAGGCAACCCTAATTTGATGTTGTAGATGGATAATGAACTTATTAGCCTTGATCTGATATTATTAGGGCTTAAAACTGGTGGAAAAAAACCCAAATACCCTTTTAAAAATAAGTTTAAAATAATTTAACTAATTATGCAATGGTGGGTGCGACGGTCCGTTTCTAGGTCAACGATCCATCGGTCCTGACCGTCGCACTTGGACAGAATAGGGGTTCACTGCCTCTACTGCGATGGCTTGGGCGACAGTTCGTCGCTAGTTCGATAGTCCATCGGCCTTAGACGTAGCCCTTAAGAAGAATGTGGTCTCACTGCCTCTGCTGTGATGGCTTGGGTGACGGTTCATCGCTTGCTTGATGGTCCGTCGGCTCTCACCGTCTCACCTGAACAGTTTTGACTGCTTCTTGTATTTCGGCCATAACTTTCTCTTTCGATGTCGAATTTTGACGGAATAGGTATTGATTGAAATCTTATTCAATTTTCCAATCAACAAAAAGTGAAATTTTTAAAAATTCCACGTATATAAAAGTGGATTCATCTTTCAAAATAAGTTTCTAACATACTCGAGATGATTTCAAGCTAGGAAGAAGTATGAGGTATTACATAGGGATTCCTAAAAACTCCTCTTTTATCAATATTTCCCCCTTTTTCTCATGAACCCATTTCAAGGAGTAGTGCAAATATTCAAATTAAATAGCCCCAAATACTTATCTATAATAATATTTGAAAATAGGATAAAGCATTTAGCTCTTGGATTTCAAATTCCAACTATAGATTTTATAAATTAATTATTGAAATCCTTTGAGGTTGCCACAAAATCCTTTAGCTTATGATTTGAAAAACATAGGAATAAGGAAATAGAGGGAGTACCGCTTAATTCTTGTTTCATGGAATTGATTTCTGGTGAATGAGAAATACTCCCTCATTTTTTACTTAATGCTAGTTGATGAAAAAAATTAAGAGGTGGCCCCCACATACTCCCAGCATTAATAACAAATATATAAAAATAAATTATAAGGAGGCATCACTTACTATTTTTTTCAATAGGCATCCAATATTTATATAAATAAATATATTTAAAATACTCTTCATAAACTTAATATTATACTCCTCTACAATTTTAACTTAGATTCAATTTTTTTAGAAGCTAAAACAATGGTCTTAAAAGTATACAAACCACTAACTCCACCTGTGCACTATAAGGATTTGTGCATGATCATGCCTATGAAAGTGGATATGTGTGGGCTGCTTGAGTGCAAGACACCAATTACCTATTTGGGCTATCTCATTGAGTTTCCCAAGACACCACTGAATACTGGAATTGTGAAGCTAAAAGGAAGGTATGATAAGGCTCATGTTGAAATAGATGCACACCTTGAGAGTAAGCACTCAAGAGGTCAGAAAAGAGTGAAAACATAGCCTCTGAGTAGGAGGAAAAGGTTGAATTAATATAGTTGAAGTAGTGATATGGGTCATGCCGTGACATTAAATCGGGCCTTGCTTGGGAGGAAACCAAAGTTAAGGTAGGTATTTCATTTTTTGTATTTTTTATATCACTTTTGTTTTGTTTTTTCTTTTTGTTTTAAGTCACAAGTTGACGAGAAGTCTGAGTACTGGTTATATAATTTAAGAAGTATGGAAAAGACTGGGTGTGGGGTCCACATAACCATAAGGTTGATTAAAGATGCTACTAGCTAGTCCTAGAGGCCTCAGGGAGTATTTCTGTCCTTGCTTTTGAATTACGCTTTGGGGATAAAGTGTTTTTTAAGTGTGGAGTGGGGAATCTTCAAATTAGTTTAGGGTGCAGTGGTACTATAAGATTTTTATTCGTAGTTGTTTCCTAGTTTTTGATTAAATTTGAAAAAGTTACAAAAAGATTTTCTCCTTAGTTGTTGAGTCAATCTAATAGGGGCATGCTTCACCCACCCCTTGGTTTTTCTTTTCGATTCTTTTATGAAGGGGCGCCCTTTGAACCCATTATCCCTTTTTCATTTTTAGCAGTAAATTTTAAAACTTTAGTATTAGGAATAAGTGAGATGTTCTTGCTAGTGCTGGGGTGATTACTATATACAACCTGTTTTAAATGTGAAAGCATGTTGATGGTTTTTAATGACTATTTTTGAGACTCTTAGGCTCAATTATATGACTTGTGCTCTCTTGGCTTAATTCTAAATTTATGTTATTGCCTAGTTTATATTCTATAATGATCCTACTTGATTTGAGCATGTGATATATATGACGTGATGCATTCTTTCATGTTCCTTGTTTCATAGTGATGTATAGAACTTACCTATTGTGTTTGGAAATCAAAATAAAGATTATTGGGTTTAAGGGATAATATTTGCATTTCTTCTATAACCATGTTTCATACCATCTATTATCTACCCTTGTGCATAAACTTAGTTATCCTCGTTGAGCCTTAAGACTATTGTTTGGTGGCCTCATGTGAAGCCCATTGCCCTTGTTTGATTGACCACTATTTGATCAAAAGATCCAAAGAACTTATTTGAAAAATTAATATGGATAAGGAATGAAAAATTTAAGAAGGAAAAGGTGAATGTGAATGATCAAACTAGTAGATATTGGTGTTGAAAAGGTTTATGCAATGGGTGGGGAGTTAGGTAATGTATAGAGAAAATTGATCACAAATTGAATCATGTATTGCTAAGGAGTACTCCCCCTTAGTATATGTAAAATAGCTTAAAGAGATGGGGCAAAACAAGTGAAGTAGGGAGATAGAAGTGGTGATAACTTGGGTGATTAGAGAGGAATTTAATAACAAATATGATGTATTAAAGAACTTGGGGAAGATAGTCACCATTACTAGCCAGAAAGTTCCTGCCCGTCGCTTAGCCTAAATTTCAACCATTAAAGTCCTATTTGATCTTGATCCTAAATTTTCTGATATTACTGGAGTAGGATACTAAGTGAAACCCTATGGTTCATCTTATATGTCATGTGAATTACTTGTGAGAATGAGAGAAATTTGATTTTGTACCCATTCTTGTAATGAATTGCATCGCTATGAGTGAATATGGGTAAATCTCTTGTGGTGAAGGTGCATAGTTGATGATAGTTAGGTGAATTATATAATCTCTGTAAGTGTGTACTACACATGAATTTGCCAACTTTGTTGAGTCAATTCTTGAGGTTAGGGTGTTTTATAGTAGCGTTCATGAATTTTAATTTTAATAAGGCATGCTTGGTGTGGAACTTGCTATTCATATAGTGATCGTAGATCTAAATTTAGTGTCTTGGTTATTGTACTAGGGATACTAAATTCTTCATCATAATGTGCTTAATGTAAGGAGCTGTTCGAGGATAAACAAGTCTTTAAGTGTCGCGTGATTATCTAAGGTGGATTTATGCACCTAATTATCAATATCTATGCATGTTTATCCTAGTTTTGAGGACTTCTTGTATGTGTAGTGAGTTGATAATGTTATAATTGAGCATATATATATTGAATTGCATGCTTATAATGTTTAGGATCTGTTCAAAAAAAGTTTGGAATCAATTTGATCTCTCAGATTCTAGATGAGAAAACTAGTGTTACTAACTTGAGCAATATGTTGCTATAGTGCATGTCGAGGAATTCTAGGGTGTTTTAAGAACTAATTGGTGGTGTTTTATTTTATAGGATTCCATGTGAGATGTTAAGAGTGATACGCAATAGAAAAACAAGGTCTAATCATGGAGGAAAAGCAACCACGAATTGAGGAACTCAAAGCCAAATGAAGGGAGTACACCATAACGAAATATGGAATTTCTGAGAACATGGGCATGCCATGCGCCTTATCCTCTAATATAAGGTCTTGCCACACCCTTATCACACCAACACAAGGTTGTGACATGCCCCTGATTCCAAAAGGGGCTATCGACTTCCAACTATAAATAGGATACTTGGGACTTATTGTAAACACCTTGGACGACCTTCAAGGCTAGAAAGACACTTGAGAAGTCTACAATTAGGATTCTTAATTTTCTATTTAGTTTAATTTTGGTTTTTATACATGAATTGCTTATTATCAATTCGTTATAAGACCATGAGTGGCTAAACACCCTCGTTTAGGGTTGAGGCAAAAAACATGAATACTTAATCTTATATTTTAGTTGGTTTATGTTTATTATCATGTTTGGTTGTTCCTGTATCCTTGTATTTACTTTTCTACAGATTTGCGACCCTTAGGATAAACCTATATTTTTATTTTTAGCCCGAAAGGAGGAATACTATACTAGATCATGTGATGTATGGAGTGGGATCTTAAATTTTCAAAGGATTGAAGTGAGGATTTGTGTTTTGGATAGGAATATACCTAATTCACACAATTTGGTTCATATATGAGATGAAATATAAATATGTTTACCTTGGTTCTCACATCCCCGGTCAGCGATGTAGTTGTGGGGTAAAGATAGACGATTAGAGGTTCGGAAGACCACATTCATGTTATCAACCTCGTGAATCAACAACCAAAGTAATTGAGTAAAAAAATGAGATTGTATATCAAAGTAGGATTGTTCATGGTGCCTTAACCTTTCTTTATCCCGATTGTTACTAAAACATTTTATAATTCTGCATTGTTTACATTTAGTTTAAGTTTTCAAATCTCAAACATTATTGGTTACTTTTGCACTTCTTTAATATTGTAGTACTACTAGAATCATATTTTTGCCAAGCACAAGTCCCTGTGGGATAGATACTTGGCTTTTATTGGGTGGTTTAATACTTGGTGACCAAAGTACACTTGCTTATGCGCTAGGACGCAACAATAAGAAGATACTTTGTCAATCTTTCAGACTTTTGGAGATGTTTCCTATAGATGAGGATATAAATGGTCTTCCTTTTTTTCAATTGTCGTTGAAAGGGTCGTCGTATCTTACTTATAGACAATGCTTCACTTAAAAGGACGTAAGTGTTTTCTTCAAAATTCGATTAACAATAACTTTAATATTTTAGAAAAGAAGACTCGGAGACCTTTAATTCGTCGGGGCTTGAGCTTCAAAACACCTCATTATATAAGATTTATACCCATTTGAATTTTACTATAGAAAGATCCTATACAATAATTCAGTCGTTGTGAAAGCTTATTTGGCAGTGAGCTAGGAATTACTTATGACCTTAGTTCATATATAATCATTCTTCATACTATCAAATGACTGAGTTTGGGTATAAATTTACTTAAATAATTGTTTTGATCTTACCTTGGATGTTTAGGATGAGACAATATTTCCCACTTGAGATCATTGTAATATCCCGTAATATCCTAAGCTCGGTTAAGTCGTAGTTGCATGTTTAAGGGTTTCAAGGCTTGAAATTTTCACTAAGTGTTAAGGACTTAGTCATTTTCAAGAACCCTAAACTTCACAGATTATTAGTTGTGTCTTCCTGACCTCGAGACTTTGATTTTTGAGTTGATTCATGTTAGGAGTTGTTAAAGGTACGTCTTGGGGAGTTTAGGGATTTTTAGATGGGCATAGGGGCATGTTTGGGAAAAGGAGGCAGTGAGACCCCCGAGATAAACCCCCACCACGAGGTCTAGTTCAGCTGGATAGAGCCTGTGTCGCGTGGTCCATTTTGCCGGGACAAGGTCCACACTGTGGGGTGTGTATTTTCAGCTTCATTATTTAAGGGGCCAGTGGGTAATTTGGTCCTGTCCCCTCAACCTCAGTCGTCCAAAAACACGACTTGTGACCCTCAAAAGGGCATTATTTTTCTCTTCCTCACAAAATCACTCTCAGGAAACCCTTCTTCTTTCCCAAGAATAAAACCCAAGCCCTTTCTCAAGAAATCAAGATTTCAAGCTTCCAATTTCAAGAAACCCTCAAGAAATCTTCATATCACGACTCAATTTTTGAGTTATGATGGCACCTTCCATAACCCACCAGTAGGTAAGCGAGCACTATAACTCGGAGCTAACGCAATAGGTTACGTTGGTGGAAATGTCCAACATGGACCCTATATAGGAATGCAACATAACAACAATATTCCATAAAAGAAACAACTAACATTCGAACACAAATCCTATGACCTTATAGTATAAGTACAAGAGTAACTCTAAATCCGACAACAGAAATTACAACTCGATGTCTAATAAAATTAAATAGTCTTAAATGATCTCATACATTCGTCTCGAATAAAAAAGACAAAAATAAGGATAGAGGGGAAAAAGGCAACTCGAACTCCAAGAGCTCACCCTATCTCGAGATGAGAAACACGGCATGATCTCGACTCGACGCTGACAACTAGAACTCGGATCTGCACCAAAAAGGTATAGAAATGTAGTATGAGTACCAACACATGGGGTACTCAATAGGCATCATTGAATGATTAGGCTAAATTATAATATAAGGACGATATAAAGTAAGACAATAACCCAAAGTCAATGTATAGGATCGAACCTAAATCTTCTTCGATATCACTATATAAAGTAACTAATATTCCCGGGCAATAGTATAATGTATCATATCAACATATACCATAATCATCATACAAATGAGTAATCATTTCAAAGCATAAAGCGACATATATACAATAACAACCATGTATTTACTATAATCAACACCAACTATCATTAGAATATAAAGATCAAGAACTTACCACGCCGTCCCATACTATTGGGAAGTACACACAAAAGAACACATCAAAGAACTCATCACGGTGCCCTATACCACTGGAGAGTACACCAAAAGATCAATCCATCAATATATCAAGGCACTACTACACAAGAAACTCACCTAAGCCGCAGGTTGCACATTTCCTCCATGGCCCCTTACTAAGGTCTAGAATCATTATCAATACTCCAATTTAGCACAACGAAACTGATATTACCATAGCATAGTTATATAGTTACTTATTCTCTATTTCATTGATAAACTCTAAGTCTAGTCTATATTAGATAATATCCATATCCATGAAACACTAGTTTACAAGTATTATAGTTTACAAGTCATCAAATAAGGAAAAGATAAAAGATACCAACACTATTATTTATTCACCTATATCAAGGCCATTTTCTAGTTAGCATCCTCATTATATAAGTCGTCAATTAAGCCACCAAGGAATAACATGCTAGAGGTAAACTTAACTATTCATCATACAATACTAAGACCAATATCATAAGGTTTGTTACAACCTTAAGGTCAATTTTTCATAGTTTAACCAAGTGAGGTCCACCAACTAGTTTACTAGGCTTCTAGCCCATAAGTCATAGTCATTTATTAGACACAACTAGTTATCACATAAGCCACTTTATTCGGAGAAATTCCATAACATGACTACTTATCCAAGTCAAGTAGATTTACTAGGTGAGACCTTGGTTCTGCACAAGATTACACATATCAATTAGTGTTAACTCACTATTGGCATAATCCACTTCTAGTTACAAATTATAATTAATACGGGTTACACCACTTAACTAGTGATTAGTGCCAATGAATGATTTAATAATCTACCAAGGAAGGCATATGGTCCCAAGTACACAAATGAGTTTAGACAAACACTTCTTAATCCCACAAATGTCCATATATTCATATATACTCACCACACACGGTATCATCATAACATCGTTACCTCTTCCGAATTAACCGAGCATCATCACAACATTAACATATCCTTCGGATTCATAGGGCATCATAGCAACATAATTATATCCTTTGGATTCACCAGGTATCGTCATAACATCATTACCTCTTCCATATTAATCGGGCATCATCATAACATCAATATATCTTCCTAATTCACCAGGCATCATCATAAAATAATTTTATTCTCCGGATTCACCAGGTATCATCATAACGTCATTACCTCTCCCAGATTAACCGAGCATCATCATAATATAAATATATCCTTGGGATTCACTGGCATATCATATCATTATAATATCTCCCAAGACAACGAACATTCACATACATATGTAGTCAAAGCAATGAACATGTATAAGTCATGCAAGGTAACACATATCATCATACTTTACAATTAGTCATTAAGTAGATGCATGAGCATGAATATCTAAATGATATACGCAATCACCACGTTTCTAAGTTAATCATGTTTATTAGAAAGTAAATTATAAGTCAAGTGCACGCTTGCTAGTCACCTATTTTATTCCCACATTTCACAGTACTAACCCAAAAGGGGAAATCATTCAAATAAGCATTAGATTAATCATTAGACTTGGTTCATAGAAAGAGTGGTAACATACTTAGAGATCCACTTGGTGAACTAATTTATAAGTCAAATGACAGCATAACCATAAATTTAATTCAGAAGACTTCCCAAGGCTATCCATATCTTGAAAACAAGATAATCAATCAAGTATACATATTATCCAACCATCAACTGCATACATTAACCGACAATCCGATTTAACCATTATAATCTCAATAACGTGATTTAGACCTTTGGAATTTCATCGTTCAAGCTTAAGGTGGCTCAAGTCCCATACCTAAATCCCAATAATGCCAAAGTTTACTTCTACAAGGCTAACTTCTACCCAAAGTTAGGCTAGGTTATCTAAACACACCATAAGGGCTTATCAATCTAAACAAGGCCTATAAGAGAAAATCCTCTTCAAGTATTCTTTCTAAGTTATCCCATCACTAACGATATTCCATAAATAGTCATATCTAGGTCAGCATACTCTTAAGGTTAGCCAAAAACATCATTATCAACTATTAGATCAACTAGATTATCTCATACTGTTCATGAGACTATAGGAAAAACTACCCAAGGTTCTAGGCTAAAGGTCAAGCATCACATTTTACAAGTTTAATAGCCTACAAGAATCAACTAATCCGAAGTATTATCAATCATCCATTTATTATATAAGACCCTACCCAATATCACAAGATATCAATGGCTATACTACTATCAAGCTCAATCTATCTACAAGTAAGCCTATCCTATCTCGAGTCCAATTGCTCATGAACCAACAAGCTTTGCCTTCCTTTTCCATTAAACTTCTTCTTCTTTCTGAGCCAAGCTATCAACAACATAATCTAACCATCATTACAAGAAAAACAACACTCATTATGGCACCATTATGCCATGGTTCCAAAATGACACCAAACCCCCGAAGTGGGTCCCACCTTCGAAAATGAGTTTCCGAGGCCAACCCATTGTTCAAACATCATTAGGGAGCTATACCTCTCAAGAAATAAGAGTAAATCAATCACATTTGTGGCTAAAATTGAGACTCAATGACTAAGGGTTCTTATTTTTTTTGGGTCTAGAAATCAAGAAATAAATACCAAATTTTATGTAATCTTACCTTAAATTTGTAGTAAAAATGGATTGCACAAGTTATTCAAGCTCCTAATCAACCCACAAAACTCACTTTTAAGGCAAAAAATCTTTTATGGCTGCTAAGGTTCTCAATGAAGTGAAGAATTCCCAAAAATTGGCCAAAATCCCTTTTATACGAGTTTAAAGGGGCCCGCAGGGTCAAAACTTATTTTTGACCTCCCGGACTCATTCGAACTCCATTTTTCGCAAATAAACCATGTAAGACCACTAAATTCGACATTTTGGCTGCATTGGAGAAGTTGGATTTTCAATCTGAGGTCATTTAGGCCACTTGTGGGTCCCACACCCATATATTCTGATTTTTGACTTTTCGACTAATGGGTCGAAATAAGCTCGGGTGTTGTGGGATTCGAACCAAGGATCTTCCTTGTGGGTCCCACACCCATTTATTTTGATTTTTGACTTTTCAACTAATTATTCAAACTGAGATCGGGTGTTGTGGGATCCGAACGAAGGGGCTACCTATCCTTAAATTAATATTACATGGTTATTGGCGCAGTCAAAATTTTCATCTGAAATTAATTTACTGATGTTTTTGCTCAGCGACCATTTGGAATCGACGGAGACTTCTAACTGGGAAATTGGCTCTAAAATCCAATGAACTACCCAGTAATTAAACTATCAGTTCTAGCAAGTTATAAATGACTTGACGTAGCTATGGAAAAGCTCTAATGGTGAAAATAAGCGGGAATAAGGAAAATGACCTGAAGGGCCATTACAACATCTACTACTAAGGAAATTTTGTCCTCGAAAGTTAAAGATGAGGAAATACCTGAAGTCTCGAACAGATGAGGATATCGGGACCGTGTCTCACTCTCGATCTCCCAAGTATAGCTTCCTTAACTGGGCGACGCCTCAACTGAACCTTGACTACCCAAATCTCTCTAGTACGCAGTTGTCTCACATCACTAGCCAAAATAAGTAAGGGCTCCTCTACAAAGGTCTATTTCTCGTCTAATTAGATTGAGTTCCACCTAAGCACATGAGATGGATCAGGAATATACTTCGCAGCATGGAGACATGGAAAAAAGTATGAATAACTACAAAATATGGAGGTAAATCTAACTCATTGGACACCTTTTCCATTGTGTGTAGAACCTCAAAAAGGCCAATATACCAAGGGAAAAACTTACTCTTCCTTCCTAACCTCATCACACCTACCATAGGTGAAACATGAAGGAACACACAGTCGCCAACTTTGAATCTCAAGGCATGAAATCGATGATCTGCATAGGTGTTCTGCCTACTCTGAGTTGCTCTCAACCTATCCTGAATCATCCTGACTCTATACAACGAGTCCTATAGTAAATTCATACCACAAGGTCTAACCTCGAAAGTCTCAAACCATCCTATAGGAGAACGACACCTCCTACCATACAATGCCTTATAAGGTGCCATCTCAATACTCGAATGGTAACTGTTGTTGTAGGCGAACTCTGCCAATGATAAGTGTGGATCCCACTAACCTCCAAAGTCCATAACACAAGCTCAGAGCATATCCTCAACCACTTCAATAGTCTGCTAAGACTGACCATTCATCTGTAAATGAAAGGCTGTACTTAAATCCACTCAAGTACCCAACTTCTCCTGGAATTCCCTCCAAAACCATGAAGTAAACACTGAACCATGGTCTGAGATGATAGATATAGGGGACCCATGTAAATGAACTACCTCTCAAACATAAATCTAGGCTAATTTCTCAGCACTAAAGGTCATCTAAATAGGAATAAAATATGCTGACTTGGTCAAATGATCCACAATAATCAAAACACAATCATGACCATGGGGAGTACAAGGTAAACCACTGATGAAGTCCTTAGTAATCCATTCCCATTTTCACTTGGGAATTAGCAACCTCTAAGTCAATCCACTAGGACGCTGATGCTCGGCCTTAACCTGTTAACAACATAGGCAACGAGCCATAAATTCTGCTATATCTCACTTTATCTTGTCCCACCAATAATGCTATCTTAAACTTCTATATATCTTAGCTATATCGGGATGAATGGAATATCTAGAACTGTGAGCCTCATAAAGAATCAACTAAATCAAGTTATCAAGTCGGGGAACACAAATACGACCCAAAAATCTTAGAATACCATCAGAATCCACAATGTGCCTCCTAGACTCACCACTAATCGCCTGGTCATAGAGAAAGCACAACTTGCTAACCTTATACTTATGGTCACAATTATGCTCAAATAGGGAGGACCTCGCCTCCATACAAGCAAAAATCTTAGTAGTATCTGAAATATCAAGTCGAACTACTAAGTTGGATAAAGACTGAATGTTCCATGCCATAGGCCTCTTAGAAACTGATATACATGCCAAACTACCTATACTAACTGCCTTGCGACTCAAGGCATCAACCACCGCCTTACCCGGATGATACGAGATAGAAATATCATAGTCCTTTAGCAACTTCATCCTTCTATGCTGGCGAGCATTAAGATGTCGTTGGGTCATAAGATGCTGAAGACTATGATAATTGAAGAAAATCTCACAAAGCAGACCATACAAGTAATACCTTGAAATCTTGAGCGTGAAAACTATCGCCACCAACTCCCAATCATGAGTGGGGTAGTTGCACTCATACACCTTAAGTTGTCTAGAATCATAGACAATGACACAACCCTGCTGCATCAAAACACATCCAAGACCAACACTAGAAGCATCACAAAACACTGTGAATCCCTCACCCTTAACTTAAAGAGCTAACATTAGGGATGAAGTGAGACAATACTTGAGCTTCCCAAAGCTCAACTCACACTCCATGAACCATCGAAAAGGAACTTTTGTTCAAGTCAATCTATTCATAGGGGTTTATATAAGAATCTCAACAAAACGCCTATAGTAACCAACCAAAAAAATAAAACTACGAACCTAAGTTTTAGATGTAGGCCTAGTCCAATCACGAATCGCCGAGATCTTAGCTGGGTTTACCATAATACCTGCCTTGGACACCACGTGTCTATGAAAAGACATTAACTTAAGCCAAAATTCGCACTTGGAGAACTTGGAAAAAAGAACATGTTCTTGAAAAACCTTGAGCATAATCCTCAAGTGCTACGCATTCTCCTCACTACTCCTCGAGTACACAAGAATATTATCAATTAACACAATAATAAACCAGCCTAGATAGGGTCTAAACATACGGTTCTTCAGGTCCATAAATGTGGTGGGGAAATTAGTTATCCCAAAAGACATCACCAAGAACTCATAGTGACCATAACGGGTACTAAAGGACATTTTTGGGATATCCTAACCCAGAATCCTTAATGATGATAACCAAATCTCAAGTTAATCTTAGAAAAAACTACTGCACCCTGAAGCTGGTCAAACAAATCATCAATGTGAGGCATAGTATAATGGTTCTTCACCATCACTTAATTAAGCTACCTATAATCAATAAACATATGCATCGAACTATCTTTGTTCTTTACAAACAAGATAGGACCTCCTCATGGGGACACCCTCGATCTAATAAAATCCTTACCAAGAAGATCATGAAGCTAAGAATTCATCTCCTTAAGATCAGCAGGAGCTATACGGTAGGGTGCCATAGAAATAGGTCGGGTTCAAGGCTCAAGGTCAATAGCAAACTCAATCTCACGATCAGGGGGATACCATGCAGATCATCAGGAAACACATCAGAAACTCACACATAATAGGAACAGAGTCAAGCGTCGGACTCTCTACTTAGGTATAACATATATATGCAAGATAAGACTCACAGCCTCTCGATATAAATATCTTAGCATAATCATAAGAAATAATCCTCATCGGCTCACGACCAACCTCTCCCTGCCACACGACTAGTGGTATACCAGGCATGGATAAGGTAGCAGTCTTGCCAAAGCCATCAATAAGCACATGATAGTCAGATAACTAGTTCATGCCTAGTATCACAATTAAATCCAGCATGTCCAGAACAATAAGCTCATTATAAGTATCAACATCACTAACTGTCATAACACATAATGTGAACACTCAATCCACTACTAAAGTATCACCTACAGGAATAGATACACATAATGGGATAGATAATAAATCACTAGTCAAATCCAACTATGGTGCATAAAGAGAAGATATATAAGAATAAGTGGATCCAAGATCAAACAGAGCAAGGGACGACTCACGACACACCAAAATCATACTTTCCACTATCGTATTTGAAGTCTCAGCCTTGAGTCTAAAAGGTACTATATATAACTGACCACCCCCTCTACATGACTAAGCACTTAACTGACCTCGTATCCTGCCTTCCTGAGTACCACCTCAAGCGTATTGGTAACCACTTCTACGACCTTGCAGACCACCTCTACCTGAGGGATAAATTTCCCTAATAGCAGTAGCACCTTGGGATGAAACAACCATCGGCCATAACTTGGGAAATCTCTCGATAAATGACCAAGAAGCCCATAAGTAAAATAAGAATCACGAGCAGAACTAGAAGTCATAGATCCGATTGTACCAGAATAACCACCACGTCTAGCATGACTAGAAAATAAAACCCACAAGGAGTGATCACCTCCCTAAGTAGGGTGAAAACTAGCACCTAACTCACCTCTGCTAATAGTCTGAAGAGCTACCTGAATTGGTCGGGTAGGCTAACTCTGAGGCTGAAAGGATGGACGTGAAGGATACCCAACATGAAAACCACCACCTTTGAATCATAAACCGCTGTGAATCTCACTTAATCTAAGCTAGAATCTAGATCTCTTATTACGGCCCTCACGACTCTCCTTATGCATCTCCTTCATCACTCAAGCATGATCAGAAATCTTAGAAAAAGTCCTACCCACGACAAGTAGACTCTGAGTAGCTATCCTTATAGAGATCCTAAACCCATTGACAAAGTATCAAACTCTTTAATACTTAGTGTACAAAATATATGTCATATATCAGGACAACTCATGAAAACGAGTCGTATACTCGATGATTATCATGTCGATGTGCTCCAATTTGAAAAAAAGATCCCTCAATTGATCTCTAAGACTACGCGATACATACTTCTCCAAGAATATTTTGGAGAATTGAGTCTCTGACATGGAAGAAGACCCAACTATTCTAGAATTCGCAAGACCCCTCCACAAGTGACGAGCATACAAATCTAATTGAAATGTGGTGTAATCCACACCACGAGTCTCAACTAGAACTACACCACGAATCCTATCCTCACAAGTAGTAAGAAACTCAAATGTATCCTCCCTAGGAGCACCAGAATACCTAGGCAAAGCCAACCTTAAAAATCTACCCAACATCTTTTACCCGTTGGCAGGCATAGAAGTCTGGGTCATAACTGGCGGTGTAACTACTGGCAGAACGACTATTGGTGCTGGAGAAATCTCAATGCTAGGAGCTGCAGCTACAGGTTTTTCCCCGATCCCAAAAATTTATGCACCACCAGGCGGTACACCACTGACCATACTCAGCATCTGAATTAGGGCATCTCTGAGAAATAAAAAATGAATGAAACCTGGTGGAGCCTGGGCTGGTCCCTATCCCACCACTTTCTATGGTGGAGAAATCTCAGGCCTAAGTGCTGGGATAGGTTTCGGGGAAGGTGTCCTATCCTGGCCCCTGGCTGGAGACATACCACGAGGATTTCGTCGACCCTTAAGTCATCTACGAATAGGAGAAGGATTCCTAGACCCAATCTTAGGATCCACACCTTGCATAGGGTTAGAACATCTCCTCTATATCTATAAAAGAGTAACATCAAGAAAATATACTACAAACTAACTTAGACTCTTAGCACAATATGAATGAAAAAATTAAAGGACTCCTAAGAATGTCACATAGCCTCCCGAAGATAGGAAATGGATGTCACCATTATGATTTTCGGGACTCTATTTGACACTTTCTCGTGTACCAACAACATCAATGAAACGTAAGCTCTGATACCAATTTTTCATGACCCAATTTTTGAGTCATGATACTAACTACCATAACCCACCAGTAGGTAAGCCGACACCATAACTCGGAGCTAACGTAATGTGTTACCTTGGTGGAAACATCCAACACAAACCCTATATAGGAACATAATACAACAATAATATTCCACAAATGAAAAAACTTACATTCGAATACTAATCCCATGACCTTATAGTATAAGTATAAGAGCAACTCTAAATTCGTCATCAAAAATTACAACTTGAAGTCTAATAAACATAAATCTTAAATAATTTCAAACATTCATCTCAAATGTAAAAGACATAATAAGGATAGAGGGGAAAAGGGGCAGTTCAAAATCCCAGAGCTTACCCTATCTCCTGATGAGAAACACAGTAAGATCTTAACTCAATGGTAGAAACTAGAACTTAGATCTTCACCAAAAGGTACAGAAGTGTAGTATGAGACCAAAACATTGGTACTCAGTAGACATCATTGGTAGCCTAAGCTAAGTTATAATATAAGGATGATATAATGTATGATAATAACTTAAAATCAATGTATAGGGTCGAACCTAAATCATCTTCGATATCACTATATAAAATGACTAATCTACTAGGGAAATAGCATGACATATCATATCAACATATACCATAAACGTCATAAAAATGGTTAATCATCTCAGAAACGTAAATCCATATATATATAATAACAACCATGTCTTTCATTGATCAACACTAACCATCATTAGAATACAAAGTACAAGAACTTACCACGTCGTCCCATACCACCGGGAAGTACATACAAAAAACTACAATAAAGAACTTATCACAGTGTCCCATACTACTAGAGAGTACACCATAAGATCAATCCATCAATATTTTAAGGCATAACTACACAAGAAACTCATGAAAGTTGTAGGCTGCACATTCCCTCCATGCCCTCTTACTAAGGTCTAGAATCATTACCAATACCATAATATAGCACAACGAAATGGATTTCACCATAGCATAGCTATATAGTCACTTATTTTCTATTTCATTGATCAATGCCAAGTCTTGTATATATTTGCTAATCTCCATATACATGAAACACTATTTCACAAGTCTTATAGTTTACTAGTTATCAAATAAGGAAAATCTATAAGTTACCAACACTATTATTTATTCACCTATCTCAAGGCCATTTTCTATTTAGCATCCTTATTAAATAAGTCATCAATTAAGTCACGACGACATTACATTCTAGATGATAACATAACTATTCATCACTCAATACTAAGACAACTATCATTAGGCATGTTACAACCTTAAGGACTAGTTTCCATATTTTAACCAACTAGTTTACTCGGCTTCTAGCCCACAAGTCATAGTCTTTTATTAGAGACAACTAGTTATCACATAAGCCACTTTATAAGGTGAAATTCCATAACATGACCATTTATCTAAGTCAAGTAGATTTACTAGGTGAGCCCTTAGTTCTACACAAGATTACACATTTCAATTAGCCTTAACCCAATACTCGACATAATCCGATTCTAGTTAATAATTAGAATTAATATGGGTCACACCATTAAACTAGTGATTAGTGATGAAGAATGATGTAATAATATACCAAAGAAGGAATCAGGTACTAAGTACACAAACGGGTTTAGCCACACATAGAATAACCCCACATATGTCTATATATTCATATATACTCACCACACACGGTATCATCATAACATAGTTACCCCATCCAGCTTAACCAAGCATTATCACAACATCAATATATCCTCTGGATTCACCGGACATTAACATAACATCACTATATCCTCCGGATTCATCAAGTATCATCTTAACATTATTACCTCTTCTGGATTAACTGGGCATCATCATAATATCAACATATCCACCAAATTCACCAGGCATCATCATAACATCATTATATCCCCTAGATTCATCGGTTATCATCATAATATTATTACCTCTTCTGAATTAATCAAGAATCATCATAATATCAACAAATCCTCTAGATTCACCCGGCATCATCATATCATTAGCACATCTCCTAAGACAACCAACATTCATATACATATATAGTCAAATCAATGAACATATACAAGCCATAATAATAGAGTATAAGTGATGCAAGGTAACACATATCATCATACTTTACAATTAGTCATCACTACACAATATATGTAGATGCACGAGCATGAATATCTAAATGATATATGCAATCACCACTTTTTCAAGGTTATCATGTTTATTAGAAAGTCAATTATAAGTCAATTTCATTCTTTCTAGTCACCTGTTTTATTCCTATATTTCACAATACTAACCCAAAAAGGGAAATCATTCATATAAGCATTAGCTTAGGTATTATACTTAGTTCATGGAAAGAGTAGTAACATAATTAGAGGTTCACTTAGTGAACTAATTGATAAGTAAAGCAATAACATATCCATAAGTTTAATTCACAAGACTTTCCAAGGCTATTTATTTAAGAACAACAATATAATAAATCAAGTACACATATTATCCAACCATCGACCACATACATAAATTGACAACTGGGTTTGACCATTATAATTTCAATAACATGATTTAGACGTTTGTCAAATATCTAGGTCACTAGAGAATTTTATCATTCAAGCTTAATGTGGGTCAAGTCCCACACCTAAAGACCTATAATGCCAAAGTTCACTTCTACTAGGTTAACTTCTACCCAAAATTAGGCTTTATTATCTAAATCATACCATAAGGTGTTATCAATCATTACTAGGCCTATAAGTGAAAATCCTCTTCAAGTATTGCTTTTAATTCATCCCAACACTAAGGCCATTCCATAACTGGTCATATCTAGGTCAACATACTCTAAAGGTTAGACAACAACATCATTCTCAACTAATAAATCAAATAGAGTATGTTATACTATTAATGAGACTACAGGTAGAACTACCAAAAGGTCTAGGCTAAAGGTCAAGCATCATATTTTATGAGTTTAATAGCCAACAAGAATCAACTAATCCCAAGTATCATCAATAATCTATTTATCATCTAACCCCCACCTAATCTCATAAGGTATCAATGGTTATACTACAATCTAGCTTAATATATCTACAAGCAAGCTTAACCTACATCGAGTCCAATTGTCCACGAACCTACAAGCTTTTTCTTCCCTTTTCATGAACCTTATTTTTATTCCATGAGATAAACTATCAACAACATAAACTAAGAATCATTACAAAAACAACAACACCCATTATGGGACTATTATAACATGGGTCCAAAATGACACCCAACCCCCATGAGGGTCCCAACTTTGGAAAATGAGTTTTCGAGATCAACCCATTGTTCAAACATCATTATGGAGATATAACCCTAAAAAATTGAGTAAATCAATAACATTTGTGGCTACAATTGATCCTCAAGGACATAGGGTTTTTATTTTATTTTTGGACTAGCAATCAAGAAATTAATACCAAATTTGAAGGAATCTTACATTAGATTTGTAGAAAAAATATATTACACAAGTTATTCAAGCTCCTAATCAACCTATAAGACTTACTTTAAAGTAAATAATTCTTTTATGGATTTTTGTGTTATCAAAGAAGTGAAGAATTTCAGCAAAATCGGTGAAAAGGCCCTTTTATATGAGTTTAAATAGGCCCGGGAGGTCAAAACTATTTTGACCTCCCGAAATCATTCAGACTTCATTCGTCACAAACAAACTATGCAACCCCACTATATTCAAAATTTTGGATGCATTGGTGAAGTCAGATTTTCCATTTGAGATCATTTAGGCCACTTATGGGTCCCACACCTATATATTTCCTTTTTTAACTTTTCAAATAATGGGTCATAATGAGCTCGGGTGCTGTGGGATTCGAACCAAGGGTCTACCTACCCTAAAATCAGTATTACGTATATGATGATGCATTCAAAATTATTTTGCTGAAGTTTTTGCTCTACGGCCATTTGGAATCAACGAAGACTTCTAATTGGGAAATTGGATCTAAAAATCAATGCACTACTCGGTAACTAAACTATAAGTTCTAGCAATCCATAAATGAATTAGGGTAGCTATGTACATGATCTAATGGTGAAAATAAGAGAGAATACTGAAAATGACCTTAAGGGTCATTGCACTTGAAGAAAGTATCTATTGAGGTATGTGGGTATTCATCAATGGGTCCCTTTTATCCATTGAGACCAAAAACCTTATTCTTACTTACAAGTATAAATATTATCCAACTTTATGAAACTAATCCATGAATTTCATACCAAATCGGTTAAAATTTATGTCTCTAAGTGTTTCCAAGTGAATTATGCTATTTCAGGTTTTGAATTGCAAGTTTCCATGTCATATCCATTGATTTCATGTTAAATCCCCAAATTAATAATTGAGTCATATAATCATGTTATTTTCTTATGTTTAATTCATTCCCATGTTCAAGTTTATGTTTCTCACTTGTTTTGGTGAAATATTCATGTTTGGGGTCTTTGAACCACAATTCCATACTACAGTTTCAAGTTTTGAAATCATATTTTATAATTATTCAGTACTGGAGGGTTATGAACACCCGATACCTATTGTTTAATATGATTAGAAATTTTCAAGTGATAAGTTTGTTAATCCATGAACCTTATCATTATACTCAAATAGTTATGCCCATGATAAGCACCATAAAAAATAATGTCTAGTTAAACATAGTTCAATTCAGTACTAGTGTCATTCAGTTAAGAATAGGATTTAGCATCGAGAAAACCTAGGGATGGGGGCTCACCCACTAGTTAGTACTGGGTCCTTAGTAGAAGTCCCTAAGTTCTAGAAATACGTAGCTAACGTAGGATTATGATATGTCACCCACCAGTTTAGGATTAACACTCTCTTAGGGGTCACTATACCAGTTTAGAACTGACTCCCTAGTCCTTCGAGATATCAAATTAGTGGATCCACATAGCAAGTATTAGTACTTGTAGCACAGTAATGATGTTCTTTCAACAAGGGTTATAGGTTGGACACCGTTTAGCTTAGATTGATGAATGTCGGTTACATGATACCTCCCACAGTTTAGTCAGTAATTTAGTATATCTCAGCTCAAGTTTTCTTGATCAAGTGTATAAATTTTCAGTTATCTAGTTATACAGATTTCAGTATTTTATATTATATTATATCTTAGTAACATATTAATACTTGGTCTTGCATTCTCAGATATTACATGTTCACACATTCATGCTCAGTTATTTCATGCATTTCATTTGGTACGTATTTCACATACCAGTACATTTAAAGTACTGACCGTATACTTTTCCTTTGCACTATGTTGTCTTATATCATAGGTTCGAATGCTCAGTTTGTTAACTGTTTTTAGACAGCTCAACATTACCCAGCAGCAGTAGTGGTGTGTCCTCAATGATTGAGGACTTGATATGTTTTTATAGCTATTTCAGTATTTTATTATGTTCAATCAGTCAGAGTTAGTTGGGGGTTTGTCCCATCATCTCTTAATGATTTTTAGAGGCTTTCAGACAATCATATAGGTAGTTAATTAATTCTTTTAGTATTTATCAGTTGTTTGCAGATAGATTATTAAGTTTCCTGTATTTTATCATGTATTTCAAATATGTCATTGGTACGTATTTCAGTATTTAGATTTGTAGTATCTTATAAGTTTATCTTCCATACATGTTTCATATTTCTATTTTACTCAGTTCTCACAATAGGTACCAGATCATGGTTTAGATTGTGGTCACTTTTAACCATAAGCACCATTGTCTTAACTTTGGGGTAGCCCCGGGTCATGATAAAACATTGTATCAGAGCTAAGTTTTAAAGTGTCCTAAGGTGTTTGAAAGATGCATTGAGTAGAGTCTTGTTCATTGGTGTGAAAAGCTCGACACTTATAGGAAAGAGGCTATGAGACATTTTAGGAAATTTTCCCTTCTTTCAGTGTTCATATCGTGTGAAAAAGCATGAGATCTATTTAATTCCTCTTTCTAACTCATCCTTCATTCCGTATGCAGACAATACCTCCCACAATAAATAATGGAATTAGGAAACGGGATCAGCTCGCACCACCTATTTAGTAATATCCCCTGAATGAGCATGTCTCTCACACCGAATTAAGGGCAGATTTCACTACCCTAGCCCATTCTATAGCTTCTTAGAACAACCAGTAGTCTATTGCCTCAGCTAATCCAGTGAAAAATACAGATGCATCTAGGATTTGATATTTCACTCGGATGTATCCCTCTCTGTTTTCTGGATCCAAGTCCGAAGAGCATCCGCAAGAGTTTCTGGACATGGTGCAAAAAGTGACACATATCATGGGCGTCACTTTAAGTGAGAGTACAGAGTTGGATACATATTAATTATAGGATGTAGCTCACACTTTGTTTAAGCATTGAAAGGAGAACCGAGGTATTGATATAGGGCCTGTAGAGTGGGAGGAGTTTGTCGCAACGTCTTTAGATATGTTCTTTCCCAAAGAGTTGAGGAATGCTAAGTTTTAGGAATTCATCAAATTAAAGCAGAGTAATATGATCATGAATGAGTACTCACTTAAATTCACTCAATTGGTGAAGTATGCTCCCATTATAGTGGCGAATAATATATCTAGAATGAGTAAGTTTGTATCTTGTATAGCTGATAGTGTGGTTTAGGAGTGTAGGACCACCAAGTTGATTAAATATATGGACCTATCTAGACTCATGGTTCATGCTCAATAGATTAAGAAAGAGAAGCATAATGAGAAAAAAAGTGAGAACTAGAGTGCTAAAATAGGTAGTTTTAACTTTTCTTAGCCAAGGTCAGAAGGAGGTAGCTATTCTAAGTTCCGTTAGAAATTTTTAGCCCCATCTCCATATTTAGCTATGCTCTAGTGTTAACAGTGGTCGTAATATTCCTCTTTGTAAAAAATATGGTAAGAATCATTAGGGTGAGTATAAGGATGGTAGTGATATGTATTTTGGATATGGAAAGCTAGGCCACAAGATCTGGGAATGTCGAGTTGTTGCTCAAAGGGGAAAGGATTCACACTAATAGGGCCAGTCCAATCTTTTATCAGCTTCAGCAGGTCACCCGACTCAGCAGGGTGCCACTTTTAATGCAACTAGTGGGCCGTATCTAAATAGGTTTTATGCTCTCCAAACTTGGTATAATCAGTTAAGTTATCCTGATGTTGTTACGGGTATGTTACAAGTCTTCCATCTTTATGTTTATGTATTATTAGATTCCATAGCTTCACTTTATTTTGTGACTCTTTACATAGCCGTCAACTTTGGTCATGATCCCGAATATTAGTAGAGCCTTTCCCTATGTCTACCCCGATGGGTAAATCTATCATATCCAGGCAGGTATACAAAAATTGCCCGATCACAGTAACTCAAAAAATCACTTCAATTGATCTTATGGAGTTAGAGATGACTAATTTTGATATCATTCTCAGGATGGATTGGCTCTACTCTTTCTATACCTTAGTTGACTATAGAAATAGAGTTGTTCAGTTTTAGTTTCCTAATAAACCAATTATTGAATAGGGGGGTATTACTTCAATACCTAAATGTCAGTTTGTTCCCTATCATAGAGAAAGAAAGATGATAAGGGGCGTATTTACCATCGCGTTTGAGTCAAGGAATTAAATTTTGATTCTTTATGTCTTGAGTCAGTTCCAATAGTAAATGAATTTTCAGATGTGTTCCCTGAAGATCTTCCTAGAGTTCCTCCTAAGAGGCAAATCGACTTCGGAATAGAACTCCTTCCAGATATCGAACCTATCTCTATTCTACCTTATCGAATAGCTCTAGCTAAGCATAAGATATTGAAGGAATAGTTAAACGATCTCTTAGATAAGGGTTTCATTAGGCCTAGTATTTCTCCATGGGGGGCTCTAATCCTGTTCATTCGTAAGACTGACAGTTCCCTCAGAATATGTATCGACTACCGTCAGTTAAATAAAGTCACCATCAAGAATAAGTATCCACTCCCTAAAATTGGTGACTTATTTGACCAACTTTAGTTTGCCAGTTATTTCTCTAAGATAGACCTCAGATCCAACTATCATCATCTTAAAGTCAAATAATATGATATTCCAAAGACATCCTTCATAACTCGGTATAGTCACTTTGAATTTCTAGTTATCTTTTGGACTAACAAATGCCCCTGTAGCTTTCATGGAATTAATAACTAGGGTGTTCAAGTAGTACTTGGACATGTTTGTCATATTCTTCATTAATGATATCCTTATCTTTTCCCGAAGTGAGAATGATCATGTAAATTATTTGAGGGTTGTATTACATACCCTTACAAATTATCAATTATTCTAAAAGTCTAGTAAGTGTAAATTTTGGATAAGATCAGTAGCTTTTCTTGACCATATAGTTTTTGGTGATGTCATCCAAGTTGACCCTTAAAAGATCAAAGCAGTGAGAAAATAGCCTAGACCTATCTTTCTATAAGATATCAGGAGTTTCTTTTATTTGGATAGCTATTACAGGCAGTTTGTTAACGGGGTTCCCTTATATTGCTTCCCTCAGTCCTCGATTGACATAGAAAAAGGTCAAATTTTAGAGGTCAGATGCATGCAAAGAGAGTTTTTAAGAGTTGAAGACTCGACTCACTTCCGCCTCAGTCTTAATGTTTCCAGATGGCTTTGATGGATTTGTAGTTTATTTTAATGCTTCTAGAGTGGTCTTGGTTATCTGTTGATATAGAGAGGCAAGGTCATACCCTATGCCTCTAGACAGCTTAAACCTGATGAAAAGAATTATCTAACCCATGATCTTGAGTTGGCAGTTGTTGTATTTGCCTTGAAAAATTAGAGGCATTATCTTTATGGGGTTCATATTGATGTTTTCACGGATTATAAGAGTTTACAGTACGTGTTCACGCAGAAAGATCTGAATCTTTGTCATAGAAGGTGGCTTGAGTTGTTAAAAAATAACGATATGAGTGTGTTATATCATCCAGGCAGGGCCAATATAGTGGCGGATACCCTTAGTAGGTTGTCTATGGGTAGTGTTTCCCATGTAGAGGATGGCAAAGAGGAGTTAGTCTGTGAGGTTCATCAGCTTTCTAGATTAGGTGTCTAGTTAGTTTATTCGGTGAAGGTAATACATGGGTTTTGAATTATTCAGAATCTTCTTTGGTTGCCGAATTAAAATAAAAGCAAGACAAGGATCCTAGTTTTGGTAAGTTGAAGAAGGTAGTTAGAGATCAGAAAGTAGAAGTTTTCTCCCATGGGGGAGATGGTGTGCTCCGTTGTAAGGGATGTATATATGTTCTATGTGTTGATGGTTTGAGATAGCAAATTTTAGAAGTACATGATACAGGGAACTCTATTCATCTAGGGACCACTAAGATGTACGGTGACTTACGAGAAATCTTTAGGTGGAGTGTATGAAGAAAGATATTGCAATGTTTATAGCTAAGTGTTCAAACTATCAGTAGGTAAAAGTTTACCATCAAAGGCCTAGTGTTATATTTTAGGAATTTAGCATCCCCACTTAGAAGTGGGAAGTGGTGAAAATGGATTTTTTGACAGGATTGCCTCGTATGCATGGTCAACATGATTCGATTTGGGTCGTTGTAGATAGAATGACCAAATTAGCTCATTTCTTTCTAGTTTATATGTCGTATTAAGACAAGGATTAAGCTAGAATCTATGTCAGAGAGGTTGTTAAGTTATATTGGATTCCATTGTCTATCATTTCAGATAGAGGTACTCAGTTTACCTCTTACTTTTGGAGGGCTTTTCAGAAGGGTCTTGGTACCCAAGTTTATCCTAGTACAACTTTTCATCCTTAGATAGATGGTCAGGAAAAATGGACCATTAAAACTTTAGAGGACATATTGAGGGCACATGTCATTGACTTTAAAGGTAGTTGGGATGACCACTTACCTTTGATTGAGTTTGCTTACAACTATAGTTATCACTCAAGTATTTAGATGGCTTTGTTTGAGTCTCTCTATGGATACAGAAGTAGATTTCCTATTGGTTATTTTGAGGTAGGTAAGTATACTTTGATAGGGATAGATTCAATGTTTAATCCAATAGAGAAGGTTCGGTTGATTCGACAAATGCTGGAGACAACCCAAAGCCCTTTGAAATCTTATGCAAATGTGAGAATAAGGGATCTTGAGTTTGAGTTTGGTGATTTAGTTTATTTGAAGATTTTACCAATGAAGGGAGTGAAGAGATTTGAAAAGAAGGTGAAACTCAGTCCCCACTATATTGGCATATATAGAACCTTGAACCATTTTAGGAAGGTAGCTTATGATCTTGAGTTGCTTGCAGATTTGGCATCTGTGCATCTAGTGTTTCATGTTTCCTTGTTAATGAAATACATCCGTGATTCAGTTTTTGTTCTTCATTTATAAAGTATGGATGTTCAAAATAGTCTTTCCTGCAAAGATATTCCAGTTGAGACCCTTGATCGTCAAATTTGTAGGCTAAGGAATAAAGGTGATCCCTTGGTTAAAGTTCTATGGTGGAATCAGTCTTTTAAGGGAGCTACTCGGGAAAAAGAAGTAGTTATGCAAACTATGTACCCATATCTTTTATCCACAAACTCATATTCAACTAAAGGTAGTGATCCTCCGTAGATTGATTCTTTTCCGCTCTTTATTTCAGCTATGTAACCATTCTTATGTCATTTCATGAAATCACAAAATCAGTTCAGTTTATGTATCATGCTTCAACCTCAATTATGTAATCATGTTCCATGCCATGCATGTTTAGTATATGGTCTCAGTGCCTTAGTATTCTCAGTGCCTTAAATTCTTATTAAATCCCCAAATTACGAATTAAGTCATGTAATCATGTTGTTTTCTCATGTTTAAGACATTCCCATGTTCAAGTTCATGCTTCTCACTTGTTTTGGTGACATGTTCATGTTTGGGGGTTTTTAACCATGATTCCATACTATATTTTTAGGCTTTGATATCTTTTTATAATTATTCAGTGCTGGAGGGTTAGGAACACCCACTACCTATGTGTTTTACATGATTTCAAATTTTTAAATAATAAGTCAGTTAAGCCATGAACCTTATCATTATACTCAGATATTTATGATCATGATGAGCACCATAAAAAAATAATGTCCAGTTAAACTTAGTTCAGTTCAGTACCAGTGTCATTCAGTTGGGAGTAGGATTTAGTATCGAGAGAACCTAGGGATGAGGGTTCACCCACCAATCAGGACTGGTTCCATAGTAGATGTCCCTAAGTTCTAGAGTTACGTAGACAACGTAGAATTATAAGATGTCACCCTACAATTTGGACTGACACTCTCTTAGGGGTCACCAGCCAGTTTAGGATTGACTCCCTAGTCCTTCGGGACATTAGATTAATGGATCCACACAACCAATGTTAGTATCCTTGGCACAGTACTAACGTCCTTCCAACTAGGGTTAAAGATTAGACCGCAATTATCTTAGTTTGGGGCATGTCAGTTACATAATACCTCCTACAGTTTCAGTCAGTATTTTAGTATATCTCAGCTCAGGTTTGCTTGACCAAGTGTACAAATTATCAGTTATCCAGTTATATAGATTTCAGTCTTGTAGATTATCTTAATAACATATTTATTCTTTGTCTTGCATTCTCAGATATTACATGTTCATGAATTCATGCTTAGTTATTTCATACATTCCAGTTAGTCCTTATCTCACGTATCAATACATTCAAAGTACTGACCGCATACTTTTTCTTTACACTAGGTTGTCTTATAACATAGGTTTGGATGCTCAGTTCCCCAACTATTCTTAGATAGCTCAGTGTTACCCAGTAGAAATAGTGGTGAGTCCCCATCCATCGTGGACTTGATATGCCTTTATAGTTATTTTAGTATTTCCTTATATTTTGTCGGTCCGAGTTAGTTGGGGGTTTGTCCCATCATATCCACTTGATGTTTAAAGGCTTTCAGACAAATAGTTAGGCAGTCAATTAGTTATTTCAAAATTTATCAGTTGTTTTCAGATAGATGATTTAGTTTCCTATATTTAATAAGGTATTTCAGACACATCATTGCTATGTATTTCAGTATTCAGATTTATAGTATCTTATCAGTTCATCTTTTGAATATGCATCGTATTGCTATTTTACTCAGTCCTCATAGTAGGTACCAAATCATGGGTTAGCTTGTGGTCACTTTTGGCCATAAGCACCATTGTCTCGACTTTAGGGTAGCCTCGGGTTATGAAAACACTTTGTATTAGAGTTAGGCGTTGAAGTATCCTAGAGTGTCTAAAACCCACATTGAGTTGAGTCTTTTGCATCGGTGTGAAGCGCTCCACACTTATCACAGTAACTTTCTGCACTAAATCACAGCTAAAATTTTGAATTTTATTTTTAGTTTTGGCTAATGCCTCAGGATGCAATCAAAATCCAATTTTCCTAAATGGAATATGTAACCACACTAAATTTGATGTTTCGAACGCGTTGGCAAACTCAAATTTTTAATCCAAGGTAATTTCAGCCAAATGTGGGTTCCATGCCTAAACTTTCAAATCTTTAACTTTTTGATTGGTCGGTCAAAATGGGATTAGATGCATTGGGACTTAAACCAAAGGTCTACCTGCCCTAAAATCAATATTTTGGATCTGTTGGCACAATAGGAATTTGTATTCAAGATTGTCTCAATGAAGTTTTTACCTGGTGTCCATTTGGGACCAGCGAAGACTTCTCAATAGGGAATTGGTTTTAAAAATCAAACAAACTACCTGGTAATCAAACCATCAATCCCAATAAGTAATAAATAACTTGGGGAAGCTATGGTGAAGCTCAATCTTTGAAGATAACTAGAAATATAGAAAATGACCTGCAGGGTCAATACATTATCTACTACTAAAAAGACTTTCATCTCCAAAAGTCAACAGATAGAAATAATCTCAAAAGCTCAAAGGGATGATATATTAGTCATGTATTCTCCAATAATGACTTCCTAGATAACCTCATTAGAGAGAAAATATTGCTAAGGGATTTTGCCATCGGTATCCCTTTTTCAACCAGTATTGTCATTCTTTTTCCAAATAGCCAAAACTTAACTTAATAGCTAACTAGCCTCAAATTGAACCAAGAAGACTAATGCACACACATCTGAATAACATCACACTGATACTATCTCAATATCCACATAAATCAACAAAGGCTTATCTAAGCTGAAGCCAACCCAAGTCATGAGTCACACCACTAAATTTAAATCCAACTATAACCTTTTTTTACCATTTTGATTATGCTATCTACTCCAAACTAAGAGGAAAATCACTAGAGTCTCTCTCATGCAGTCTCATCACAGCGAACTCAAAGAAGTGAAGTAAAACACTCAGAGTTTGACCCTTAAAAATTTCTTAAGTTTAATCTTCTAGACATCATACAACTTGAGGGTTCTTATTATATGATGTGGTTACGATTTATGGTCCTCAACTGGTATGTTACTTAGTGTGTTTTGGTTAGTTTCTATCCAAGGTACGAATGGACTTCATAAGGATCATATGGGGATTGTACGGGTGGTATAGTCCAGTTCGTATATTGTCCAGTTTCCAAACCCTTTGATTCTATCTTTCATATGGTTTATGGGTACTAGTCATATGGAATGGGTATGACTTAGGTAGGGGAGTCCTATGGTGGAATATGTGTGATGTCCAACATTCTGTCTAGGGTACGAGTGGTGGGTTCCACTCGTATATTATGATTACGGTTGAGGGGGTGGTACCATTCTACGGAATTTTATTACTGTTTAAGTTAGGGGTACTTTAGATATTCCCCCTCTTAACCTCATTTGACCCCAAGACTTAAAACACTATTGGGACTTTATTTACCTAATTATTCTCAATCATAAACACTTTAAACACTCTCAAATCTCTCTCAAGCTATTGATTCAAGAAAGAGGATAGGGTTTTCTTATGGTGGTCATTTAGCTGCTTTCAAGAGCAAATCTTTCATTCTTTTTTTTGTATCTAAGGCATGTTACTCCCCCTTCATTGTTTTTTCAAATGAAAAGCATGTTTTCTTGGATGTTTTTTATGTTATTGAAGTTGTATTATTTGGGTTTTTAAATATATCTTGGGGTTTTTGGTTATTAATCGTTGGATAATGTTTACCATGTTTTACTTATGGTTTTTCATATTAAAATATTGGTTTGAACATTGTGGAATGCATGGTAAGGGTAAATGGGTTTAGGGGTACTGTAGATTCCCCAAATTACTTGGCTTTGGTTTTGAAAACTATATGACCTCAACATGTTTGATAAAATGCCTATGAGAATTGTTTTTCTACATGGTTGGACGTTTATTGAAAACTTTCCATTGCATAATATGGTAATGGAACTTAAGGTTGGTTTTGACAATTTAAAGGGTTAAATGGTAAAGGCTTAGTAACAATGGGTTTTTTTAAAATTTAAAAACCTTCTGGGGTAAACGAGAATCCCCCAAATAATTTTAATAATGGAAACTATGGTGCATACGAGAATCCCCTAAGTGTTGGATTATGAAAATGCTTGAAAGCTATAGTTGGTATGACGATACCACTTAATAATGCCTTGGTTATTAATACATGGAATTGGTGTCATTGATATGAGTTAAAGATTTTAATTAGGCAATAATGGAGAGTTGTGATAGCTAATCATGAAGGTGTGAGTGCAATGGATGGACATTGGAAACTCATGTTTGTCGACATCAGGGTTGGTCATGGTGACCATATACTTGTGGGGTACATGGGAATCTCCTAAGTTATATATATGTATCATGGTGGGTGAAGGGTACACGAGAATCACCGACCCTATGATATCTTTGGTTTGTGTAGCTACACACACTGGGGCCCGATTAGGCGATAACACTGGACCCATATACCCTGTGGATGGTCAATCTACACAGCACAGGTTAAAGATTTAAATGTATGCTAAACCCGATTCACTTTCTCGGCATGGATTATATGTATATATATGGATGTGAATACATATAGTTATTTACTTAGTTTTAAATATTGGCATCATTTTATCTTTACTCTTGAGTACATTCAAGCATTCACCCGCTAACCCATCTTCAGGCATTGTATCCCTACATGATGTAGGAATCGAACATACTACTCCTCCTACTCAGTGACTTAGATTCTGGGACAACTTTGTGTCGGATTAAAGTGGTGAGCTTCCATAGTCCTAAAGGATCCATAGATTTTGGGACAACTTTGTGTTGGATTTGTGTCCCGACCAAATATTTTTTTTATTTTGGATAGAGTCTTTGTGAGACTACTTTGGGTTGGTATGGATGGTGTCGATATTGGTGTTAGCCTTGGAATTTGTATTGGTATTGGGGATAACATCATTTGATTATATTTGATTTTTGATTGTTCTATTCTATCTTGTTATATATATATATATATATTTGGAAATCTCACTTAAGGTATAGGGTGGTAATGGGTAGGCGTAGGGGGTGGTCTCCGGTCCCGGGTGGGGCTTGAGGCACCCAACACGACTAGGCCCTAGTTTGGGTTATGTTAGATTTATATCAGATCCCAATGTTCATGGTCACTGAGAAGTCCAGTAAGTCATGTCAAGTAGAGTCTCTCTTAAGGGTGTGTAGCACGCCATACACATATGGGTGAGGCTACAAGGCATTTAGGATTGTTTTGTTTTCTTGTGTACTATTTTTAAGTTGTAGAGTTTAAGGTCCTAAATTCTCCTCTTATCCATGTTTTTTCGCTTTTTAGATCATTCTTCCTCGATGATTTGAACCTCATGGAAACTCCTCTATCAATACTAAGAGTAATATACATGGGACACATTCTACTTATGGGGTCTAGACCCGGTCTATGAGTCTAGTTCTAGATTATTCTATAGTTCCACCAATTTCTTTTAGACTCCTTTAGCTCCTCAACATAAAGTAATGATCACTGAGTTTCATAAGTCCATTCATATGTTGGCAGAGTTTGGTGGCTAATCAGTCTGAGCATGATGTTTTTATTAGTCCATCTTCTTAGGCCATAAGGGTTGGACAGTTTATAAGATTGAACCCTTCTTTGTTCACTTGTGTTAAGGTTGAGGAGGATTCTCAGGCTTTTCTATATGAGATGGAAAAGATCTTTTGTGTCATGCATTCCACGAATGTGAAGGGTGTGGAATTTACCATCTATCAACTGAAGAATATGGCATACCTATGGTATGAGAAATGGGAATAGACTAGAGGTGACAGTATTGAGTCAGCTCTATGGGAGGAGTTCTCTGGTGTTTTTTTTTACCATTTCATTTCTTTAAATTTGTGGGAAGCTAAGGCAGAAGAGTTTCTTATTTTGAGGCAAGGAAAAATGTCTGTCAAGAAGCATACCATGAAGTTTCATTAGTTGTATCGGTATGCTCCAGATATGGTTTCTAGCATGACGGATAGAATAAGAAAGTTTGTTTTTGTGTTGTCCAGAGATTTAATATTGGAGAGTAAGGATTCCTTGTTGATCAAGGGCATGGATATCACTTAATTAGTTGTGTACATGCTACAAGTAGAGAAAGAAAACAAGAAAAAAACTTAGCTAGGGAAAAGATAGGGAAAGAAGTTTAAATTTTCTAAGTAGGGTGGTCGCCAACAACAGAGTGGTAGAGATGGTGGTAAATATCCCAAGAAGAAGTAGGGCAATTCTAGGTCATACTCGATGGCTAGTGATCTCCACCCAAAGCCATTGGGTGACAAGAGTTATCATAGTGGCGACAACTTTAAGGTATAGGTTCCCTAATATTAGGCTATTAGGGCTCAGTCAGCTACGTCATATCTTTCTTACAGGTTTTGTGGTAGGTTGTATCAGGGTTTCTGTGATGGAGGAAGGGAAAGTTGCTCCAACTATCATCAGCTAGGGCATATGCTTAGAAATGATCGTAGTGGTATGGTTTCTTTGGTGGCTAAAAAGGTTCTAGTTTATTCATCATTAGCTCTGGCACAAAAGGGTGCACCATCTAATTATAGCATTGGTCAAAATCGTTTTTATACTGTCACTACCCGGCAGTAGTCTAAGGTATCGCCATATATTATGACTAGTATGTTGAAACTCTTTTTCCATGATGTGTACTATTTACTTGATTCGGGGTCCACTTTCTCTTATGTGACCCCATTTGTAGCTGTGCATTTTGGTTTTGGTTCAAAGTGTATTTTGGATCATTTTTATATTTCTACCCTAGTAGGTGACTCTGTGGTTGCTAGAAGAGACTATAGGTAGGATGGGGTATATGTTAGTAGTAAAGAAACTTTGGTGGATCTGTTTGAATTAGATGTGGTGGATTTTGATGTCATGTTGGGGATGGATTGGATGCACTCATGCTATGCATCTCGAGACTTCCAAACTCATAAAGTTGTCTTTAAATTCTTTAATGAACTAGTTATTGTGTCAAAGGATGGTTCCCTACTTTCTCAGGGGAGGTTCATATCACATCTTAGAGATTAGAGATTAATCTCCAAGGGGTGTCTCTATTATCTAGTTTGAGTTAAAGATTCTAACTTGGATGGTCCTTCTTTGCACTCTATTATGATGGTGAAAGAATTTTTTAAGGTCTTCTCGGATGACCTTCCTGGTGTTCTTCTTGATAAGGAGATTGTGTTTGGGATAGATCTTGTTCGAACACTTGTCCAATTTCCATTCCCTATATAGAATGGCTCTAACTGAGTTGAATGAGCTTAAGGAGTAGCTCTAGGATCTTTTAGATAAGGGTTTCATCCATCCTAGCTTGTGCCCGTGGGGTGCACCGATGTTATTAATGTATAAAAAAGATGGTTCCCTTCGGATATGTATTGATTACCAACTGTTGAATAAGGTCGCAGTAAAGAATAAATATGCTCTTTCAAGGATGGATGATTTTTTTGATCAGTTAAAGTATATTAAGTTTTTCTCCAATATTGATCTTTGATTCGGGTATCATCATTTAAACATTAGGGAGGTGGATATCCCTAAGACAACTGTTTGTACCTGGTATGGGTATTTTAAGTTTCTAGTTATGTCCTCCGGGTTAACCAACGCCCCTGCGACATTCATGGATTTTATGAATAGGTTCTTCCGCCAATTTCTAGACCTGTTTGTCATTATTTTCATAGACTATATTTTGGTGCACTTGAAGAGTAAGGTGGATTATTCTAACCACCTCTGCATAGTATTGTAGACCTTGAAGGAACAAAAGTTGTATGCCAAATTTTTGAAATATGAATTCTTGTTGAATGTTGTCACTTTTCTGGGTCATACTATTTCTAGTGAAGGGATCATGATGGATTCACAGAAGGTTGCAGTGGTGAAGAAGTGTCCTAGACCCACGACTTCAATTGATATTCGAAGGTTTTTGGGTTTAGTTGTTTGCTACAGTAGGTTTGTGGAGAGTTTTTTGACTATAGATTACCCATTGACTAAGTTACCTCAGAAAAAGGTAAAGTACTTATGGTGTAATTCTTGTGAGGGTAGTTTCAAGAATTTAAAGGATACTCTAACTTTGGCTCTAGTTTTGACTTTGCCAGAAGGGACTGATGGGTTTCTGGTCTACTGTAATGTGTCTCGTATGGAACTTGGTTGTGTTCTGATCAAGCATGGAAAGGTGATAGCATATGTTTTTAGTGAGTTAAAGGTGCACGAGAAGAATTACCCGACTCATGACTTAGAATTGTTAGCAGTGGTGTTCACATTGAAAATTTGGCATCATTATCTTTATGGTGTGCATGTGGACATCTTTTCTGATCATCAGATCCTGTAGTATGTATTTACTCGATAATAGATTAACCTCAGGCAAAGAAGATGGCTTGATCTTATCAAGGATTATGATATGAGTCTTTATTAACACCCAGGCAAAGCTAACGTGGTTTCTGATGACCTTAGTTAGTTATCCATAGGAAGTTTAGCTCATATGGATAAGGAGAAACAGGAATTGGTAAAGGATATTCATTATTTGTCTAATCATGGAGTTTGTCGCTGAGACTCTGATGATGTTGGTATGTTGGAACAGAAAGTAGCGTGATCATCACTTGCTGCTGAAATCAAGGAAAATCAGATATTAGATCATGTCTCTATAAAGATCAAGGGAGATATAGGCAGGTAAAAGGTGTTGGCTTTTGAGATTACCAATAATGGTACTTTGAGGTAACAAGGAAGACTATGTGTTCCCGATGTAGATGGGTTGTGTGAAAGGATCTTGGCTAAGGTGCATAAGTCGCGCTATGTTATTCATCCTGGTTCGAAAAAAATGTATCATGACCTCAAGGAGATGTATTAATGGAACAATATGAATAGGGACATGTCTAATTGTGTGGCCAAATGGATGGTGTGTCAATAAGTGAAAGTTGAGTACAAAAGGCTCGGAGGATTGTATAAAGAAATTGAGTTTCCTGAATGGAAGTTGGAAGTGGTCAACATGGATTTGTTGCCGGTCTCCCACGGTCTCGAATTAAATTTTATTCTATTTCTGTTATCATGGATAGGATGACAAGGTCGGCTCACTTTTTTCCATCGAGGACTAACTTCTCGGCTAAGGATTATGCAAGGTTGTACCTCCAAGTGATTGTGAAGTTGAATGGGGTACCTATTTCTATCATCTTGAATCATGGTATGCAGTTTTCATCTCACTTTTGGTTGTCATTTAAGAAAGGTTTGGGTACTAAGGTGGGTCTTAGTATTTCTTTTCACCTGCAGTCGGATGGCAAGTGGAAATGGCTATTCAGATGCTGGAGGACATGCTTAGACCCTACCTAATTAACTATGGTGGTAGTTGGGTTGAACATTTTCTTCTTATTGAATTCACTTATAATAATAGCTATCACTCTAGCATTGGGATTTCCCCATTTGAGGTATTGTATGGTAGGAGATATAGATCTCGTATTGGGGGGTTCGAGCTTGGTGAGGCAGATATGTTTGGCCTAGATTGGGTTCACCAAGCAATAGAAAAGGTGAAGGTGATTTGAGATTGACTTACAGCAGCCTAAAGTCGCCAAAAGTCTTATGCAAATATAAGGCGAAGATAATTAGAGTTTGAGGTTATAGATAGGGTGTTCCTAAAGGTATTTCCAATGAAGGGAGTGATGTAGTTTGGAGAGAAAAGGAATCTCAATCCCCGGTATGTGGGACCTTATGTGATTTCGAGAAGGGTTGGCAATATTGCATATGAGTTGGAGTTTCCCTCTAGTTTGAGCACCATTCATCCAGTATTTCATGTCTCTATGTTGAAAAAGTGTATGGGTGATCCATCGCAAATTGTGCCTATCATGGATATTGGTATTTCATATTCCTTAGCTTATAAAGAGGTCCCGGTTGAGATCTTTGATTATCAAGTGTGTCGGTTGTGGACCAAGGAAGTGGCTTTGGTAAATGTTCATGGGAGGAACCATAAGGTTAAAGAGGCTACATGGGAAGCTGAGGACATGAAGTCCAAGTATCTATTCTTGTTTTCTTCCTCGAAACTTTGTGCGGAAGATATGTGTTCTTTATAACGTCTTTCTTTTCAAACTTTGTTAAAGGAAAGATTGATTCCTTGGTATTCTGTTTTCTATCTTAAAGGTAAGAGTAGAGACATTTGGAGGTTTAAATAGTGTTAATACTGCCTCGTTCCATCATTACAAGACGAATAATCCAAGTGGGGGAGAATTGAAACACTCTGAGTTTGACCCTTAGAAATTTCTTGAGTTTGAGGTTTTTGACATCATACGACTTGAGGGTACTTGTTGTATGATGTGGGTATGGTTTAGGGTCCTCAACTCATATGTTACTCAATGTGTCTTCTATCCATGGTATGGATGGACAACACAAGGGTCGTACGGGGATTGTACAAGTGGTATAGTCCAATTCATATTTTGTCCAGTGTCCAATCCCTTTGATTCTATCTTAGATACGGTTTAAAGGTACTATTCATATGGTATAGGTACAACTTGGGTAAGGGGAGTAATACGGTGGACAGTGTGTGATGTTTAACATTTTATCTAGGATACGAGTAGTGGGTACGACTCGTACGTTGTGGGTACAATTTGAGGTGGTGAAGTCGTACCCTCCTACGGGATTTTTTTACAGTTTAAGTTAGGGGTATTCTAGACATTTCCCCTCTTAACCTCTTTTTTCCACTTGACTTAAAATATTATTGGGACTTAATTTACCCTATTATTCTCAATCAAAAACACTTTAAACACTCTTTAATCTCTCTCAAGCTTTTGGTTCAAGAAAGAGGCTAGGGTTTCCTCAAGATGGTCAATTAGGGGAATTCAAGAGCAAATTTATCCAACTTCTTTGGTATCTAAAGCATGTTACTCCTCCCTCATTGTTAGTTCAACCTAAAAACATGTTTTCATGGTATTGATGTTGTATTGTTTGGGTTTTTAAATATATATGTTGGGGTTTTGGTTATTAATGGTTGGATAACATTTTCCTACATTTTACTTATGGTTTTTCATGTTATAATATTAGTTTGAACATTGTGGAATGCATAGTAATGGTAAATGGGTTTAAGGGTACTTTGGATTCCCCAAATTGTTTGATTTTGGTTCTGGAAACTATATGCCTTCAACATGTTGGATAAAATGCATATGAGAATGGTTTTATTACATGGTAGGACTTTCATTGAAACTTTGCATTGCATAATATGGTAAATGAACTTAAGGTTGGTTTGGATGATTTAAATAGTTAAATGGTAAGGCCTTGGTGGCCATGGATATAGTTTAAATAAAAAACCTTGTGGGGTACACAGAAATCCCCCAAGTGATTTTAATAATGGAAACTATGGGGTACACGGTAATCCCTTAAGTGTTGGCTAATGACATTTCTTGCAAGATATAGTCGGTATGAAGATCTATTTTATAATGCCTTGGTTATTAAGACATGGAAATGGTAGCTTGGTTATGTACTAAAGGTTTGAATTGGGAAATAATGGAAGGTTGTGATAGCTAACCATGAATGTGTGAACCTAATGGACGGATATTGGATACTCATGTTTGCCGACATGAAGAGTTGTCATGGTGACCATATACTTATGGGGTACATGGGAATTCCCTAAGTTATAGTTGTATTATGTATCATGGTAGGTGAAGAGTACACGGGAATCCACGACCCCTATGATATATTCTGTTTATGCGGCTACACATAATGGGGCCCGTTCAAGGGGTAACACTAGACCTATATAGCCCATAAGGTTTTTGGGAAGGTCAAGCTACACAGCCCAGGTTAAAAATTTAAATGCATGCTAAACCTGGTTCCCTTTCCTAGCAAGGATTATATGTATATGTATGGATATGATTGCATGTAGTTATTTACTTGGTTTTAAATATTGGCATTAATTTATCCTTACTCCTAAGTACTTGCTAGCGTTAACTCACTAACCCGTCTTCGGGCGCTGTATCCCAACGGGATGCAAGAACTGGCCATACTTCTCCTCCTGCTCAGTGACTTGAATTCGGGGACAACTTTGAGTTAGATTGAAATGGTGAGCTTCCATACTCCGGAAGGTTCCATTTCATGTTATGGTCTTCTATACATACTTTGGTTACTTCTTAGACTTTGGTTTTGGCTATGGTTAGGGTAATGTCCCGGCCGGATGTTGTTTTTATTTTGGATAGAGGCTTTGTAAAACTACTGTGGGTTGGTATGGGTAGTTTCGGTATTGGTGTCAGCCTTTGCATTGGTATTGGTATTAGGATTGACACTGTTTGATTGAATTTGATTTATTATTGTTCTATGCTATATATATTCGGAATTCATCTGACTAAAGATGTAGGGCGGTAATGGTTAGGCGTTGGGGGTGGTCTCTGGTCAAGGGTGGAACTTGATGCACCCGTCACGACTAGCCCCTGGTCTGGGTCATGTCATTTAGCTGACCCACTGAAAGTCCTACGGCGAACAATAGAATAAGTTCATGAGGCGTTGTCTGGTCACACAAATGTAGATAATCGAGGAATGCAATCCATGCCAATGTTGCAACCAGACCGGATGAGAATCAAACTGAAATCTCGAAATCCAAGGTATGATTACTGATCACAAAATATTTCACTATAGGATGTCTCATCCACCGAGAACGAATCCATACTTAATCCAACTCAAGTATATTACTTTCACAGACTAATCCTCGTAAATTCCTAAAGAAAACTGAAACTCGAGGTCAAAACTAAAGTAACCAATATGGGCCCCATAGGCTATCATTGAACACTTATCAACAATAATCCAACCGAGGTTGAGAAGACCGAATTGGCAATCACGGAGTAGCCTCAACCATCCTTAGAATGAAATCTGAGCAAAGACAAATCTAAAACAAAGGTTGTGGGCAAGATCTACAACACCAAGCTAAAATCTCAATACCAAGGCTGAATCATTAGGTCTCAAATATCTAAACCAAAACTAAAAACGAGTAGGCATTAATGCTCCAAATCTATCATACTTCTAAATTGCCATTCCAAAGAGTCAACCCTAAAACTGAGCCAATAGGACAATATCAATGCCAACTATCCCAACTCAACTCCAGTTTCCAAAACTGAGATTTCTGATATAATTCATACCAATCCATACACAAGACATATCTATAGAGCAAAAAACACCACAGGGATAACTACTGACTGATAGCACAATCAACCAACTCTATCTCAGATAGAGGGTATGAAATATAGCCATAAAACAAAAATCCTGCCAAAGGATGAATCACTGGATGGAATGCAAATAACTCACTCCATAACCGTTGTAGGGTCATGAACTATCCAAACATACTCAAACGCTCCTCAAGGCTAAAAATCACACCAGAAATGGAAAAAACTCTAGAAATTCGGGAAAATGCAACTTAAGCCAGAAACTAACCAATCCAATAATCCATCTCGACAGGAAATAGCCATAGTTACATATCACCATGGAGAAACACTCCACTAAGACTCATTAGGCCTAGTAAACACTCCACTTAATGTAACACTATATCATAACAATAAAGGAGTATCCAATCTTCATACTAACAACAGGGAAAACCATCCCAAAAGAACGAACACAACAAACCTATGCGATGAATCCACGAGATCTGAACATCAATATCAAATTCTCTATCGGACGATGGACTAGCCATTAACAAAGAATGGACCTCAAACTGGTCCATCTCACAAATGGGTTATATTGGAAGGGAAAGCCAAAACAAAAACCTTTGCAACCCATGAGGCAAGTCTAAGAATCTCGGACTCAATAATAAGCAAAATAACTAAATTGCCAGCTCTAGGGTCATAAGAGAGCCACAAAAGGTCAACCTACCTTCGATATCACAATACTTCCCTGAATCAATCTAATATAGCTGACCAAGAGGTAACAGAGTTAACCTCGTCATGCTAGGGGAAAGAAATCATAACATCGGGCTATATCTACTCAAGCCACCGAATAATATCATAAGATAATGAAAGTCTAACTAGATAACACTAGTCTATATAGCTACCCAACAAGAATAAATTACATCAAGTAATAATATCAAGAAATATCAATAACCTCATGCAGTGGCAGCAATAACAACAACAATATCAAGACCAACTATTGAACAGGAGAGACCAAAATGAACATTAATATCATGTACCACTCAAGGGACACAATAGGGCTAATATGCCAAGATAAATGGGACTCGAACCCAAAAACCATACCTATAGGGGAAAAGATCAATATAGATCTACTCCATCCACTACTAAAAAAAATAAACCACAGAGTAGCACCATAATCATGAATTTAATAATATGGCACATAATGACCAATATCATTTCTTCAAGGCATATAATCATCAATGGGTATGAAAACCCCAATACATATAATAAGAGATAAATACGGGAAATAAAAGCACACCAATCATGGTGCCATTCGCAACCATATTCCTGAAGGGGAATATGGGAAAAAAATTTGAAGGCGTCCAACTCGGACCGACCGACTGAATCATCAACTAAGGTGCCATACATACTATCTCTAACTAAATATGCCACAACATCACGAGACTAATCTGAATGAGTTGAATGACTGGAAATCCCAAGTTGGTCTCTCTGTGGTCGTAGCAACTTCTGAAGCATCAATATGGAGAGAACAAAAATTGAGCCTAAATGGCTGGCCGACTGATGCTGAGAGAAATACACAAATTTATGTCCATCCTTCTAAAATCATAGCCTGTCTCAGGAACTCTAGGATGGTTGAGAATATATCCTAACTTTAGATGGCCATCTATCTCATATCTGGGCTATTCTCAGCACCAGTATCTCATCATGACATCCACACTAAGATCCTGGTATACTCCAAGATACTGCCCCTCATAATCCAGAATGGTTGCCTTAGTCTAAAGAACCATACGGTACTCTGCAAGTTTGATGGGGACTCTACCCACTATGATCATCATAACTAATCTGAGAACTACTCATAGTGTGGAATACTATCCGCATTGAGTTGGTAGGATATAGATGGGGCTGAACCCTAATGGATAAACTTTCACTCTTGGATAAAATACAATGAGCACTATATTGATGGCATGGCTCTTTCCACCATTTCCATAGGTCTCAATACTTATGTTCTCTATGGTCCAATCATAGTCAACATCCAGACAGGAAAGAAGATTCAACTATTATCCAGTGCTCAAATGCCAAATAGAGTGACAATACTAAGCTTCTAACACACCCAAGCACCAATGTCCGACTCTAAATGATATGGCATGAGAAAATTTCTGGACCATATGAGAGATCCAATCTCGTACTCAAAACTGATGAAGAACCCTGATGAACACCAATAGACTCAACTCTGGTCCGAGAAAAGCTCGATGAATCAAGTGTCATCCATGGCTTAGTGGGTTGTACAATGCAACTCAAATTTTCAATGCCAATCCTCGAAGGCTGAAGTATTCACAAGCTCAACTAGAGCCTAAGCTGGCCCAGATCCTTTTTGCCTGCCACTGAAGATCTTTGATATCCATCTCTAACTCTCTAGTCCAATCCTGTGTTAAAACCCTAGAAAAGTGTGTTAAAGTCTCATCAACATCTATCGACCATGTGACTTCATCCTTCGGGGATAAAATAGAGTCAAAGAATTTGTTTGAGGTTCATAGAAATTAGGACAGACGATAAGTAATCAAGAAGTGAATTTCTAAAATGTCCCTATAGCCTCCTGAAGATAGGTTATGGACGTCTTTGCACTGATCTACAAGACTCTACTAACACTTAGCTCTTGTACTAACACACTGGTGAAAGCTAGGCTCTGATACCAATTTTTCATGACCCAATTATGCAGGTCATGATGGAGCCTACCATAACCCACCAGTAGGCAAGCTAACCTATAGTCCAGAACGGCTAGTAACGACTACTCAACAATATAAGAAATGAAATATAGAATAAATAAGGTAAAGATCAATATATAAGGACATCCCAAAACCTGGTGGTATCAGTACAAGAGCTTCTAATATAACAAGAGTACAAAAGTGAAATGTCAAGGAGAGATACTTTGCTATAACTTATTTCCAAATACAACATAGAGAATAGTTTAATTCATTGTAAAAAGATAAATAATACTCCGAACGTCAGGAGTTAACTCTAAGTCTCTAATCCATAGCTACTTTGCAAAAAGCACACATCAATGGCGATAACCCATACTATGATCTGCAGGCTACAAAAGTATAGTATGATTACTAAATGAATAGTAATCAATAGGCAACTGCCAACTGAGCTCCAAAGATAAAGAAGATATACATAGAATATAAACTGAATAGAAAATACACCCAAGAATCCAAAATTCATATAAAAATTTAATAATGATAATAAGGGACAACTATCCTATTGAAGTCCAAGAGTCTAACATAATAAACTAAGGAAGTATCAGGGTGAAATATCTTATTTCAGCCACATTCAATAAGCGTCGATACAATACCATATATTCTCGACCAATATACGAATAAAGCGTGAAGAAAGATATATAGAAATATATAAGACCAAGAAATGAATATACAATATGAATAAACAAAGGACGAGATATACAATAATGTCATAGCTTCATATAGATAGATAGATATATATACATATAAACATTAGGTCATCTCAAAGAATAACCTAGATTATCATATCCTCATTCTAGGACATCATTATAATACTACCAGGATTTAATACTATTATACTCAGGAATTCTAATCTGCATGGCTAGACGTGAAATAATCATCCATAGTAATGTAATCATAAGATAAGAGGGGTCGTAGACATACTCCAGATCTCAATACTGAATTAATGACTAATTTTTCATAAGCTAGCCATAATAATGATCATAACAATGATAACAACAATATCAATAATAGCATGAATAATCGGCTACTCTGGACAACCAAATACCTAGATGACCCTACACGTACCTCCTTCCCTTCATCCATACTCGAAAGGTTCAATCAACATATAAAAACATAAAGCATACTCTTCACCCATATTTATGCAACTCTCCCATATGGGCTGATAAAAATAGGTGCATACTAATGATAGGTGATGAGCATGTAGGAATGAATCAAAAATGTACAATCGATATCACTATCTCATCATCATATTTTTCTCTATCATAACTGTAATCATTATGACCATCACAAGCGTAATCAATCTCTGGCCTTGCAGGTATCAATACATCATCATGGTATTCTCCGTCCTTATCGGGTATCAATATCATTATCATAATCTCCTCTGGCCTTGCTGGGTATCAATATCACCATCACAATATCCTCCGGTTTTGTCGAGTATCAATATCATTATCATAATATCCTTCGACCTTGCCGGGTATCAATATCATTATCATAATATCCTCCGGCCTTGTCAGGTGGGTATCAATTTCATTATCACAATATCCTCCAGCCTTACCGGGTATCAATATAATCATCATAATATACTCCATCCTTGTTGGATATCAATATCATCATCACAATATCCTTCAGCCTTGTTGGGTATCAATATCATCATAAACATCAATACACATATAGTTATAGATATATAATAGGTGGAAGGGCTTAAGATGAGGAATAAAGAGGGTAAATCTACAAGCCTATTAGTATACTCATAATCATAATTGTATCATCATAAAATATCTAACTTATCGATACTTCTTAACTATTCGATATTAGCAAACCAATGCTTATTATCATTAAACCACTAGTTCGCTAGTCTTCACATGAGCTATAATTATTATTCTAAATATTATCCTTCACATGAACCTTATTCATGGAACAAAAACTAACCATTATTAATAAAGTAGACAATACCTAACATCTAGTCAAGATTCATCACTAGACCATAATCACCATTAATCAACTAATCATCATTATCAACTAATCAACCTATAGCCATTAATCATTATTAATTGACACGTTACCATTTATTATCTATCCATCTTTTATTAACTAACACCATTCATTAACTAAAAATCATTTACCAACAACTCCTCGTTCACCAACTATTCATCGTTATTATCAAGTCATCTATTATCACTAACATATCTTATTGTCTAGCCTCATATATACATACTTCTTATTTAACAACTAATTGACATCATAAACTAAGTCATCAAGGGCTATAGTCACCTAATAGACAACTAACTACCACATAGCTTAACCCTTAATTAGGAAGAACATACATAAGATTATATTTCAACTTGAATCACATCAAATACTGATATAATAATCGTGAATGTATTAAATCTATGCATGCCATCCCTAGTATTCAATTAGTCAAACAATAAGAATCACACCGCATCTTCCTCCATCCCATACTAGAGAGATATGTATACAAACATATATATGTATATTCATAAACTATAATTGCATCCTTTATAATGATAGACACTTCTCGGATATCCAATCAATATCATAACACGACCTTTGACTCAATAATGTGCCTGGAATAATCACAACATCATAATAACGACCTTTGGACCATATACTATTCAAACACATATCGATAATCATATTAATAAGTCATAGCATATCTCTAATAATCTCACATATAGGAGGCATCTTGCATACATGAGGCATAATATCAATAAGCATGAAATGATGTCTCACATAGAAAGCATCTCACACCTAGGAGGCATATCATATATGTGAGGCCTTATCAATAATCATGAAATCATCTCTCACATATGAGGCATCTCACATCTAGGAGGCATCTCATATATGGGAAGTATAATATCAATAAGCATATAATCATTCGTCGCATACGAGGTATCTCATATCTAAAAGGCATAATATAACTAAGTATGTATTCATCTATAATATATCTCATGTCAATAGGTCATACAACATGACTTATGAGGAGTATCACCTCTCTCGGCTAATTTCCCTATCTAAGAGAAATATCATCTCTATAGGTCCAATAATGATAACTATAAGAATATAGCATCTCTATCGGCCCAACATCATACCTAAGAGGAATAGCATCTGTATAGGTTGAATATCATATCAAAGAGAAAAGTCATCTCTATAGGCCAAACATTATATGTTAGAGGAATAGCATCTCTTTAGGATCAACATCATATCTAAGAGGAAAGTCATCTCTATAAGACCAACATCATATATTAGAGAAATAGCATATCTAAGGACCAAACATTATGTATAATAGGAAATATCATCTATATGAGCCAAATATCAAGTCTAAGAGGGAATAGCATCTTTAGAGGCCAGACGTTATATCAAGAAGGAAGTATTATCTCTATAGGCCCAAATATCATTATCTGGGGAAAATATATCATGATTCAATCAGCCATGGAGTAACCTTATACTAAGGTTTACTAGACTCAACCATACCTATCATCCACAACTAGGTCCACAAGGCTAATATAAGACTTGGCCCAAGTGGGCTGAACAATCTCACTTCTAATCCTCAATTTGCATATTTAGGTAAACTATGCCCCAAATTAGGCTTAGGTATCTAGTTCAACTTCTAGATGTGAAGTAATCCATAATATATCCTAATATAGGAACTTCATCTAGAAATAAAAGCATTTAAGTCAACACTGTCCAAATCACGATTTCAATACTACCACACTAGTCAAATAAGATTTAAAATATGCTAATTATGATTCCAATGCCAAAACTACATCCCAATCCTAGATTATATCATACCCATGATACAAACTAATCTAAAATAGAGCAAAGTAAATACGATTCTCAAGGGTTATAAACATACCATCTTACGGGTACAAAACCCTCATCTAATCCTTAAGCTACAGCAATCAAGGCTAAGTTATTCTATGAAAAATCAAGCCTAACATCCCTATTCACATGCAACATATATCACAAATAATCTATGAAGAAGAGTAGATAGAAGCCTACCTCGAAGCCGAACTGTAAAACCTCACATTATCCACTATATACTCAACTTTGTTTCATAATACCAAAATGACATCATACTAATAAAACCCTAGTCTACTCGGTAATAGTCTAACAATACCTATATTGTACTATTGTGCTTCAGGTCCAAAAATGACACCAAAACCCCAAGTGGGTCCCACATATGAAAAATGAGTTTTTGTGACCGACCCATCTTTCAAATACCATTAGGACCCTCAATAATCAAGTGAGTATTAAACTTATTAGGTATAAAATCATGCCCTCAAGATAATTGGGGTTTTGGGTCAAATAATAAAGAATTTAACACTAAAATTAAAGGATTCATATCTTAGATTAGACGTTAATCATTAATATGCAAGTTATTCAACCTCTCAATCAACACCCAGGACTCAATTCAAGGGATACATAATCTATTAGGGTTTATGGGACTCAAGACAATGAATAAATGGACAATTCTCGACCAAAACGGGTATTGAAACAACCCTTCCATGGCCCTCAGCTAGGGCGATCGTGAACCCATGCATGCCGCGATCACAGAATTGCAATTTTTATGAAACCACCGCGATTGCAGTACTTTTTTGCACTAAATGACAGCTAAAACTTGGAATTTGATTTTAAGTTTCAGCAATGCCTCGAGATGCATCTGGAGTCCAATTTTCACAAACGGAATAACCACACTAAATTTGACTTTCTCGATATGTTGGTGAACTCAGATTTTAATCTGAGGTTATTTCGACCAAATTTGGGTCCCACACCTAGACTTTCAAATTTGTAACTTTCTGATTGGTTGGTCGAAATGAGCTTGGGTTAATTGGGAATGTATCAAAGGTATACCTAGCCTAAAATTGATATTTCGAATTTGCTGGCATTGTTAAAATATACATTCGAGATTCTCTCACTGAAGTTTTCATATGGTGTCCATTTGGGACCAATGAAGACTTCTTAATCAAGAATTGGTTTTTAAAACCAAATGAACTGCCCGGTAATTGAATCGTCAGTCCCAGCAAGTCATAAATGTCTTGGGGAAGCTATGGATAAGCTCAAATAGCGAATATAAGCATAAATATAGAAAATGACCTGAAGAGTCATTACATTGAAGTACTATTTTGGCTTGGGGTTTTCCCATTCTTGAAGGTAAAATATTTCTTTAGCATAGAGGGACGTGTTGATGGTTTCAAAAGTGTGATTCCGCAAGTAGGCCCCAGCTAAGATTTTTATGAAATTTTAGTCTCAAAGCATAAAAATCAATATGAGTACCATTTTTCTTGTGTTAATAAGTAGATTATTATTTTTATAGCATGGCATCGTGCAGAAGCTTTTTGGAAGGGAAAATCATCAATTTAGCCGTTTTCATCAAACTTTCTTAATCATCCATATAGGCTAGTGGTTATTTTGTAGTATATTTATTATAATATTCTATATATGATTTGGAATTTAGGACTTAGAGTCACTTTTAGCATGAATTGGATTATTTAGCCGATTAAAAATAGTAAACTAGGCATAATTGACTTAGTTACTCCTTTTTTAGGATGAATTATTATCTTAGGACTAAAATGTTGCTTATTTTATATCTTGAAGTGAAATTATATTCCATAGCCTAGTTCGGGGTATATTTTTCCATAGAATGAATTTCAGGGATTAGAAGTGGACCCCTCAACCCACCTTAGGCCAAAACTACTACAAGCTTCTTATAGACTTTATAGGTGTGTTATGTCATCTAAATGTATATTTTAGAGCTCGAGGAGGTTAGATTCATGATATTTTATGTTAGATTGATAACTATGTGATGATATTAGTTTTGGTTCATGTTCGGTGATATATAATAAGATTTATGATCTTAAGACCGATTTGATTTTTTCATTATTTATGATTTGAGTTTTGGTTCATGTCTAGAAAATTGATATGAGTTTTGGTTCAAGTCCTATAGAAGATGATATAGGTTCTAATTCAAGTTCGACATTGGTAGGTTATTCATGATAGTTATGGAATCGGTTTGAGTCGTGTATTTACGATATGAAAGGATCCATGGTTATGATTTAAAGATATGGTTAATTAATATAATTCCTATTTATTCCTTCTTTTTGAATGCACCTCCGGGCTTATGGGGGCCTTGGTTGGGTTATTTACTTTTTTACACTCACTGTCTTATTGGAACCAGTGTTGTAGAGATATTTGTGTTTTCTTTAATATTATTATTCTAGAGATTTATTTACAGTATTTGAAGTGTTATTTCATGTTTTTCTTTTTACCTTGACTTATCATTATATATCTCACATTTTTATTATACTTATATTATGATTTAGATTAGTTGATCGATGATGCCTACTAAGTACCCATGTATTTGATGCTCATACTATATTTTTGTACCCTTTTTGGTGTACATATGAGTACTAGTGACCGATATTGATGCCTAGATTTGTGTTGATCAGCATTCAAAGACGAGGTGAGCTCTCGGTGTCAGAGTTGACCTTTTCTCCTTCTTCTATTTATGTCGGACCTCTCGATACCTACATTTTACTATGATAGTACTCGTATTTATTTGTTTTAGTGGATTTTGTAACAACACTACTAGGTCATGGGACATTATTCTTTCTCTTATTTATCTTCTGTTTTATTATGATTCTGTGATTTATTGCTTGTAAGTCTTTTACTTATGTATTTCTAGCATTTATCCTATTTTACACGAAATTTTATCATTGCTTATAGCTCTAGCTATGGTTTGGTTTACCTACTGGTGGGATCAAGTAGGTTCAATCATGACACAGAAATCAAGTCATGACAAATTGGTATCAAAACTCTAGATTCACCAGTATTATTGGTACAAGAGCAAGTATTTAGTGGAGTCTCACAGATCATAAAGATGACTTTCATCTTATCATCGAGAGGATATAGGAAATTCTTAAAATATATTTACTTCTTTCACTTATTTTATGCTAAGAGTCTAAGTTATTTTCTAAATATTCCATTGGTTTCACAATTTTGCATATGGCTAGGATGCATGCTACCGCTACGCGAGAAAAGGACCCTAAATCTATGACTAAGGATCCTATCACAGTTCGTGGATGACCTAGGGGTCAAGAACAAAAGAGAGATATAGCCCTAGCCAGAGGCTAGGATAAGGGGCTTCACCAAACCTTATTACTTCTCTCGTACTAGAGATTCCACTACCCTAACCAGTGGTCATACAAGGACCAGCCTAGCTCCACTAGGGTTTATATTTTCTTCAGCGCTCAGGGATATATTAGATTAGCTCTTGGGTTTAGTTTGTGGTGAATTATTTGGTAGTGTGCAGTCTACGGATTAGAGTGGCACTGATATAGAAGACCAGCTTATATCTACAGCTCCCAGAGTTGAGATTCCTCTTGTAAAAGTAGTTGTCCAGCCTACTTTGTCTGTTGAGAAGTAGAAGATGTTGGGTAGATTTATTAGATTGACTCTTCCTAGGTTTTCTGGTGCACCGGGTGAGAACGCTTATGAGTTCTTCATTGCTTGTAATGATAGATTCCATAATTTGGACCTAGTTGAGACTCATGGTATGAATTACACTACCATTCAATTAGATTTAGTTGCTCGACATTGTTGGATAGGCGATAACACTCATCTTACACGTCAATTTAAGTGCAAGGCGGTTGTCGTCAATATATTTACCCACTTTGGAGTCTGGGTCAAATCCAAGAGGAACATTGTGATTGGAAATCAAGTTAATTCGAAATAATAGATACTAGTTCAAATTGGGATCAACCACGTGCATTTCCATTTTTTCCCTTGGGCTGTGATTTTCAGCTAAGCCGCGATTGCACCATCTTGGCCGTGATTGCGGTTACCGTGACCATGATTAGCTTACACGACCGCAGTTTATTAACCATGCTTGACTTCTGTGATCACGTTCATCAGACTGCAACTATGTAACTGAGGCCATTCTTCTCCAGTCCATATCTTTGTTCTGTGATCGCAACTGCACTTCTTGTTTCCTTTTGATCATTTTTAAGCTCCAAACCATATCTTTCTATCCAATCAACTCTATGCCTGCAAAGTGTGGGTATTAGTGAATTTAGTCACAATTATTTCTTATTTATTCACTCAAAACAAGATAATGTGCACAAATAATGAGTGCGAATGAGTGGTGATATCACCACTCATCAACACCCCCAACTTAAAGCTTTTTCTTGTCCTCAAGCAACACTACCTCTTACTATGAGACATGATTATCTATGGCCAAATTTATACCTCAAATATCATAATGATTTCAAGCTTAGTCACGACCACAAGTAGCTTATTGTGCATGGGATATGCTATTTTCACTACACCCCTAATTATGAAAATCCATATATAAGGATGCATAAGACTTTAAAGAGTATCCACACAACAAAAACCAATACTCTAGAAGTGACTCACTTTTTGACCAAAAAGAAGTTATACTCTACTTTCCTTAATGCTTGGAAGGTGAGAAAATCACCCACCTCAACTTGTTTCATATGCCAACCTCACAAGAAAGAGCATTCCACACACCAAGCAACCAAATATGCAACAAGGAGTTTTAAGTGTAAAAACTCTCTCTCTCTCATAAAAGAAATCTCATTGCAATAAGTGTTATACCATAGGCTTGCCCCTATTTTTAATCGCCACTACAAATAAAATAAATGGTTGGAGATTGCAAAGGATATTTTAAACTTATAATGTATTTTGGGGCTAGGGTAGGATATCATTTGGGACAACATGTCTATTCCCTTCCTTGAACATATACATCACACTATTTAATCCACTTTTTTTACTATGTGCCACTCCTCTTTGATCACTTTTGTTTTCACATGCCTACTTTTTGCCTCTCTTGTTCACCCACTTTCGTCTATTCCTTTTTTCTTGAAATTTTCATGCATTTCTTTACTTTTCTTGACCCTTTTTTTCTATTTATTTGTTTTTGATACTTGGGTACTTAGGCATTTTTCTAAACACTTTGTGTCCCTAAACTTACTTCCATCAATCTTCACCAACCCCAACTTAGGCTTTTAGCCTCAAGTTGTATTTTTAAGTTCAAGGAGGGTATGGTTCAAAAGAAGGATAAACAAAAGGTTCACAACCTGTAATGTGTGTGCCAAAGAAAGATTTAAAGGCTCAAAGTGGGTAACTAAGAATTACATTTATGCATGGGTTGGCTTTTTAGGATACAGTGGTTTCCAAAGTCACAAAGATGGCCTAAGATCATTTTTCCAATGAACTACAATCAAAATTAGTTTTGAAAGACTAACAATGCAACTTCTAGATAACACAATTGTACAAGAGATAAATGAAAATAGATGACCACACATGGAATGCAAAATTTTCCAAGGGAGCTCAAATGTCCCTCCCGTTAGAGACAAAATTTGGAGTATCTATTTCTATTCACAAGTCAAAACTTTATGAAGCCACAAAAAGAGAAATAGTTTGTTACAACATTTCTCACGTCCATGTCCTTGATTTTTGAAAAAATTGGACGGAAGAGGTTGTTTATGTTGCATTAGCACCACACAATTTTGCCAAAGATGGCACAAACCGAAGCCTTAGTCTTATATTTCAGCTAAAAAAATGGGCAAACCAACCATATGGATACTCAAACTTCATCAATGGTTTACCATGTAATCCCAAATAAACAATTCTATGGGTACTCAAAATTACCATGCATCTTTGTCTCAAACCCAAACCTGACACTTTACCCTTAAGAATGTCGTCACTCAATCTATCATAGGTCAAAGTTTGTGATGCATCACCAAAATCAAAATAAAACCAAAGTAAAAAGAAAAAATAAACTAAAATTCATGACAATCCATAAAATGTGGGAACCATCATAGTACCAAACATTCCAAAAATCAAATTAAAAAAACAACATGAAAATATCAAGCGGCATCAGAATTCCACAACTCCAGAAGTGGGTACCCCCAATAGAAAAGTTATCAATGTCCCCACTGCATAATCAATTAAACATACGTAAAGGCAAAAGTCCTCCCTAAAATTGCATCAGGAGCTGATCTCTCCTGTTAAATCTGCATCCTCATTACTAGCATCATCGCATGACCACTCGGCAGGGGCCTCGTCATAACTCTCAAGCCTTGGAAAAGGGAGCTTGGTATTGGGTTTTTGGACCTTCTATAGGAAATTAACCCCTTTCCACATCTTGTTGAAGAATTTATCTCTCTTCTTCTTCCTCTTCTTCATTTTGGTATGAGAATCCCGAAGATCCCTGTGAGACTCTGCCAGTGTTAAATATGTTCTTTCGAGTCTGGCTATGGTAGCTCCTTGCATCTCCTATTCCTTCTTGTATTTCTCATAATCTGTAAGGGACACATAGGAGTGATGCCTGGTGGATGTCTCTCCCGGACCCTGAGGCAAACCTGACACTAGTTCTTTGAAGGCTCTAATATCAATACCAATATCTTCTAGAAATCCAGCAACTGATGGTCTACAAGATTCAGGCTCCTCAACTGTTGACTTGTCTAAATCAATTTTTCTATTCTAGATATGTCCAGGTGCACCCTTACCCTTGATTTTGAGTAGAGTGATAAGGGGGCTTGGTTTTACCCAGGTATCTATAGAATACTCTTCTACCTCTGCTTTTTTGCAAAGTTCAGTAATAAGAGAAGGAAAGGGAAGAGTTGTACCACCCTAAATATTGTATTGTATCCATTATTCAAGTATAATCTAGCCTATATTTAGAGAAACACCAATCATCAGATAGTCTACCATGCAATCTCACAACTTTGTGACATAAGTCATATGGGTGCATGGCAAAACTCTACTACAAATGATGTTCAACCAGATTTTGTCTTCTGTTGTGATGTCACGCATAGAGATCCCTCTTTTGGTGAATACACAGGATACCTCTCTATTAGGGCATAGTATGTCAGCCGTCTAAGTCCCTAACTCGTAGGAGGTCAGTGTAGTACTAGTTGTGACACTCTAGAGTCATGAACTAATATGATCGTAGTCTTCCATGTTGAGAACCTGCAGGCCATATAATCTGGACCATCATTAACAATTTCATATACAAACCATGCTAGAATAATCAGGTAAACTTATATGGAAGTGTTATAGACGACGTTGGAGGTAGAAAAGGACGTGTCGGTATTTTAGTTCCCTCAGATATAGCCCTCAGGTATGGCGATCATAGAGAAGTGACCGTATTTGCAGTGTTGCGATAGTTATCAGGACCACGATCGCGGTACCTCAGAGTAGATTTGACAGTTTTGAACATCTTCATAACACAATTTTAAACCCCAGCTCTTTTTCCAACTAGGCATGTCAACATTATAATCATATAATTCAAGCCTACACTGTGTGATTATACCCCTAAACATTAAGGAATTTAAGATGGAATTCATAGGGGCATTGAATTGAACACATGGTGTACACTCTAAAATTAAACATTAATTCTTAAATCTGGGTACTCAGTACTTCCCCATTAGTGCATAAACCTACTACAATAGCTCACCATAATAATAATTACAAATATGCATAAATTTAGCATTGAATCTGCCATTTCAGACCCTACTTGTAACAACATATTTTAAGCCGCAAACGATCATCAGAACGAGATAATTCACATAATACTACACACATGTCCAATAAATTTACATAAATCTTGTAATAAATCATGAATTAGAAACCCATTTAATAGCATAATCATGAATACATTCAAGCCCGACATGGAATTCATGAATTCAATAAACTTGAATTTTTAAAAGAGGTTCTTTAACTCCAAGGGTGGAAGGAAACCATTGGATGAACACCTAACATACCTTGGTTGTTAATTCTCTGAAAGTTGTGGAGAATTTCTTGAATCTTGAATCTTGAATTGGAAGCCATAGGGTTTTGTTTCTTGAGTAATTTTGAGAATAATGAGTGTTTTATCCCAAAGAATGACTTAATGCCGTGTTTTTGGGGTTGCATACGGCTGGAAAATGACCCAATTACCCCTCTAGACACGGTCTTTTAATAACTGAAAATGTGTCCAGTGATGTGCAGACCAGAACGTTGCATCGAGTTTGCGTTGGTTTACTGGAATTTACACTGAAAGTTGGGGAAAAATTATTTGTCAACGTGATGGGCAACGTGACGCATCGACCCACTGTTTGGGTCACCCAAACATGGTCCACTGTAATTACACTGAAAGCTGGGGGGGAAATTATCTGTTGATGCGATGGGCGATGCGATGCGTTGATCCACTATTTTGGTCACCCAAACATGGTTCAAACGAGGTTTGAAAAATTCAAAACTCACTCGAAGTGACCTACTGACATTCCTGATCATGAATCAACCAAAAAAATTAATATTTTAAGGTTATGAGGGTCGTAGAATAGGATAGCCAACTTATGAAGGCTAAAATACTTCTGAGTATAAACACTTAGATGAAATGTCTATGTCTGGGACCTCTTTTCAAGCTTTAACGGACTGAGTTAAACTTTGAATTTGGTGGGGTCTTACAGTTTCTCAACTCACTAAAGAGTTTGCTGCACAGAATAAGAAAGCGAAGAAGAAAAGGGGAGGAAATATCATCACAAATAATAATGATGCAGGAGCAGATCAATTCTTTTCTTTAATCTACATGGATTCTTCCTCCTTATCCTGGTGATGCACCTCGGGCTGCGAAAAGCCTGAGCCATTGGATGATTATTACATAATAAAGGATTCAGATTATATGGTTGAGGATGGGTATAAGGATGAGGATGACGAGTTGTAGTTTTGTAGTCTTTGTAAATTTTGTAGTTTACTTTTGTAACATTCATAAATTTTGTGTTGATAATTTAATTTTAATTTTTTTATTATTATGATGGTTGATTACATATTAAATCTGATTGGTGGGTTGTATTGTATAGCAGGTTTGATGGAATGTAGCATATATATGCTGTAATTTTTTTTTACAAATTACTAGAAAAACCGACCACAAGTTATCACTTTTTAAAAAATTTACTAGAAAAACCGACCACTTGCGGTCGGTAATCTGGAAATTCTTAGAAAAGAAACCACATGTGGTGTTTTTTCTAAAAATTTTACCAGAAAAACCGACCACATGTGGTCGCTTTTCTGAAAAAATAAATAAAAAGTGACTACATGTGGTCCCTTTTCTAGATTTTTTTTTAAAACGCGACCACATGTGGTCGCTTTTCTATAATTAGTTAATTATTTTTTACAAATGATTTTATTAAAAAAATTATTAAATGAATAAAAGCAACCACACGTGGTTGCTTTTTTTAATTAAATAATTAAATTTTAAATAAAAATTAATTATTTAAATATTTTTAGATAAAAAAGCAATCAGTTGTGATCGCTTTTTATATAAATTAATTAATTAATATATATAAAAGAAACCACGTGTGGTTTATTCTGTATTTATATATATTAGTTAATTAATTTAGAAAAGTTACCACCTGTGGTCGTTTTGGTAGATATAAATTAATTAATCAATTTAAAGAAATGCCACCACATGTGGTTTTTTTTTCTTAAATTAATAAATTAAATATATAAAAAAGAGACCACAAAAATTTATTTCATTAAATTTATAAAACTACCCACTGGTGGTTGCTTTTTTGAATTAAAGAAATTGATAAAAAAGAAATTTAAAAAATAATATTGAATTATAATTTTTTTTTTCAAAAGAAGAGACCACACATGGTCTCTTTTAAAATAGCAATAACTACTTTTGAGCCCACACTTTGTGGTCATTTTTTTGGTTGCAAAAGCAGGAAAACCAACCACAAGTGGTCGTCGTTTTTCCTTTTTTTTCTTGTAGTGAAAATGGATTATTAATTTCCTTATATGATCTCGTCCAATCCTCCCTCTCGAACTAGCGCTTGAGGTTGAACACCAAAGATAATAACTCAAAAACAGTAGTACTTAGTCAGTTATAGAACTCAGTGAAACTCAGTATCAATCCAGTTCAGCTCAGTATCACGAATAGTGTATTCAGTCAGTTAACAAAACTAAGTGAACTCAGTCCAGTTTAGTCAGTTAGCACGATCAGTAACAGTTTAGTCAAGCTGAGTACAATCTAGAAATCAGTTCAGTATCTATTCAGTTGGGAGTAGGAATCAACACTTAGTGAACCCAGGGATGGGGGTATTCCTTTCATTGAAGGGTTTGACCTATAGTAGCGATCCCTGTATTACAAAACTACGTAGCTTTTGTAGGTTGAGATATATTCCTACTAGATAAGGGTTGATACATCTCGTATGAGTTTTATTGCCAGTGAGGGTTGAGAAAATATCTTCTTACCAGATAGGGTTCACACCTTCCTAGGGATTTTACACCTTCGTCTTGCAATCCACCATTTACCTAAGTAGATTGATTCTCATCACATCCTCTAAGCACACTATTGAAAAGTGGTTTGAATGAGGTCTAACCCCTAACTCCAAAAATTCCTCCTCCGAAGCACTTTCACCCCGAAATGTACTACTCTTAATAAGTGGTGTTCCTTGATTCATCTTTTGTATCTAGTACAATTTCATATATTTGGACATCTTCAACATCATTTGACTCGGTTGATTAGGAAATCACTGAGTCATCTTCGCTACCAAGCTCATCATCAAAGGACCTATAAAACTCATACGTAGAACTAGCAACTTGGTTATCATAATAAGGAGAGAGGCATTTAAGAAATCACTCTAATGTCCATCTCGACCACCAAACAAAGAACAATCATACTCCCAATAGGATGACTATGGTGATTCTATCTCTCTCCAGGAAGTATAGTTATAATCTCTCCTAAAGTAGGTCCATCACAATATGGACATGGGTCATCAAGATATGACTTCCAACTACCAAAATCATATTTGTCGGAAGATACCATGGATATAGGTAAAAGAAGATAAAAATCTACCTAAAACAAAAAACAAAAGAAAATCACAAACAAATATTTACAAGCTTGAATTCAAGCAAGTAAGCTAAAAGTCCAAACTAACTTAATATGCCAAATTGTTCCCTGACAATGGCGCCATTTTTTATAATGCTCAATTTATATGAAATGCGGTCGTTGTCAATATATTTACCCAACATTAGAGTCTAAGTTGAATCCACGAGGAACAATGTCAGTGGCACTCAAGTTAATTCAAAATAATAGATACTAGTTAAATTCAAACCAATAGTACAAGAAGATAAAAATAGGGGAGATAGGTATCTACACTAATGTTTCATTTTGGGTTTTTCTAGTATAAATTTAGGGATATGAATAATTAGAGTTTAAAAAATTAAGAATGAATCTAGGAATTATGTATTACTAAGGAAAGTGACATGTGGATGCTAATAGGAAACATCACTTTAGTATATCAAGTGTGAGTAGGTTCGGTTATAGGTTTTGATGCTAGTCTTTCAACAAAACACCAAATTTTCACCCATTGATTCTTTTGAATACCTAATAGGTGTGTTCAACAATTGGTGACCAAACCCCAATTTAGGCATCCCTATTTCTAGGACAACACCCAAGGTATAGTTAACTTCACAACCACCCTTATGTTTAAGACAGTGATAGATTAGCAAACTACACACATAATTGTCTACCTTTGATTTTGTCTCCACATCCCTCTTTCAAGGATGATATGGATTCCTAAAGTTCTCTTAAAGCCCCTTTTTTTAAGATGGCTTTGAACTTTTTAGAGTTTGGAGTTTTCACCCATCAAACCCATATGGATATTTAAGGCTTTCACCTACAAATCCCAACCAAATTGGTCAAGAAATGATAAAACCCATCAACATGAACTACCAAATAGAAGATAACATTAACAAACCACACACACTTTAATCCCTATTCACATATAACCCCAAGAGGGATATCTAGATACATATAAGATAAATAAGGAATGATATACCCATACTCTCCATTGAAATCATTTATTGAATACTAAGTGAATGTTACTTCAAACTTTAAACTCCGATAAATCTCAAATGGAAGTGAGATATTCCTCCGCTTAGAAGTTAATCCAATGTATTCTTCACCCAAAATTTGTACAATATTTTTTATTCAAGAAAGGAGGCTATGAATTCAAGAACAAAATCCTAACTATTGGGGAAGATGGAATGTAAAGAAATATTCTAGGGTTTGAGTCTTTTTGTCAAAATTGGGATCATTTATATGCATTTCTTATTTTGCCCTTGGGTTGTATTCTTTCGCTAAGCCGCGATCGCACCAGCTTGGTGTCTACTGAGGCTACCGAAACAATGATTAGCTTATACGACCATGGTTGATTAACCATTCTTGACTGTCGTGATCGCTCTCATTAGACTACGACCGAGGGAACTGAGGCCATTCTACCCCAGGTCTTTAACTGTACTTCTTGTTTTCTTTTGATCATTTTTAAGCTCGAATCCACATATTTCTATCCAATTAACTCTATGACTTTAAAGTGTGGATATTAGTTTATTTAATCATAGTTATGTCTTCTTTATTCACTCAAAATAAGGTAATGTGTGTGAATGATTAGTGTGAATGAGTGGTGAAATCACCACTTATCAATAGGTTATCCTGATTACAATCCAGCTAGATCTCCCTCATTGACATGGACTTAATTCTCTCAGGTTTTCTTAGAGAATTATATGCCTCAAGCCTTAAATATTGCTTAATGGACCTTCTCTCAAGATTGGATTAGGGATGCATGACTATTGTGGAGTGTGAGGCTTGATTTCATATTTTGGTTAGGCATGCTCATCTATCTTACCAATTGAGTATGAGTGAGTTCAATAATTTTTGTGGGGATTAAGGCTTTCTCTTCACATGTATACATAGATTTTGGTTGATACAGGTAGATTTTTTATTGATATTTCTAATAATTCATAAATTATAGAGAATATGCATTGTGAAGTCCAAGGTGGCAATGATAAGAGGCTGTGATATTAGGGCAATTTTAGTAAGAGCCAGAGCGGATCACGGTTCAAAGACAATGGTTCTCAGGGTAGGTACCCTCTACATCAACTTTATAAGTTCAGGGTCAGTCTAGTAGGCCTATTTATATTGCATATCAGCTTACAAATAGAGGCTAGTCTAGTTACAATGATTATCCTGGACAGAGTAGTGAACAACCTCCAAGAGGTTCATTTTTTTCCATTTTTGCTGTGGTGGTTACTTTGGGTGATCAAAATCTTCTGGTTTCAGTATAGCGCCTGGGGTGTTTTTGGTTGTGGGTCCTTTGACTATTTCTTGAGAGAGTGTCCCAATCATGGGGAAATTATTCCAGCAGCTTAGAGCATTTCATCAATCGCTCCTAACTATAGGTGGTATGCATGATCATCAGAGTGTTTCCCAAGGTACTCATGGAGGTCCTCATGCAGGTTGAATAGGAGATAAGTAAGAAGACCATCCATGTAGTGAGAATGGTCAGTCTTATACATACTTTCCAGACACGAGATGGAGTCTTGAAATATTATCATTATAGGTATAATTTTAATATGAAATTTGCCAACTTTTTCTTTATTTGATTGGGGATCCACCTATTCTTATGAATCTGCTTATTATGCACCAATGTTTAGATTATTTTGTGCATGGATTATGTTCCCTATTTAGGTCAGGTAATAACACCGGGGGAGAATGTGCAAAACATACATCAATCCCGTGAGGCATTTAAGATTCATGTGTATTAATGCACTCAACACTCTCCTCAAGCTAGGAAGGTGTGAAGACGTCACATATTCCTAGCTTTGAATTAAGATGCACCTGCTTTACTTTGCTTAGACCTTTGGTTAGCATACATGCAGGCTGATCCGGAGTTGACACATAATTGGTTGTGATTATGCCTCCCTTATGAAAAATCAATTAATATCAATTTGTTCTATCCTTTCATTATAAATAGGATTTGTCGCTATTTGAATAGCAGATTTACTGCCAGAAAATACTTTAGCAAGCAAGTTACTTTAATTCTAATTTCTCTCATCAATCCCAGTATCCAAACAAGTCCAATTGTGACTACTGCAAGACTTTTGAACTCTGCCTCAACTAATCTTTTAGAAATATTGGTCTGTTTCAATAATTTCCAAGCCATAACAGAGCCACTAATTGTTATACCCCATACTTTTTGTTAGTTCAGCTCAACTCCTAGTGCTTGCATAAGAGGCTAAAAGCCTGAAAATTTAGCAATGTGTTGAGGACTTAGCCCTTTTTAAGACCTTCTAACTTCGAGGAATTTTAAGTTGACCTTCCAGACTTTGAGAGGATATTTTTTATTGATTCATATTCAGGGATGTAAGGAGCATGTCTCGAGTAAGGTTTGAATTTTTCGAACGAGGATTGGGTCACATTTGGATTTCAATTCTAGTATCTCAATGCGATTCCACCACGTCGCGCCAGGGATAGAAATAAGACACTCATCGTATCATTGTGAAGGTGTATTTGTCAGGTTCTTGATACATAATTCGAATGCATGTGGAATGATCTTTATACCAGTGTGTGAAATGCTTTTTAGGTTAAGAATGTTCATAGAAATCACTTAGATCCAAGTTGAGCTAAGAAACTTAGATTCGTCCAAAGTTTGGTGTTCGATTCTACAAGGGTCAACTTTGACAGTGTATAACTTTTGATGCATGTAGAATTTTTCAGCTCAAGACCCACCAAATTGTATATTATTGAGTCAGCTTTCAAACGATACCAATTTTGTCTTTAATCTGATACTCGAGCAGGAAGTTATGATCATTTTTGTCAGAATAATTAAGCCACTGCGATTATACCGTGTCACGCTGAGCCATCAAAACGTAATCCAAATTATGAATTTTGGTTTAAATGAGTGAGGGGAAATTGTATCTTTTCCCACCTCAACCTAGGTCATAAAAACACGATTTAAGATGTCAGTTTAAGCATTATTTGCTCATTCTCCTTCACTTTTATCTCCAAGAAACCCTAATCTAATCCCAAGAACATCAAATTCAATCCTCATCTTCAAGAACAATAAAGAATTAAAGTTTCCCAATTCAAGAAATCTTTCAAGATTTTATTTCTTCTTCAAAATTTAAACTTTTAAGGTATGTGGGAGTTCATCCATGAGTCCCCATTCATCCATGGAGCCTAAAACCTTGTCTTTCAGTTAAAGAATGAATTTTTCGATCATTATGTTATTTTTGATGTTCAAGAAGGATTGAATTTAATATTTTCATGGTGTTTTTAATTCAATTCAGTCGATGTGTAATTCCATACAAGATTTTTAATTTCTCATTCCATGAATTTAAGCTTCCTCATGCTTTATTCAAGCAAATTCTGTGATAGACCCCAAATTCATGATTTTACTCATGTTTCAAATTCATGTTTTCCACATGTTTGATGAAATTCCCATATCACGTTCAATAAATTTCAAGATGAATTCCAAAATTATGAATTTTTTATTGTAACTCTATTGTTCCATCATGTTAAGACATTCTTATGTTCAAGCTATGATTTTACATGTTTTGATAAAATGCTCATGTCCTATTTCAAGCGAATTATATGTAAATTCCCCAATCCATAATTTTAGTTATGTAATCATGTTATGCTCCCATGTTTAAGATATTTCCATATTCAAGTTCATGATCCACACATTTTTGATGAATTGTCCCATGTTAAAGTATTAATCTCCATGTGTTTGATGAAATGCCCAAGTGATGGGCTTCTTTAAATAATGCTTTCTTATTAAGGTTTCGAAACTTTAGTATGTCCCTGCCATTATTGCTATCAAGTCCTGAGGGTTTTGAATACCTGAAATCTATCCATTTCAAGAATCACATCAATCTACCATATCCAGAATAAAAAGGTCAACATAAGTGTCAACAACATTAACAGTCACAACATATGATCTGAAAACCCAATCCACTACTAAAGAATCACCCATGGGAGTAGACACACGCAATGAAACATATAATAAATCACAATACAACTCCAACCATGGTGTATAATAAGAAAATATATAAGAATAAGTGGATCCTGAATCAAATAAAGTAAGGGCCGACTAGCGACACACTAAAATCATACTTGTAACTACAATATCCGAAGTCTCAGTCTCAGGTCTAGCAGGTACTGCATAGAACTAACCACACCCATCACTTGGCTGGGCACCTGACCTACCTCCTGTCTCTCCCGCCTGAGAACCTTCTCGAGTATCCTAGAAACCACCTCTATGACCCTGAGAACCACCTCTAGTTACGGGATAAACTGCTTTAATAGGGGAAACACCCTGAGATGAAACAACAATTGCCCTACGACTAGGGAAATCCTATAAATAGTGATTAGGAAGTCCACAAGTAAAATAGGAAACTTGAGTTGAATCAAAATCAATAGTTCTGGCTAACCCAGAATAACCACCACGTCAAGAATAACCAAAAAATTAACCTCTCGAAGACTAACCACTTCCCTTATCAGGGAAGTCTTTGGTACTAGACTAACCTCCATCAGTGATCTGAAGTGCTGCCTGAATAGGTCGCCTAGGCTGACTGTGAGGCTGATAGGATGGATGCGGAGGATACCTTCTCCGAGAAATACCAAATCTGGGTTGGGAACTACGACGGCTCCTACTAAATTTTCCCTAAAATCTAGGACTTTTATCACTACTCTCACGATGCATCTCCTCCATCAGTCCAGCGTGATCTGCCACCTCAGTAAAAGATCTACCTGTAGCAACTAAACTCTAAGTAGACATACAAATATGAATTCTCAACCCTCTAACAAAGCATCAAAACCTCTCATACACGGTTTCCAGAATAAAAGTCGCATGCCTAGCCAACTCATGAAAATGAGCCTAATATTCTAAAACTATCATGGAGCCCTGCTCAAATCTAGAGAACTGATCCCTCAAGCGATCTCTATAGATGCGGGGCATATACTTCTCTAAGAATATTTCAGAGAATTGAGTCCATGAAAAAGGAGAAAATCCAGCTAGTCTAGAATCCATAACACCTCTCCACCAATGTCGAGCAACCAAATCCAACAAAATATGGTGTAATCCGCACCACGAGCCTCAAAATTCCTAAACTACGGAGCCAATCCTCACAAAAAATCAAAAACTCATATGCATTCTCGCCTGAAGAACTAGAAAAACCTAGGTGGAGATAATCTCATGAATTTACCCAACATATTCTGCTCATCAGAAGACATAGCAGGATGGGAAACCATTGGCTAAGATACTATTGGTTGAGCAACCTCCGGTGCAGAAGGAACCTCAACTTTGGGAGCCACAGCTACAGGTTACGCCTCTGCCTTAGTAATACTCTGATCAGTAGACTATGTACTATCGGATGGCGCACCACCAACTAAATACAAAAGCTAAACCAACACATACCTGAGCACTAAAGAAGAAATAAACCTTGGTGGAGCCTAGGCTAGTCTGTGGCCCACCACTAGCTAGGGCGGAAGAATCTCTAGCTCAAGAGTAGGAATAGGACATGAGGAAGACGTCTTATCCTATCCCCAAGTTGGGGACACATCACTTGGCTACACACGATCTCTAAGTCATTCAAGAAAAGGAGTAGGATTCTTAAGATCAATTTCAGGACCCTCATCTCATATACCGGTAGCACGTGTCCTATCCATATATGAAAGAGTAAAGTCAAGAGAATATTTCTACAAACCAACTCATACTTTTAGCACAAAATGAGTGAAAGAAGTGATGGAATCATAGCCTCCCTAAGATAGGAAAGGGACATCCTCGTTCTGATCCGCAGGACTCTACTAGACACTTGCTCTTGTACTAAAAATATCGGTGAAACCTTGCTCTGATATAAATTTTTCACTATACAATTTATGATTCATGATAACACTTATTAAATTTTGCTAATAAGTAAGACAAACCATAATCCAGAGCTAACACAATGGGTTAATTAGGTGGGTAATGCCCAACATAGGCAAAATTTTAAGAACATAATTTATAAATAGAAAAGGTTCTAAATAAAATAAATAGTCAATACAAGATACCAATCCTACGACCTGGTAGATCCAGTACAAAAGCATCTAATAGTTTTAATACAACTCAAAGTCTAGAATAGTCAATACACCTATCTCAAAACAAATGACTGAACATAAAGATAGAGCGAAATGGGCGACTCAAACTCTAAGAACTCACCATATCTTCAGAAGTCAATCATCGTATGAACAAAGATCAATGGCGACAACTATAACTCAAATCTTCACCAAAAAGGTACAGAAGTTTAATATAAGTACAAAAACAATGGGTACTCACTAGGCATCATCGGTTGACTGAGCTAAATCATGATATAAATATGATAAAATGCAAGATAACATAACTAAGTCAGTGTATAGAAATGAACTTGAATCGCCTCCAACATTGTTGTACATAATAAGCAATTAAATTGAAATTACAATATAATATAATGCATCAGCACGTGTAAACCCTCGCTCAAACATATTGTATAAATAATTCAGAATAATAACACATCATAAAGCATCAACACAAGCAAACATAGCTACAAAATTGGCTCCCATACGCCAATTGGTGTAGAACAGTAAGTAACTAGTCATAGTCTTCCACACAACTATAGAGTATACTCAAGAGAAGAATACAACAATCAACCAACATTATAGCTAACTTCCATCACCGCTTAACGATCATTCCATAATTATCATCAATATGCCAATAACCAAAATTATCAAAATTTACCAATATTCCATAATACTACCATCATTTAACAACCTTATCATCAGTATTCAAAAGTCACCATTTATTAGCTAACCATCTTTTATTCACTGATCCATTTAATAACTAGTCATCATTCAATAACTATTTTCCATATATCCACTAATCATTTGTTATCAACTAGCCAATATTTATCAACTAATTACCCTTTACCAACTAATCCATGTTTATCAACTAGTCATGATTAGTCACTTAAATATTATCCACCACTAATCCTTATTTATGACTATTCATCAACTATACCACTTTATAAAAAATTATCACTCTAGGGCTATAACCAGCACTCTAATATCAATAACATACCCAAATTTTACATAAGTATATATAAGCATATAATTTTCAGACATAGGGCATAGCCGGACTTGAACTAGTAGATGTATACATAGGCACCTCAATATAATCATCCTCTAGCCTTTTCGGGTAACAATGCATCATCATAATCATCCTTCGATCATATCGGATACATATCATCATAATCATCCTCCGGCCTTGCCAGGTATCAACATATCATTACAATATCCTCCGGCCTTATCGGGCATCAATATATCATCACAATATCCTCAGGCCTCATCAATTATTAATACATCATCACAATATCCTTCAGTTTTATCGAGTATTAATATTATTATCATAATTATCCTCCAGCCTTTTTGAGTATCAATACATTATCACAATACCCTCCGATCTTGCCGAATATTAATATCATCATCACAATTATCCTTCGGCCTTGCTGGGTATCAATATATCATCACTATATCCTCTGGCCTTACTAAGTATCAATATCATCATCATAATTATCCTCCGGCCTTAGCGGGTATCAATGTATCAGCATAGGAGGTAGAAAAATCAACATGAGTATTAATACAATTAAACATCATGATTTCAAGTATAATCAATAGTGTAAATTTCCATGTAATCAATAAACATGACTTCTAGCATCATTAACATTATAATTTCTAATATCATAAATAAAAATGATTTCTAGCATGATTACTAGCATAATTCTTTAGCATGACCATAGTCATAAGTAATATCATGAGAAATGACGTATCGATAGAATAATCCATGGCTTATCATTAGCATAAAAGATAGTTTATAATATTCAATAGCTCCTCATAAGCTTAAAAAATAAATCATATGTCTGGCCTAATCATTTAGGCATTTCTTTCAATGCCATCCGTCATAACTAACAATTACCAAGGTTCCTCAATATTACCTCAAAGGGGTATTCTCAAAGCATTTAGTAAGCATATAAGGGTCTCAAGGTAACTATTCATCAATCTTGACTTTTGGTGAGTCAAAGAGCCCACTTCAAAATTATCGAAATACATTCTAAGTCAAATACTATCCCAGACTAGGCTATGGTATCTAAATCCACACTTACATGTATATCAAGCCACTATTAATTCTTCTTAAGAACTTTAACTAATTCAAATGGGAACTAAGGCAACCTCCATTAATGTAAGCAACTAAGGCTAAATCTTAACCTAAGCATGATTACCTAGGTGTTTTACTTAGTCTAGAGCAAACTAAGGCATGTTCATGCTAAACATGAGTAATGAAGTTCAATTCACCTAAGGTATAAGGAACTAGCTAAGTAATTCAACTCTTCGGTTTCAATTTAGCCTAAATGGTCAAACTAAACCCAAATCAAGCTAAGTTGTAAGTTTTCTTCTAAAATGGGTGAAAACCAAGCTAAGTTTGGGCTAAAATAAAGCCCTAATGGTTTTGGGGTCTTAAGCAAATAATCAAGAAGTTTCACCAAGAAAATAGTAAATTCTTACCTTAAATTAGAATATAATTGTGAAAACAAATGTTAATCTATCTTTCCAATATCCTAGAAGCTTTAATTTTAATAAATATGACTCCTTAGGGTTTTTCCTCTAAAGAGAATGATGAAGAGTAGCCCAAATTCTGGAAAATAGGGCCATTTTATACCCAGTCCGGGTACTCGGGGGTCGCTATTGCAACCCTGAGGTATGCAATCACAGCATCCCCTAACTTACCACACGAGCACGATCGCAACAACCTTTTGTAATCATATGATCTCCTTTACACACGGAGTCGCGATTGCGGTCCATGGAGTGGCGATCGCGGTGTAATAGAAATCTGATGCACCAGATTTTGTAAGTTTAAGAATGGACTCGACCAGGTGCTTGAGATTCATTCAAAATATCATATACGCAAATTCGATGTTCCAGATGAAATGGCACATAATTTTTTCATATGAGGTCGTTTCAACCAAATATGGGTCCCACACCCATATATCATTTTCTTCACTTTTCGATCAATAGGTCGAAATGATACCGTCTACCTTAGGACCCAAAATAAAGGTCTACCTAGAATGAAATTGACATGATAGAGTTGCTGGCATATTCAAAGTTTACATTCGAGATTGTTTTATAGAAGTTTTCACCCGATGGTTATTTGGAACCAATGAAGACTTTTAAATAGGGAATTGACTCTAAAAACCAAATGAATTTCTTGGTTACCAAACTGTCAGTTCCAGCAAGTCATAAATGACTTGGGGCAACTATGAATAAGCTCTAATGGTAAAAATAGGTGGAAATATGAAAAATAACCCAAAGGGTAATTACATATAGGTGGTTTAGACTTGATTTTATAGGTTTGAGAATCAAATCTCGGCTAATGTTGATATGGTCTAGGATTCTGAGATGAGCTCCATTACTGCTGACATGACTGTACTCAAAAAAATGGTCCAGATTCTTACTGTGTGGACTATACTCGTTGCTTCTCCCACACCTTTTTTATGCCTTTAATAGTGGAACTTGAAGTGGTCGTGGAATTTATGGTCTCAGGCTATTACGCCAGGCCCTCGAGAGTTAAGGTAAGGATACGAATTTAGAGGAGATGGGTGAGGTTTTTAGCCCCATTGAAAGAGGTCCTGAGAAAAATGAGGTGAGAAGGGAAAAAAAAGTTGAAAGATAAACATGATGAGAGCGAAGGATTATATACAGACCTCTGAGGTAGGGATTCTTGAAGAATTTACTAACCACCAATAGTTGAGGTGGTAAAGCAGAGTATGGGGTCCATACAGACTTCCCTCATAGTTAAGACATTGGATACATTGACCGACGTTGATTCCCATATAGCTGAGAGTGCCTTGATTTTAGATGAGGCCATGAGAGGTGCAGAGAATGGAGGAATCCCATATCGAACCCCAACTGATCAAACTATGATGGGCGTCTAGTACGTTCTAGGTATGTCACTTGACCCAGTATTTATTTTCCATGATTTTATGCGATAAAGACATTACATGATTTCTTAGTTGGGGGTGGAGGTGTACCATAATAGAGGTCTTTATTGCCATAATTCTTTTTCCTAAGCCTTGCTATCATAGTTAGAACCAACATATTTAGGTGTGTATTTATGTTTTTGTGTTAGTTTATGTGTTATGTGTAACTATAGTAAATTGAGAAAACTAAGTGCAGTCAAAAGTATATAAGAGCATGCAAATAGTTTATGATCTTGTTAAATAATACCCCTCCAAAATTTATTTTGTGTTATGTTATGTTCTTTCTTGAACTGTAATTGATTTTTAGATCTCTTCATGACATTAGTATTTTTATTTTTGTTTTGTGTTGTGTGCTTTCTTAAAATTTAACCATTGTTTGGATCTATTCATGACATTATTATTATTAGTTCGATAACCTAACCTGACTATGAATGAACAAAATAGGTAGTGACTGAGATAATAGCCCTAAGCCGAGAGTTTTGAGAATGTACTTGGTCAGTGTATATGCGGTGTAAAACTTACATAGTTAGTCTTTCTAAAGTTGTAGGACAGATGTTTAGGAAAGGATCATAGGCCATTTTTTAAATAAGTCCACTAAAAGTCTAATAAGTTTGCTAAATAAAACAAAATATCCCTTGAACCTAATTAGATCTTTTGTATTAATTACCTTATTCACCTTCTCGATTTTCACAATAAACCTACTTTGACCTTGGTCCCTCCTTGGACTCTATGTACCTCAACTTAGTTAAATCACCTAAGTTGAGCATGGCTACTGTAGGGGTGTATAAAAAGTTGGATATGAAGAATGTATAGTAAAAAAAGGATGTTGGTGTGGTGTGAAAAGAAAAAAAAGAAAAAGAAAAAGAAATAATAATAGAGATAAGTTGAAAAGAAGAAGAATAAAAAATAAAAGATGGATAAAAAAACTGCACCCGGGGTCCAAAAAAGTAAACAATTAAAAAGAGAAAAGAAATAAAAGAAGGGAGATAGAGCGGAAGCGAGATCTAGAGTAGTGTCAAGGAGGGTTAGTCACTATCAGTGTTATCAATGGCATTCACCATATCGCTAATGGAGAATAGAGAGGAAAGGTGAGTCAAGGTAGTGTTTCCCCTTCCTTCGTGGCGCTGCGACCTACGAAAGGGGATACCAAGGTGAGAATAGCGACATGGAAAAGCGAGACGATAAAGGTGATGCCTTTTAATATTATTTTTTTAAATAAGGTTTTAGGTATAAAAGGTAATTTCAGGGATTTATATCTATTTTGGTTTGCCTCACTTATTGCTTGGCGACTGTAATCAAGACCTAAGACAAGTACGACTGTGACTGTGACTTTGTGAGCTATTTCGACGATCGTCGATGGTGACTTCAGGGACTGATAAGTGTCATTTTCTCTTATTTTTTCTACTTTATTTTTCTTCTTACTCCGTCAATTGGTACATATTTATTTTTTCTTATTTTTTTCTTGTTTTCTTCTTCCTATGATTTTCTCCTCTATATTTTTTATTCTATTTCTTCCTTTTTTGTTTTCCAAAAAGAGTACAGTGTATTATTGTAAGTTTGTAATGGTAAACAATATGTAAAAAAATTAGTAAACAGTATGTAAGAAATCTATTTCTTATAACTTATATAATATACTAATTAATATCGTAATTATTTGATGGCTTGATCAGTAACAACAATTTTAATGGCATCTTAATCTACTAGTAGCAAACAAAGGGATATTGGATGAAATTATGGTACGCAAGGAACATCAAAAGATGCAGTGATATGTAGTTTTCGTCAATGTACTATAAATGGTAGTTTACTTAGTTCAAGCAACATTTGATAGGTGGAAATAAAAATGTCAAACTTGTTCGGCAAATATTAAGGATGAAGTAAAGGCATTTGTCGATTGCAAGGCCATGTCAAATCCAAATAAACAAAGATATCTTCCATTGTACAATATCATTAATGATGATGATATGGATAAACATGAGAAAATGATTCCTCCCTCCAAATCTCAAAGAATGTCTTCAAGTGTTAATGTATCATCCTCGGTACTAGATGTGACAAAAGGTTATATAAATAAATTTGTCATAGAAGCCATAACATAATACAAATTTTGAAAAGGCAGGAGTTGGATGAGGACCAGGACTTGATGACCCAAAAATGATCTTAAGAGAGCAGGCTGTAAATGTTGTCATGTTATAGATGTATGATGCAAGCCTCCCATTCAGTTGTGTCAATTATGATTCATTTGCTATCTTTATAGAAATGGTAGGACAACATTGAATAGGAATGCATCCACCTACCTATCATGAAGTTAGAGTTACCCAGTTAAATAAAGAAGTGAAGAAAGTAGATGCACTTATTGAGAAATATAAAGTTTAGTGGAAAAAGTATGGTTGTTCTATCATGATAAATAAATGGAAAACATGCAATGAAAAAATGATCATTAATATTTTGGTGAATTTTTTGATAGGTAGCATCTTTCTTGGTCTGTTGATTCTACCAATGAGTCTACCACTGACACTAAAATGTACACCTTGTTTGAGAAAACAATTGAAGAAACTAGACTAGAAAATATTGTTCAATTTGTCACTGATAATGCCACTGAGAATGTGAAAGCGGGGGAGCTTATGAGGGTTGTGTACCCATATATCTACTGGACTCCATGTGTTGCTCATTGCATCAGTTTGATATTTGGGCACATATTAAAGATTAATTCATATTCTTTAGGTAATAGTTAATAGATCTTTTCTTTTTTAGTTATTACTAAAGTCTAAATAATTATAAAACTAATAACTAATGTAATATGTCTTTTATAATTTTTAAGAAGGCCACCAAGGTAGTTTCTTACATAAGTCAGGGTCGTTGTTTTTGAATTTGAAGAGAAAATTCACCAATGAAAGAAATTTAGTGATATTGTCCATGACAAGATTCGCAATGACCTTTTTGACTTTGGAGGATCAACAAACAAAGAAAGAACTTGAGAAGCTTGGTCATCTCTAATGAATAGAATTTGGGTCAATTTGTAAAGGATGTTTTGCGGAAAGAAGTTTCCGTCATTTTTATTCTACATACTTCTTGAGTGATGTTGTCAAAGCTCTTAAAGTTTGTAGTCCTTTGGTCTGATTAATTTTCTTGGTGAATGGGAAAAAAACAAAGGACTATATGCTTGAAGTAATGGATAAGGCGAAGTAAAATATTCAATGGGACTTTGATTGAATTTAGCGGCATTATGAGAATGTCCTCAAAATAATTGATACAAGGTGGACTGACCATCTCAAATGACTTTTGCATTTAGTAGGGTATGTTTTGAATCCAAAATTATACATAAGATCCACTATGGATGAAGAGAAAATTGCTAAAGTTTGGAGAGTGACTATACTTGTGTTGAGATGATGGTCCCCGATCTTTCCACGTAAGATTTTCTAGTTGTTGGCTGAGCTTGTTAAGTACAAGAGTACAAATGGATTGTTTGCTTCTGATCAAGCTGTTAGAGCAAGAGACACAAGGTCACTGGGTTAGGGAATTGGTTTAGTTGTCTTTGTTATACCTTTAGTTCTTACGTAAATTTTAAACTTTATATACGTATTAACCTTTAATTTTTTTTCTATAGTTGAGTGTTGGTATTTATTTGGCAGTGGAAATTTGAATTTACTAAAGTTTGCCATGAGAGTATAAAGTTTAACTTGCAGTGCATTTGGATACGAGCAATACTGAAGTGAGTTTGAACACATGAGAATGATTTATTATATTCTACTTTATATATGGAAATGATTATTATTAGAATCTAATTAGTAATTACTTTATTACGTACAGTTTCATTCCAAGAAAAGGAACCAGTCCGTTGGTATTTGAGAAGTAAGTTAGTGACTTGAAAATATTTAAGTGTAGGTACTTAAAATGTGGACTTATGTTTTGAATTTAGTTAAGTGTGGTCACTTGAGAAGTGCATTAGTGAGTCCAAAATATTTAAGTGTAGTTACTTGAAAGGTGGACTTGTGTTTTGAATATAGTTAAGTGTGGTCACTTGAGAAGTGAGTTAGTGACTTGAAAATGATTAAGTGTAGGTACTTGAAATGTGGACTTGTGTTTTGAATTTAGTCAAGTGTGGTCACTTGAGAAGTGCAATAGTGAGTCAAAAATGTTTAAGTATAGTTACATGAAAGGTGGACTTGTGTTTTGAATATAGTTAAGTGTGGTCACTTGAGAAGTGAGTTAGTGACTTGAAAATGTTTAAGTGTAGGTATTTGAAATGTGGACTTGTGTTTTGAATTTAGTTAAGTGTGGTCACTTGAGAAGTGCATTAGTGAGTCGAAATTTTTTAAGTGTAGTTACTTGAAAAGTGAACTTGCGTTTTGAATATAGTTAAGTGTGGTCACTTAAGAAGTGAGTTTGTGACTTGAAAATGTTTAAGTGTAGGTACTTGAAATGTGGACTTATTTTTTAAATTTAGTTAAGTGTGGTCACTTGAGAAGGGCATTAGTAAGTCAAAAATGTTTAAGCTTAGTTACTTGAAAGGTGAACTTGTGTTTTGAATATAGTTAAGTGTGGTCATTTAGAGTGAGTTAGGGACTTAAAAATATTTAAGTGTAGGTACTTGAAATGTGAACTTTCATTTTGAATTTAGTTTAGTTTGGTAACTTGTGAAATGACTTAGTGACTTGAAAATGTTTAGGCGTAGGTATTTGAAATGTGAACTTTTTATTTTGAATTTAGTTTAGTTTGAACTTGTGAAGCGATTTAGTGACTTAAAAATGTTTAAGTGTAGGTACTTGAAATCTAGATTAGTGTTTTGAATTTAGTTAAGTCTTTTCACTTGAGAAGTGCATTACTGACTCGAAAATGTTTAAGTGTATTTACTTGAAAGGTGGACTTATGTTTTCAATATAGTTAAGTGTGGTCACTTGAGAAGTGAGTTCGTGACTTGAAAATGTTTAAGTGCAGGTACTTTAAATGTGAACTTTTCATTTTGAATTTAGTTTAGTTTGGTAACTTGTGAAGTGAATTAGTGACTTGAAATGTGTAAGTGTAGTTACTTGAATTAGTGACTTTTTGTTTAAATTTAGGTACTTCAAATGTGAACTTGCGTTTTGATTTTAGTAAAGTATGGTCACTTAAGAAGTGAATTAGTGACTTGAAAATGTTTTAGTGTAGGTACTTGAAATATGAACATTTCATTTTGAATTAAGTTTAGTTTGGTAACTTGTGAATTGAATTAGTGACTTGAAAATGTTTAGGTGTAGGTATTTGAAATGTGAACTTTTCATTTTGAATTTAGTTTAGTTGTGTAACTTGTGAAGTGAATTGGTAACTTGAAAATTTTTAGGTGTAGGTACTTAAAATGTGAACTTTTCATTTTGAATTTAGTTTAGTTTGGTAACTTGTGAAGTGACTTAGTTACTTGAAAATATTTAGGTGTAGGTACTTGAAATGTGAACTTTTTATTTTGAATTTAGTTTAGTTTGATAACTTGTGAAGTGAATTAGTGACTTAAAATATTTAAGTGTAGGTACTTGAAATATGAACTTTTCATTTTTAATTTAGTTTAGTTTTGTAATTTGTGAAGTGACTTGAAAATGTTTAGGTGTCGATACTTGAAATGTGAACTTTTTATTTTGAATTTAATATAGTTTGGTAACTTGTGAAGTGACTTAGTGACTTGAAAATGTTTACGTGTAGGTACTTCAAATGTGAACTTTTCATTTTGAATTTAGTTTAGTTTGGTAACTTGTGAAGTGAATTAGTGACTTGAAATATTTAAGTGTAGTACTTGGAATGTGAACTTTTTATTTTGAATTTAGTTTAGTTTGGTTAATTGTGAAGTGAATTAGTGATTTGAAATGTTTAAGTATAGTTACTTGAAATTATTAATTAGTAACTTTTATTTTGAATTTAGGTACTTGAAATGTAAACTTGTGTCTTGATTTTAGTAAAACGTGGTCACTTGAGAAGTGAATTAGTGACTTGAAAATGTTTAAGTGTAGGTACTTGAAATATGAACTTTTCATTTTGAATCAAATTTAGTTTTGTAACTTTGTGTAGTGAATTAATGACTTGAAAATGTTTAAGTGTAGGTACTTGAATTATGAATTAGTGACTTTTGTTCAGAATTTAGGTACTTGAAATGTGAACTTGTGTTTTGATTTTAGTAAAATGTGGTCACTTGAGAAGTAAAATAGTGACTTGCAAATGTTTAAGTGTAGGTACTTGAAATGTGAACTTTGCATTTTGAATTAAGTTTAGTTTGGTAACTTGTGAAGTGAATTAGTGACTTGAAAATGTTTAGTTGTAGGAACTTGAAATGTGAACTTTTCATTTTGAATTTAGTTAGTTAGGTAACTTGTGAAGTGAATTAGTGACTTGAAATGTTTGAGTGTAGTTACTTGAATTATGAATTAGTGACTTTTGTTTTGAATTTAGGTACTTGAAATGTGAACTTATGTTTTGATTTTAGTAAAGTGTGGTCACTTGAGAAGTTAATTAGTGACTTGAAAATGTTTAAGTGTAGGTACTTGAATCGTGAACTTTTCATTTTAAATTAAGTTTAGTTTGGTAACTTTGTGAAGTGAATTAGTGACTTCATATGTTTAAGTGTAGGTACTTGGAATATGAACTTTTATTACTTGAACTAATTACTTGAATGTGATTGATTGTGTAGATGGAACCTGATTATAGCTGAATATATCAATGAAATATTGATAATAGAATGGACGAGGCTGAGAATGAGGATGCGGATGATGAGTTGTAGTTTTTAGTCTTTTGTATGTTTTGTATTTTGAATTTTGAACCTCGATAAATTTTATAAATAATTTGATTTTTAATGCTTGTATTCTTATGGTGGTTGATTGCATATTAAATGATTGGTGGACTGTATTGTATAATGGAATGTAGCATAGCTATCTGCTGTTATTTGTTTTACAAAACTGCCAGAAAAACTGACCACATGTGGTCGGTTTTCTATAAAATTTTCAATATTTTTTTACAAAATTACTAGAAAAAATGACCACAAGTGGTCGTTTTTTTTATAAATTAGTTAATTAATTTAAATAAAATTGACCACGCATGGTCGGTTTTTTATAAATTAATTATTTAATTCAAATAAAAAATCGACCACAAGTGGCCGGTTTTAAAAAAGCTACCATTCCGACCATGCATTTTAGTCGATTTTTTTATCGTAAATGCAGTAAAACCGACCACATATTTTTTTTAGTAGTGGGGATACCCAAATGAATCTAATGGATATTAAATGATAATAATTTGATCGACTGACCATAATTTGACATATTGGTGAAATATTGGCCATCTGTTTTTAAAATAGTCAGTGGGTGTCCTTGTCTCATGATTCATGAATGCGTAAATGTCAAACTCTAATTTCGCCTCTGTGTAGAGTTACTTTCTATATATATTTTTAACACATAACATGTCATACTCATTGTTTCTTTCTATTTTATACTTGTATCACTACTAAAAATCATTTCAACCACCATTAATCATTTGTATAATGAGATATATTTCATACTTGAAATAGGTAGATATGTACATCCGGGGATGTGTTTGTTGTGTCACGTAATTTTTCTTTACATTTAATCCACTAAGATCACCACGTGCACATTTCTATATGATAAAAGAAATGTATATTTAAAAATATAGGAAAAGGGTGTACCGAAGAAAAAAAGAAAAGGAAAGTGTTGTTAGAGGTGAAATCGGCATTTAATGTTTTTAGATTTGAGACTCTAGCTCATTTAATTTATTGAGTTTTAAATTAGTACTAATTTTATATAAAAATTTCTTAAAACAAATGAAGTGTTAAAAAGTTCCACATTGGCTGAAAATGTAGTGTGATCGCTTATTGATTTTATTTACAAAAATTGACCTCTTGTGGTCTCTTTTATTTTAAATATTATATTAGAAATAATATTTAAAAAGCGACCACTTGTGGTAGCAAGTGGTCGCTTTTGGATTTTAAAAATATTAACAATGAAAATTATTTAAAAAATCGACCACTTGTGGTCGCTTTATGATTAATTCTTTTTTTAAAAAAATGAGACCGTTTGTGGTCTCTTTTCTTTAAAAATTAAACTAAAATATTTATATAAAAGCGACCACAAGTTATCACTTTTTGATTAAAAAAATATATTTTAATTATTATATGTAAAATTAAATATATTTTTAATATATATATATATATATATATATGTTTTAATTACGCCAACCATACGTTGTCAATAACCTATATAATAATAATAAAAAAATCAATTAAATTTAAATTTTGTAAAAAAATTATACTAAAAAAGAAAGTAAGAGATATATTAAATAAAGTAAATAAATTACGTTAAACATAATCTTTATCTTTTACTTATGTTACAATATATAAAATAAATATATTTTTCGGTGTATATACGTTAAATTACGTTAAACATAATATTTGTATAATGAATAGGTCTATATCATACAGTTGAGGTAATAATACTATGCTATTGGAGTTATAATAATGTAATGTATATATATAACTGATAATTCATCAAAATATAATGAATGCATTGTATTATGAGGTAATATATTTGTGGATGTGTTGTATATAGTACATATTCAAGAGTTGGTATATATATATATATATATATATATAGTGATCGATGAATGATGTAGTCAAAAACTAGCAGAATCTATCCAAACATATTGAATACCTTGATTTGAAATGATCGAAGTAATAATATACTGTACGTTGATGTTATATTAATATAAGCTAATCAAATTGATCGATAACTCATCAAAGTATATTTTGAAATACGTCGCATTATATTAAGAGGTAATATACTCGTGTATGTGATGTATATAGTACGTATTTAGAACCTGATAGTCGATAGAGTGTGTGTGTATGCATAGGTATATATAGTGTATAATATGTAGTGATGTACGTAGTACGTAGTTTGTAGCTTACATTTATATATATGTATGTATATATCTTGTGTAGTGGTGTATGTAGTACATAGTCAAAATTAAAGCTAACTAAATATATCCAGTTATATATTGAATATACTAATATCATGCAATCGATCGATCAAGGTAATAGTATACTGTAGAAGGTATAATAACAAAAGATAAACTAACCGATAATTCATCTGAGTACATGTGAATATTATTATTATGGGGTAATAAAATCATGCATGTTATGTATATAGTACGTATTTGGAAGCTAATAGCCGATTCAATAGATTTATATATCTGTTTATCTTGTGTAGTGACCTATGTAGCAATCAAAAGCTAGATAACTGAATCTAATTAACCAATAATTTATCTTATTCACATGATGCATTACGAGCTATATATATAATATCGTACTTAAAAGCTAATTAATAAAAAATTCATCCTAATTTACGAAATGCATTGTATTATTATACAATTGAGGAAATATACTACTCGTGTTAATGTGATGATAAAATAACTAATTATCTGATTTATATATACATTGTATTAAATTATTTGGATGTTATTATAAATATTATATACTTTATTAAATTATTCATTTTTTGATGAAAATCAACCAAAAGTGATCATTTTTTGATAGTAATTTTTTTTAAAAATAAATCGAGCACTTAGAATTGGTTTTGTTAATAATTTTGTAATACCCGATAATTGACCCGACCCAATCCATCAAAATACCCCATTTCCTTTCTAATTACCCAAATAAGAATACTCGACATCACAACTACCCTGCGACAATAACTCAGCGACCTCAACTCACTGACCTGATCTCTCCTACAGTAACATAGCAATGATAGAAACTCAGTCGCCGGAGACAGTTACTCAGTGACAATAACAACTCAGTCGCCGGAGACAGTTACTCAGTGACAATAACAACTCAGTCACCGACCACCACGTCTCAGCGACCCGACCTCTCACAACAACAAGGTCTGTCTTTTATACTATGTTTTGTTTTTCAGTTGTTTGACTATATATGTTTCACTAGTTAAGATATAAATTTCTCATTCTTAACGCCTCAGATTGATGACATTGTTGTCGTGAAAAATTGAGCACGTATTCATTAATTTTTTTCTCCATTAGCAATTATGGAGATACTATTGATCAGTTGCAGATTATTCTAAATTCTTGTATGAAATGTAATTGAACAGAATAGACACAAAGGATGATTCTATAGCAGACTCCAACTAGACTGAGACCTGGCGTTGTTGATTAATGAACTGAAATTCCTTTGATGTAAACCTATTTTTGTGTATTTATAAATTCTCCTTCCTGAACAACTTATTTTGGGTGTTTGCAGTGTTAGTTTTTTTTGGGCATAGCATATTGATAAACACACTCAAACTTGGCCGCAACTAACAAGTTAACACTCCAACTTTGAAGTGCACATCTAGACGCCTCAAAGGTAAGTTGATTTTTCTCTATTTTCTTATAATGAAGTATTTAAATGTAGTGTTAAGGTGGGATTGTTTGTTGTAGAAGGCTTTGAAAGCCATAGGAATTTTTTGGTGATTATATGGTGTGAGACGGATATGCGATGCCTCTACTTATTTGCTTTATTAAACTTGTTGAATTATTTTACTTATACTATAAATGAATTAGTTACTTAAAAGTGATTAAGTGTAGTGAATGAGTGACTTGAAAATGTTTGAGTGTAGTTACTTGAAATGTGAATTCTTGACTTGAAAATGATTAAGTGTTGTCACTTGAGAAGTGAATTAGTGACTTGAAATTGTTTAAGTGTATGGACATGAATTATGAATTAGTGACTTGTGTTTTGAATTTAGTTACTTGAAAGGTGAACTTGTGCTTTGAATTTAGTTAAGTGTGGTCACTTGAAAATGTGAATTAGTGATTTGAAAATGGTTTAGTGTAGTCGCTTAAAATGTAAATTCATGACTTAAAAATGGTTAAGTGTTGTCACTTGAGAAGTGAATTAGTGACTTGTCTTTTGAACTTTGTTACTTGAAAGGTGAACTTGTGTGTTGAATTTAGTTAAGTGTGGTCACTTGAGAAGTGATTTAATGACTTGAAAATCTTTAAGTGTAGTTACTTGAAATGTGAACTTGTGTTTTGAATATAGTTAAGTGTTGTCACTTGGGAAGTGAATTTGTGACTTGAAAATGCTTAAGTGTAGTTACTTGAAAGGTGAACTTGTGTTTTGAATTAAGTTAAGTGTGGTCACTTGAGAAGTGGGTCCACTTCATGGTACTACAGAGACCCAGTCCGCTCTCTCAACGGACTGATTCTGCCAAAGAACTTTGACTAGCGGAACTTCTTTGTTCCTCAGTCTGCGAACCTAATGATCAAGAATTTCGACTCAGGTCTCTTCTTAAGAGAGGTTCTTCTGAACATCTATACCCTCTATAGGGACTACAACTGCTGGGTCACTTATGCACTTCTTTAGCAAGGAGACATGAAAAACTGGATGTACTGAAGCTAAGTCTAAACGCAACTCAAGCTTATAAGCTACCTTTCCAAAATTGATGATAATTCAGTAAGGACCGACATATCGGGGACCGATATTCCCTTCTTTCCAAACCTCTTCACTCCCTTAATTGGAGAGATTTTTAAATACACATAATCATCAATCTCAAACTCGAGATCCTTCCTTCGCATATCTGCATACGACTTCTGTCGGCTCTGAGATGTCTTAAGTCTTTCCCTGATCAAATAAACCTTTTCTAAGGTATCAAATACCAAGTCAGGACCTACCACTATGGCCTCAACTCTTCAAACCAACCAATGGGAGATCTACATCTCCTCCTATAAAGTGCCTCGAATAGAGCCATCTGAATGCTGTAATGATATCTGTTGTTATATGCGAACTCAATCAAGGGTAAATGGTCATCCCAACTCCCCAAGTCAATGTAACATGCTCTTAACATATCTTCCAAAGTCTGAATGGTCCTCTCTACTTGACCATCTGTCTAAGGGTGGAAGGTTGTACTGAGGTAAACTTAGGTACCAAGACCCTTTTAGAAGGCTTTCCAAATGTGAGAGGTGAACTGTGTACCTCTATCTGAGATGATGGACAACGAAACTCTGTGCAATCTGACCAACTCTATAACATAGAGCTTGGCATAATCCTCGGCTGCATAAGAGGTATAAACTGGTAAGAAATGAGATGATTTGGTCATCCTGTCTATAATGACCCAAATTGAATTATGCTGATGATGAGTACTGGGCAAACCCATCACAAAGTCTATGTTTACTTCCTCCAACTTCCACGTGGGAACACTGAACTCTTGAATGGAACCACTAGGTTTTTGGTGCTCAATCTTAACCTGCTGATATTTAGAGCACTTAACCACAAACTCTGCAGTGTCTCTCTTCATCCCACTTTACTAATAGGCCTCCCGCAAATAGAGGTACATCTTAGTGGCCCCTGGATGAATAGAGTAACACGCATCATGTGCTTTTGCAAGAATTCATTGCCTCAAGTCATCTACACCTGACACGCATAACAGACCCTGGCAACGTAACACACCATTTCCCCCTTGGTATAAAACCTCTACTTACTAATCTCTGATTGACTCTTTTAAATTGACTAAACTGTGATCTCTATCCTGCTTTTCCTTCACTTTGGAAACCAGAGATGATTCTAAACTATTTTGCACCTACACTCTTCCCTCTGCTGAATCGACTAAGTGGAAACTTAGTCAGGCAAGCTGATGAACTTCCTAAACTAACTTCTTCTTATTGTCCTCTACTTGTGCAACACTACACATAAACATCGTACTAAGAACATCATCCACTACATTATCCTTGCCCGGGTGATACAGGATGCTCATGCCATAGTCTTTCAACAACTCAAACTACCTCATCTGACGTAGGTTCAGATCTTTCTGAGAGAACACATATTACAGGATCTTGCGGTCTGTGAACATATCAATATGTACCCCATACAAATAATACCTTTAAATCTTAAAAGTAAACACCACAACTACTAACTCAAGATCACGAGTGAGGTAATCATGGGGCTTAATCTGTATAAAGGCATAGGCTATGACCTTACCTCTCTGTATCAAAACACACCCCAAACCAACTATGGAAGCATCGCAATATACCACACACCTCTCTTAATCTTCTGGTAGAGTCAAAATTGGGGTTGTAGTTAGTTGAGTCTTTAACTCCTAAAAAATCTTCTTATAAGAATCTGACCACTGGAATTTGACTTTCTTCTGAGTCAATCTAGACATAGGGGATGCAATAGACGATAATCCATCAAAAAAACATCAGTAATAGCTATCCATACCTAAGAAACTCCTGATATCTGATGGAGAGATAGGTCTGGGCCAATTTCTCACTGCTTCGGTATTTTGAGGATCCACTTTAATGCCATCACCGGAAACTATATGGCCAAGTAAAGCATTTGACCTTAGCCAAAATTCGCACATACTGAATTTGGCAAACAACGGATGGGCTCTGAGGGTCTGTAACACTATTCTGAGATGGTCTACATATTCATGTTCACTGCGGAAGTAGAAAAAAATGTCATCAATAAAGACAATGATGAACATGTCCAAGTACTGCTTAAACACACAGTTCATCAAGTCCATAAAGGCTACTGGAGCATTGTTTAAACCAAATGACATGACTAAGATTTTGAAGTGTCCATACCGAGTTTTGGAAGCTATTTTGGAATGTCACATTTTCTGACCCTGAGCTGATGATAGCCTGATCTGAGGTCTATCTTAGAGAAGTAACTGGAATCCTGAAGTTGGTCAAACAAGTCATTGATTCTGGGAAATGGATACTTTTTATTTACCATGACTTTATTTAGCTGACGGTAGTCTATACACATCCTAAGAAAACCTTCTTTCTTATGCACAAATAGAATTGGTGCACCCTAAGGGGATTTTCTGGGTCTGATGAATCCCTTATCTAGGAGATCCTGTTAACTGTTCTTTTAATTCTTTGATTTCTGCTGGAGCCATTTTGTATGGATTAATATAAATAGGTTAAGTATTTGGAAGAAGGTCTATTTTGAAGTCAATTTCCCTTTCGGGAGGGACCCCGGGAAGATCTTTGGGAAATACATCAGGAAATTCACATGCTACTGATACTTATTCAACATTAAGGGTCTCTAAACTAGAGTCTTTAACTCAAATGAGATGATACACATATCCCTTAGATATCATTCTTCTCGCCCTAATGAAAGAAATAAGTTGACCCCTAAGTGCTGAAGTACTACCCCTCCATTCAAGGATAAGTTCATTAAAAATTGAAAATGGACAATTGAGTTTTTGCAATAAACTGAAGCATAGCATGAATGAAGACAATCCATGCCGAGAATGACATCAAAATATGTCATCTCTAATTTTACTAAGTCTGCTGAAGTGACTTTCTCAGATACGATAACCGGATAGTTCTTGTATACCCGTCGGGCTATGATAGATTCACCCACTGGGGTAGAGACTGAGATGGGATCTTCTAGGATTTTGGGAGTGACCACATCAGGAGAACTTTCTTGATCATATCGGGACTGAAGTGCATAGAGTCTGTTTGGGCGCTTCCCACTTATGGCACTGGAAGCGACACCCTGCTAATTTAGGCAACCGGACTGAGCTGAAACAAGATTATATTGACCCTGAGAACCTGACTATGGACAATCATTGACCCTATGGACTGGCTTGCCACATCCTAAACATACATCACAACCATCCATGTAGACACCATGGTGGTTTCATCCATATTTCTGGCAAAGAGGGTTTGTTTGGGCACTGCTAACACTTCTCTAAGGTTTAGGGCCTAGTGCCCTATCTCTATTATTGTATTTAAATTTCACTACTATAGCACTGGCTAAGGACGGATCTGGAACTGAGGATTTCAGGCGGAACTGAGAATGATTTCAATTTTCTGACTTAGGATGAGCGAAATTAAACCTACCTATTCTAGCTCTCTTGTTCTCCCTTTCCTTCTCCCTATTCTTAACCTCTTCTATCTGTTGATCATGGACCATGACCCTGTATATGTCCATCTTCTTAATCAGCATTTAGGTCTTACACTCCTTGACCAAACTGCTAGACATGCTAGACACAAACTTACTCATCTTAGATATGCTATCTGCTACCACATGAGGAGCGTATCTGGCTAAGTGAGTAAACATAAGAGAATACTCTTTCACTGGCATATTGCCCTGCTTCAGAGTAATAAACTCTAAAATCTTCATTTCCCTCAACACCAGTAAGAAGAACCTATCTAAAAAAATAGTGGTAAACTCCTCCCATTTTATAGGCCCTACATCTGCGGCCCTGTCTGCCTTTCATTGTTTGAACCATGAGTGAGCCACATACTACAACTGATATGCAGCTAACTTAGCACTCTCACTATCTATCACCCCCATAAAATATTTAACTTTTTGCACCTAATCAAGGAATTCCTGTGGGTCCTCATCTAACTTAGACCCGGTAAATGCTGGAGGGTGTATTCAGGTGAAGTCCTGAATTCTAGCTCCAGCAGTGTTGGCCATTGGTTTAGTCGGAACGACAGCTGGGTGTTCATTCTAGGCTACCATAGAGTAAGCTAGAGTGTTAAAAAGTGCTCTGAATTCCGCATGGGAGACATGCTCATCCAGCAGATCTACATGAACGGGCGGAGGTGCTGGCTGATTTCCTGTTCTCTTTCAATTGTTTTTTTTGGGAGGCATGTTCTGTAAATGGAAGTAAGAAAAAGATTATACTGAGAGTGTAACTTGAGCTCATGCTCACTGGTAAGATATGAATACTGAAAGAAGGGAGATTTTTCCTAAAAAAATGCCTCATAATCTCTTATCCATATGTGTGGCGCGCTACACACCCATGCACAAGACTCTACTAGACACAACTTTTAGACTTCCTAGGACTCCGTTGAACCTTAGTCTCTAATACCAAGTTTGTAATGCCCCGAGTCTGTACCTCGAATGCCACACGGTGCTTATGACCCCGAAGGACCACAAGCTAACCCATGACTGATATCTACTGTGAGCACTAACTAACAATACTGTGATAAATATGGAACAATAAGTTGAAATACTATAATGTTCAAAACCTAAAATACTGATAAAGAATACCAACTGTAATAATAATTTATATAACCAGATATTGTCTGAAAGTCTTGTTTTAAAGCCTCTATCTGTATGAATATGGAGTTGATGGGATAAGTCCCCAATTAACTCTGACTACCAAAATAAATTAAATACTAAAATAATTAAATGATATGATAACTTTATCCTCAAATGATAAGGACTCACCACTAGGTCTTCTGGTGATAGTCTGGGCTGCTAAGTATGGTCAGGACACCGTGCGTGTGAACCAATGATATAAAACATCATAGTACAAAAGTAAAGGTATGCATCAGTACTATAAATATACTGGTATGTTAAGTGAGGTAGGCTGATATGCAAGGGTTCATATGTATGAACAATAAATGACTGAATAGCATAAATACTGCTGAAATAAAATACAAGTATAACTAAAACTGATGAAACACTATTTATGCACATATCTACATACGATGTGGTTAAGATCATAGTAACACTGGCTATTGACTTCTGATAACTAAATGAATGATATCTGAGTTTACTGATAAATATATTACTGATAGTTGGGTGACTGTTTCTGATAGTCCTGATTCTGTAGAACTAAACTAAGTTCTATACTGAGTTGGGTGACTGTGTCTGTCAGTCCTGATTCTGTAGAACTAATCTTAGTTCTATACTGAGACTGAAACTGAAACTCTGAGAGGCAATCATCTAACCAATATGCCCCTCTCTAAACTGATTAGGGTCGAACCTGTAACCCCAGCTGGAAGGGTTCCAGTACCGTGCCACGGGTAAAAACAAGTGCTGAATCACACATATATGGAAGGTGATCTGAATGAGAATGGTGGTACCCTCAACTGGTATGTGGAACACCTCATCAACCCTCAACTAGCAGGTTGATGTCTTAATCTATGCTGGCTATGTAGTTCTGGAATGCTAGGACTGCTTTTAAGGATCACACCGTCTACTGGCAGATGAGTCCCCATATATGGGTTTACTTGATGCTAAATCCTACTCCCAACTGAATAGACACTGAACTAATTTCTAAGTTGTTCTAGGCTAGAATGAACTATTACTGATCATTTTAACTGACTAAACTGGACTGAGTTCACTAAGTACTATAATCGATTGAGTGTTCTGAGTTCTTTTTGCTGACTAGATATACTGAGTTTTGTATTAACTGAATCCTACTGTACGCGGCATTACTGAGAATATTCTGAAGCTACTATAGTTCTAGGTAAACAACTAGATTATGGGGTATTAGATACCCCCAAGACTCAATAACATGAAAAGTAAAGCATAGCATGATTTTGAAAAGCATTACAATGTTCATAACTCATTCATAGAGATATTTTATCAAACACTTATAAGATATAAGCTCATACATATGCTAGCATGTCATGATTTCCCCATTTAATCCATATGACCAATTTATCAAACACTTGGGGAACATAATCTATGCACATAATACTAATCAATATGTAGGCATCATGATTTCCAATCCTAATTAGAAATGGGAGCGGATTACCATGGACATTATTAATGGTTTGCCTCATACCTCCCATAGTTTTGATGGTATTTAGGTCATTGCAGTCAGTTGATTAATCAACATACTTCATTCCTATTCAGATGTCCTTCAGTGTCCAGACATTATCCGATATCTATGTTCATGAGATATTCTATTTGCAGCAGTGCCTATATCGATTATTTCAGACTAGGTCTTAGTGTTCACTTCTAGCTTTAGGAGAGATTTTCTTGAGGATTTGGGTACTCAGGTGGATCTTAGAACTACCTTTCATCCTCAAATTAATGGGCAATCAAAGTGGACTATTCAGATTCTTGAGGATATACTCTAAGCCTGTTTTATGTATTTTGGAGGTCAGTGGGTGTAACACTTAGCTTTTATGGAATTCATATACAAAAATAGCTATGATTTGAGTATTAAAATGGCACCATTCAAAGTATTATATATTAGGTGTTGTCGTTCTTTGATTGGTTTGTTTGAGCCCTTCAAGATTAGACCACATAATACTAACTTGCTTCAGGAGTTATTAGATAGAGTGAGGGTGATCTAGGATAGGATAAGGACAACTCAGAGTAGGAAAAAGGCTTATGTATATCATATACTTCATTCCTTGTGATTTGGAGTTGGAGACTATGTATTCCTCCGAGTATCTTTCGTGAAAGGTGTGATAAGGTTTAGGGGGAAAGGAAAACTTAGTCTTAGATATATTAGACCTTTTGAGATCTTGTGCATAGCTCAAGAGGTAGTAAATGAGTTACCATTACCCCTAAATTTTGCTATTGTTCATCTAGTTTTTCATGTTTTTATGTTATGTTGTTACATTCTTGATGAGTCTTATGTGTTTCAGGGGAACTCGGTGCAATTGGATAAGAGATTGACCTTTGTGGAGGAGCTGGTGTTTATATTAGCCAAAGATATCAGGAAGTTATACTCTAGAGAGATTACAGTGTATAGGGTTCAGTGGAGACACCGCACAATAGAGGAGGCTACTTGGGAGATCGAGAGCGAGATGCATCCCTAGTATTCTTACCTGTTTGAGCCGTCAGGTACGACCTAATCCAGTAATTTTACAAATCAAAGTTCTTTTAGTAATGGATATTGTAATGACTATACAGGTCATTTCCTGCATTTCCTCATATTTTCATTATTTAGAGCTTTCCTATAGCTTTCCTGAGTATTTTAAGACTTTCTGGAGCTGAAGTTTAGTTACCGGGTAGTTCGTTACATTTTTAGAGCCAATTCTTATTTTGAACTCTTGTTGGTAAGAGTTGCCTATGAAATAATAACTTCAGCTTAACAACCTTGTAATCCAATTCTAATAGTTCTATCATCTTTGGAACATCAAATTTTGACTTGGGTATATTTGGTTTTTTCCCAAGGCTTCCTACCTCATTTCGGGCTATTGAACAGAAATTTATAAAAATGGCCCATAGATTTGGGTCCCACTTTTCATCAAAACAACCTCGGATAGAAATTTTGACTTCACCATTGAGTCTGGAATGTAAAATTTTATAGCGTAGCATTGGTTGTTTACATTCATGGGATTCTGGATGAATCTCTAGGGTTGGTAGAGATTTGGAACTTTACAAAGTAACTTGCTGGTGCACCAATCAATTGGTGAATACACTTAAGAGTCACTTGGGTTTCTTTAGCGGAAGCAACTTAAGTGTTCAGACAATCGCTTAAGTAACCTGGTTTGCCAGCTAGTGGGTTGCGGAGCCTAGAGCGCTTAAGAAATTGTTACTCCTCTTAAGAAGAGGATGTAGGCTAGCGGGTACAACTAATACGGTACTTATTCGTTTTAGTGGTGATAGCTTAAGCGATCAAGTATCCATTTAAGTGGCACCAAGGAGGAATTAAATCCCCCACCTACACAATTTTATCCCTATTTTTCCTTAAGTACAAGAGCTTGGAGCCCTAGAGGGTGTGGAAAATTGGGGGCGCTATATTTATTAGGAGATTTTGGGGTGTTTGTGAGCTCGGATTACTCATTTCTTCATTAAAATCTTTGTAAGTTTTTGTTAATTCATGGTTAATTCCCCAATTTATTTCCAAAACCCCTATATTCTTGTTGAGTATATTGATTTACCATTTGAACTCAAAATTTACCTATTCTTAAGGATAAATGTTCCTTGAGTATAGAGAGACATGTTGATGGTTTTGAATTTACGATTACGCAAGCGATCCCTACATAGAATTTTTACATAATTTAGGACCCAATGTATAAAATGAAAAATAGGTACCATTGTTCTCATATTTATGAGTAGATTATCATTTTGATTTTGTAGAATCATGTGGAAGATCCTTGGAAGGGGATATCATCAATTTTGCATATTTCACTAGGCTTTCTTTGGCATCCAGGAAGGCTAGGTTTACTTTTCTCATAGATTGGACAATACTACAATATTTTTAAGATAATATGCTAGATATGGGTTAGAATTTAGGACTCAGAGTCACTTTTAGCGTGAATTAGATTATTTAGCCGATTAAGGAATCATAAACTAGGCATGATTGACTTAGTTAGTTCTCCTTTAGGTAGAATCGCTATCTTAGGACTAATGTGTGGCTCATTTAATATCTATTAGTGAAATTAGATACCTTATCCTATTTCGGATAGATTTTTTGTTAGAATGTAATTTGGAAATTAGAAGCGGACCTCTGTGGTCCACCTTAGGCCAAGACTACTATTAGCTCTTTGCAAACATTATAGGTGTGTTATGTAATCTACATGTATATTTTAGATCTTGAGAAGGTTAGATTCATGGTGTTTTATACTAGATTGATACCTGGGAGATGATATTAGTTTCGATTCAAGTTTGTTGATTTTTGATCTTAAGATCGGTTTGATTATGTCATTATTTATGTTATGAGTTTCGATTCAAGTATGGCAAATGATGATATGAGTTTTGGTTCAAGTCTGACAAATGATGATATGAGTTTCGATTCAAGTCCGTTATTAAGAGTTCAAGTCTGGTATATGATGATATAAGTTTTTATTCAAGTCTTGCATTGAGAGCTTATTTATAATGGTTATGGAATCAGTTCAAGTCCAGTGTTTATGGTATGAAAGGAACAAAAATTATGATTTCAAGATATGGTTAATTAGTATAATTCCATTTAATTCCTTCTCTTTGATTGCACCCTCTAGGCTTATGAGGGGACCACATTGGGTTATTTACTCTATTGCACCCACTGGCTTATATGGGCTACTTTTGTGGAGATAGCAATGTTCTTTTTGGTATTATTTTTCTATTGATTTATTTATAGTATTTTGAGTGTTCTTTATGGTTTTCCCTCTTACCTTGACTTAGCATTATTTCTTTTTTTTAATTATACTTGTAATATGATTTAGATCAGTCAGTCGATGATGCCTACTGAGTACCAATGGCTTTAGTACTCATACGACACTTCCATACCCCTTTTGGTACAAATACAAGTACTAGTGGCACCGCCGTTGATGCCGAGATTTGTGTTGGTTAGAGTTCAGAGACAGGTAAGCTCTCAGAGCCAGAGTTTACATTTTCTCTTTATTCCTTTTTCCTTAGTCTTTCTATTATTGAAACTGGTGAACATTTGACTATGATTTATTTCATTGTAAATCTTTTACTTACGTGTTTTTGTATTTATGCCATTTTCCATCAAATTAGCCCACTGTTTATAGCTCTGGGCTATGATTTGGCTTACCTACTTGTGGGATAAAGTAGGTGCCATCATGAATCGGGAATTATGTCATAAAAATGAATCACTTTCTCAAACCCAACTAATATCACACACCTCAAGTAAACTTCTAAAATGTATCTCAGAATCTAAACACACCAATACCTACCATTGATCAACCACTATCCCATGATATAACCTTTGAAAAGATCTTACCTAAATCAAAAGTATGAAGACAAATCAAATGTAATCTAGTGATATATTCTATATGAGTCACAATACAATATTGGTACACTCCATCCACCCTTAAAAAATCATATACTAGAGTAGTAATATGAATTGACACTGCAAGAAACACAAATCATTAAAAGACCCATTACAGAATAAGTAAGCACATAGGAGAACGTAGAACCACAGTAAAACACTATCAAAATAGATTAAAAGTGTATTAACGTCATACATATGACCACTGTACGGAAAGCTCCAACCCCGTGTTCACCCTAGTTAACATAATTTTAAGCCCTTTCATATCACCATGCCACTAATGATGCACGTCTCTACCTACTATATGGGTAATTTGTCATGACCCTACCCCAGGCGTAGTCTTGATGGGTATATCAAGCCCACCTAGAGCTGGAGACCACCCCCTTAGCCTAGCCAACCAAAACATAATTTGATATTATAATGTAAGTAACCCAAATATACATATTAAAGATAGATAGATATCTCAATAGAGACTAAGAATCAATAAATAATAACTACCCATACTTTGTCTTCAAAAGCCCCTAAACCAAAATAACAAGTTACGTCGAGACATGCCCCCGCCAATGGACAAAAAAGGAATCAAAAATATTAAAAGAAACTAGTGAGAATTCTATAATCATAAAGAAAGTAGTAAAATATTAGGCCTTCCAGAAGATGGAGGCTCACCACTTCAATGTAGACCAACCGACGAACCAGAATCACCTAACCCTGCACAAGGTAATTGAAGAACCCCTAGGACCCTACATCATGAAATAATGTAGCATCCAGGGATAGTTAGTGGGGTGAGCGCTAGCATGTGACCTAAGGAAGGGATAAAATAATAGAATTCTCAAATACAAAACCAATCTCAATATAGATGTTCACATACATGCATATATATATATATATATAAGATGTTGGGATAGGGTACAAGGCTTAAACATGAGATTTAAAAACCATTAGCTTAGATTATGTAGCTCTAACCGTACTCAGGGCACCCATGGGATATATGGGTTCAACTCCCCATGCTGAAAGGGTCCCAGTATGTATTATCTACACAAACTAGGAAAAATCCAAGGAAGGGCCAGGGAATCCATGACCCCAGCCATTCCAAAATATGTATAAATTTTGAACTATACACACGATAATAAACACCCCTACACCAACAAACGTGGTTTCTAGCATTGGTTCCTAGGGGACCTCTATCATCTACGGCAAGCCATACAACCCTTTTTAAGCCTAATTAAAATGTTTGCACTTAACTCATCCATTTAACCCAGTTGTTATCCATTTAGGCATTTACCGTTGGTATCTTCATACCAATTAATTAAGCTTGCAAGCTTATAGAATTATGCCATTCCAATTATCCATCAACCTGGGGGAATCTACGACCCCTAAGTTCCAATTTAAAAACCATACCACAGACACCAAAGCCTTTCTTAGAACCATTTTTATATTCTTAGACATGAATGCAATGCAATATCTTAGAACAGTAAGAAAAAACATGTAATTATCCATATTTCAAAACCAATTATGCAAGTGGGTTGAGGTTAATACCAATTTCAAACAAAATTCTATAAAAGTTTGGGGAATCCATGTCTCTCTTACCATTCACCAAACCCATGAAAAATTTTATCTTAAAGACCATGAAAAAAATCATGAATAACAATTCCAAAGACATGGGGAAACTAAACAGTTAATAATCATTCAAAACCCTCAACACATCATTAAAAACTCAACAATTAAATCCACATAAACCATGATTAAACACATTATTTTATATAAAAATAAGTTAGGTAAGCGATACATGCTTGTAGACACCAGGAATTTGAGAGAGAAAACCCTAATTTGAAACCTAGATGACCAATTCTCTTGAAAATCCTAATTGTTCTTGCTTGGAAAATTTGAGAGAGAAAAGAGTTTTAGGTTATGATAATTGGTGGTAATTAGTCTAAGGGAAAGATTTTAACTTTTGGAATGTAATGGGATTGAATGAAAATACCACAATGCCCTTAGTAAAATCATGCAGGAAATATAACTCCCAATTTATGTTTGGTTGATTTATGCACCTAAGTGTCACTATGTATGCTTGTTTAACCTCGTTTTGAGGACTTCTATTATTCATAAAGAGTAAATATTTTTAGCATATATTCTTAAACTATTTGATTAAAATGTTTAATGTGTGTTTCAAACATGTTTGGAATCAATTTTGTCACTTAGAGTTTAGACAAGAAAACTGTGATACGAGCATGAGCTATGTGTTATTCTAGTTGATCTCGAGGGATTATAGTGTGAGTAATGAGTTATGAAAGGTATTATTATTTAATTATGTGTGGAATAACTTTTTTATTGTGTTTAAGTTTCAATTGAAACTATCCAAAAGAAAATACAATAAGTTAATGAACAAAAGGATAAAACTAGTATTCTTAGCTTAAGAATATAGTTCATCGTCTTGAATTGTATATCATTCTGAGATCTAATACGTGGTATTTGAAGATATATGATGATTTTTTAGTTTATAATGATTATATATGTATGATACACAAGCTGAAAATCAAGTGGAAACAACCCCACAAGGTTTGTAAAGGATGGGCAAACACATGGAACAAGATTTGACCAAAAAGGGATGTTTTAGAGTCATTGGTGTGCCATGAACGTTAGGAACCACTTTAGATAGGAAGTTAATTACATTATATAAACGTAATAAGGATGTTCCACAGGCCCTATTAACTGTGATATGGACGTGGCACACCGCTATGTCAAAATCGGTAGCTTGTGTCCTCCTATAAATAGGACCCTTAAATATTATGTTACACACCTTTGACGACCTTGAAACTTTGAGGGAATTTTTACAACACTTAAATTAGGATTTAATTCCATTAATATTGTTTTCTTATGTATTTTAAGATGTATTCTATCATTGCAATTACGGTTATGCCCTTGAGTAGCTAAGCACCCTTTTCTGGGGTTAAGGCCAAGAACATTATTACTCTAGTTATGAAATGAATTAGTTTTGATAATTTATCATATTTTTAAATTTATTTATCATTTTTATTTCTATTTTAATGATTTTTTACCCTTAGAATACATCCATTGTCATCTTGTTAACCCGAAAAGAGGAACAAGTGGATAGAATGCGAGGTAAATAAAATCGGATTGTAATATTTTACTGAATGAAGTTATGATTTGCATTAAGGATAGAAATATAACTATGTTACCTATTTGTTTCATTTATAAGATGAAATATGAATGTATTTAACTTAGTTCTCACATCCCCACTCAATGATGTAATTGTCGGTCTAAGTTAAATAGGTGATTAGAGGCTCGATAGAACATAATCATAATATAAAACCTGTAAAACAACAACCAAGATAAGTAACATAACCAATTAAGTTCAATAACATAGTATGATTATTCTAATAGACTTAACATTGGATTTCCCTCCATTAATTGTCCATGAATATTACTTTATCGCATTGTTTTAGTTTATAATTAGTAATAACTTTTAAATCTCTTGATTACTTTTGCACCAATATAATATCACTAGTTAAAATTAAATTAGATATTTGTTAACAAAAGTCCCTATGGGATCAATACTTGGCTTGAAAAGGGCCACTTTACTACTTGATGGGACTACGTACACTTGTGTGTGAACTTAGATGCAACAACATTTTGGCGTCGTTGCTGGGGACTTATAAATAGGAAACTGTATTATTTTTAGTTTTGTTATATTTAGTTATACATAGTTTAGTATTTTTTTTTTACTTTTCTATCTCACTTCGTGATATGTCAGCATGGGATAGATGGTTTGTGAGTGATAAGGATTCTTGTTATTTTTGTGAAGGACCCCACCGAGAGAGTTATTGTCCAAATTTTCATGGAAGTGAGTGGTAGGGAACTTCGCTAAATGATGTGGATACTATCAAATCTGTGGAGAAAACATAAGAATTTCAGATATTCAATTGTTATATTTTTCTTGAGACTGACATTGAGAAGGTGAATAAGAGAGTGTGTTATGGATGGTGTAAATTTTGATATGGGGTTGGTTAGGTCTCATTCAAATCACTTTTCTACATTATTTTTAGATTATTACATGTCTTTGGAGAAATCTAAAATAATGGAAGAGTGTGAATATGAGGAACAACAATCCTATATTCTTAAATTTATGCAAGACATGAAACACAAAAATATGCCTCACTTCAAGGCCGAGTGATTTACTATGCATCATCTATTACTCGATTCCTTCATCTTTGTACCACCACCTTATGAGCGAAGCAAAAAGATATATGTGAGGCTGGAGGGGGGAATTCATATAATCAAGGTGGATGAAAAAGTTGATATAAGTCATGTCGCAAAACTAAATAAGGCTTGAGGTAACCCAAGTTAAGGTAGGTATTTATTTTCTCAGTACTTTTAGTTTTTACTTCAAATATTTTTTGTTTTTGTTGAGTCACGGGTTAATGGGTAGTCTACGTACAGGAAACCTGAGCTAAGGAGCATAACAAAGACTAAGTGTGGGGTCCACAAATCCTCTTGATGTATGAAAATGCTACTAGCTAGGCCTAGAGGCCTCAGGGAGTATTTCTATCCTTACATTTTAGTATACTTTGGGGACAAAGTAGATTTTTAAGTATGCGGTAGGGAAATTTCCATTGTTTCGGGTAAATTCATGTTGTAAGGTCTTGAGTCTTAGTTGCTTTTCAAGTTTTTGGGTAAATTTTAAAAAAATACAAAAAGATTTTCTCTTTTTAGTTTTTAGTTGTTTGGGTCATTTTTTGTAGGTGTACACTTCACGCACCCCGTGGTTGTTATTTTTTATTCTTTTCCACGGTGACACACCTTGAAGACAATATCCTTTTTCTTTCTAGGAGTAGTTTTAAAAAAAAATTGATTAGGTATATGAGATTTTCTTGTTGGTGCTATGTATGATTACATGATACAAGTAGGCTTTGTATGTGAAAGCATGTTGTTATGATGAATTACTGCTTTTAAGACTCCTAGGCTTATGATTATGACTCTTGTACTTGTTAGCTTAATGTTTAATTCATGCTATTGTTTGGTTGAGATTCTATGATGATCCTACTTGAGTTGAGCATATTTCATGTGTGTGAGAGGTGTTCATATATTCCTTGATGCATTTGATAATTAGAACTTGGCTGGTGTGTGTGTAAAGCAAAATAAAGAATGTGGGTTTAGGAGATGCTATATGCAATACTTTGCTAGCGATGTTTCACAACCTCCCTTTTACCTACCCTTATGCATAATCTCAGTTAGCCCTATTGAGCCTTTAGATTATTTTCTTTGGCAGCCTCTTGGGTAGCTTATATCCCCTTCTTCGATTAACCATAAATTGATATAGAGCATCTAAACGCATAAGTTAAAAATAAATTGAGTTAAGGAAATTAAAATTTAAGTAGGGAAAAGGTTAAAGTGAAGCCCACAAGAAATAGACATTGGTGTTGAAAAATGACATGTGTAGTGGTTTGGAGTTGTGTAATTAAAAGAATAAAGATTGTTCAAATTGAATAATGTGTGCATAGATAACACTCCCACCCCATTGATAGTGAATTAGCTTAATAATATGGGGCAAAACACAAGATATGTGTGAAGGTAGAAGAGGTGAAAGTGTTCTTGTTAGAGGTGGATTGAATGAAAAGTGTGATGTATTAAAGTGCTTAGGGGACATAATCACTATTACTGGCCCAAATAATTCGTACCTATACCTTAGCTTACATTACAACACATAAAGATCTATTTGATCTTGAGCCTTAACATTCTTATATTAATGTAGTACTACACTAATTGAAAGCCTATGGTTCATCTTGTGTAACATGTAAATTCTTTGTGAGAGTGAGCGTAATTTGATTCTTGCACCTATTTTGTGATAAACTGCATCTATGTGAGTGAACATGGGTAACTCTCTTGTGGTGAGGGCATATGTATAATGATAGTTGGGTGATTTTTATAATATCTTTGATTGAGAAATATGTATGAGTTTGCCAACTTGGTGAGTCAATTCTTGTCTTTGATTGAGAAATATGTAAGAGTTTGCCAACTTGGTGAGTCCATTCTTAAGGCTAGGATATTTTGGAGTAGTGTTCTTGAGCTTTCAATTGTGAATAACATGCTTAGTGTAAGGACTTGCAATTTGTGTAATCATTTTAGTTCTAGCTTGAGTGTCTTGTTTGTAGCTGAAGTGTAGAGTCTCCTCTAATTATGATTCCTAGAGTTAAGATTTGTTTGAGAACGAACAAGGCTTTAAGTATGGGGTGGTGATGTTAGGTGGACTTATGCACCTAAGTGTCACTTTCTATTCTTGTTTAGCCTTGTTTTGAGGTTTTTTATTGTGATTAATGAGAAAATATTTGTATAATTGAGCATCTAAATGTTAAACTACTTGATGATGTTTAAGGTGTGTTTCAAACAAGTTTTGAATCATTTTGGTCACTTAGAGTTTAGACGAGAAAACTAGTGTTACTAGCTTGATCTATGTGTTATTCTAGTCGATCTTGATTTAATCTAGTGTGAGTAATGAGTTACTAAGGGTATTATTGTGTAATTATGTTTTTAATAACTTTTTATTGTGTTTAACATTCGATTGAAACAATCCAAAAGACAAAACAATAAGTTAAAGATCATAAGGACAAAACTAGTATTTTTAGCTTAAGATTCTAGTTCATCGTCTTGAATTATGTGTCATTTTGAGCTCTAATACGTGGTCTTTGATACTACAGGATGATTTTTTAGTTGATAATGATGATATATGTAATATACACAAGTTATAAATCAAGTGGAAACAACACCACAAGTATTGGAAATGATGGACAAACACATGGAATAAGATTTGACATAAAATGGATGTTTTGGAGTCATTGGCGCACCACGGACCTTAGGTACCGCTTTAGGGATATTCCATAGACTTGGGGGAATCCTAGGAATTCAATTCCAGTATCTCTCCATGATATGGGCATGGAATGCTGCTATGTCAAAATCGGCAGGTTGTGTCCTCCTATAAATAGGACCCTTAAACATTACGTTACACACCTTGGACGACCTTGAAACTTTGAGGGAGGCTGGAGAACACTTCAATTTGGATTTCGTACCATTAATATGGTTTGATTATGGATTTTAACAGGTATTCTATCATTGTGATTATGGGTATGTCCTTGAGCGGCTAAGCACCCTTTTCTGGGGTTAAGGTGAAGCACATGATTACTCTTGTTATGAATTGATTTGGTTTTGATTATTTATCATATTATGTTGTTTATTTATCCTTGTTATTACAATTTTAAGGATTTAGAATACATCCATTTTCATATTATGACCTCGGAAGGAGTAACAAGTGGATAGGAACTTGGTTAAATATAATAGGATTGTAATCTTTTGCAAAACAAAGTTATAATTTGCATTTACGATAGAAATACACCTATGTGCCCATTTGGTTCACTTACGAGATAAAATATGAATGCATTTAACTTATTTCTCACATCCCCTCTTAACAATGTAGTTATGGGTCTAAGTTAGATAGAGGATTAGAGGCTCAAAAAATCATAATTATAATATCAACCCTGTGAATCAACAACGAAGATAAGCAACATATCCTATAAAGTTAAATAGCATAGTATAATTGTTCACAAAGCCTAAACACTGGATTTCTCCCTATTGATTGTCCAATCACTTTACTTTACCACATTATTTTTGTTTATAGTTAGTCATAACTTTCAAACTCTCTTGATTACATTTAAACCAATTTAATCTTAATAGTTAAACTTGAACATTATAGTTGCTAACACAAGACCCTATGGATTGATACTTTACTTGAAAAAGGCCAACTTTACTACTTGGTAGGACCACATACACTTTCGTATGATCTTAGGTGTAATAGATAAGAAGCCCTTAATAAAACATCGGTAGTATCCTGTCAAGGAAACAAAATTCCAAATCTCAGTGAGCCAACTAAGTCTAGCCCAATTGCGAACAATTGCAATCTTGAAAATTCCCCATGGAATAAACATCATTCATTTTAGAAACTAATACTTGACAGCCTTGAGAGAAAATTAGTTAGGAAACTTTGGGGTATTACAGCATGCCACCCCACCAATAATGTTGCCTTAAATCAAGATACATCTTAGTCACTCTAAGATGGATGGAATACATGGAACAATGGGCCTCCTCCAAATCAATCTAATTCAATTTCCTACTCTTGATACATAAACTTGGTTGCCAATCCTCATAACACCATATGAATCCTGAGAGGATTCCTTAGTCTTACCACTCAATACCTTATCCTGAATCTACCTCAACCTAACATCATCAAACTGACAAGCTCAAATCTTCTCCATCAGAGAAGAGCTAGTCTCCACGCATGCTAAAACACACAGGCATTAAAATATCAAGCATAACCATCTGGTTAGCTAAAGACTAAACCTCTAAGGCCAAATTCCTCTCCTAGGTCAAAATATATGCCAATATACCCATGTTAGCTAACTTTTATCTCAAGGCATGTGAAACCACATTAACCTTGCTTGGGTGATAGAGAATAGTCAAGTCATTTTCCTTAAGAAAATTAAGCCAACGATGTTGGGTGAAAAAATACTGAAGGCTATAATGATCTGAGAAAATCTCACAATGAACTCCATACAAGTAGTTCAACCACAACTTCAAAGCAAAATGACAGTGCACAACTCCAAATCATGGGTACTATAATTATTCTCATGAGGCATCAACTAACGAGAAACATACATAATCACCTTACTCTCTTTCATCAACATAGTACCTAACCCAATACCTGAAGCATCATAAAAGATGGTAAAACCCATGCTCTCTTTGGGAAAAGTCAAGATAGGAGATGATGTCAACAAGTCCTTGAGCTTTTGGAAGCTCACCTCACAAGCATCAGACCACTAAAAGGAAACCATCCTCTGGGTAATCTTGGTCAATAGAGCAGTAATAAAAGAGAAACCCTCAATAAAATATTGGTAGTAGCTTTTCAAGACAACAAAACTCCAAATCTCAGTGGGCAAACTAAGTCTAGCCCAATTACGAACCAATGCAATCTTGAAAATTCGAACAAGATGTTAGACACATCCTTTAGATATTATTTTCCGTGCTCGAAGGAAGGAAACTAACTGATCTCTGAAAGCTGAAGTACTACACCTCCACTCTAGGACACGTTCATTCAAAAACAAAAACTATACTATTCTATTTTTGTAGTCGACTATGGAATAATAGGAATGAAGCCAATCCATGTGAAGAATGACATCAAAATCAGTCATCTCTAATTTAACTAAATCTGCTGAAGCGACTTTCTGAAATATCATAACCGGGCTTTTCCTAAATACCCACTGGGCTATGATAGTTTTACCCATTAGGGTAGAGTATGGAAAGGGATCTTCTAGAATTTTGGGACTAATTCTAAAATCAACTGCTATATAAGGAGTGACAAAAGATAAGGAAACTCCTGGATCTAACAAAGCATAAACATGCACATGAAAGATCTGTAATGTACCAGTAACCACATTAGGAGAATTTTCCTGATCATGGCGGGACTGAAGAGCATAGAGTCTATTTGGACGTTGCCCACTAGTAGCACTGGAAGTGGCACCCTGCTAAATTGGGCGACCGAACTGCACTGAGGAACGATTCTGCTGATCATAATAACATGATTGGGGACAATCTCTGACTCTGTGGCTTGTCTTTCCATGTCTAAAATAGACATCGCTACCATCTTTGTAAGCACCATTGTGGTTATTTCTACAAGTATGACAAATGGGATTAGTTTGGGCATTGCTGACTCTGCCCTGAGACTTATAGCCTGGGGCCCTATCTCTATTTCTATCCTTGAACTTAGGAGCTGGAGCACGGGATGAAGAAGGAGGTTGAACTGATGACTTAGGATGGAACTGAGAGTGGTTTGATCCTTCTAATTTGGGCTGAGAAAAGTTGAAACTACCTGTCTTTTCTCTCTTATTATGTTTCTCCCTCATCTTAAGCTTTTGATATTCTATCTTCTAAGCATGAGTCATGATCTTGACTAAAGTCATGTCACTATTCAACATCACAAACCTACACTCGTTGACCATACTATCATTCACCGTAGAAGCAAACTTACTCATCTTGGCCCTGCTAACTGCAGCCACATGAGGAGCATATCTGGATAACTTAGTAAACTTAATAGAATATTCTTTCACTTTCCTATTTCCCTGCCAGAGGTTGATGAATTCTAACATCTTAGCTTCTGTCAACTCTTGGGGAAAGAATCTATCTAAGAATACAGTGACAAACTCCTCCCACTCAATAGGCCCTGCATCATTTGGCCTTTCTGACTTCCACTACTTAAAACAAGCGTGGGAAATATCTTGCAACTGGTATGCAGCTAGCTCAGCACTCTCAACAGGAGTAACCCCCATGATGTTGGTAACCTTCTGAACCTGATCGATGAACTCCTGAGGGTCCTCATCTAACTTAGACCCAAGAAAATATGGAGGATTCATTCAGGTAAGGTCTCGAATCCTAGATACAGCTGAATTGGCCACTGGATTGGCCGAAATGATGGTTGGTTGTTCATTTTGAGTAGCCACTGACTGAGCAATAGTAGTGAATGCAGCTCTAAACTCTGCATGAGAAACATGTTCTCCCAAAGGTTCTTCAGGATGATGGGCTGACTGATTTTCGTTTCTTCTTTTAGAAGGCTTGTTCTATAGAAAAAAGGGAGAAATAGATTAGACTGAGAGATTGAATTGAGATTATGCTCACTGGCATGACATGAATATTGAAAGAAGGGAAAACTATACCTAAAACATCTTATTGCCTCCTGTACACAAATGTGGTGTGCAACAGACCCATGTACGTGACTCTACTAGATACGGCTTTCAGACTTCCTAGGACACTATTAAACCTTAGGATTTGACACCAAGTTTGTAAAGCCCCAAATCTGTTACTCGAAATGCTACATGGTGCTCACGACCCCGAAGGACCACAAGCTAACCCATGACTGATATCAGTATATGTATACCGTATAACTTACTAAATATAATATGTAATTGGAGGCTGAAAGGACAAAAGGTTCAAAACTGCATGACTTATAAAATATAACATCTGAGTGGAATAGTAGAATACCCAAAAATAAAATACTTTCTGAACATACTGTAGTCTAAAAAACCTCAAAAACATAACTGTCTGGGTAAGGAGTTGATGGGATATATCTCCAACTAACTCCAACTTATAAATTAATTAATGAAATAATAAATAAATTATCATGTCCTCGAATGATGAGGACTCACTACTAACTGTGACTGCTAAGACTAGAATGATACTGATGCTCTGGAGCTCGTGCTTCTGAACCTATGGTATAAGACACCATAGCGCAAATACGTCAGTACATTGAATGTACTGGTATGCATGGAAGGTAGGCTAAATGCATGAAAAATACTGGCTAACTGACTAATATAAACATGAGAATACAGGCTTGAATACTTCATAACTATATCTGAATTCATGATAACATGAATTTACTTATAACTAACATAACTGATAAATAAATTCTGATGACTGATATAACTGATGACATGAGTAACTGTATCTAACAGTCCTGAATCTGATGTAACTAGATGTGTTCCGTACTATTTTGAGTTCACTGTATCTGACAGTCCTGAATTTTGTAGAACTATCTAAGTTCTATTACTAAGACTAAATGATTGTATCTGACAATCCTGATTCTATAACTGAAACTGTGGGAAGTAGTTATCTAACTGACATGCTGCTAATACGCCATTATGGCTGAGTTGGGGTCCAATATGTAACCCTAATTGGAAGGGTGTCAATACCGCACCACTGATAAGGACAAGCTGTGAGTGAGACTCATACTACAGTATTCCTAAAACAGAATGGTGGGGCCCTTATATGACAGTGCTTATCCACCCCATCAACCCTCATCTGACAGTGTTGATATCTCAACCTATGTTGGCTACATAGTTCTGGAAAGAAAAGATGACTTTTGAGAATCACACCCTCATATGATAGTATGTGTTCCCATCCTTGGGTTCACTCAGTGCTAATTTCTACTCCCATCAGAATAGACACTGATCATGGATTACTGAACTGAAGTGGACTGAATTAACTGAGTTACATTGACTGACGAAATAGTACTGACTCAGGAAATGTTGATTATTAGATATCAGGAATAGTTAATATATCTAGGGATTTGAGGCAGCACTACTAGTGGAGTGGAATGAAGAGAGGTGTAGTGGACTTTGTAGATCATTTACTATTTTGTCAGAAGATAAAGGTCGAGCATCAAAGGACTGGCAACCTTACAGATTTCCCATTTGCAAGTGAAAGTAGGAACAAATCTCCATGGACTTTGTTAGTTGCTTACCTTTCACCTCTCATGGTTCTGATGGTATTTTTGTCATTGTAGATCTGTTGACCGAATTAACACATTTACTTTCTTTTCAAATGTTCTTTAGTGCTGAGAGATTAGCTGTAATACCCCGAATCTGGCACCCGAAATGCAACACAGTGCTTATGACCCCGAAGGACCATAGGCTAACCCATGACTAATATTTGTACCTGTACACTACATGATATATTGTCTAAATGCCGAAATAAAGGATGTAAGACCATAAGTTTCAAAACTGATAAAATAATCTCTGAATGATATGGTATCACAATACCAAAATAAAACCTGAAACAAACTGTCTAAACATAATAGTCTGAAAAACCTCTAACTAACTGTACTGTATGAATAAGGAGTTGATGGGACATGTCCCCAACTAACTCCAACTACTGAAATAAATTAATTAATAAGATCATAAAGTAATAGTCATGTCCTTGAAGGATGAGAACTCACATCTAACTCTAACTACAGAGACTGGAATGCTACCAATGCTCTGGAACTCGTGCTTCTGAACCTATGGCAGAAAATACCATAGCGCAAATACGTCAGTACATTTAAATGTACTGGTATGCATGTGAGGTAGGCTGAATGCAAAAAGGTTCACATGCATAAACTATACTAACTGACTGCATAACATAAATGTAAGAATACATGCATCACTAGATAATAACTATAACTGAGTTCCTGATAGCAGGATTTCTGAGTCTGGGTACTGATAACATGAGATAACGATATCTGTATAACTAAAATTATGATATTGAGTGACTGTATCTGACAATCTAGGTTCTGATAGAACTAGCTGAGTTCCGTAGTATTTTGAGTTGACTGTATCTGATAGTCCTGAATCCTATAGAACTATTTGTGTTCTATTATTGAGACTGAATGAATGTATATGATAGTCCTGATTCTATACTGAAGCTGTGGGAAGTAGTCATCTAACCAACATGCCCTAAATAATGCAATATAGTTGAGTTGGGGTCTAATCTGTAACCCCAATTGGAAGCGTGTTAATACCGCACCACTGGTAAAGACAAGCTGTGGGTGACCCTCATCTGACAGTGTCCCCAAAAGAGAACGGTGGGACTCTCATCTGACAGTGTTTATCCACCTCATCAACCCTTATCTGACAGTGTTAATGTGTCAACCTATGCTGGCTACATAGTTCTTGAATGCAAGGATGACTTCTAAGAATCACACCCTCATCTGACAGTGTGTGTTACTAGCCTTGTGTTCACTCGGTGCTAATTACTACTCCCATCGGAATAGAGACTAAACATAGATTACTGAACTAAATTGGACTGAATTAATTGAGTTTCCATTGACTGATGGAATAGTACTGAGATTAATGTATTACTTAGCTTTCTTGAGTCACATAACTGACTGAGTTCTATGGATCATGGCTTGACTGAGGATATCATGAAAACATGATACGGACTCTAGGCACACAACTATATTTTTTGGGTACAAGTACCCCTAGGACTCGATAGATGGAAACTAAAAAAGCATGACTTTCATGAGTACAGGACCAACATCAACAATACACAGTCCATTGGCTAAGACATTTCATCAAACAATTGACATACATAACTTGTACATGAATGGAGATTTCATATTATCATATTAGTATGAAATTTTTCCTTCACATAGGCATTTAATCAAACATGGGGGTAGCATGCTATGGTTATACAATTTTCAACACATCTAATAATCAAGGATATATCAATAAACTTTTGAATTGAAGGGTTTATCATGAATACCGCGTAATTCCTCACATACTAGAATCATTTCTTGTAATTAATAGTCTATAGCATAGACAAAAACAAAACAACAACATGAACATAACTTTTCAATTCAATCAAATCATGAACATTCGTAAATATACAAATATTTGATTTTGAAAAGAGATTCTTGAGCTTCATGGTGAAACAGAACCATGAATCAACACATGACATACCTTAGTTCTTGATTTAGTGAAGATTGATGGAGAGACTTTCCTGAAATTGAATCCCCAATTGAAACCCTAGCTTGTTCTTGAGAGAAAATTGAGAGAAACTAGTATATTTTGGGTTCTAAATAGCTGAATCTCGTGTTAAAGGGATTAAATAGGGTGGGAAATTGACACTTCTAACCCTGGATGCGTCTTTTAAATTGGTGAAAAATTCCCAACCTGGACCTCTGGCACGACGCGAAGCCATCGCATTGCCAAATTGTTTGCCACCTGGAAGTTTGGCGCGACATGGAGAAATTTCACTGGGACACTGGAAAACGGCCAATTACCATTTTATCTTATGGTGCGGCGCGCCAATGACCAATATGGCGCTGTTTTATGATGGGGACTTGAAATAGTCATAACTTCTTACCCGGTGATCAGATTAAGGCAAATTTTATATCGATGGAAATCTTATTGAATTTCCCACATGACATAAAGTGAAAATCTTGAAACTTCCCCATGGAATAAACATCATTCAATTTAGAAGCTAATACTTGACATTTTTTAGACAAAATTAGTTAGAAAACTTTGGGGTATTACAGCATGCCACCCCACCAGTAATGTTCCCCCAAATCACGATACATCTTAGTCACTCTAAGATGGATGGAATACCTAGAACTATGGTCCTCCCTTAAATCAATCTAATCCAATCTCCTACTCTTGATACACAAACTCGGCTGCCAATCCTCATAACACCATCTAAATCCAGTGAGGATTCCTTAGCCTCACCACTCAATACCTTATCCCGAATCAACCGTAATCCAATATCATCAAACTGACAAGCTCAAATCTTCTTCATCAGAGAAGAGCTAGTCTCTACGAATGCTAAAACATACATGCATTGAAATATTAAGCCTAACTATCTGGTTAGCTAAGGACAAAACCTCTAAGGCCAAATGCCTCTCTTGGGTCAAAAGATATGCCAATACACCCATGTTAGTCAGCTTTCATCTCAAGGCATCTGCAATTACATTAGCCTTGCTTGGGTGATAGAGAATAGTCAAGTAATAATTCTTAAGAAAAATAAGCCAACGACGCTGGCTCATATTAAGATCTTGCTGGGTGAAGAAATACTGAAGGCTACGATGATCAGACAAAATCTCACAATGAACTCCATATAAGTAGTGTCTCCACTACTTCAAAGAAAAATGATAGTGCATAACTCCAATCATGGGTACAATAATTCTTCCCATGAGGCATCAACTGACAAGAAGCAAACATAATTACCTTACCCTCTGTCATCAACATAGCACCTAACCCAACACCTGAAGCATCATAAAAGATGGTAAAACCCATGCCCTCCTTGGGCAAAGTCAAGATAGGAGATGATATCTACAAGTCCTTGAGCTTTTGGAAGCTCACCTCACAAGCATCAGACCACTGAAAGGAAATCTTCTTCTGGGTTATCTTGGTCAATGGAGCAGTAATAGATGAGAAGCCCTCAATAAAACATCGGTAGTAGTTTGTCAAGCCAATAAAACTCCAAATCTCAATGGGAAAACTAAGTCTAGCCCAATTGCGAACCATTGCAATCTTGGATGGGTCAACCATAATACCTTTTTTAGTCATAATATGACCCTAGAAAGAGACAGACTCCAACAAAAACTTAAACTTAGAGAACTTATCATACAACTTCTCATCCTTCAATCTATGAAGAATAATCTGTAAATGCTCCTCATGATAGGCCTCACTCTTTGAATAAACCATGATCTCATCTATAAATATAATAACAAAGTAGTTGAGAAACGATTGAAATACTCGATTCATAAAATCCATGAATGTTGTTAGGGCATTGGTCAACCCAAAGGACATGACCAAGAACTCATAATGACCATGCCAAGTATGAAAATCCATTTTCGGAATATTCAAAACTCTAATCCCTAACTGGTGATACCCAGATGTCAAATCAATCTTTAAAAACATTGGAGAACCCTGAAATTGGTTGAATAAATCACTAATATGAGGATAAGGATGCTTATTCTTGATTGTCACCTCTACCAATAATTATTACATATACATATAGACCTTTTATTTTTCTTCACAAATAATATATGGGCACCCCAAGGTGATACCCTTGGTCGGATAAATCCCTTATCCAACAACTCCTCCAACTGATCCTTTAATTCCTTCGTCTCAACAGGGACCATCCTACAAAGAGGAATAGAAATGGGCTTGGTGCCTTGCTCAACATCAGTAGCAAAGTCAATATAACAATCCAGAGGAATACTAAGCAAATCCATAGGGAAAACGTCCACGAACTCATAATCTGCATAAATAAAATCCAAAAAAGGAGGTAAAGCAACACTAGTATCACAAATATGAGAAAAAAAAGATAAAAATCCCCTCTTAATCACGCGATGAACCTGAACATAAGATAGAATCCTCTGGGGATCCAAAAGTTGTTCACCCTTCCACGCTATCTTTGGCACACCTGGTGAAGCTAAAGTCATAGTCTTAGCATAACAAATAACAATTTAGGACAGCATGGTCAGGAGATAACCAGTCAATAACCAATATGATATTGAATTCTATAATATCAAATACAATTAGATCTACCCAGGTCTAACGCCTAGCAAAAGTCACAACACAAGATTGGTACACCCTAATGATAACGCTCAATCTACAGCTCTCGTAGGAGTGTAAAGCGGTCGTTAGCAAATATAGAACCCAACCTGGGTTGGGTGTCGATCCCACAGGGAATAGCTTGGCCAACAAGTAAGCAAGATTACTAAACTTTTGGTGCAAGTCTCGTAAAAAAGGGGGGATTGTAATGTGTCACCAAAACAATTAAATAAAAGCTGAAAATAGCAAAGTAAAAGAGAAAGATTGTTACGTAAGTTGTAAACAATGAGAATTGAGGCGTTGGGGTTATGTCCACCTTCTGAGGTATACGTCTCTATTGGCTATGAGTGTGTAGAATTCTGACATGCAATTGCTTATAGAGGATTGTAGTCGATGGTAAATCCAAGCGTCTCTCGACCTAAACAATGACTATTTCACTTTAACTCTCTCGAGCTTAAAGCGTGTCTAACGGTACGAATTCTCCAAGAGATTAGTCCAGTTACGGCACTAGCTTTTTAATAGGAAAGGGTGTCCTACTACCTTGACATTATCTCTTTTCCAGACAAATAACTTTTCTCTCGAACAAGTTAAATGTTAGACTGGCGTATTCTTGCGTTTGCAACCGCAAAGAATGTAGATTAAGATGAAGAGAATAATGATATAAGCAATATACGTGCCTTGAACTCACAAACTCACAACAATAGATAGTAACTCATTCGGCTTCCATAACCCCAACAAATAAGTTTAGTTACCCATGAATGTGAAGGAAATCACGATTGACATTGTTATTATATCATGATATTGAGTAATGGCGTGTAGATCAAGTGATAGGCGTGAGGCGTGATTCCTTAGCAAGTAACGATTCTCTTGTAGTGGAGTTTTAAGAATAGAAGAGTAGAAGAAGAAAAATAGAATTAATGGAAAGATTAGAAGAATTGTAGAGTAATAGAATTGAATTCTAAGACGAGAAGTTAAGAAGATTAGAAGTTATAAGAAGATGTAAAAAGATGATAGAAGATGAGAGGGATGGAAGGAAGTATTGTGTTCTCCCTCCTTCTTCCCCCTTTTTTCTCTAAAATCTCTAGCATAATAGGGTATTTATAATACCCATATCCTAATCCTACTAAGCTAATGAAATAAATAACCAAATCCTATTAGACTAATGAAATCCTTAACCCAAATGTACTAGGTTAAGGTAACATTATCATAATCCACTTAAAATAATGAAATACATAACCTGATTGTACTAGGTTAATGTATCATTGTGAAAATCCAGCTTTGTGTCTGTAAGTCCCCAAAGTCTTCAGAATTGTTGTTTTAGCCCGGGACAGATTTTCCATGCAGCAGTTTTGGTCCTTTAGGCGTCCAAACTCCCTTTCCTTCCTTCGTGAGCTTTCTTTAGCGTCAAGTAAGCCATAAAATGCTGAATTATGCATCATTTATACCTGAAACTTTACTAATCATGTTCGTTAGCTCATTTACAGGAAAAAGGACTAAAAGTGCATGAAATATATAATTTGTTCTCAAAACTAGGCTAAAATATGGGCAAAATATATTGATATAGGTGCGTAAATTCTCCTATCATCAACACCCCACACTTAGAGCTTTGTTCGTCCTCGAACAAACTATCATGTCCTTCTAAACATCAACTTAGGGTTTTACAGCAACAACATAAAATATTCGTCAAGACAAACACAACAATTATCAACAAAGAGTATCTTTTCGATTATAGGTAGAAAAAATTTAACCTCTAGCATAGACTCGTGATGGTGATTAACTCGCATGCAAACGTTAAGGTACAAGGAATCATATATAACTACCCAACACTCATCAACCATGTGTGTCTCACACTATAGTACCCATAATCACTCACAAGTATAGCATATTTTTCAAACATGGGTATCAAAATGTCCTTGCTCTCACTCTCACAAAGAATTCATATGTAGCAACTGATGACCATAGGCTTGCCCTTAATGTAATACTCTACTAAATGTCAGAATGCTAAGCTTAGGATCAAGTAGGTCTTTTGATGGTTGTAATGTAGGCTAAGGGACGGGTAGGACTATTTTGGCCAGGAATAGTGACTAAGTTCCTAAGCGCTTTAATACATCACTTTGTATCATTGACACTTTTTTTTTCTTTCAACCTTTCTTTCTTTTATTCTACCACCCTTGTTCTCCTCTTTTGTTTTTCAATTTTAAGCACAACTCGCTTTTCAGCTTTCTTTTCCTTTTTCTTTTCACAACATACCTCTTATGATAACACTTTTTTTTCATAACACATTCAAGCACCATTACAATTTATAGCATCATACTCACCCAATTTCCTCTTATGTTGTCACATGACTTTTTTACTTTAAAGCACTTAGGAGTTTGGATCAAATTACGGTCTTGAAAAAAATGGATTAGGCTTACATACAAGGTTGTCAAAGAAAATAGGCTAAAGGCTCAAAAGGGTTTAACTAGAATGATGTCCATGGGTAGGTAAAACTGAAGGTAAACAAATATAGGTTGCCAAAGAAATGCCTAAATCATATCCTAAACTTACACTCCTTAGTTTCGCTTTGCATACATACCAGGCAAGTTCTAGCATCAGCCACACACATAGAATATACGATTATCTCACACATACAAGGCACATGGTCGACTTGCTTGGAAGTAATATAGATTCTCGACCCAACAAGTGAAGGAGTTGAACCACACAATATCACATAATGAGTCACAATTAGAGCCTAAACGTCTCAATAGTCACAATTGTAGCACATACTCTTGTTATAATCTCATGCTGCCTATCAAAATAATTTCATGTGAATCTGGAAAAAACAACAAAAAAAAAACTAAAATACGGAAAAAACAAAAAAAAACAACAAAATAAACAAACATAGATGCGATAGAGAAGTATAGCATACGCCACCCCACACTTAAACGGGACACTGCCCTCAGTGGAAAATAAATAAGAAGAACCTGATTAGTCAGACTCATCCTCTATGTCTGGGGTCATACCCCTTGCATTGGAATAATCATCAGAGTCATCATCCTTAAAAGTTCCTCATAAGTATCCCACTTAATTCCAAGAGTGAGTCGAGGTATTTGCAGCGAGGAGGGTTCTCCTTGGTCCTTGCGACTTCTCTTTTTGCCCTTTTGGGAGGTGGTAGCCTTCTCCTTGCCTTGTCTCACTTTAGGTGTCATTGTACCTGAGACTAGAAATAGTGTTAGTGGTAGCACAATATAAATAGATACAATCTATGAACAAGCAGTAGGGGTACCACCCCACACTTAGTTTTGTTGACACAAATCAGTGAAGTGAAAGTGGTCGATTATTCAGATTTCGTCGACATACGTTTTAGGAGTTGTATTCCGGCAAGAAAATCAGTGATGTATCACTACTTGCAGCCATTGCATTACTTTCATGTTAGATATAAAAACACTACTACATAGGGGTTACCACATAATATAGTTACTTTCAACAATCACAACCTCCTATGTCGGCAGGCACTATAAGTCTTATCCCGATGAACGGGATAGCCTAACATGTAAGTATCCAAGTAGCAATTTTAAACAATGTTCAAGACTATAGAAATTCTGTAAATAGTATGACAATGCTATTAAAACCAAATTCAAGTCGAAAACAAGTCGTATACGTTCACTCACATGATTTTGCATTAACATTCCAAACATATGAACTTCACCAACAATCTTTCAATATGTAGCAATTTATAATAGACATAGAAACATAGTACTTACGAGAAATAAATGAAGAATAAGAGAGTACTTACTTTCTTGAAGCTTTTGGAGGTGGTTTTGTGAATTGGAAGAGCAAGAAAATTTTGAGAGGATTTGGATGAATATGCAGCACCTTTAGGTCACTTTGCAATGTGTTGTGTTATAAAACTAAGTCCCCTTTATATAGGAAGAGAATGGGTCGGGTTATGACCCATTTACAATCGGTTTTGGAGACAAAAATCCCACATATGCGGCGCATAATGCTTTGCATAGATATGACATATGCGGCGCATTGTCTATGGCATAATGGGACATATGCGCCGCATAGTCTATGGAATTTGTAGACATATGCGCCGCATAGTCTATGGCATATGAGATACTGAGACCAAATGCCATAGCATAGGCGGCGCATAGTCAAAAGCATACCTAGGAATAGGCGGCGCATAGTGTATAGCACACTGGATTCCGAGACCTTAGGCTATAGGATAGGTTGTGCATCGTTCGTGGCCTAGTTTTACCAAGGCCTAGCCTTCCTCGATGCCTATTTTGGCGTGAGAAATGCTCAATCCATAGCCTTATGCATAACCATTCCTAACTTACCAACTTTACCATACAATGCGTCCAAATCGTCAATTGAAATCAATCTCCTCGTTGCATTCCTCTTGCACCTATATTTGCTCAAAACCAAATAAAAACGATTAGTACGATGGGTTGCCTCCCACCAAGCGCCTTAGTTTTGGTCGTGGCACGACTCTTATTTTTGGATTTTCATTAATTAAAAACAAATCAAGTACTAGAATGAAAGAAAATGATAAACGATAAATGAAAAATGATAAACGATGGGTTGCCTCCCATCTAGCACTTGATTTATTGTCGCGGCACGACATAGTTACCTCGAGTACTCAGACTTCGTCGAGATAGATGGTGGATCGTTTTCTGAATGGATTCAGACGACAATGAGGCTTACTTGTAGGAGGGGTACCAATTATATCATCAATAGTCCAACCCATAGCTCTCATGTATCTCTTCAGAGTAGAGATGAGAGCGTCTACGTGCTGTTTACTTAAATCATCCGCACTCACCGGAAGTATCTTTATACTTTCCAAGAACACATACCTTAGATAATCGGGGAGCTCTTTCGATTCTAGCATTGGTGGCTCTTCAAGGGAAGTCTTCGCTGTAGGTGAAGGTTGATTCTTAAGATCACTGTCCGGTTTCTTAGAAGTATGGGAATAGGACTCTATTTCTGTTAGAGCACCCATAAGTTCTTCATATTCTTTAGCATCCTCATGCTCAACATTCAATAGCGCAGCAGACAATGGCTCAACAGTAGGCTGTTTCTCTACAGATAATGCTTTCTTACCTTCATAATGAACATCAGCTACAGAGAACACATCCATATCGCTGGGCTGCTTCATTGCTTTTCATATATCAAAGCGGACCACTTCGTCATTCAACCGAAATAAAAGCTCATTATCTCTCATGTCAATGAGCACACTTCCTGTAGCAAGGAAAGGGCGTCCCAAGATTATGGGAACCTCTGAATCTACTTCACAATCCAAGATGACAAAGTCTGCTGGAAAGATAAATGAAGAAACCTTTACCAAGACATCACATAGAATACCAACTGGTCGTTTTACCGACCTATCCGCCATAACAAGCCTCATGTTAGTTGGTGTAAGATCTCCTAACCCCAACTTCTTGTAGATCGATAATGGCATCAAGTTGATGCTGGATCCTAGGTCACATAATGCTTTGGCAAAGTTCAAAGATCCGACGGTGCAAGGAATAGTGAAAGCTCCGGGGTCGGCCTTCTTCTGAACTATCGATCGGGTAGCAATTGCACTACAATGATGCACATCATCCTTCAGCTCATAACTTGTTGCCCTCTTCTTAGTCAAAAGATCTTTCATAAATTTCGCATACCCAGGCATTTGTTCAAGTGCCTCTACCAATGGAACATTAATGGTCAGCTGCTTCAACATAGTCATAAATTTGCTGAACTTAGTGTCATCCGCCACCTTCTTCAATCTTTGGGGAAAAGGTGGTGGTGGGTATGGAAGTGTTCTCTCCATGGCTTTCTTCTCCTCTTGCTTCCGTTTTTCCATTTTTTCAGGTTGCACGTCACTGGGCGTGACATCCTTGACGTCAGGATTGGTTGTTGCGGCATCTTCTCCTTTTACATTATCATCCATGTCCGCAACTTCATCAATAACTTGCTTGCCTTTTTCTGACGGTTCCAACACCTTACCACTTCTGGTAGTGATGTCCATGCATGACCCATCATTCCTTGGGTTTTGCACAATATCGCTAGGTAAAGTGCCAGCCTTTCTTTGATTGAGTATTGCTGAAAGTTGGCTCAGTCGCTGCTCTATTTGCTTGATTGAAGTGGAATGAGAATCAACTAGTTGTTTCATGGAGGACAAATCATTAATTACCTCAGTAACTCCCGCGCTCGTTGCTTTCACTCCTTTCAATAATTTAGCCATCATGTCTTCCATACTTCCAGAATTAGATGTGGTGGTATCACGTCTACCAGGGGGAACATATACACCACTCTTTTCATTGTTTTTTCTCCAACTACCTTGGTCCTTGTTTCCATAATTATCATAATAGTTCCTACCTTGGTTTCCTTGGGTATTCCCATGGAAACCCCCCTGATTGTTCAAGTAGTTGGCCTCCTCTTCCGAATCAGATTCTTCTCTTCCTTTTAGCGCCACAGCTTTCACTTTTTCGGTCTTCCCTGATAATAAATGCTTTGTCAGAAGATCCACTTGCGTTTTCATGTGCGCTAAATCTTGATCACATTCTTCTTGTCTTATTCTTTGGTCTGCAGTCATGCCTATAGATAAAGTGGGGCTTTCTACCTCAGAATCCCTGGTATGACAAGCTCTACTTTGTTTCGTCATGCGATCTAGCATATTGCTTGCTTGACCAAAGGTGAGGTCCATAAATGATCCTCCAGCCGCATTATCCACCACTGGTTTAGTTATTGAATTCAAGGCTCTGTATAGTATCTCCATTAGGTGAACATTAGTCATGTGATGGTTTGGGCATCTCGCTAGCTTTGTCTTGAACCTCTCCCATGTTTCATGAAGAGCTTCAGTGGGAAGCTGACGAAAGTTGCTGATTTTATCTCTCAATTGTGCTCTTTTGGATGGCGGAAAGAATCTTTCTAGGAAAGCGTCTCTCAATTGCCTCCAATTTGTAATAGAATCAGGAGTCAGTCCATTCAACCATAGTGTTGCCTCCCCAGACAGAGACAATGGGAATAGACGTAATCGAATTGCATTCTGACCAACACCAGGATTGTCAAAAGACTTGCATGTAGAAATAAAGTTGATGAGATGCATATTCGGATCATCGCCTGCTAGTCCACCAAATAATCCCTTGAGTTGCAATAACTGAATCATGGTGCTTGTGATATTGAACTTGGCTCCGGGCGCTAATGGTGGTGGAATTATAGCTACAGTGGCTCCGGCACCATCAAGATCATCATCATCATCGTCGAAAGCTGGCTACATAGGTTTGTGATCATGTCTATACCGAGCTTGTCGACCTCTTCTGTTGGCAGGTGTTACGATTTCAGCATCACGCCTAGGGTTTAGTAACTCGTCATCACCTAAATCCTCATCGTCAGGATTTGGTGCTCGTGCAGGGTTATCAATGTTCTGCTGTTGAACCTGGGCTGCGGCAAGGGCAGCCAATCTTGCTTGTTCCTGTTGAGCAGCCATCCTTGCGATTTCAGCTTGTGCTTCCATTCTACCAATGCGTTGTGGTTCAGGATTGATTGGTAATAACGGTTGACCAGAACTTCGAGTATGGGGCATGCACTAAAATAAAAACCTGCAGTAGACAAAAACAAAAACTAAAAGTAAAAGTACGAGAATCTTTGACCAAAGGGTCTAGTAATTTTCACGATCTTAATTGACATTTGTATTCCCCGGCAACGGCGCCAATTTTTGATAACACTCAATCTACAACTCTCGTAGGAGTGTAAAGCGGTCGTTAGCAAATATAGAACCCAACCTGGGTTGGGTGTCGATCCCACAGGGAATAGCTTGGCCAAGAAGTAAGCAAGATTACTAAACTTTTGGTGCAAGTCTCGTAAAAAATAGGGGATTGTAATGTGTCACCAAAACAATTAAATTAAAGCTGAAAATAGCAAAGTAAAAGAGAAAGATTGTTACGTAAGTTGTAAACAATGAGAATTGAGGCGTTGGGGTTATGTCCACCTTCTGAGGTATACGTCTCTATTGGCTATGAGTGTGTAGAATTCTGACATGCAATTGCTTATAGAGGATTGTAGTCGATGGTAAATCCAAGCGTCTCTCGACCTAAACAAGGACTATTTCACTTTAACTCTCTCGAGCTTAAAGCGTGTCTAACGGTACGAATTCTCCAAGAGATTAGTCCAGTTACGGCACTATCTTTTTAATAGGAAAGGGTGTCCTACTACCTTGACATTATCTCTTTTCCAAACAAATAACTTTTGTCTCGAACAAGTTAAATGTTAGACTGGCGTATTCTTGCGTTTGCAACCGCAAAGAATGTAGATTAAGATGAAGAGAATAATGATATAAGCAATATACGTGCCTTGAACTCACAAACTCACAGCAATAGATAGTAACTCATTCGGCTTCCATAACCCCAACAAATAAGTTTAGTTACCCATGAATGCAAAGGATATCACGATTGACATTGTTATTATATCACGATATTGAGTAATGGCGTGTAGATCAAGTGATAGGCGTGAGGTGTGATTCCTTAGCAAGTAACAATTCTCTTGTTGTGGAGTTTTAAGAATAGAAGAGTAGAAGAAGAAAAATAGAATTAATGGAAAGATTAGAAGAATTGTAGAGTAATAGAATTGAATTCTAAGACGAGAAGTTAAGAAGATTAGAAGTTATAAGAAGATGTAAAAAGATGATAGAAGATGAGAGGGATGGAAGGAAGTATTGTGTTCTCCCTCCTTCTTCCCCTTTTTTTCTCTAAAATCTCTAGCATGATAGGGTATTTATAATACCCATATCCTAATCCTACTAAGCTAATGAAATAAATAACCAAATCCTATTAGACTAATGAAATCCTTAACCCAAATGTACTAGGTTAAGGTAACATTATCATAATCCACTTAAAATAATGAAATACATAACCTAATTGTACTAGGTTAATGTATCATTGTCAAAATCCAGCTTTGTGTCTGTAAGTCCCCAAATTCTTCAGAATTGTTGTTTTAGCCCGGGACAGATTTTCCATGCAGCAGTTTTGGTCCTTTAGGCGTCCAAACTCCCTTTCCTTCCTTCGTGAGCTTTCTTTAGCGTCAAGTAAGCCATAAAATGCTGAATTATGCATCATTTATACCTGAAACTTTACTAATCATGTTCGTTAGCTCACTTACAGGAAAAAGGACTAAAAGTGCATGAAATATATAATTTGTTCTCAAAACTAGGCTAAAATATGGGCAAAACATATTGATATAGGCGCGTAAATTCGCCTATCATCACCTAACCACTACTAAAGAGTCTCCTCTGAGTGTAGATACATGAATAGGCACATCAAGAGGCTCACAAATTGAATCAAAACCTAGATCAAAGTATACACACACATAGAAGAATACTGAACCCAGATTAAATAACACAGATGCAGATTTGAAACAAACGGCGATGATACTTGTGATAAAAGCACCCAAAAGCCTCTTTCTCTGGTCTAGTGAGTATGGCATAGCACTTTCCACAACCACCAACTGGATGAATAGCCCTATGACTACCACTAAAGGCCCCACTACCTTTGCATCTCAAACCTCTAACAGAACCCCCTACTTCTCAAAGTTAAAATAGGAGTAGCACAGAAGATATAGCAGGGAAATTACTTGGCCAAATGGCCACACTTATCACACACATAACAACCTTTATGACCTAACTTAGTAGGAGGTGGTAGGGCTAAACTAGAATGGGCACCCTAAACTACTAAACCAAAAGACCGACTACCTAAACTCTTCAAAGCTTCCTACTCGGGTCGACCATTATAACCACAAAAATCCTAGAATCACTACCTCATGAAGTATGACCTTTAAACTCGCCCAGGCAGTACACACTCAGGGTGCCTCCCTGAGATTCTTAAAGAATACTTTCAGTCATGTTAGCATGATTCAATATACTTTGAAATGATGCTCCAAACACTATCATCTGAGATGTAGCTAGCTGAAGAGAAACATCATCAACCCCTTCACAAATATTTAAATCTTCTCAGATTTTGTGGTAATGCTGGAATAGGAATATCTAGACAGCACATGGAAACTTGTATCATACTCTGCAATAGTTATAGATCCATTCACTATGAAAACAAACTCATCTTTTATTTAATTCCTCAGACTATGAGGCATGAACCTCTCCAGAAAGGCCTCAGCAAATTGATCATATGCCATCTCAGGAGAATCGAGAGTTCTGTACCCAATAAGTGACCTCCACTAATCTCTAGAAGTATCCCTTAACTGATAAGTAGTATACGCAATGCCATGCAACTCAAGTAAACCCAAGTTATACAACTTCTCACAACATTCAATCAAGAACTCATAGGCATCCTCGCCTACAACATCACTAAACCTAGTAAGACCTGAATGAGTGATTCTCTAAAACCTCTTCTAATTCTTAGAAGACATAAATATAATCACAATAAGAGAAGGAATGGTGAATCTGGCAAGATGAGATCCCACCCGAGGAGGTAAGATATATAAAGGCTGAACTCCTAATCTCAAAATACCATACTCAAATACAAGCACTAAAGAAGAAATAAGACTCAGAGTTACGGAGTACAAAAATTAGAAGTAGGTACTACTTAAGGATCCTTACTCGGGGTTGGAAGAACATCATAAAAAGACTGGCACAAACAAAGGTACAATACTCAGGGTTGGGGAAACACTTGACACACTCAAAGAAGCACCCCCTAAATGGGTCAACAAGTGAATTAATAACCCCTTTAAGACTGTGGTAGAAGAAGTTGGTGGAATCAAAGTAGGACTTATATCTCTAACATGCTTAAAATAAGGCTTAGGAAAGAGTCCCCTAGAACTAATCATAGACGGGATAGAGCCATACTCCTATCCACTACTTTGAGCCCATCTATGACACTCAACCCGCCTCTAGATTGGGCTCTTTCCTTGAATAAAGACTCCAAATCTCTAACCTCAAGAGATCTCATCATCACCATGTGCATGGAAAAAAGTGAAATATGTCTTAGAACATAAGGTATAAAGAAAATCCAATGATAAGGAATAAAAGGAGAAAAATATCCTAAAGATGTCTTATAGCCTCTCAAAGATAGATACAAATGTCTATGTACTAATACGGGAGACTCTATGAGATACCTTATTCTTACACTACCGTGACCAATGAACCTGGCTACTCTGATATCAATTTGTTATGACCCAAAAACTAATGTCCATGATGACACTTGTTGTGGAAAGCCTTCATAAGTAAACCTGTCACATAAATTTATACAAAAAGGGAAAATAAGAACATTAACAAAATATAAGGCGTCTAGGACGAAACCGAACCACATTATATAATGAAAGCAGAAAAAACATAACCTAGGACATCATAACATAATCTCAAAACCTAGCATCATAGTGTAAGAACTTACTAGTACAACTCGAGATCAAAATACACGAGATATCCAAAATAGGAACAACTTTGTCTTTAAATAAAATTAAATACATGGTCTAGATAAGGAAAGGTAGTAGTCAAGTCTAGATGCATGAAATCAACCACTACCTCCAAAAGCTCTAAATATCACTCAAATCAACCATCGTGAGGCATAATCGATCCTAGATCTACATCGAAAGGGAAAAATAGGGTTGAGTACAGTCCTATTTTACTCGTTGATATTATAGGCTGACTGAGCAAAGAAAAAAATAAACTATAAAAAATACACACTAAGGGAACGTCGCCTGCAATTAGAAAATATCCCAAACGGTAGCCCATACCATCTCCACTAGTTGTTCTATAATATTCACAAACACCATAATAAAATAAAAATAAAGTACAATTATACAAGTATCATACATATTGATACAAAAAAAGAAATACACATAGAGAGGTATCACATCAACGAAAATAATACTTTACAGAAATGTACAAAATAAATACAAATGCAATGGAGATGATGATGATAACGCTAATGATGATGATGATGATGACAATGATGATGATACCTGAGGTTGTCGCAAAACCATCGTATACACCTACAAAGCTAAAGCTTCCCAACATAGAACCCATAAGGGGTTCGTCAACTCGTATACAATCAATATCCAATATTAATATTCATACCTCCTCTCTGGCATAGCCATCGGTAGAGGATTTTAAAGACGTCACATTTTTAGAAAAACTAGTGTTTCCAATTTTTCCACGATGGTACAACTGTTTAATGAATGTATGTGCTATGAGGATGTAATGCTCACAACCAACCAAAATAAGTGTTTTCGTATATAAAAAATATACCAACCAAGTTAACCAATAATCAACTCAATATTTCCAACCATACATGAATTCCAACATAAACACTATGCCATGAGAGTCGAATACAATCAAATACATCATTCATACCACATTAGGCTTTTTCATTATACAAAAAATAATAATTTCATGTATTCACATCCAACAATATCATATAGGACTGTACACGATCACACATAGAAAATAATATTACAAAACCACCAAATACAACAATATATAGGGCCCTCCATGCACAAAGCCATAATTATAGACATTTTGATAATTACTTCCCACACCCTTAACATGATTATGTAACAACGTTAACTACCCACCCCAATATAAGGAAAGTTAAGTCATAACCTACCAAAAAGGCAAAAAAATCTCCCAAAATTCTTCAATCCAAATCCTTACTCCTCACAAACGGACTTGGAATAACTTAAAACATAAAAATATAGAATCTACGTATCAAAAGAAAGACAATGATATTCATATTTTCTATTTTAGAGTTGAGGTCAAAATGCACCCCCGATATAGGCTTTCAAAAAAGTAGGGTAAATTGTAATTTTTTTTTGAAACATGTTCCCCATATTTTTAGAAGTCTATAGGTGAAAACCCAAGCAAAAATTAGCTAAAAAGAGGTCCAAATTGAAGAAAAATCATGTTCAAGCTTTACTAGCGAAATTCCCCAAAATTTATTTTAAAAATTAAGAGTATATTATTTTGAAGATGAAATCGAAAGAAAAGTGATAATTATAAGAATATAAACTCACCCAAGTGAAAACAGGTTGAAGTCAGGGTTTAAATGGAAGAATTGTAATGTTTAGGCCTTATGGGCCAAAATCTCCAATTTCTACCTTTTAATTCATGTTTAAACAAGAATTACATGATAAAGTTTAGAGAAACTAGATAAAATAGGTGTTATGGAGAATACCCAAGCTTAAAAGTGGAATAAATGGCTCAAAAACATGAAACTCTAAGCTTGAAGTCTCAAAAATGGTGAAAATTGGCGAAACATAGGTATATATAGGACTCAGACATTGCATTTGCTACTAGGTCTCATTCGCGGTACCTGGCTTGCGAACAGGTATTGAATTGATGACCTGGTACTCACATACAGGAGACTCGTGATTGTGAATGAGATATTATGTACATGACACTAGCGCTGATCAACTGAGTTGCATAAGCGACTGGTCCACCGCAAAAGCGAGTGCACCAGATGAGACTTGGAAAATTCTGAGTCTGTGTGGCCCCCTTGGGATTCATCTGGACTCTTATGAATGCAAAAAAATATTCTACCCTATCAAATTCAATGCTCTAAACTCAATTGAGATATCAATTTTTCAAAAAAATATTGTTTTTGCAAAGTTGACCCCCGAATCCCAATTTCACAACTTTTCAAATTGAGGGTAAAAATGAGATATAAAAGAAAAAAACCACACCTACCATGTTACCAATATAAAATAAATGTTCTGGATCTTTTGGTGCAGTCCATTTTCTATCCAATGTATAGATTAATAAATATTGACCGAAATCAACAATAAGGCTTTTCAAGCCTCCAAAAATATTAATATCATATAAATCATACTAAAATTCACTTGTAACCCTGACAATAATCCCTATATTCCAAAAATACAACAACGAAACCACGAGGAGGGATAAAATCATCAAATCATATTAAAATGAATATTTCATCATAAATTAGGTCATTCCAGTAATGTATGTAATGGATATAGGTGCGGTTGAATTGGTTGCTTATCAATTGAAAAGTGTTGTTGTTTCTTGGTATGATATGTGGTTAGCCTCAAGAGGTTATGATGCTCCCCCAATGGTCTGGATAGACTTTGCAAAGGCCTTCTGGATCACTTTTTTCCATTATAGTTTAGAGATGCAATAGTAGATAAATTTCTATTTTTAAAATAGGGTAACTCTTAGAATCAAGGAGTACAAGTTATGGTTTATATATTTGTTCATATTTGATCAAATATGGTTAGCACACATACATCATAGATTCAATTCTTTATGAATGAACTTATGGGTCCTCTGAAGGACCTTCTTTCTATTGCTCCTAAGAATAAGGATTTGGGTACAACAAGGATCATAACATATGCTCAATAGTTAGAGGAGGATCAACATAGTTTTGAGATAGATAACCAGAGGGATAAGAGTAAGAGATCTAGGATTGTTAGCCAGTAATAGGTAAACATTGGAGCTTTCACTAGTAGAGGTCCACTTATGCAGACCTAGTCAGTTGTGCGCTCCACGTCTAATGCTTTAGATCAGTTTTTGAGGTGCAGGTGTGGGAAGGGTTAGACTTATAGAGCCCACGACTTACATATTCAAAGTTGAACTAGTCTAGGATTAACACCCCAACCTACAAGCAGGTAGTATGGATAGGCACATAAAGGGGAGTGTCAGTGTAGTTCAAATATATGTTATTGGTAAGGTATAAAAGGTCATATGGTATGATATTTTTCATATATCAAAGATAAAGGTTGAAATGATTGATCATAGACTTCAAGGTATACATCTACCTCATCATCAGTACCTTTTTTTTGTCATTATCCGTAGTCCCCAGTAGGTAGAGAATTTGGTAGGGGTAGAGGGTTGCATTCGAGCGCTGGCCCAAATAGTATATATGCTCTAACTATTTGGAAAGATTTAGAGGCATCTCCAAATGTGGTCATGGTACCTTAGTTTTTTTTCACATGATGTATATGCTTTGACAGATCCAGGATCTACCATGTTATATGTTACTCTATTTATTGATAAGAAGTTTAAATAGAGCTAAAGTTGTTACATAAACCATTTGCATTATCGACTCCAGTATGACATTATATCATATCTAGAAGGATTTATTTTGGTTGTATGGTGACAGTATGTGGTCGTCCTATATTGGCTAATCTGATTGAACTTGAAATATTCAACTTTGATGTAATTATGGATATGAATTTTTTATCCTCTTGTTATGCTACAAATTATTGCCAAGCCAAGATAGCTTGATTTCATTTTCCATAAAAGCTAGTCGTTGAGTTGAACGGTGATTTTATGATGCCTAGAGGGGGGTTTATTTTCTTTCTTAAGGCATTATAGTTTATTACAAAGGGTTTTTTGTATCACCTAGTCCAGGTAAAAGACCTTAAGGCTAAAAAAAAGGCACTGACTCTCCAATATATACCAGTGGTGATTGAGTACTTAGATATGTTTCCTGATGAACTTCCTGGATTACCACCCATTAAAGAGATCAATTTTGGAAATGCCGTAGATCTCAGTAATTAACAAATATCAATTCCACCATATAAACAAGTGCCTGCAGAATCAAAAGAGCTAAAATAGAAGTTAAAAAACTTAATTGATAAAGACTTAAATTGACCCAGTATATCACCTTGGGGTGCACCAGTGCTTTTTATATGCAAGAAGGATGGCACATTCCGAATGTGTATAAATTACACGCAAATGAACAAAGTAACAATAAAGATTCCTCGAATAGATGATTATTCGATCAATTACAGGGATCTAAATTCCTTATAAAGATCAATTTAAGGTATGGTTATCTTCAGTTAAGGATTTGAAAAGTAAAGATTCCCAAGATAGACTTTCAGTTAAGATATGGGCACTATAAGTTTCACGATATGTCATTTGGGCTAACAAATACTCCCATAGACTTACAGACATAATGAATAGTATTTTTAAACACTTCCTTAATATGTATATGATTATATATATAGATGACATTTAGATATATTAATGTAATGAAGATGAGAATGCATATCATTTGAGGTCATTATTATAGAGACTCAGAAAGCACCAATTGTATGCTAAGTTCTCTGAGTGTCAATTCTTTTTTTCCTTAATAACTTTCCTTAGTCATGTGGTATCTGGAGAAGGTATTAGAGTAGATTTTCAGAAGATAGAAGTTGTGATGAATTGTCCTCAACCAACCACTCCTACAAAAGTACATAGTTTCTTGGGGTTATTTGATTACTATAGAAGATTTATAGAGGGATTTTCCTCTATTTTGGCCCCATTCACTAATTTGATGCCAAAAGAAGTTAAGTTTCACTAATCAGATACTTTTGAAAAAAGTTTCTAAGAGTTGAAACATAGATTGACTACACCGCTAGTATTATCCATACCAGAGGGTACAAAAGGATATGTGGTGTACTGTGATGATTAAAGTATTGTCTTGGGTTGCGTCCTAATGCAACATGTAAGAGTTATGGTTTATGTTTCTCGACAGTAGAAAAAGAATGAACAAAATTATCCCACTCATGACTTAGAGCATACAGTAGTGGTATTTGTACTAAAAATATGTATCTACTATTTTTATGGAGTTTCTGTTGATATTTTTACAGATCATAAAAGTCTTTAATATCTATTCAAACAGAAAGAACTAAATCTTTGGTAAAGGAGGTGGCTAGATTTGCTGAAAAACTATGATGTCAACATTCTCTATAATTCAGAAAAAGGTAACATTGTAGTTGATTCTCTTGATTGGTTACCCATGGGTAGCGTAGCACATTTGTCACATTTTCATCATGAAGTAGCGAGATATGTTCACAAATTAGATAGCATGATAGTTCATCTTATAGATTCCAAAGATGGTGGCATTGTAGTACTAAATTTAGTTGAGTCACCACTTGTGAAATTAATGAAATAGAGGTGGTATGATGACCCCTTATTGCTTCAACAAAAATAAGGAATTCAACAACTTCGATTCAGAATATTTGAACTAGCAAGTGATGGATTTTAAGGTGTCAAGGTAGATTATACGTAACTGATATTGATGGGGTGAGAAATAGATTATGGAGGAGGCACATTGCTCTCTTTATTTAATATATCCCAGATCTACAAATAAGAATTATTATATTAAAGAGATTTACTGGTGGAATGACATAAAGAAAGATGTAGCAGAATATGTGGTACAGTGCTTTAATTATCAACAAGTGAAATCAAAACATTAGAGACCCAGTGGCCTAGCTCAAACCTTTTGTATTCCAGTGTGTAAATTGGATGCTATTAATATGGATTGTATCATAGTTTTAACTTCTTCTTACTAGAAACATGACTCTATAAGGGTAAAGTTGATCGGCTGATAAAATCTGCCCATTTCTTTTCTGTTAAATCTACTAGCATAGTTGAAGATTATGTTAAGTTGTATGTAAAAGAGATTGTTCATATTTATGAGACCTTGATGTCCATTATTTTAGATAGATGATCCCCATTTTAAGCCTATTTTTGGAGATCATTCTAGAGGAGGTTTAGCACACAGGTAAACCATAGCACTGCATTTGATTCACAGATAGATGTCTAAGCCGAGCATAGTATTCAAACACTCAACAATATATTGAGAGCATGTGTGCTGGACTTTAAAGGTAATTGGTATGATCATTTACCTCTAATAAAATTTGCTTATAATAATAGTTGTCTCTCTAGAATTGGCATTACTCCATTTGAAGGTCTATAGGAGAGATGAGGTATGCCACATATTGGTTGGTTTGAAGTGGGCGAGAGGCAGGTATTAGGCCCAAATCTAGTCTATCAATCCATTGAAAAGTTTAAGTTGATATGAGACTGGTTTAAGACTACTCAGAGTAGGCAAAAATTCATATGTATGTGTACGACGTAGAGATTTAGAGTTTCAAATTGGCATTTGGTATTCTTGAAGGTATTACCTATAAAATGTGTTAAGAGATTAGGATAAATGGTAAGTTAATCCCCAAGTATATCAGGCCCTATAGAGTTATTTACAAAATTAGCCATGTAGCCTATGAGTTAGAATTACCTTTAGAGTTAGTTGCAATACATCTCATTTTCTATGCATTTATGCAACGTAAATGGTTAGGAGAGCCTCCATTCATCATACCTATATAGGGTATTGAGCTGGTTTGAAACTTATTATTTGAGGAGGTCCCCATGGCTATATTGGATCCGCAGGTCAAAAAGTTGAGAACTAAAGTCATAGCTTCATTAAATGTGCTTTGGAGGAACCAGAACGTTGAATAAGCTACTTGGGAAGCAGAAACAGATATGAAATCTAAATACCCAAATTTATTCCAAAAACCTTCTGAAGGTTTTTAGACAACTTGTTCCTCTATATGATCGTTATTATTTACTATATCTTTTTTTAGTTGACCTTTCATTCTTACTTTATATGTTTAGGTACATGATTTATGAAAATAATTTTAGAGATATAATTTATCTAATTTAAAACCATTACTATTATAATATAGAAATCTTTTGTATTTTCAATCTAAATCCAGCTAGGAGTCTTATTAAACAATCACTAGTTTGAATTGACCAAGCAAAAATCTCATTCATTTAGAACGAACTAAGCCTTCTTAATTCATAATTCCTTTTGAATAAAATTAGGGATTTATTCATTGATTATTTGAAGTAAATTTGAAATTGTTCAAATTCTGTAATAATCAATTACTGACATTGGCAAGCGACCCAAAGCGATTTGATTATAATTACATTCGTGACGATCATAAGTAGAAAGTTCATATTCTTTGATCGTTGATACATAGATAAAGCATGTGGATGCAGAGTATAAGGTAACTTACATGGTTGGTAATGACTTTAATTTGATTTTAAGGCCAAGAGGAGTCTTGTGTACTATTTTTTTAGTGTAAGGCCAAGAGGAGCCTTGTGTATTATCTGTTGTGTAATATATTTGTTGTGACGCTCTATGAGGTGTATTAAGATGTATTTTGGCTAGTTGACAGATTCCCTATAGGACTATTTACAAAGGAAACTCTATCAAAAAATTTTAAAATTTGGAGTGTTGGTCAAATTTTTAGGCCTTATGACGGGATAAAGTGAGACCGACGTTGATTAAACAATCTTAAGGATGTCTTAGATAGTTGTGAAATGGAATGTAAGCTTCCAACATCATTTGAGGATGAATGATTCGAAGTGGGGGAGATTGTAGCATCTCAAAAAAAATTAATCTAAGTTAAAATTGTAAAGGATTATAACATTTAGTTTATGAAGAGTAGTGTAAATATAATCATTTATCTAAATATTTGATGCCTATTGGAATAAAATAGTAAGTAATTCCTCCTTATATTTTCTTTTTATATATATTTTTAATAATATTGGATATATGTGGGGGCCACCTCTTAATTATTTTTCCTAAACTAGCATCAAGTTAAAAATGAGGGAGTATTTCTCAGTTCACTAGAAATCAATTCCAAGAATAAAAAAATAGTTGCTACTCCCTTTCTTTCTTTCTTTATTTCTTTTTACCCAATCAACAAGTAAAAATAATATAAATTCTCAAGAAGGGATTATAAGCGTAGGATGGGTACCAACTTTCTTCGGATCATAAGCTAAAGGATTTTGTGGTAAACTCAAAGGATTTCAAGAATTAATTTATAAAATCTATAGTCGGAATTTGAAATCCAAGAGGTAAATTCTTTATCCAATTTTAAAATAAAATTATAGATAAATATTTGGGGATGTTTAATTTGAATCTTTGCGCCACTCTATGAAATGGGTTCATGAGATAAAGGGGAAAAAGGGAAATTTTTATAAAAAAAAGGAGTTTCTAGAAATCCCTGTCAATTGGGTGGATTTAACATTGAATTGTATAAGTTGAAAAGTTGGAATTCATTTTATATTCTCTTTAAGAAATTTGATTAATTTTGGGTACAAATGAAAATACTCAGAATAAATTGCTAATGCACCTACAAATTATTAATGGATGTATATATTATCTATGTAGCTAGTGGATTGCCTATAGAATAGCTTGAATTAGTGATTGGAAGGATAAAGGCTACACCATCATAGGTTGAATTATTTGAGGATCAAAATGCTATTATAGATAATAAATCACTAAGGTATGTAAAGCTACACCTTCCCTCTCCACTAAGGTACCACCCTACGTTATGTTCTCCTATTTGTCAATGTTAATATAGTTCTCATGAAATACAAGGATAAAACTTTTATATTGTCATACACATCATTCCCACGTTCTACCATCAAGCTTATGAGTATCCATCTTGCTCTCTTTGTGTCAAGTCCTTACAATATTTCATACTATAGTAAGTCTCTTCACTTAGAAGTTCTTAGGCCACCGGTTATATATATCACAGGTAATGAATAAAATAAATAGTAGTATCATAGTTGTACTTGTATTTATTAGCTAAGTGATCATTAACATTATTAGCATGTCATAGGTCTTTAAGGCATTATTGGATAAATATTTAACAATGGGAGGTACATAGGTTTTGCTTGGTAAATCTGATCGATGTGATTCGGTGCACAAGATCAGGACCACACTATTATATTGAGCTCAGATATTGTGGCATACCCATCTTTATGGAATCATCTATATTTAATGTCGGCTGGAACATCAAGCACCGGTTTTCTCTAACTCGAGAAAACATATGGCATAGATGGCCTGTAGGTAGACCCTCATGGCAAGACCTTTGGGGGCATTCCTTATATCAAACTGTAATTATAGTTATACGGATGAAATCATAGCAATGACAATTTAAGCAACATATGCTTTATACTTGCCTCAAATTGCCTTCGGTAGGACATCTTGTGATCATTTGTACAACATATATATTAAATACATCAACTAGGAAAATTCTAGGCCCTATATTATAATGAACTCTTTCCTAGACATTATATGAGTAACTAATAAAAATTGGGGCATATTTTACAAATTCATAACGTATACGTGTTACATGTTGTCTCATACTTCTTTCACTATGTCATTTGATTTATATGAGCTTCCACACTTGTTCAACTATTATTCTATCTACTTTATACCAGTATATATTTATGTACTAAGGTCTTGAGGGCACCACATTTTATTGATGAAGGCTGTCACGACCCAAGACTATCCCTTAGTCATAAAACTATGCTTAAGGCTAAAAGTGACCCAAGATAACCCATGTGGTTTAGATCCTTTTGTTGTGTGGAAGTCTCTTAATCAAATATATGAATAATCAAATCCATAACAAAGGGGTTTGAAGCACATCGCTTAAAAACATAACCAACTGTCTGACTATCTGAAAGCCTCTAAACCTGCATAGTTGTTTGGACATGTCCTTAACTAACTCTGTCTACTAAAATAAAATAAACAAAAATACTGGAAAGCATGATAATTAATATAACTATTCCTCGACTAATGAGGAATCACCAATGTTGGAGATTAGTGATACAATAATGGACTATGTGTGATCTAGGAACTGAGTTTTCGAACCTATATCATGAGATCAATGTAGCGCAAAAGAGAATCTGCAGTCAGTGATTTGAATGTACTGGTATGTGAGATAGTGAAAAAGTTAAATACATATAGGTACTAAGCATGAATGCATGGACATGTAAAATAAGTTCAAGAAAAAACATAAACTTGTACTAAAATAATCTGAATAACTGATATACAGATACATGGTCATGGAAACCTGAACTAAAATAATCCAAATATTGAACTAAAATTATGGGATCTAATATTTAACTAACATGCCACAATCTGAGTTAATCGGGGTCCCACCTGTAACCTAGTTGGAAAGGTGTCAGTACCTTGTAAGGGTACGAATACTGGCTGTGTGGATCCACTAAATTGGTCTCCCGAAGGACTAAGGTATCAGTCATATAGTGGTGCGTAACCCCTAAGAGAGTGTCAATCCTCAACTAGCTGGTGACCACTCATAACCTACGCTGGATACATAGATCTAGAAGTCTAAGACTTCTACTGACGGTCCTATTACTCTATTGGCAGGTGTACCTTCATCCTTAGGTTCACTCAGTGCTAAGTCCTACTTCCAACTAAACTGACACTAATGTTGATGAAAGGCTTAACATGACTGATACTGACATATGCTCAACATGATGGTATTCTGAATTTAATAATATAAGTTTACTTAGAATGAATTATAATCGTACATCTATGAAAAAAATAAATATCTAGGTATCGGGTGTTCATAACCTGCCAGAACTATCTAATTCAAAATGATCATGGAAAATATTGAACAATCCATGGTATGGGAAAATCATGAATAATACCAAAGATTTCAATAACTAATCATGATATAGACATTTGCATTATTAAACATATGGAAACACAATTATCATAAGAGAATATATTTTCATGTTTTAGAATCAAAAAAATTGAGAGGAGATTCATAAAATTCATGGTTAACTTGGAAACCCATAAAAGAGAAAATAGTGTTGCACTTTAAAGTTGAGAGAGTTATTGGGCCTCAATGGGTGGAAGGGACCCACTGATGAATATCCCATATACCTAAGTGGAAGCTTTGGTGAATTCCTTGGAGTTGATATTGTTCTTGAGAACCCTAGTTTACTCTTGAGGAAAAAGGGAATCGCTCATTTTTTTCTTCTCTAAGTTAAATTATGAAAAATAATGAAATTACAGTTATTGGGCCTTATATAACCCCCTCCTTAGGCTTTTAAAGAAGTGGGAAAAGACTTACAATCCCTTGAAAAATCATGCAAGAAACTGCGTTCCCAGTCATTACGACTCGTCATGATTGGTTAACAGTCATAGGCTGGGACTCTGAGTTTACGGCCTTCACTATCGTGACTATGATTCAACACCTTACATCTCGTTGGGACTGACTACGAGTTGTTGGGTAGTATTCTAATCTGAATCTTAGTCAATGGATGCCTAACTTGTTAGGCTACGAGTCCACTATACGACTCCTAACATCTCACTATGATTTCCATGTTGGACTTGTAAATACTAGATGTGGTCATGGGTAGCACACTATTGTGACTACAAGTCCCTTCACATGAATCATAGCCACTAATTAGGGTCGTAGGGAGGAGTCGTGGTCACTAGCAACAGTTGAGGGTCCTTCACTGGAGTAACTACGACTCACTCATGATACCTTGTAAGGAGTCGTTATTATTCATAACCTGAGTCATAGTCACGATTACATCTCGTTGGGACTGACTATGAGTTGTTGGGTAGTATTGTAATTTGAATCTTAGTCAATGGATGCCTAACTTGTTAGGCTACGAGTCCACTATACGACTCCTAACATCTCACTATGATTTCTATGTTGGACTTGTAAATACTGGATGTGGTCATGGGTAGCACACTATTGTGACTACAAGTCCCTTCACATGAATCATACCCACTAATTAGGGTCGTAGGAAGGAGTCGTGGTCACTAGCAACAGTTGAGGGTCCTTCACTGGAGTAACTATGACTCACTCATGATACCTTGTAAGGGGTCGTTATTACTCATAACCTGAGTCGTAGTCACGAAAGTGCATGTCAGGCCTTTAAGGAAATTTTCCATAACTTTTTGCCTTGACAACAGATTAAGGCGAGACTCGAAGCGTTTCAAATCTAACTCTGTGTCCCATATTCAAAGAGGTCTAGAATTTGAAAATTTGGGATATTATAATTTCTCCCCATTTGATCATTCATCCTAAAATAAAATTGTCTAAGATGGAACACTAGGAAGACAGAGATCATGAACTGAACACTTATGAATTAGACATGGTTAATTATCTGAATCTGATACATGATGCATAGACTAAAGTAAACTTATGAATGATGATATGACACGATCATAGCTGAATAAATGAACTAAAAATGAGAAAATTAAAAAATTAATTAAGGAAGCCTTTATCTCAAGTTGAGTGTGAATATGTAGGGAAGATATAGGGATACTTGGTTCACATATCGGCCTCTTCTTCCCATGCATCTCCCTCAATAAACTAATTCCTCCATAAAACCTTTACTAAGGTGATCTCCTTATTTCTCAACCTATGAATCTAGCGGTCAAGGATTTTAACTAGGACTTCCTTAGAGGAAAGTCTATCTTCCACACTCACACTTTCTAACGGAATAACTAAACCATTATCACCAATGCATTTCTTTAGCAAGGATACATGGAACACCTGATGCACTGATGCTAACACTGCAGGAAATTCTAACTCATAGGCTACCCTTCTAAAAATACCCAAAATAATATATGGGACAATATAACAAGGACTAAGCTACCCCTTCTTATCAAATATCTTCACCCCTTTCATAGGAAAAATTTTCAAATACAAAAAGTCACCAACTTCAAATTCGAATTCTCTTTTCCTCACATATGCAAAGGATTTCTAACGACTTAGGGTTGTCTTCACCCTTTCTCGAAACAACTAAACTTTATCCATCACCTCAAATACTAAATATAGCCTTACCAAAGTAGTCTCACCTAACTCAAACCAACCAATAGAAAATCTATACCTGCTACGATAGAGAGCCTCAAATGGAGATATATAAATACTGAAGTGATAGCTGTTATTGTAGGCAAACTCAATCAAAGGTAAGTGGTTATCCCAACTACCCTTAAAATCGATAACAAAATCCCTTAAGATATCCTCCAGGGTATTGATAGTTCTTTTTACCTGACCATCCATCTACAGGTGAAAAGCCTTACTAAGATAAACTTAGGTACCAAGACCTTTCTGAAAAGCCTTGTAAAAATAAGTGGTAAACTAGGTGCCTTTATCTAATATGATGGTAAATGGAACCCATGTAGCTTTACCAACTCCTTGATATAGATTTTAGCATAATCCACAACTGAATATGAGGTATGGGTTGGCAAGAAATGAGTTCACTTTATCATTCTATCCACTATGACAAAAAAAATCATGATGACGATGTGTACGAGATAACCCTGTAACAAAATCCATATTCAGCACTTCCCACTTCTAAGTGGGAATACTAAACTCCTAAAACAAACCACTAGGTATCTGGTGCTCAACCTTGACCTACTGTCAATTTGGACACTCAGCCATGAATTTCATAATATCCTTCCTCATACCATTCCATGAATAGACTTTCTACAAATTACAGTACATCTTAGTGGCTCTTGGATGAATAGAATATTGTGAACTATGCAGTCCTGCTAACATCCATTGTCTCAAATCATCCACATTTAGAACATATAACATTCCCTGATAACAAAGCTCATTATCTCCCCCTTAGGAGAAAACCTTAACTTTCTGATCTCAAACTGTCTCTTTCAACATAACTAGAATAGGATCTCTATCTTGCTTTTCCTTTACCTCAAAAACTAAAGAAGATTCTGAACCATTCTGAACCCATACACTACCTTTGTCTGAATCAACCAACCAAACATCCAATCTAGCCTGCTGATGAACCTCACAAACTAACGTCTTTTTATCATCGTCAATGTAGGCCACAATTTTCATAGATAACATATGAAAGGCGACGACCACAATGTTGGCCCTACCTGAATAATACAAGACACTTATAGAATAGTCCTTAATAAATTTGAGACACCATATCTAATGAAGATTTTGGTCTTTCTACATAAACATATATTGTAAACTCTTGTAATCAGTGAACACTTCAACATGAACCCCATATAGATAATGCCTTCAAATTTGTATGGCAAAAACAACTACTGCCAACTCAAGATCATGAGTTAGGTAATTCTTCTCATAGGGTTTAAGTTGTCTAGAGGCATAGGTTATCACCGTGAATTGCTGGATCAACACACACATAAGACTAACCCTAGAAGTATCACAATAAACTACAAACCCATCTAAACCCTCTGGTAGAGTCAATACTGGGGCAAAAATGAGTCGAGTCTTCAATTTCTAAAACTTTTATCACAAGAATCAAACCACTAAAATTTAAGTTTTTTCTGAGTTTGTCTAGATATGGAGAAGAAATATAAGAAAATCCCTCAACAAACCATTTGTAGTAACCAGCTAAGCCTAAGAAACTCCTTATATCTGATGGAGAGATGGGTCTAGGCCAGTTCTTTACTGCTTTGGTCTTTTGAGGATCAACTAGAATACCTTCACCGAATATAATGTGACCAAGGAAAGCTGTTGATTTTAACCAGAATTCACATTTACTAAACTTAGTAAATAGTTGATGATTCTTAAGGATCTACAAAACAATCCTCAAATTGTCTGCATGCTCAACTTCAGTACGAGAATATACAAGGATATCATCTATGAAGACTTTCATGAACATGTCCAAGAACTTCTTGAACACTAAGCTCCTCAAGTCCATAAAAGCTGCAAGAGAATTTGTAAGTCAAAAAGACTTAACTATAAATTTGAAGGGACCATACTGAGTTCTAAAGGCTATATTTAGAATGTCTTATTCCCTGACTCTAAGCTGATGATAGATGGATCTAAGGTCTATATTTGAGAAATTATTTAAATCCTAAATATGGTCGAACAACTCATCAATCCTAGGGAGAGGATACTTAGTCTTGATTGTGACTTTGTTCAACTAGTGATAGTCTATGTACATTCTAAAAGAACCATATTTCTTTCACACGAAGAGGACTAGAGTGCCCCATAAAGTGACACAAGGCCTGATGAAACCCTTATCTAAGAGATCTTTCAACTGTTCTTTCAATTCCTTAATCTCTGCTGGAGATATTCTATAATGTAGAATTAAAATAGGATGGGTAACTGGGAGAAGATCTATTTCGAAGTCGATTTCCCTTCTTAGAGAAACTCCATGTAGATCTTTTGGAAATACATCCAAAAATTAATTTAATACTGGAAATTATTCAAGACTCGGGGTTTTGGAACTTGATGCCTTGACTCGAACTAGATAATAGATACAACTCTAAGAGATCATCTTCATTTCCTTAAGGTAAGAGACAAATCAACCTATAGGCACTAAAGTACTACCCTTCCATTCTATGATTGTCTCATTAGGATATTGAAATTAGACTATCCTATTTCTACAGTTAACTAAGGCATAGCAAGAGTGGAGCTAATCCATGTCGAGAATGACATCAAAATCATTTATATCTAATTCTACAAGATCTACTAAGATAACCTTTTGGGACACTGTGATTAGGCAATTTCTATATACCCTCTGGGGTATAATGGAACTACCCAATGGAGTAGACACTAAGAAGGGTTGTGCTAATATTTGGGGACTGATGCCAAAATCTACGACTATATAAGGAGTCATAAAGGAAAATGAAGCTTCGGGGTCTAATAATTCATATACATAAAGGTGAAAGACTTATAATACACTAGTAACCATATCCAAAGGCCTGTTAGGTCCTTCTCGGGCTCAATAATGTTAATAGGATAACATCTAAAGGCATTTTGGGCATACAACGAGCTAATAGGAATCTTGGCCTAAGGTGGGTCGGAGAAGGCCCGCTTATAACCCCAAAGGTCCTTTCTAAGTAAATTTCTACCCTGAACTAGATTAAAGATCTAATATCCCACTATAAGGTGCTTCATAAGTCTCATTAAATACTAGGATAGCTATTCCACCTAAGGAATGGGTAATTAAGTTAAATATGCCTAATTATGGTTCACTAATCATCTAACTGATCTGTATCGCTAAATATACGACCAATTCATAATTCCCAACCTAAAACTAGCATAATATTATACTAACACTTTAATTAAGATCAATCTAAGAGAAGCATAAGCCTATCCTATTTGGACATCAAAGAAATCCCAATAAAGTCTATTAAATTGGAGATTTCCCCTTTAGAGAATCCTTGGTATGATGCATGTTATCAAAATAATGATCTATGTATTAATATGAAAATAATGATAACCATATTGCATATTTATGCTTCAGGTCCAATATCAAGTCAAAATCCCATGTGAAGCTCGCTTGTAGAACCGCACTTTTGAAACCTTCAACAAATACCTCTATGGTAAATGATAATTTACCCTCAATAATGAGTAAATTTCATGCTCCAACAATACAAAAATCAAGTGATGTTGGGTGTATTTATGCATTCTAGCATTACTATTCTACCCCATTTAGTCTTGTTTTGAGGAAGATTCTAAGCTATAATGGTTAATAATGAGATAAATGTGTTAAACATGTGTTTATATGGTTCAAGGTGAATTCCAAGCAAGTTTTTACTTAAAAGAATCAATTGGAGTTCAATAATGAAAACTAGTCTTTCTAGCGTGACCTAATTGCTTGTCTAGCCTCTCTTGTTGGATTCTATTGTGTTCTATGTGTTCCTTATGTTTTTAAATTTGCTATTATATGTGTAACTAAGTGTTAGGAGTGAACATAGTTCACATGTGTTTAGGGAAGAGTTGAAACTTAAGTTAAAGATCAAAGTGAAATTTGCCTATGCTTAGCTCTTGTTTCTATTTCGTCGTGTTGTATGTTGTGTTTTTTTAGCTCTAAATTATTGTGTTTAATTCTATAGGATTATTTGGGAATGTATTATTATGATATATGAAGGATATAAAATCTTTAAATCAAGTGGGGAAAACTCAAAAAGACTCAGAACGACTCAACGAAGTCACAAAATACAGATTGATGCACTTTTGGAGCCCTGAAATATCTAGGGCACGTGTGGAGTAATGGAGTGTCCAACTTACGTGTGTAAAAAACCAATTGAATCATAAGAGGCCCAAAATTACATCTATGTGGTGCCTTTTGGTCCTGGAGGTGATTACCCTGCGATGCGGGCTCATTTTGGTGCTCTCTTTTGACTTAGAAAAATTCTGAAGAACAATTTCCAGTAGCTTAAGGAGATTCAGAGGCACCGCCCCACCTAGTCCGGGGCTCAATAACTTAAGGTTTTCAACTCCAACACGGATTGGGCTTGCTCCTATACTATAATTACATGTTATATCAGGTTTTTACATACTTTTGGGCATCTTGGAGCATTGGAGGCTACCACAACTTCTCTTTAGGGTTTTATTATCTTTAATTTAGTTTATTTTATGGTTTTTATCATAATTCCAAGGGATTGGATGATGAATATGTCCATTCAAGGATAAAATTCCCTTTCCGGGGTTAAGGCTGAGATCATGACTACTTTTGTTTTGAATTAAGTTCATTAATTTTTCTTATCATTATTGGTTGTTTGTTTATTTATTCATATTTTAATATTTAAGGATTATCTACCCTTAGAATACATCAATTGTCAACCTTGTGAACTCGGGAGAGGGAATAAGACGGTAGAATATGGGTATACGTAAGGTAAGGTTCGTTGTCTTTTATAAAATAAGGATTTTGAATTAGCATCTAGGACAGGGACGTACCTAGAAGCCTTACTTGAATCAGATGTAGGATGATATTTTATAAAAAACTTAAGTGAACTATTACATCCACGCTCAACGATGTAGTTGTAAGGTTCAACTTAGGTAAACGATTAGAGGTTGGGAAACCGTAATCATGGAATTAACCCTATGGATCAACAACCAAGATAAGAAATTTAACAAATGAAGTTCCATAACATAGTATGATTGTTTGTATGCCTTAACCCTGGTTTACTATCCATACATTGTCCTAAGTCATTACTTTTCTGTATTAGTTTAGTTTCATTTTAGCTTTCTAAAACTCTATTTTTTGCTCTTCTCAATTGTTTAAACTAGAATTAGATAGGATACGAACGCAAGTCCCTGAGAAATTGATACTTGGTCTTTCTTGAAGCCACTTTTCTACTTGATAAGACCACGTGAACTTGTTGTGCGCTATCAAGTTTTTGGTGCCATTGATGGGGACTTGTAACTAGGCAACTATCTTATTTTTAGTTTATCTATATGAGTTGTAAATAGTTTTTGTTTAGTTTCTTTTTATTTTCTTTTGTTTTGGAAAATATGATGCGGATACTATTCCATCTGTGGAGCGGACTGCAACATGTTGTATGTTTTGTGGTCAAAGTGGTCATTCTACAGATACGTATGCTTTTAATCCTAATTCAGTCATGTTTGCGGGCAATACTAAACAGATAACTAAGTAGGTAGATTCAGTGTTTACCTTCCAACCAGTTGTAAATAAAGTAGATCATAATTCGAGGAAGTCTGAGTACTTGAAAACTAAAATTACTGAAATTGTTAAGGATATACCACTTCCACCATGTCCACAGTGGCTAAGAAAAGAAATATATGAGAAGAATATTAGCCAAATTATAGAGCAAACACATGAATCACAATCACTCGATTGTCATCTTTATCTTGAGACTGAAATTGAGAAGGTGAATAAAAGTGAGTGTCTAGTAGATAGTGTAAATTTTGAAGTAGGATTGATTGGGCCTCACTCGAAGCATTTTTCTACATTATGTTTAGATTATATCTTGTCTTTGGAATCATTTAAAATAGTGGAAGAGTGTGAAAATGAGGAATAAGAATTCTATATTCTTGATTTTACACCGGACAAGCAACATAAAAACACACCTCACTTCAAGGCCGAGTGGTTTATCATGCATCATCTATTACTCAGTTTCTTAATTTTTGTACCACCTCCCTATGATTGAGGTAAAAGAATTGATGCAATGTTGGGGAAGAAATTTATATCCTCATGGTGGAGGAAAAACTTGATATGGGTCATGCCGCGACACTAAATTAGGTGCTTCTTGGGAGGCAACCCAAGCTAAGATATGTTTTATTTTTAGTTTTATGTTTTTATTTCACGTATTTTTTATTTTTGGTTGAGTCACAGGTTAATGGAAAGTCTGAGTACCATAAACTTGAGCTTGAAGCATGACAAAGAATGAGTGTGGGGTCCAATGGACCTCCTTTATGTGTGAAGATGCTACTAGCTAGGCCTAGAGGCCTCAGGGAGTATTTTTATCTTTTTACTTTTAAATTCACTTTGTGGACAAAGTAGATTTTTATGTGTGGGGTAGGGGAATTCCCAAATTTTGGCTCAATTTAACAAATTTAGGTTAGGAATAAGTGACATATTCTTGTTGGTGTTATTTTTGACTACATGATGCAAGTGGGTTTGTTTGTAAAATCATGAAAATTGAATGAATTACTATTTTTGAGACTCTTAGGCTCATGCTTGTGACTCTTATACTTGTTGGCTTAAATTTGAAATCATGTTATTGTTTGGTTAGGAGCTTCTGATTATCCTATTAAGTTGAGAATGTGTCATGTGTGTGTGAGATTTTGTATATTCCTTGTTTCATGTGATGTCTAGAACTTTTCCGGTGTGTATGTGAAGCGAAATAAACAATGTGGGTTTAGGAGATAACTTAGTCATTTCTATGATAGCCTTGTTCTATACCTTCTATTTGTCCTACCCATTAGGCATTATCCTAGTTAACCCTCATTGAGCCTTTAGCCTTTTATTTAGTAGCTTTATATGTAGCCTAATCTCTTTCTTTGATAGACCATAATTTGATCCAGAAAGCTCTTAAGTACTTTAATGAAAAAAAAGAAATAATTGAAAAAAGAGTTGAGAAATTGAAGAAGAAAAAGGTGAAATTGATGCCCAAAGGTAATGGTTATTGGCGTTAATAATTTATGTGTGGCGGATGGTTGTGATATAATTTATGTTAAATTATTTCCTTGATTGTGAAAAAAGAGAAAAATTAATTCTTGTGGTAGTAAACTATGTATCCACCAAGTGTTTGTGAAAATGCTTAAAAGAGAGGGGGTAAAAACAAAAGGTATGGGAGGATGAAAAAGTGTAATTTGGGTGTTGAAGAGTGGTTTTAATTGTATAATATAGTGTATTAAAGCACTTAGAGAGGTTAGTCACCATTCCCAAATAGTTTCTACCCATCCCTTAGCCTACATTACAACCTGAAAAAGTCCTAATTGATCCTAAGATTTACATTCTAATATTAGTGGTGCATTACACAAAGGGTAAGCCTATGGTTCATTGTGTATAACTTGTGAATTATTAGTGAGAGTGAGCATAATTTGATTCTTGTACCCATCATGTTCTAAATTTCTTAATTATGAGTGATTATGGGTAACTCTCTTATTATGAGGGGCACATATTTGATGAATGTGGGAGATTTTTATGATGTCAAAGATTGAATGATAAACATGAGTTTGCCATTAGGTGAGTCAATTCTTGAGGCTAGGATGTTTTAGAGTAGTGTTCATGAGCTTTCAATTAGGTAAATAACATTCTTAGAGTAGTAACTTGCATTCCATGTAGTCTTGATAGTACTAGATAGAGTGTTTTGCATTTAGTAGAAGTTTAGAGTGTCCTTATATGATGAGGATTATAGTTAAGGGTTTCTCGAGGACGAAAAGATTTTAAGTGTGGGGTGGTGATGTTGGGTGTATTTATGCATTCTAGCATCACTATTCTAGCCTTTTTAGTCTTTTTTAAGGATGATTCTAATCTATAATGGTTAATAATGAGATAAATGTGTTAAAACATGTGTTTATATGCTTCAAGGTGAATTCCAAGCAAGTTTTTACTTAAAAGAATCAATTGGAGTTCAATAGAAAAAACTAGTCTTTCAAGTGTGAGCTAGTTGCTTGTGTAGCCTCTCTTCGTGGATTCTATTGTTTTCTATGTGTTCCTTATGGTTTTAAATGTGTTATTATATGTGGAAATAAGTTTTAGGAGTGTACATAGTGAACATGAGTCAAGGGAAGAGTTGAAACTTGAGTTAAAGATTAAAGTGAAATTTGCCTATGCTTAGCTCTTGTTTCTATTTTGTCGTGTTGGATGTTGTGTTTTTTTGAGCTCTAAATTATGGTGTTTAATGATATAGGATTCTTGGGTAATGGATTATGATGATATATGAAGGATATACAAGCTTCAAATCAAGTGGTAACAACTCAAAATGGCTTGGAATGGCTCAATGAAGTCACAATATGCAGATTGACACACTTTTATACCCCTGTAATATCTAGGGCACATGTAGAGTGATGGAGTGGTAAAACTACGTGTAAAAATCACCTATGGAATCATAATAGGCCTAAAATTTCAACCATGTGGCTCGTGTTTGTCGTGGAGGTGATTATCCTGCGACGCGGGCTCATTTTGGTGCCCCTTTTTGCCTTAGAAAATTTTTGAAGAACAATTTCCAGTATCTTAGGGCGATTTGGAGGCACTGCCCCACCTAGTCCAGGGTTCAATAACTGAAGGTTTTCAACTCCATCACAGATTGGGCTTGCTCCTATACTAAAAATACATGTTATATCATGTTTTTACATACTTTTGGATATCTTGGAGCATTGGAGGATACCACAACTTCTCTTTAGGGTTTTATTATCTTTAATTTAGTTTCTTCTATGGTTTTTATAATCATTCCAAGGGATTGGATGATGAATATGTCCATTTATGGCTAAAACTCCCTTTCCGGGGTTCAGGCCAACATCATGACTACTTCTATTTTGAATTAAGTTTGTTAATTTTGCTTATCATTATTTGTTCTTTGTTTATTCTTGTTTTAACAATTTTAAGGATTATCTACCCTTAGAATACATCAATTGTCAACCTTGTGAACTCGGGAGAGGGAATAGGGAGATGGAACATAGGTATAAGCAAGGTAAGGTTCATAGTCTTTTATAAAATAAGGATTTCGAATTAGCATCTAGGACAGGGATGTACCTAGAAGCCTTACTTAAATCACATGTAGGATGATATTTGTAAAGAACTTAAGTGAACTATTACACCCCCGCTCAATGATGTAGTTGTAAGGTTAAACTTAGGTAAATGATTAGAGAATGGGAAACCGTATCATGTAATTAACCCTACGAATCAAGAACCAAGATAAGCAATTTAACGAATGATGTTCAATAATGTAGTATGATTGTTCGTAAGCCTTAACCCTGGGATACTATCCAAAGATTGTCCTATGTCATTAATTTTTTCCTTAGTTTAGTTTAGTTTTAATTTATAACTTTAAAACTCTATTTGCTCCTCTGCTCAATTAGTTAAACTAGAATTGGATAGGCGGCGAATACAAGTCCCTAAGAGATCGATACTTGGGCTTCCTTGATGCCACTTTACTACTTGATAAGACCATGTACACTTGTGTGTGCGCATGGGCGCTGTCATCAAACCATCAAAAAACATGGGATTTATGCATAAATTGGACAACTAACTCAATTACTCAAGAATTATATAGAAAATATCAAGTATTACGATGAGTAAATGACTATTTTGAGCATACCAATATCCCACTATCAACTAAGGCTAAATCTACCAATTTTCCATACTCCCAAGGGATTTAATGTTTTGGGAATTAAGAGAAATGGGAGAAAAATGGGTGAAGGAATGAAATAAATGCCATTCTTGGTGCTTCTTAAGTGTCACTTGACCACTAAAGCGATCACTACTAAAGTGGCATAGGACTACTAAAGCAATCCATGGAATGGTCCGACCTCTGCTAAAGTAGACAAGATATCAATTAAACAACGTTAGCTTTAGCCGTAAGGACTTCGCTAAATTGAACATGGAGGGACCAACGCTTTCTACTAAAGAGACCAATTGGATGCTAAAAAAGCTTCCGCTTAAATGTACAAAGGTCCGCTCATACGGATGCACTAGCTGAGTCCATGCACCAGCTGTAGATGGATTTGGTATAGTTTCCACCGACTCTTTGGGATTAATTCAGAATCCCATGAATGCAAACAATCTATGCGAATTTATCAAATTTGACATTCTCGACTCAATGGCATCATTGAAATTTCCATGTAGTGTTGTTTTGCTGAAATGTAGGCCCCACACCTAAGGGCCACTTCAAATTTGTCCAATAACCCAAAATGAGTTTGAAAACCATGGGACCCAAACCAAAGGTCCATCTATCCTAAAATTATTAATTCAGAGCTGATGGAACTGTTAGAATTGGAGTACAAAGTTGTTAAACTGAAGTTTATTCATGATAGCCAATCCTTACCAACGGAGACTTCTAAACAATGAGTTGTCTCTAAGACTAAATGAATTGCCCGATAACTGAACTGTCAACTCCATCTAGTCACAAATAACTTGTGGCAGCCATAAAAAAGCTCCAAATGGCAAAAAATGTGGAAATGAAGAAAATGACCTAGAGGGTTATTACAATATCTATTACTAAAAGGACTTCATCCGCAAGTGTAAAGGGTTAGGATATACCTGAAGTCTCAATTAGGTTGGGATATTGGGCCCGCATCTTGCTCTTGATCTCTCTAGTAGCCTCCTTTACTAGGTGGTGTCTTCGCCGAACCTTAACTATTGGAATCTTTCTAGAGTGCAACCGGCAAACATCCCTGGCTAATATAAGAACTGGCTCCTCCACAAAGTTAACCTCTCGTCCAATTGAACCAAGCCCCACCAAAGCTCATGTGACTCATCGGGGATGTACCACCACAATATCAAACATGAAAAAATGGATGAATAGTGGCAAAATTTAGGGGAAAGGACAACTCATAAGACATCTCTCCAACTGTGCGAAGTATCTCAATTGATCCAATATGTCTGTGACTGAGCTTGTTTTTTCTCCCAAACTTCTTCACGCCCTACATGGGAGATACTCATTGGAATACCCAGTATCCAACTGAAACCTCAAGGAGAAACGTCTATGATATGTATATGCCTTCTGCCTACTCTGAGATACCCACAACCTATCCTAAATCACCCTGACTTTACCAAGTAACTCCCAAAGTTAAGTCAATACCATGGGGCCTATCCTCGGAGGTCTCAAACCTCCCTATCTAATATCAATAACACCTATTATATAATTTCTCAAATGGTACAATCTCAATACTCAAATGGTAGCTATAATTGTAGGAAAACTATGCCAATGGTAAGTGTTGCTCTCATTTACCGCTAAAATCTATAAGACAAGCTCAGAGCATATCCTTAAGAAATTAAACAGTCCACCATAATTGCCTATTGGTATGAGGGTGAAAAGTGGTACTAAGATATTCTTAGTTATCCAACTCCTCTAAAAAATCTCTCCATAAGCTAGAAGTAAATATACCAATCCCCTGTCTAAAATAATAGATATAGGCACTCCATATATGCAAACTATCTTATGAACATAGATACGAGCTAATTTAATACCCCGTACTTCTACCTAGCTAGAAATCATCCCAAGTATGTTAGAAACTTACTTAGAAAGATTAATCCACTTTCATATACATAGAATTTTTAAGATTTTCACTTTTTGTCATGTGGGAAATTGAATTATGTTTACAACGATACCAATTTCATCCAAATCTAGTAGAAGGGTAGAAAGTTATGGACGTTTTACAGAAAGCTAACAAAACTGCCCAGGTACGACGATGAGGGACGACGGACCGTCGAGCTAGCGACGAACTGTCGCCCAAACCATCGGAACGGAGGAAGTGATACCAAATTCTGCCTAAGGGCGATGTATCATGTCGACAGACCATCGCCCAATCCATCGTAACAGAGATAGTGAACCCCTATTCTTTCCAGGAGCAATGGTCAGGACCGACGGACCGTTGACCCAGCGATGGACCGTCGCACCCACCGTTGCATAGTTCGTTCAGTTATTTTAAAGTCATTTTTTAAAGGATATTTAGGTCTTTTTCCACCTGTTTTAACCCCTAAAAATAGTAGATCAAGGCTCATAAGTTCATTATCCATCTACAATATCAAATTAGGAGTTTCTATCAAAGATAATCCCCAAGAACAAGATCCAGATCTTCTTCAAGAAACTAAGAGATTCAAATTCTTCAAGTCCAAGAACTTCAAGAAACTCACAACACAGGTATTTCATGTGTTAAATCACCGGTCCCTTTCACCCATGAAGCTCAAGAAATTCTTTTCAAAATTCAAAGATTTGTGTATGTATGAATATTCATGATTTTAATTGAATTAAAATTCATGTTCATGATGTTGTGGGGTTTTGATTCATGTTTGAAATTACATATTCCAATGATTGACCCTAGGATGTGGTGATTTGTATAATAATCATGATAAACCCTTAAATTTACACGTTGATTGATATATTCATGATTATTAGATATGTTGATGGTTGTATAACCAAAGCATGCTCCCCATGTGTTCGATTAAATGCCTATGTGAAGGAAAAGTGCCATACTAGTATGTAAATATGAAATCCCACAATCATGTACAAGTTTATGCATGTCAAATGTTTGATGAAATGTGTTAGTCAGTGAATTATGGATACATGTGTAGCCTTGTGGTGCTTTAGAACTTCTACTTCATGAAATCTCCAACTTATTGTTTTATGGATTGTCGATGTTGGTCACGTATTCCAGAAAGTCATGCTTTGTAAATTTATTTCCATTGTGTCCCGGGGGTACTTGTACCCGAAAAATATAGTTGTGTGCCTTGAGTTACTGTCATGTTTTCACGATATCCTCAGTCAAGCCATGATCCACAGAACTAAGTCAGTCATGTGACTCAGGAAAGATAAGTAATACAGTAATCTCAGTACTATTCCATCAGTCAATGGAAACTCAGTTAATTCAGTCCAGTTTAGTTTAGTAATGTATGTTCAGTCTCTATTCAGATGGGAGTAGTAATTAACACCGAATGAACCCAAGGATAGGAACACACACTGTCAGATCAGGGTGTGATTCTTAGAAGTCATCCTTTCATTCAAGAACTATGTAGCCAGCATAGGTTGACATATTAACACTATCAGATGAGGGTTGATGAGGTGGATAAACACTATCAAATGAGAGTCCCACCGTTCTCTTTTGGGGACACTATCAGATAAGGGTCACCCACAATTTGTTTTTACCAGTGGTATGGTATTGACACGCTTCCAATTAGGGTTACAGATTGGACTCCAACTCAGCTATATTCCATTATTTAGGGAATATTGGTTAGATGACTACTTCCCATAGTTTCAGTATAGAATCAGGACTATCATAGACAGTCATTCAGTCTCAGTAATAGAACTTAAATAGTTCAATAGGATTCAGGACTGTCAGATACAGTCAACTCAGAATAGTATGGAACTCATATAGTTCTATCAGAACCTAGACTGTCAGATACAGTTTCTCAATATCAGTTATTTCAGTTATACAGATATCAATATCGCATGTTATCGTACCCAGACTCAGAAATTATGCTATCATGAACTCAGTTATAGTTATTTGCTAGTCATGCATGTATTCTCACATTCATGTTATGCAGTCAGTTAGTATAGTTAATGCATGTGAACCCTTTCGTATTCAGCCTACCTCACATGCATACCAGTACATTTAAATATACTGACGCATTTGTGCTATAGTGTTTTCTGCCATATGTTTAGAAGCACGAGTTCTTGAGCATCAGTAGCATTCCAGTCTCTGCAGTTAGAGTTAGCTGTGAGTTCTCATCCTTCGAGGACATAACTATTAGTTTATTATCTCATTAATTAATTTATTTCAGTAGTTGGAGTTAGTTGGGGACATGTCCCATCAACTCCTTAATCATACAGTACAGTCAGTTAGAGGTTTTTCAGACTATTATGTTTAGACAGTTTGTTTCAGGTTTTATTTTGGTATTGTGATACCATATCATTCAGAGATTATTTTATCAGTTTTGAACCTTATGGCCTTACATCTTTATTTCCACACTTACACAGTATATCATGTAGTGTACAGGTACATATATCAGTCATGGGTTGGATTGTGGTCCTTTAGGGTCATAAGCACCGTGTAGCATTCCGGGTACCAGATTCGTGGCGTTACAGCTAATCACTCAGCACTAAAGAACATTTCAAAAGGAAATAAATGTGTCAATTCGGTCAACCGATCTACAATGACCAAAATACCACCAGAACCATGAGAGGTAAAAGGTAAGCCACTAACAAAGTTCATGGAAATTTGTTCCTACTTTCACTTACAAATGAGAAATATGTAAGGTTGCCAGTCCTTTGATGCTCGACCTTTATCTTAAGAAAAAATAGGAAATGATCTACAAAGTCCACTACACCTCTCTTTATACCACTCCACTAGTAGTGCTGCCTCAAATCCCTAGATATCTTAACTATTCTATGGTGGATAAATTATTGGGAGATATGAGCGTTGCGTAATACTAACTAAATCAAGTCTCCACCCCACGGAACACACATGTGGCCATCATATCTCAGAATACCCTCAGAATCTGTAGTATCGCTCCTAGACTTACCTCTTAGCACCTAATAATAGAAAACACAAAGTCTCTTGTCCTCAAACTGATAACTCCAAATCTGCTCAAATAAGGTAGACTTAGCCTCAACACAAGAAAGAATCCTCCTAGATTCTAAGATATAAAGTCGCACCATTAATTTGGCTAAATGTTGGATGTCACATGCAACAACCTCTCAAAAACTAAAATAAATGCCAAGCAACCCATACTCACTGCCTTACGGTTCAATGTGTCTGCTGCTATATTTACCTTGCCCATATGGTATAAAATAGAGATGTCATAATCCTCCAGTAATTCCATCCACTTGTGCATCCTCAAATTAAGCTCTCGCTAAGTCATAAAATGTTGTAGAATACAATGATCAATGTAGATATCACAATTAATGCCATACAAATAATTCCTACAAATCTTAAGTGATAGCGCCCAAGAGCACACGCAAGTGTACATGGATTAAAAAGTAATATAGTGGCTTTCAAGAAAGCTGAATATCGATCCAACAAGGACTTGGTTTAACAACAATTCAATTTTAGTTCACTGATTAGATTTAATTGATGCAAGAGTAACCAAAACACAGAGTTTGGAAATTGTAACATAGAATTAATGTAAATAATTCATAAATATGAGTCTTGAAACAATCAATAGGATAAAGCTAAGGGTTAAAGCACTTTGAACAATCATACTATGTTATTGAAGTTCATTCGTTAACATGCTTATCTTGGTTGTTGACTCGTAGGGTTAATTGCATAATAATGGTCTCCCAACCTCTAACTGTTTACCTAATTTGGACATTACAACTACTTCATTGAGCGGGGATGTAATTATCCAAATAAGTTCTTTAATCTATCATCTTACGTGTGAATCAAGTAAGGCATCTGAGTACATCTCTGTCATAAATGCTAATTCAAATTCCTCATTTTATAAAAGAATAGAAACCATACTTTGTTTATCCCAACGTTCTATCCCCCTATTCCCTCCCTTGAGATCAAAAGGGTGATAATAAATGTATCTTTGGGGTGACCAATCCAATAAATAATTAAATCAAGAATAAAAAAACAATCAATAATGGTAAGAAAATTAAATCAATTTAATCCTAAATAATACAACTAGTGTTATTGGCTTTAACCTTGGAAAGAGGGCATTAATCCACGCATAGACATAATTGTAATCACAAGATTGTAATTAACAACTAAGGACTTGAATAAACTAGATTAAAATAAGAAAACCTAAAATATGAATTTGAAGCAGCCCCTCAATCCTCGAAATACGTCCAAGAATGATTAAAAAATGTGTACAATGATAAATTTATAGCAAAAAGTGTAAGCCAAAGCCGTGTAGGACAAGGAGACAACTTTTGGTCATTCTTAAAATGAACAACGCATCGCGTTGGTTCACTAAACACCTCTACACAATCCGTCACATTGGATTCATAAACCACTATATCCAAGGCATCGCGACTCTAACATCTTGTTTATGTGTTGAACGTCCCTCTTTCCATTCCTTTTCTTATAGTGCCTTTCCAATGGATTTATAGCCTTTATATCATCAATATATCACCATATTCAGCTAACAATGCTTCCTACATTATCTAACACCACATATTAGAGAACATAACAACACAATATCCTCAATGATGAGTCATAAATAGGAGCTAAAACTAAGCTAGTTTCCATGATCTTCACTTATTGTTCCGACTCTAGACTTAGTCCAATTGAACTTTGCACATTACAAACAAGTTATACCACTCATAATTACACATTAAAATCATTTGGAACTCCTTACACACATTAGAATCAAATAAAATCAATTAGACACACGACGAGCTCAAGCTAGTAAAACTAGTTTTCTCGATTGAACTCTAAATGACTCAATTAAGTACAATCTTGTTTGAAAATACTTTGACCCATAGTAATTACACACTTGAATACTTATATTCTTGTTTATATCATATTAATGCATAAAGCATATGAATTTTCCTCAAAACTAGTCTAAATAAGCTAGAATAGTGACACTAGAGTGCATAAATACACCCAACATCACAACCCCACACTTAAAGCCTTGTTTGTCCTCGAATAACTCTTAACTCTAAGAATCATATGATGAGGAGACTCTACACTTATACGACATGAAAGACACTCAATCTAGTAGTACAATGACTACATAAATGCAAGTTTCTACACTAAGCATGTTACAACCGAATTGAAAGCTCATGAACACTACTCCAAAACATCCTAGCCTTGAAAATTAACTCACCTAGTTGGCAATCTAATTATTATCATTCAATCAATGACATCATACAAATCACCTAAATTAATCAAACATCTATCCCTCATAATAAGAGTGTTACCCATAATCACTCACATAAAAGAATTTTATAACATAATGGGTACAAGAATCAAATTACGCTCACTCTCACAAGGAATTCACAAGTTACACATAATGATCCATAGGCTTGCCCTTAGTGAAGTGCTCCACTAATATCACAATGATGAACTTAGGATCAATTAGGTCTTTTCGGGTTGTAATATAGGCTAAGGGACGGGTAGAAACTATTTTGGAATAATGAATATCTTCCCTAAGCTATTTAATAACTCACTTTTTTACAATTAAAACTATTCTCCAACAACCAAATTACACCCCACCTTATTCAACTCATTTACATACACTATGGTGGCAGTATTTTATGAACAACTCATTTAATTTGAACAAATTTTTATTCTTTTAATTACTCAACTCCCCACCTTAACATATTATAATTCCTTGAAAACTAATAGCTAACACTTTGGGGATTTAATTTCACCTTTTCTTCTCTTATTTCACAAACTCTTTACATAATTAATTTTTAATTAAAGCGCCTAGGAGCTTTGGATGAAATTATTGTCTATCAAAGAAGGGATTAGGCTACTTATGAGGCTACCAAACAAAAAGCTAAAGGCTCAACAAGGCTTACTAGGATTAAGCACAAAGGGTAGGTCAAATAGACGGTATAAAACAAGGCTATTAAAGAAATATCTATATCATCTCCTAAACCCACAATGTTTATTTCGCTTTGAAAACACACCAGGCAAGTTCTAGTCATCTTATACAATAAGGAATACACAAAAATCTCACACACACATTATACATGCTTGGCTCACATAGGATCATTATCGACACTCAACCAAATAATAGCATGAATTCAATTTAAGCCACCAAATACAAGAGTCATAAACATGAGCTTAGGAGTCTAAAAAGTAGTCATTCCTACAATCAACATGCTTTTACAACTAAAATGCTTGCACCATGCAATCAAAAATAGCACCAACAAGAGTATCTTACACTAAAAATTAATAAATTGAGCCCGAAATTGGAAATCTCCCCTCCCCACAGTCAAAAATTTACTTTGTCCCTAAAGTGAATTTAAAAGTAAGAGATATAAATACTTCTTGAGTCCTCTAGGCCTAGCTAGCAACATCTTTACATATAAAAGAGGTCTGTGAGACCCCACATTCAGTCTTTGCCATGTTCCTTATCTTAGATTTTCGGTACACAGACTTTTCATTTACCTGCGACTCAATCAAAAACAAAAAATTATGTGAAGTAAAAACTTAAAAAATACTGAAAAGAAAACATACCTACTTAACTTGGATTGCCTCCCAAGTATTGCCTGATTTTGTATCGCGACATGAGCCAACTATGACTTAGTCATTCTCTTTCCTTGTCTTTCTCACACTTGGTCTCCATCTTTTTATTCTTTTCACCCCTCTTGAGTGGAACTCTCAAGGGTACCTGATTTTTCAACTTTAGCCTTTTCAGGCCCATCAATTTCCATTGTGTCAGGTTATGGTATTAAAGACTTTGGTTGCTCAATAAGGGTGTCTGAAGAGGCCCTTGATGGATTAATAACCCCACATTTATCCCCTTCAATTACAAAAATCATGCACAAGTCTTTATAGTGGTACAGTGGATTAAGAGGTTTATAAACTTTAAAAACCACCTCTTCATCCTCCAACCATATTTTGAGTGTATCCTCTCTTATATCAATCAACTCTCCTCCTGTTGCTAAGAATAGACACACAAAGATGATTGGTACCTGTTCGTCTGCCTGAAAATCTAACACAATAAAGTTAGCAGGAATAATAAATTTACCAACATTTATGAGGACATCCTCCATCGCTCCTTCAGGACGGGAAATGGTCCCGTTTTCTAGCTGTAGTAGTACAGAGCTCGGTATAGGATTCCCCAAACCCAATTTATTGAACAAAGATAGGGGCATCAAGTTTATACTTGCCCCTAAATCACTAAGTGGATGCACCACCTTGCTATTTCTAATTTGAATAGGGAGAGTGAACTTCCCAGGATCCTTAAGCTTTTTTGGCATCTTTTGGGTAACCAAAAAACTACACTTTTTAAAGAGTGCTACCACTTCTACATCCTACAATTTAAATTTATTAGTCACCGCATCCCTCAAGTACTTAGCGTACTTGGGCATGCCTTACAAAATATCTAAAATAGGAAGGTTAATATGTAGTTCTCTGAACGTGCCAAAGAATATCTTGAAACACACATCCTCTTGTTCCTTTATATGCTTTTGTTTAAAGGGTAGTTGTTGGACCTTCTTCACTTCTTCAGCAACTTTTTCTTTTGAGTATTCAGACTTTCTCGAATTTTTAACAACTTTTTGGGATACTTGTTTGGGAGTCAAATCTGCAACTACCTCCTTAGTTTCCTTGGGAGGTTCTCTATGAAACTCTTTAGCACTCCTCAAATTGATTGCCATAACTTTTTTTGGATTTTTTGTATCTCCGGGCAACCCACCTTGAGGCCTGGTATCTAGTGTCAGTTGTAACTGCCCCAACTACAACTCTAAACTTCTTGTGGCAGCTTACTGATTTTTTATTTTTCCCTGGTTAATTTCATAGCTGCAGCCATTTGTGCTTGACTAGCCAGAATTTGTATCATCAATTCTTCTAGGGGTCTATTTGATTGATTTTGTTGAGCCTGTTATTGCTAAAATTTTTACAGTTGGGCGTTCCATTATTGATTCGGTGGTTGAGTCTGCTACTTTATGTTGTAAGCATTACCATAATTTGTCCTTTGATCATTGCCCACATACATCACCAATTCCCGATTTGAAGCTCACATAGCTTCTAAATAGACACTATTATCGCAAACTTCACACCAACCTATAGCTTGTTAGAGTGTATTGACTATGGCTTCAAGATGTGCTACTCCCAACTTTAGACTGCTAATTTGATTTTGTAATGCAGAGATCTGAGTAGAAATGGAAGTGAATTGATCAACCTCTAATACACATGCAACTCTTTTTGTGGCGCTGCTCGAGTCTGAATGCCACTCTGGATTCCCTTAAGCAATGCGGTTCAATAAAGTGTACATGTCATCATAAGTCATCTCAAGAGCTTGACCACCTATAGCTGAATCTAGCAAAATTTTCATATTGTGATCAAGAGCCTCTACAAAAGTATGAGCAAGTACCTCATTGGACTTATTATGGTGTGGACATTGGACTTATTATGGTGTGGACAGTCCCGAAGAAGTTCTTTGAAGTGCTCACAAGCATGATAAAAATTCTTGTCTAGCTTCTATTTGAATCATACTATCTCACTGCGAGGTCTCACAGTCTTACTAGATGGAAGAATCGAATTAGGAATTTTCTACCCATGTCATCCCATGATATGATTGAATTTGTCAGTTCTGCATTCAACCACTTTTTTGCTTCCCCAATTAGTAAAAAAGGGAACAACATGAATATGTCATTAATTTCCAAAAAATTTTGCAAATGGACCTGAGGATCTTCATGTGAAAACCCTGTGAACTGTCCACTACTAATCAGAAACTGTACCATATTCTATTTTAGCTCGAAATTGCCTCCAGATGACGACTTCTGAAATAGGGAGATAAAATTGGTTGTAAGTAGGATTACCACTTATCTAACTGTACTATGGGTTGCTTGTTCATCAACCATGATGGAAGGATTTTCTTAGCCTTTTGTGATTTGAGGAATATGGGGGAGAAGGTTTTTTTCTCTCCTTCTTCAGTGAAAGTGTTGCTCAGGTTTAGGGCTTGTTCCAACCAAATCCTTATCCCTTACTAACTTACTAACCTATAAAACTGTTTCCAGCAATTACAAAACCAAGACCAAAAGTGAAAAAACACCAAAGAAATCTAAAAAGTAAAACTTAAAAAACATTTGCCAAATTACAAATCCCAAGAAATGGTGCCAAAAACATGTTAGAGCCCAAGCGCACACGCAAGTGTACATGATCTACTAAGTAATATAGTGGCCTTCAAGAAATCTGAATATCGATCCCACAGGGACTTAGTATAACAATGATTCAATTTTAGTTCACTATTTAGATTCAACTGATGCAAGAGTAACTAAAAAGAGAGTTTGGAAATTGTAACTTGGAATTAAAGTAAATAATGCATAAATAAGAGTCTTGAAATAATAAATAGGAGAAATCCTAGGTTTAAAGAACTTTGACAATCATTCTATGTTATTGAACTTCATTCGTTAACTTTCTTATCTTGGTTGTTGACTCGTAAGGTTAATTACAGGATCATAGTTTGCGACCTCTAACTGTTTACCTAATTTGGACATTGCAACTACATCATTGAGCAGGGATGTAATTATCCAAATAAGTTCTTTAAGATATGATCCTACGTGTGAATCAAGTAAGGCATCTAAGTACATCATTTTCCTAAATTCTAATTGAAATTACTTATTTTATAAAAGAATACAAACCATACTTTGTTTATCCCTATGTTCTATCCCCCTTCCCTCTCCCGAGATCACAAGGGTGACAATAAATGTATATTCAGGATGATAAATCCATCAAATAATTAAATGAAGAATAAAAAAATGACCAATAATGATAAGAAAATTAAACGAATTTAATAAAAAAACATAGTACTCATGTTCTTGGCTTTAACCCTAAAAAGAGGGCATTTAGCAACACATAGTCATAATTGTAATCACAAAATTGTAATTAACAACTAAGGACATGAATGAACTAAATTAAAATAATAAAAACCTAAAATATAAAGTTTTATCAGCCCCTCAATCTTCCAAATACATCCAACAATGATTAAAAATGTGTACAATGATGTATTTATAGCGAAAAGGGTAAGCAATAGCCTTTAGGACAAGAATACAACTTTTGGCCATTCCTGAAATGACCAATGTGTCGTGTTGGTTAACTCAACCCCTCTAGCCAATGCGTCACATTGGATGCATCAACCCCTCTATACAAGGCATCGTGGCTTTAACACATTGGTTCACTGGAACTTGCTTCCAAAATCTTTGTTAAGTGCTGAACGTCCCTCCTTCCATTCCTTGTCTTGTGGTGCCTTTCCAATGGATTTACAGCCATTGTATCAACAATATATCACCATATTCAGATAAAAAATAATCCTACATAATCACACACCACATATTAGAGATCATAACAACACAATATCCTCAACGATGAATCAAAAACAAGAGTTAAAACTAGGCTAGTGTCCATGATCTTCACTTATTGTTCCAACTCTAGACTTAATCCAATTGAACTTTGCACAATACAAACAAGTTATTCCACTCATATTTACACATTAAAACCATTTGGAACTTCCTAAACACATTAGAATCAAATGAAACCAACTAGACACACAACTAACTCAAGCTAGTAAAACTAGTTTTCTCGATTGAACTCTAAATGACTCAATTAAGTACAAACTTGTTTGAAAACCCTTTGAACCATTGTAATTACACACTTCAACACTTATATGCTTGTTTATATCATATTAATGCATAAAGAGAACGAATTATCCCCAAAACTAGGCTAAATAAGATAGAATAGTGACACTACAGTGCATAAATACACACAACATCATTAAGCACAAAACTTAATGTCGCCAACTCCAAATCATGATTGAGGTAGGGTGCCCATGCACCTTTGGCATCCCGATGCATATGTAATAACTCATATTTAGTGCATCAACACACTACCAAAACCAACATTGAAAGAATCACAATATATAGTAAACCCTTCTCCCTCAATAGGAAGAGCAAATATAGTGGATAAAGTGTAAAAACCCTTGAGCTTTGAAATTCTCGACTCATACTCCCTAGACCACTAGAAAGGGACCTTTTTCTAGGTTAATTTGGTCATCGACACGGAAATGGTAGTAAAACCCTCAATGAATTGCCTATAGTAACCTGCCAAATCAATAAAGCTACAAACTTTAGACAGAGATGTAGGTTTGGCCCAATCTCAAATAGCCTCAATCTTTGCTGAGTCCATCATAATCCCATCCTTAGACACCACGTGTCCTAGGAATGTAACATACTCGAGCCAAAACTAGCACTTTGAGAATTTGGAAAAAATCCTAAGATCTCTAAAAGACTAGAGCGCAATCCTCAAATACTGCTCATGCTCCCCCTAATCCTTAAATACATAAGAATGTCATTGATGAACACAATCATGATGTAGTCCAAATAAGGTATGAAAACGTTGTACATCAAATAAATGAATATAGATCGGGAATTGGTAAACCCAAAAGACATCACTAGGAACTTATAATGGCCATAGTGAGTCCTGAAGGCCATTTTTAGGATTCCCTCAGCCCAAATTCTCAATTGATGTTAACCAAATCTCAAGTCAATCTTATAGAACACTGATGCTTCCTAAAGCTGGTCAAACAAGTCATTAATACGAGACATAGGATATCTATTCTTCATTGTCACCTAAATTCAGCTGCTTATAATCAATACACATACACACGGAACCAATCTTTTTCTTCACTAACAAGATAGAAACACCCCAAGGCGACACACTCAACCTAATATAACCCTTACCTAAAAGACGTAAAATTAAGAATTTAGATTCTTAAGCTTGAGGGTATCCATACGGTCAGGTGTCATAGAAATAGATCAGTTTTGAGCTCAAGGTCAATATTAAACACAATATAACACTCAAGATAAAGACCAAGTAGATTGGTACGAAAGACATCAGGAAAATCACGGACTATGGGAACAAACTCAAGTGAAAGTCTCCCCTATAATAACATCACAAATATAAGTAAGATAAGACTCAGAACCCCATGATATAAGCCTCCTAGCCTAAACATAAGATATAATCCTCATCGGTGCACAACGAAAAGATCCCCGTCACACAACTAGGGGTATGTCGGGCATGGCTAAGGTAATAGTCTTGGAAAAACAATCAAAGACCACATGATAGGGGGATTATCAGTCCATTCCTAAAATCACAATTGAGTCCACCATATCTAATATAATAAGATCAGCCTTAGTATCAAACTCTCAAACAGTCATAGCACATGATCAATAAACTTGATCCATTTCTAAAAAATCACCCATGGTAGTAGATAGACATAATGGAACAGATAAAGAATCCTAAGGAAACTCTAATTACAGTGCATAATAAGCAGACAAATATGAATAAGTGGATATCAGCTCAAATAAAGAAAAAGTCGGCTGATGACACACTGAAATCATACCTATAATAATAGCATCAAAAGACTCTATCTTCTATCTAACAAGCATATCATATAAATAACCTCACCTGGCTCCTAGTTTGGCACTTGGTCGATCACCTATGCTATCTACCCTTAAGAACCCTAGGGATCACCCTAATAACCCTACATACTGCCTCTACCTTTGGATGGCACTACCCTAATCGGCAAAACACTCTACATTATAGGTAAAACTAACCTATGTCCGAGATACTCTCTAGTGAAATGGTTGAAGGCTCCACACTCAAAACATGCTCGAAATTGTTGTACTATATCTAGAAGATACACCTGATCTAGAAGGCCTCCTCATCCAGAAAACATAAAATATGCCTCCTTACAGGTTACCACTACTTTGGATAGGATGATCGTTGTAACTGGGCTGACCCCCATCGATAAGCTGAACTACGACATGAACAGACCTACTAAACTAACCTTGATGCTGATAAGACTGGACTAGAGGGTACCTAAGAATGTAAAACTTGGGGAAACTCCTAAGAATAGTTCTTTAGGAAATGTTAAGAGATACATTAAAAATCCCTGAGAACTTCTGCCTTTAAATCATGAGCCACTTCAACTACCACTAAAACTACCTTGATAATGTAGTCTTTTATCGTTGCCTCCTTCGCCTCGCAATACATCGCCTCCATGGTTTGAGTATAATAAAAGAACTCAAAAGGATTTATTGGTGGCAACAAAACTATGTGTATCCATGTTAATAATAAGTCTCAATTTCTAATCAAAAGAAAAAATCTACTAATAATCGATCGACAGGATAGACGATGCATACCTGGCTAACTCATAGAATCTAGCCTCATACTCCAAGACAATTATAACACTTTACTAACATATCAAGAACTAATCTCTCATATGTTTTCTAAGGCTACAAGGTATATACTTCCCTAGGAAAACCTTAATGAAATAAGTCTATGTCAAAAAGGGATATCCAACTAGCTTGGAATCAAAAAAAACCTATCCACCAATGTCTAGATACCAATTCAAACTAAAAGGTAGTATAGTCAACACTATGAGTTTCCATTAGGACTTACTTATATAGACTATAATCATAAGTTGTCAAGAACTCAAATATATCCTCGTTTGGTCCCTTAAAAATATATATAGAGTCAATTTTAGAAATTTGCCTAATATCTTTTGCTCTTTAACAGAGATAGTATCTGGGACACTATCGATAATGCAACTACCATCCCTAAATAGATCTCAACACTGGGGCTACAACTAGAGGTTCTGTCCGTACCCCAGTACTACTCTGATCTGCAGACTGAGCACCATCAAAGTGTGCACCACCAACAAAACCCAATAGTTAAACTAGAGAATCTCAAGCGGTGATGAAGAAATAAAACCCAATAGATCCTAGGATGCCCCTAGCCCAATATTAGATAAGGTGGATGAATCTCTAGTATGGGAGAAGGAATAGGGTCAGGTAAAGGCTCTCTCTAGTTGGGGCTATAGATCTTATCTTCCCCCAACCTCTAGGTAATTCACATTCTCTTATAGGATCCCTAGACATGGACTTAAGGTTCTCATCTGTCATAGAAGTATCTTGCATCCTAGCCATCTATGGAAGAGTGAAACCAAATAATTCTTAGACACCAACACAGAATCTTAGCACAAAATGAATGAAGAAAGTGAAGATATCCAATATCCTCTCTCCTAAAGATAGAAATAGATGTCATTATTTTAATATATATGATTCTACTAGATACTCGGTCTTGTACCAACAATACCAGTGAACCTAGGCTCTGATACCAATTTTTCACGACTCAATTTCACAAGTCATGATGGCACCTACTTATCTCACTCATAGGTAATCCTAAAATGACATATAATAGGCTTGTTAATTGAAAAGTGCATAAATACCAAAATTATCCAAGTAATTAGGTTACAAGTCATAAAGCATAAGGGTAATAGCATAAATAAATATAAATAATTAAAAAAGTAACAATATCCCATAACATAGTTAGTTTGGTATAAAAGCCTCTAGAAAAAAAATAAGAGTTCTCTACGTATCAGATACATAATAGTGTTGAATAGAAGGATCATATAAAATAGAAGAAGAAAAGAAGGTCTACTTCAGCTCCGAGACCTCACCCTATTTCAAAACTATAGCCAACACTAACACAACATCAATAGTGCAAGGTAGTGCTTAGATCTACATATTAAAAGATAGAAGTGTAGTATGAGTACAAAAGCAATCGGTACTTAATAGGCATCAACGGATAACTGAGTTAAATCATACTATCAATACAATAAGATGTGAGACAATAACTAAATTAGGGAAAAAGTGCAAACCTAGGATAATTCTCCAGAAACTAAAAGTAAACAACTAAGTAAATAATATCAAAGAGAACATCACTATCTATAGCATATCTAGGCTCCCATAAGCCTAAGAGATGCAAATAAAAGTAAATAATCCAATAAGAGCCCTCATAATACCGGTGGATTCAATACAAAAGAAGTAATAACTATATATATTCAAACTATCCAAATCCCAAAATCATATCTGTCGATCATTCCATACCATAAATGCCGGACTAAAATCAATTCCATAACCATCATAAGTAACCTCTCAATGTCAGACTCAAGATGAAAATAGTATCTCATATGCCAGTATTGAACTAAAAATAATATCATTAATACCAGACTCAAACCAAAAGTATTACCATCATAGATGTCAGACTTGAATAGATCATAGTATCATATTTTGCCAAACTTGAACCGATCTTAATATCTCCCTATTATAAGCCCAGAACAAGTTAGAATATTTTTGAATCTTTCTCAGTCTCAAGAATGTAGATAGGGTATTGTACAAAGTCCTATTGGGTCGACAAGGAGCTAATAGGAGTCTTGGGATAAGGTAGGCCAAAGAGGGCTTACTTTTAACCTTGAAAGTCCTTTTTAAGGCAATTTCTACCCCAAAGTAGACTAAGGTTGTAAAATAACACTACAGGGTGCTTCAAGAGTCTTATTAAATACTAGGATAACAATTCTACCTAAGGAACTAGTAGTTAAGTCAAATACACCAAATTATTGTTCGCTAACCGGCTAAATAATCTACATTCGTTATGTCTACAACCAAGCCATAATTCCCAAATAAAAACTAGCATAATATTATAACAATACTATAATTAAACTTAATCAAAGAAAAGAGTAAGCCTAGCCTATATGGATACTGAAGAAAGCCCCATAAAGTCTGCAAAATTAGAGATTTTCCCTTCTGAGAAGCTTATGCAAGATGCCACATTATTAAAATAGTGATCTATGCATTAACATGAGAATAATGATACCCATGTTGCATTTTTATGCTTTGGTTCAAAGATTGAGTGAAATCCTATATGGGTCTTGCTTTCAGAATCACACTTTTAAAATCGTCGACATGTCCTTCTATGCTCAAGGATCATTTACCCTTAAGAATGAGGGCTCAAATGATACCAAAATTAGTCAATCAAGAAACGAGGTGTTTATGACTAAATTGGACAATTAACATAAAAATTAAATGGAAACTTACAAGGACTATGATGAGGAAATGACTACTCCAGGCTCACCAACACCCCACGATCACCCAAGGATAAATCTCCTAATTTTCCACACTCCTAGGGCTTTTATTTTCTTAGGACTTGAGAGATATGGGAGAAAATGGGTGAAGGGATAAATTAAATTCCCTTGTAGGTGTTGCTTAAGCATTCACTTGAATGCTTAAGCGATCACCACTAAAGCGGTAGAGGACCACTAAAGTGATCCCTAGCATAGTATGACCTCACCTAAACTGGACAAGATGTCGTTTATGCGATGTCCACTTTAGCAATAAAGCCTCTGCTAAAGTAAACAAGGACGGACCAGCCTTGTCCTCTAAATCAACTAGTTGGCTACTGAAATAGCCTCCACTTAAATAACCAAAGGTCCTCTTAAGTGGATGCATCAATTGAGTCCATGCACCAGCTAAACTTCAATTTTGCAAATTTTTCCCCAACTACTTGGGATTCATTCAAAATTCCGTGAATGTAAACGAACAATTATACCCTATAAAATTAGATATTTTAAAGTCTATGGTACTATTAAAATTTCTTTTGAAAGATGTTTTGATGAAATATGGGTCGTACACCTAAGGACCATTTTTATCAAAATCCATCCAGTAGCCCAAAATGAGTCTGGAATCTTTAGGACCCAAACAAAAGGTTTCCTTAACCTAAAATTGACGTTCCAGAGAGATTAAACTATTAGAATTAGCATACAGGGTAATTAACCTAAAGTTTATGCCCTATAGTAAATCCTTACCAGTGGAGACTTTAAAATAAGGAATTGGCTCTAAAAAACAAATAACTAACCGATAGCTGTACTATCATCTCTGGCAAGTCACAAATGACTTAGGGAAGCTATAAGAAAGATCTAAACAAAAAAAAGTATGGAAATGATGAAAATAACCTGAATGGAATTTATAGTAAGATTCACAACTAAGTGTTTCAAGGAGACGCCAAAGAGGCCATTCTTGATGAAGAAGGTGTGTTGAACATTAAAGGATGAGTTTATATTCCTTGTATAGTTGACTTGATTCTAAATATTCTTACAAAGGAATAAAATTAAAGTTACTTCATATATCCTAGTGCAACCAAGATGATTGTGACTTGATGCAGCACTATTGGTGGCACCGTATGAAGAGGGATATGTGAATTTTATGTCTAAATGTCAAAACTTCCAATAGGAAAAGTATGAACATCAAAGTCTTGGTAGTGTTCTATAGATGATACCTATTTCTTAATGGATGTGGAGCAGATAGATGTGGTTTTTGTTTTTAGTATTCTTAAGACCTTGAGAGAATATTTCATATGTGTTATAGTGGTATGATTGACTAAGTCTGCATACTTCATTCTAGTGCAAGTGACTTATAATGCAACCAAGTTGGCAAGGATTTATGCTAAGATGATTGTCCTACTGCATGGGGTGCCCATTTCCATTATATCAACAAGAGGTAAGCAACTTACCTCTAACTTTTGAGAAACTTCTAAGGAAGATTTTGGCACTAGATTTGATCTAAGTAAAATTTTCATCATTAGATAGATGGGAAGTCAAAGCGGATAATCTATGTGCTGGAAGACATGATATGAGTATGTTATGGATTTTGGTGGTCACTAAACAAGATCTTACTATTGTACATAATTGTGTAGAACAAACACTATTATTTGAGTGCATACATGGCTCCTTTTGAATTATGGTATTAAAGAAGGTGTAGATCTCACATTGGTATGTATGATACCTTTGAAGTGAGACTCGAGGCACTGATTTTCTTAGGGAGTCAATGGAAAAGGTAATATTTATACAAAAGAAGTTGGTAGTGGCTAAAAAATGGTAGAAGATGTATATGGATACATAGGTGTGTGATGAGAATTTCAATAAACACAAGCATGTTCTTCTCAAGATTTCACTCTTGTAGGGTGTGATCTTATTCAGGATGACAATTAAGCTAAGTCCAACATATTTTGGACCATTTAAATTAGGGAGGGCGAAGGTTCGGTGGCTTATAGGTTAGATCTACCTCATAGATTTTAGGGAGTCCTTCCTAGGTTTCATGTATCAATGCTCAAGATGTATAATGGGGATAATGATTATATCATCTATTTGGATTCAATGTTTCTTGATGAGGATGTCTATTTTCAAAAAAAAAAACTATTATTGTTCTTGTTAGAGATGTCAGGAAGTTGATGGCTAAAGCTATTCGATGTGTGAAAGTCTAATGAAAGAACCATTCTATTGAGGAGGCCACTTGGGAGACTAAAGCTTACCTACAAAAGAGATACCCATAGTTGTTAACTAATTGAGATAATTCTTGCTTATTTTTCCATAGTTTTCATTTATAGTCAAACTACTGTTCAATGGTATATGATTTATTGATCTATTCCACTAATATAGTATTGGTTGAGGCGTAAGAGTCTTTGTAGAGTTTTCCTAGGATGATAGTTATAAATATCATAGGCTAAGGTGAGTTTAGACATAAAGTTAGTATTTTTTTGTGCAGAGAATGATTGTGTTTCGCGGTGGTTTATTTGATAGTTTTATGGATGTGAAAAGATCACTAAATGAGTTAATAGACCATACAAACTTTCAAACAGTGGTATTTGGGTTTGCAGAACTCCAATTATAACTTTTGCCACAGTGGTTTATATCTATGTTTCTAGAAAACTACGAAGGTTGTGTCATGAAATGGGGGAGTTTTGGAACCTACCCTAATTTTTAGCTAGTCATTACTACAGTAGATCTCTGTTAGCTGCAGTAGGTCTCTTATAGAAAAGATCCAACCACTGTACTAGTCCATCTAGACCACCATAGTAGGTCTTTATTCACTTTTACGGGACCGTTGTAGGGGGTCCCTGCCTTCTATAGAAGGCACTAGCACTTCAAAATGCCAGAACACTCAATTTGGCCTTATTTTGCTCCAAACCTTTATACTTTTGAATAAGTGCTTAGCAGAGGTGATATTTTTAATACTTGGGAAATTTCTACTATTAAGGAAAGGTTATTACACTATTCTAATGTAGAATTACTCCCTTTATTCTATAGAATCATTAGAATTAGTGTTCTAAGTGAATTTTGGGGTTTAGTTTCAAAGTTAATTAAAATTATGGAAAAAATTTATGGGTAACCATAAAAATGATTTATAATGATTCTAGAATGTTAATTTATGCTTCATAGTGTCGAATCACTTCTCTTTTATGTGAATTATGGAGAACTAGAGAAGATTAATTTATGAAACCCCTAAAATTGTGTTTCAGGATATAAACTAAGTTAAAATCAATGGGTTTAGGCTCCAAATGCCTAAAAATGGATTCTAAGTTGTTCATTACTCATTATTTATAATTTATACATAGAGAATGGTCCAAATCTACAAGAAAGGTCAAAGCTCTAGCGGATTAGTGCATTTTGAGCTTGCATTTAAGGTAGGTTATGGTTTAAATATAGTTATAGACTTGAATTCCTTTAGTACATATTCAACTTGAATTATTTAAATTTGAGATAGTGTAAGTTATTAGAGATATTAAAGGAGTATGACATTACAATTCTTTATCACCCGAGCAAGGCCAATATAGTGGCAGATTCCTTAAGTAGGAAGGTAGTGAGTAAGGGTAACCTTGCCATGTTTTTAGCAGAAGATTGATGTTTGGCTGAGGATTTTTAGAGCTTAACTATCATATTTTTTAGGCTTGATATTTTGATCCTGATAGAGTTCATGCTTCTATTACCGTATAGTCCTTTTTGATGGAACAAATTAAGAATAAATAGTTTGAGGATAGGATATTTTGCATCATTTATGATGAAGTGCTGAAAGTAGAAGCAAAGAAAGCAATTCTTTATCAGAAGGGTGTTTTGTAGATCAAGGGTAAAAGTTTTGTTCCTATAGTTAGTGACTTAATTGGATAAATCATGAACGAGGCTCATAATTTGACGTAATTCTATTCATCCAGGTGCAGCTAAGGTGTGTTATGATTTGGAGTAGCATTTTAGGTGAGTTTAGGATTAAGATGGACGTTGTAGAGTCTGTGCATGAGTGATATAATAGACAATATGTAAATTATGAACACCAAAGAAAGAGTTGTATAATCTAGAGGGTGCCTATACCTGAGAAAAATGGGTGTGTATTACTATGGATGTTATGATGGATTTACCTCAAACTTTGGGGAAGTTTGACTTTATTTAGGTGATTGTCGACAGATTGAACAAATAAACTTATTTTATGTTAGTGAATACTAACTATAATGTGAAGAGATTGGATAAGATTTACATCTGATAGATAGTTTAGTAGAATGGTGTATCAATTTCCACCATTTCAGATTGAGACTTTAAGTTCACATCATATGCAGTGAGAGTTGGTTACTTAGTTGGAGATTAGTAAAACATTTCATCCATATATAAATGGTCAATTAGAGTGGACTATAAAGATGCTGGATGACATTCTTTGAGCTTGTGTGATTGATTTAGTTGGTTAGTGGGACTAGACCTTACTCTCAGCAAAGTATTCATACAACAATAATTACCATTCTAGAATCTGTGGGATGAAGTGTAGATCTTTGATTGGTTGGATTTATTGTTTTGATGTTAAGATATGAGATACAAATTTATTGAGGGATTCTATAAATAGGGTAAACTTTATACATGACCAAATTATGATAGCCTAGAGTAGGCAAAAGAGTTGAGAGGATCAGAGAGTTCATGGTTTGGAGTTCATTCTTGGTGAGCGAGTTTCGTTAGAAGTATGTAACAACTATCATAGTGAGTCTTTGAATAGTATGTGTTTTGACCATTTTTTCATTCTCCTTTATTTCTTTATATCATTTATGAGTTAGGGAACGGTTGTCATGGTCCTCGATGTGTTTGAGAGTGATCTATATAAGTTTGTGGTTTGAATATCCTTATAGTGATTAGTTTGACTTTGATATACATTTTGTGACCCAAGCTTTGGATGGTGATTTGGACAGTTTCATTAGATCTAGAATATTAATTTTGAGTTAGTAGCGTAGTTAGTTTGTGTCTTGAGCCTTAATATTTTATTTTGAGTTTTCAGACAAAAAGTAGTTAAAATAGGCTAACAGGGGTCTTTAGGGTTAATTTGTTGTACACGAACTTTTTTACAAATTCAATGACTTCATAGTATCAAAAACATGTTTTATGAATAATTTTTCACTATTGGTTTATGTTTATAGGATTGCGAATGAGTTTCGAGGGTTAAAACCAAGTTTTAGAAATTATTGGTGCTAGTGTAGTCACTTTAGCTGCTGGTTGACCTCTTTAGCAGCCATTGATGTAACACCCTGAAAAACGTGTCCCAAGGAATCACACGGTACTCAATACTACAAGTAATCTCAAGCTAACCCTACAAGCGTTCTACTAAATTTGGAACTCATAATAAAGAAATCTAGGCATGCGAAAATATTGAAATACTGAATGATTTCTGAACTGAACTAGATTTAACTAAACATAATGTCTAAAAGTATTTAACTTAAAAGTCTAGACAACCAACACTTGAAATCTGAAATGTAACTAGAAGTCAGACAACCCTCTACTTCTACTAACTAGAGAGCCATTAGGACAAACCCCCAGGTGACTCAAACTGAACTAAAACCAACAAAGCAAATACTGCATGAAACTGAAAATCTGAATAAATGGGTCCTCAAACTATAAGGACTCACCAACTGTCAGGATGTAGATAGAGATACTCGTGGTCAATCACACTGCTAGAACCGATCACCTTAACCTACATTATTAAACAATGTAGCACAAAAACGTATATGTGGATCAGTACTTTTGGAATATACTGCGCATGTGGGGATAAATGCATAGGTGAAACACTTATTGCATAGACTTTGGACACTATGATTTTTAGCTTTCTGTCATTTTACCATAGACTTTGGATCAGTACTTTCTGTCAGTTTTAGCTAGCAAAATGCTCTATTGGACCCCTGTACTATGTCAGTTTTGTAAGTTGGAAACTTCTACTTGCATGTTTGTCATCTGAACCCTTGAACCCATCAAAAAATAATATTTCGCACCCTTTGACCGTTGACCTTACCTATGAAGAAAGGTCATGGTGACTAGGACAAACAAAGTGTAACCACTCTCCTAGGGGTGCGAGTGAAGGGTCAATTTTTAGCCAATTTTACATTAAAATAATTTTTTAAAAAATAACATTAAAATTTTAAAAAAAAAATTAAAAAGGTCATTTTTTTCCTCCATCTATTAAAATTTAAAAATATTTTTAAAAATTTAAAAATAATTTTAACATATTTTTAAAATTTAAAAAAAAATTCAAAAATATTTTTAAAATTTAAAAAAAAAAAAAAGGATGCTTTTTTTACCTCCATCTTTTTAAATTTAAAATATATTTAAAATAAATTAAAAATAATTTTAAAATATATTTTTAAAAATTAAAAAATCATTTTAAATTTTGTTTTTAAAATTCCTTTTTAAAAAAATTTCCCTCCCCACCCCACCCCAGATCGTCCCTACCCCCACACCCCCCAGCCAGTCCTTTTTTCCTCCATCCTTTTTAATTTAAAAATATTTTTAAAATTTTTAAAATTTAAAAATAATAAATTAAAATTTTTTTCCCACCCTACCCCCTCCCCACCCCACCCAGCCTTCTTCACCCCTACACCCCTCAACCCCTTCTTTTTTTCCTCTATCCTTTTTAAATTAAAAATATTTTTAAAAATTTTAAAATATTTTTAAAAATTTAAAAATAATAAATTTAAAAAAAAATTCCCACCCTACCCCCCTCTCTATCCCCTCCCCACTCCACCCAACCTCTCCCACCCCAGGCCATTCCCACCCCACCCAACCCCACCCATCCCTATCCCCCAGCCCTCTACCCCACCCCATCCCATCCCCAACCTACCCAGTCCCACGTAACCCCTCCTCTTTCCCCAGCCCCCACCCCACCCAGCCCCATACAAACCCTTCCCCAGCCCCGCACCTCACCCAACCCCCTTCCTCCAGCCCCTCACCCTACCCAACCCCTCCTTCATCCCCCCACCCCAGTTAGCCCCACCAAACCTCCTCCCCCAGTCCCCAGCCCCCACCCCAACCCAGCCCCACCCAGCCCCTCCCCCATAATTAATTTAAATTAAATATTTTAACTATGTAACTCATATTTAAATTAATTAATTAATTAAGTAAGTAAAATTTATTTAAATTAGGTAAGAATTTTAAATTTGATAAATTAATTAATTTAAAATTTAATTAATTTAAATAAATTAATTAGTTAAGAATTTTAATTGATTAATTTTTTTCTAATTTAAATTTAAAATTTCAATTAAAACTAGTTTTAATGTAATTTTTTTTATTCTTTTATTTTAAAAATTATTATTCAAATTTTTCAAATTTTAAAAGCATGATTAATCAATTTTTTCTACAATTTATAATTTTTTCTTATTTAATTAAATTAATTTTAATATTTAATTTGTTATGTAGAATTTTAAAAATGAATTGGAATTTAATGCAATACTTTTTTTAATGACGTGGCAGATGACGTGGAATGCGTGACAGATGACATGGCACACATGGCAGCTCATGTGGCAGCTGACATGGGAGAGTGTGTTACACTCTCCAAAAAAATGTTTAAAATGTAGTTTTTTCGTGGGTTCAGGGGTCCAAATGACAAATATATAAGTAGAAGTATACAACTTACAAAACTGACATAGTACAGGGGTCCAATAGAGAATTTTTCCTTTTTAGCTTTCTGTCATTTTTAGCTAATGGGGGTGAATGCATAGGTAAAACAATAGCTTTTAGCTTTCTGTCATGATTTTTATGGGGGTGAATGCATAGGTGAAGCTATTTTTTTACCTATGCATTCACCCCATGATTTTTAGCTTTCTGTCATTTTACCATAGACTTTGGATCAGTACTTTCTGTCATTTTTAGCTTTCTATCATTTTTAGCCAATAGCTTTCTGTCCTGATATATGATTCAATATCATAGTTTCCAAAGTCTAGGTAAAACAATAATGAAATATCATAGTGTCCAAAGTCTAGTTCCCCTATGGGGAAAACCTCACGTTGGAGATAGGTGACATACTATTGCCAAGGAGTATAACCTGAGCTAAGTGATCACAATTTGTTTTTGCATCTATATAAATAGGAATAATCTAAATTTGTACCTATGTTTGCTCGTAGTTCAGGGGCATGTGAACCAAAACACACACCCAACTTGGTTCTAAATACTACTACCTTACTTATATGATCTTTCTATAGGAAATCCACCTTAAAAATAGTATAAGGGTTTATAACGAAAGCCAGTTATGCATCTGTCTATTTTAAACTGTAATCATGACTAAATGTGTGGATTCCATATCTTAGCTGATGATCAAAAGATCAAATCTTGCTTAAAATCTAAATACATGCTTATCAAAGAATGCTTAAACATCATCTTTCTTGAAATATCAAGGCTTAAACTTAGGGATTATAAACCATACTTAAAAATTTAAATCACAACAAACTTCATGCTCAACAATAATAATCTTAAATTCTAGTCAAGATAATAAAAATTCAATTCTCAATATGTGAAATCAAGTCTCATGCATAAACATGTAAAATTAGATATACAATACAACACTTAAATCACTTGTAACTTGATAAACTTCAAATAATGATCATTAGGTTTGAACCCTAGACTGAAATATATGTAAGTTCAACTTTAAAAGCTTGTTTTATGCACAGAGATAAAAGAAGTGTCCTTTTTCATAACCCCACATACCTTGTTGGATTAATTGAATGTAAAAGCTTGACTTTTGAATCTCTAATGGTTTTCTTGAAGTTTCTTCTTGAAGTTCTTGAACCCGGAAGCTTAGATTATTGACTTTCTTGGAGAAGGAGTAATGGGATTGTTCTTGATTTCTTAGTTCTAGGGTACTTTCATTTGGGAAAAGCTATATGGCACTCAAAAAGAATGGATAGTGAATAATGAGGTATCTACGCTATTTGGAGCTCAAATTGTTTGTTTTGGGAAGATTTGGGTGAGGGTAAATGACTCAAATACCCCTATGGACCCATCATTTAACATCACAAAACTAGGCACCGATGAGATAAGCAGCGCGACTCTCACTGTGACGTAATAGGCGACGCGTCGTGTTTCCCTCATCGATGTGACCACCAACGCGGCGCGTCTATATCGCATTGACATTTTGTTTGGGCCATCCAAACATGCGCCAAACCTTCTCCGAAAATCTAGAAACTCACATGAGAGGTACTATGGACTACCCCGATTATGAAATATCTTAAAAATTTACATTCCAAGGTCGGGAAGGTCAAAAATAAAGTCATCAAAGTTTCAAGGCCAAAAAATGAGACAGTCTCCAACACTTAGCTAAGATTTCAGGTCCTAAGTCTCTAATTCACCCATTCTGAACTGAATTGAACTGGGAGAATATGAGGGATTATAGTATATTCCCCTTGGGAACATTCATCCTCGAAATTAGGCTAGTTATGTTGTGAATTCCGAGGAAATGAAGGTATATACTGACGGGCATAACTGAAAACATAACAGCATGGTTGAATCTAAATTATGATGAATGACTGAACTTACCTATGAATGCATGTAATGACTTAAAGATAATCACATGGCTGGAACAAAGACTGGAAAAATAACTAAGCTAAAGAAGACTGTCACCTTAGGCTGATTCTTAGTTTGCGAAGAAAAGGTGAGGGTACTTGGTTCGCATGTCGGCTTCTGCTTCCCAAGTTGAACCCTCAATGGACCGATTCCATCAAAGGACTGTGACTAAGGGAACTTCTTTGTTCCTTAGTCTATGAATCTAGTGATCAAAAATCTTAACTAGAAGTTCTTGGTATGAATGACTATTCTATATTTCTGTGCTTTCTAGAGGGACTACAACAACTGAAACACCCATACACTTCTTCAATAAGGATAAATGGAACACTAGGTGAGCTGATGAAAAGTCTGAAGGCAACTCAAGCTCATACACTACCTTCCCAACAAAACCTAATATCCTGTAGGGACCCATATATCGGAGACTAAGCTTCCCTTTTTTACAAAATCTCTTCATCCCCTTCATGGGTAAAACCTTCAAATAAAATAAGTCATTTACTTCAAACTCAAGATCTCTCGTCCTTACATCTGCATAAGATTTACTAATGACTATGAGCTTATTTCAATCTTTCTCAAATAAATTGTACTTTCCCCATCGATTCAGACACTACCTCTGGCCTTATTAAAGAAGCCTCGCCTACTTTAAACCAATCAATAGGTGATCTATATCTCCTCCAATAAAGAGCTTCAAATAGGGCCATCTGAATACTAGAATGGTAACCGTCATACTAGAGTGGTCATCACAACTTCCTTTGAAGTCAAGAACACATGCCCTTAACATATTCTCTAGGGTTTGAATGGTCCTCTCTTCCTGAACATCTATTTGAGGGTGAAAAGCTAAGTTGATATTAATTTGGGTACCAAAACCCTTCTTATAGGATTTCTAAATTTGAGAAGTAAATTGGTTACCTCTATCTGAAATGATGGATAAAGGAACTACGTGCAATCTTGATAATTATCTAATATAGAGTCTAGCATAGTCTTTAGCTGTGTAAGATGTGTGGAGTGGCAAAAAGTGGGGTGATTTAGTCAATCTATCTATAATAACCCAAATCGAATTATGCTGCCGACGCGAATGGGGTAATCCTATCGTAAAGTCCATGTTCTTCTCTTCCCATTTCCAAGTTGGAATACCAAACTCCTGCAAGCGGCCACCCAGTCTTTGGTTCTCCACCATAACTTGTTGGCAAGTAGCACACTTGGCCATGAATTTTTCATTATATTTCCTTATTTCTTTACACGAATAGTGTTCCTACAAGTCACGGTACATCTTAGTAGCCCTTAGGTGAATGCAGTAAGATACACCATGCGCTTCTGACATAATCTACTGCCTCAAATCATCAATGCACGTCACACACATTACACCCTGGTATCTCAACACACCATCTCCCTCTTAGGAGAAAACCTCTACCTTTTAGTCTTTAACTGACCCCTTCAGCTTAACCAAACTAGAGTCCTTATCTTGCTTTTTTTTCACTTCAGAAACTAGAGAAGATTCTGAACTACTCTAAACTCAAACATTTCCATCGGCTAAGTCAACCAACCGAACACCTAATCTAGCAAACCGGTGAACTTCCCCATCTAATTCTTTTTTATCACCCTCCATATGAGCAACACTACCCATTGAAAGTCTTCTAGGGGCATCTGCCACAACATTGGCCTTACCCAGATGCTATAAAACACTCATGTTGTAATCTTTCAATAATTCTAACCACCTTCTCTGATGGAGATTTAACTCTCTATGTGTAAACACATGCTTCAAGGTCTTGTGATCTGTGAACACATCAACATGTACCTCATAAAGATAGTGCCTCTAGATTTTCAAGGCAAACACTACAACAACTAACTCAAGATCATGGGTAGGATAGTTCCTTTCATGGGGCTTAAGCTGCCTAGAGGAATAGTCTATGACCTTAACTCTATGCACTAAGACATAACCCAGACAATCTCTATAGGCATCATAGTAGACAACGAATCCATCTGTACCATCAGGTAACACATAAAAGGGGGTTGAAGTGAGCTGAGCTTTCAATTCCTGAAAACTCTTCTTGCAGGTCTGACCGCTAAAACTTAACTTTCTTTTGGGTCAATCTAGACATAGGGACGCAATAGACGAAAACCCCTCAAAATATCATCGGTAATAGCTAGATAAACCTAAGATAATCCGAATATCAAATGGAGAGATGGGTCTAGGCCATTTTCTCATCTCTTCACTCTTTAGGGAATCAACTCTAATGCCATTGCCGGAAATAATATGTCCGAGGAAAGGTACTAATATTAGCCAAAATTCACACTTTCTAAATTTGGCAAAAAACTGGTGATCTCCAAGAGTTTGCAACACAATTCTAAGATGGTCTGTGTGGTCATCCTCGCTACGGGAATAAACAAGGATATCATCGATGAAAACTATGTCAAACATCTCTACGTACTATTTAAACACTCGGCTCATCAAGTCCATGAAGGCTGCTGGGGTATTTTTTAGCCCGAAGGATATGACTAGAAACTTAAAGTGACCATAATGGGTTCGTAAAGTTGTCTTTCCAATATCACATTCCCTTACTCTAAGATGATGTTATCCAGATCTAAGCTCTATCTTAGAGAAGTAACTTGCACCTTGGAGCTGGTCAAATAATTCATCAATCCTAGGAAGAGGATATTTGTTTTGTGACTTTATTCAATTGACGGTAGTCGATTTGGAGAGAACCATCTTTGTTGTGGACGAATAAGACGGGAGCGCCCCATGGAGAAACACTGGGCCTTATGAAACCTTTATCTAAGAAGTCTTTAGGGTTCTCTTTTAACTCTTTAAGCTTGGTTGGAGCCATATGACATGGAGTAATAGAGATGGGTTGAGTATCAGGAAGAAGATCAATACTGAAGTCTATTTCTCTGTCGGGAGGTACCCTTGGCAAATCTTCAGGAAAAACTTTAGGAAACTCATTAATTACACAGACTAACTAAACTGTTGGATTCTCAAACCTAATGTCTTTGAATCAAACTAAATGATAAATTCTCCCTTTTGATATCAACTTTCTGACGTTAATGTAAGATATGAAATAAAGTTTGGGAGACACTGAATTACCTTACAACTCAAAGATTAACTTATTAGGAAACTGAAACTTCACTACTCGAGTGCAACAATCTATAGATACATAATAGGAATGGAGCCATTCCATATCGAGAATAATGTCAAAATTGACCACGTCTAGCTCTATCAAGTCTTCTAATATAATCTTTTGAAGGAATGTGATAGGAAATTGTCAATACACTTATTTGTCAACAACTTACTCACCTACCGGGGTGGAAACTAAGAAAGGCTTTGAGAGTTTTTCAGGACCTTCCCCAAAATTTACTGCAACTAATGGGTTCGTATAAGAGAGATTTGACTTGGGGTCTAACAACACATAAACATCAAGATGAAAGACATGAAGTATACCAGTAACAACATCTGGTGAACTCTCCTATTCCTGATGGAATGGTAAAGCATAGAATCGATTCTGGTGCTGACCGCCAACGGTACTGGATAATGCACCCTGAAGTGGAGATGGACAACCTTGTGGAGCTGGTGTGATAGTGGGATGAGTTTGGGGATGAATATTCCTACTTTTTTTCTTAGCATACAGACATTCTTTAATTACATGGCCCAACTTACCACATCTATAACAACCTTTCTATCACAAAAAATACTCACCAGGATGATTCTTACTGCACTTAGCACAAGTGGATAGTTGGGCCTTCCACCCACACTACCTTGAGACCTGGACATAGAAATTCTACCCAAATGCTCCTGCTTGGTTCTAGGTACTGGAGCATTTGCTGAAGATGGCGCTGGGACAGATGAGCGACCCTGAAACTGTGAACGATCCCCCCCCCCAAACCTTATTTGGTCATACTCAAACTATTTTGTTCTAGCCTTCATATTTCCCCTCTCTCTCATTTATCTTCTCTGCCTTAATCTTCTGAGCATGATTTATCAGCCTAGATAGAACCATATCACCAATAAGCATGCAGTGCTACACTCCTTAACCACCAATCTAGATACTTCAGTAACAAACTTACTCATACTCTACCTAGTGTCAGCCATCGTGCCAGGGGAATACTTAGAAAACTAATTAAACTTAAGGCAGTACTCATTCACTGTCATTGAGACCTGCCTCAGGTTCAAGAATTTTCTATCTTAGCTTCTCTCAATTCACACGGAAAGAACCTGTCTAGAAACTCATCCTGAAACACTTGCCAAGTCAAAGGAATTGTATTCTTGCCTCTACAATTCTTCCACATAACTACCCAATCATACGCCACATCCTTCATCCTATAGGATAATAACTCTACAGTCTCCTCCTCGGTAACATGCATAATTTAGGTGATCTTTCTCACCACTTTAAGTTAGAGATGTGGGTCCATACCTACTTTTGACCCAAATAACTCTGGTAGATTCATCCTTATGAAGTCCTAAATTCTGGCTACAGCTAAATCACCATTCTACTGAAGTGGGACTATAGGTTGATGGTTGCCCTGAACATTGGAAGTCACAGCTTGGGCCAATGCCTGAAAGGCAGCCCAAAACTCGGCATGGGATATATTCTCATTCAAACAATCAGCAGGCTAGGGTAGCTGGTTATCATTGTTCAATAGATTAGCTCAGCGAGGAGGGATATTCTTTCACGTAAGAGCACGAGTTAAAAGAAGATAGGGACACTATAAGCACGATAGATCATGAAAGAAAAGAATGATTTCCTAAAATATTTCGTATCATCTACCTTATAAATGTGGAGCGTTTCCCATCAATGATCAAGACTCTATGTAACATGACTTGTCTGACTCCCTAGGACTCTTTACACTTTAGGCTCTAATACCAAGTTTTTAATGCCTCGAAAATATGTCCTGAGGTGTCACACAGTGCTCAAGACTACGAGTAGTCTCAACCTAACCCAATAATCCTTCTACTAAATCTAGAACTCATATTAAAGCAATCTAAGCATGTAAAAATACTGAAATACTGAATACTATCTAAACTGAACTGGATTTAACTGAACATAATGTCTTAAAGTATTTAACTTATAAGCATAAACAATCAAAACCTAAAATCTTAAATGTAACTAGCAGTCGGACAAGCCTCTACTTCTACTAACTAGAGGGCACTAGGACAGACCCCTGCTGACTCAAACTAAACTGAAAACAAAAAATCAAATACTGCATCAAGCTAAAAATTTTAATAAATGGGTCCTCGAACTATGAGGACTCACAAACTATTGGGATGTAGTAGAGATACTCGTAATTAATCATGCTACTGGAACTGAGAACCTGAACCTACATTATTAAACAATGTAGTACATAGACGTACATGTGGATCAGTACTTTTGGAATGTACTGAGCATATAGGGTAAATGTATATGTAAAATAATAATGCAATCATCAAACAAACTTTTAAAATCTGCATGCTAAGTGTAAGTGACTCATATTGGCTTGAATGACTGAAAGCTAAAAATTATATATCAGGAGAAATAATCAGACTGTGTAAATCTTATAAGTCCTAACACTTAGTTCTACAAGCTGTACTTTTACTCTTTCTGATAAGGAACTGAGTAGGACTAAAGTTAAGTCATATTTCAAATCATGTAGGCTATGTTTAAAAGGACTCACCTCTGTCTCTGTAAAATGAAAGCTTAAATCTCATAGCTAATGATGTATGTAAACCAATATCTGAATAAAATCGTGAGCCTTTACACTTAGTTTCTATAAGCTGTTCTATTATTTTATTTTAGGACTTAAGGAGTTTCTTCTAAAAAATTTCTATTAGGGAGGTTCTTCTAATCGACATACACTATGTGAACTCTCATTGTGTCCAATATTTAGTTCCCCTAAGCGGAAAACCTCACATCTGAGAGAGGTGGCATACACTTGCCAAGGAGTATAACTTGAGCTAAGTGATCATAATCTATTTCCACAACCATATAAATAGGAATAATCTAAATTTGTACCTATGTTGGCTCGTAGTTCTGGGGCATATGAACAGAAACACATACCAAACTCGGTTATAAATACTACTCCTTACTTATATTCTCATTCGGTAAGAAATCCACCTTAAAAATAACATAAGGATTTATAATGAAAACCAGTTACGCATCTGTCTGTTTAAAACTGTATTCAAGACTAAATATGTGGATTTGATATCTTAGTTGAGGATCAAAATATCAAATCTTGCTTAAAATCTGAACACATGCTTATCAAAGAATGCTTAAACATCATCTTTCTTGAAATATCAAGGCTTAAACTTAGGGCTTATAAACCATGCTTGAAAATAATGTCAAATCACAACAAACTTCATGCTCAACAATAATAATCTTTAAATACTTTAACAATTCTAGTAAAGATAATGAAAATTCAATTCTCAATATGTGAAATCAAGTCACATGCATAAACATGTGAAAGTAGATATGCAATATAACACTTTACTCACTTGTAACTTCATAAACTTCAAATAATGATCTTTGGGTATGATCACTAGACTTAAATACATGTAAATTCAATTTTAAAAGCTATTTTTGGGCACAAGGATGGAAGAAATATCCTTGTTCATAACCCCACATACCTTGTTGGATTAATTGAATGTAAAAGTTTGAATATTTGAATCTCTAATGGTGTTCTTGAAGTTTCTTCTTGAAGTTCTTGAACCCGGATGCTTAGATTATTAACTTTCTTAGAGAAGGAGTAATGGGATAGTTGTTGATTTCTTAGAGCTAGGGTTTTATTCTTAGAGAGTAAAATGATGAATAATGAAGTATCTATGATCTTTAGGGCTCAAATTATGTGTTTTGGGCGGATTTGGGTGAGGATAAATAACGTAAAAACCCCATAAAACTGTTATTTAACAACATAAAATAGGGAAGCGACGAGATAAGTGGTGCATCCCATTGAATTTTGCTCCTCGATGCGACCACCGATGCAGAGCATCCATATCATATTGACATTCTGTTTCGACCATCCAAACATGCCCCAAACCTTCTTCAAAAATTCCAAAACTCACCCGAGAGGTACTATGGACTACCTCGATCATAAAACATCTTAAAAATTTACATTCCAAGGTCGGGAAGGTCTAAAATAAAGTCATAAGACTTTTGAGGCCAAAAAATAAGACTAAGTCTCCAACACTTAGCTAAAATTTCAGGTCCTAAGTCTCTAATGCACCCATTCTGAGCTAAATTTAACTGGGGAGAATACGAGGTATTACCATTGACCATTTTACAAAACAAATTTAGCATCCGTTTGATTTCCTTAGTGTTTTTTGACCCTTTGACCAAACCTCTTAAGTAGAAGAAGTGTCGCTAAAGCAGCAATCATTGGGTTTAAGACCAAACCAAACCTATTTTGTATTTATGATATTTTGGGAGAAATGAAGCTCTATTTCAGGCTATTCTCCATTTGATTTTCTTTTATAATCAATAGGTATGTAATTATACCTTTATTTTAATTATTTTCCAATATTATCCACCTTATTTTTTTAGTTTTAATCTATAAAGTTTAATATTTAAATTCAAAGTTATGAAATCAAAAAATTCTTGATGTGAAGTTAGATTTGGAAGGGGTCTTCATTAAATTTTGAGACTTAAGGTCCTTCTATCATGGGTAAACATATTTTTGACAAATGTTTTTAAAATTTCTCATTTTAAACCATGCTTGAGAATGAATTTTGTTGTTTTTACCCTATATATTTGGATTGTTGCTAATTGTGTTGTCCGTGTGGGCGCTTATGGTAATATTATTATTGAATGGAGAGATCATTTATTATTTTGTCACCCCATTGGGTTCTTGATGAGATATTATTAGTCTTGTTTGTGTATTAAATTTCCTTATTTATCATTATGTCGCTCGAGAGGGGCTTGACTTGATATTATAGTCCTTATTTGAGAATTAAATTTCATTATCATTATAGTGATTCTAGAGTAAGGGGTCGAAAATGATATTATTGATTTATTACATGATTATTTACTCCAGTGGTGTATTGTGAGGTCCTATCATTAATTATTGCCATATTGAGTTGATTTTGAGATCATTTATACTTGTATTGAATTGATTTTCATCTTCATACTAATTGTTTGTGAGCATTACATTCTCATTTTATCTATACATATTCATGAGATTGGTACCACCGAGAAACATTTATTTTGATAGAAATTGAGTCACTTTGTAATATGACTATACCAAGGGATACGCCAGCATGGCTAATTGAGAAATACTAATTTTATAAAAAAAATAAGACACCTTATAAAATGCTTATAATAAGGGATATGTTGGTAAGATTATGTAATGATGCTTCGGATCATTTTCCTTATTTCCACATATGTTCGATGTTAGAGCTTCTCTATAGGTACCCAAGTCACTTATGACTTACTAGAACTGACATTATGGTTATCGAGTAGTTCATTTATTTTTTAGAGCCAATTTCCCTATTTTAAAGTCTTTGCAGGTTCCAAATGGCCACGGGGATAAAACATCAACTAAATGACCTCAAATGTAAATTCTAACTATTCCAACAACTCAAGAATGTCAAATTTAGGCTAGGACTCTTGGTTCGGGTCCTGAGGCTCCCAAGCTCATTTCGACCTATTGGTTGGAAAGTTAAGAAATTAGAAATTTAGTTTGGACCCACATTTTGTCGAAACAACCTAAGATAGAAATTTCAACTGTGACATTGAGTTTGAAATATCAAATTTGGTGTGATTACATAGTCTATTTACATATAAAGGGTTCTGGATAAATCCCAAGGGGATGGCAGAGATTTGGAAGTTTCGACTATGATTTGGTGCACCGGTGATCGTGGGCCTTGGATAGCGATCACAATCTGGTAGCACCAGTAAGTGTTGTAATCGAGACACTTCTAGGCACAAACGTTACACCTTGGGTAGACCACCAGTTTCGCGATCACCAAAGGGAAATGTTGTAATTGCAAGATTTTTATCTGCAACACTGTATTTCAATCGAAAATGTCGACTTGCGATGGTGAGACCTAAGAACTTGTTATGTGTATAAATACTCTATTTATCCTTATATTTCCCATTCTTCGATCATGTTCAAAAGATATAAACCCTAAAAAGGGAGATATCTTAAAATTGATGCTTGTGGGTGGATTGGGAGCTTGTCTGACACTTATTTATGAGATTATCTACCAATTTGAGGTAAGATTTCACCCTTTTTAGGGTAGAATTTCCATTTATTATTCAAAAATCCCAAAACCTTGAGAGCTTGTTTTTAACATCAATTTAGCTTGGATTTCACCCACTTTTTGAGGATACTGATTCCTTGAGTATGTGGGAATATTTGGATCATTTCAGACATATGATTTTTCATAAATAAGACCCAAATAGGATTTTGGTATTAGTTTTTGATCGAAATCACAATGGTGAAATATGGCTATCACTGTTCTAGTATTGATGAGTCGAATGTGATTTTGATAGCTTGGCATCTTGCAAAATATTCTTGAAAGGAAAATATACTGATTTAGCGGATCTTGTTAGCTTTCTTCATTATCTAGGTAGGCTAGGGTTTTCCCCTTTTTAGATCAAGCTAATTTATAAAAAATTTATGATATTGTGCTAGATTTGGGATGGATTTTAGGTCTTGGTGTGATAAATTAAAAATCTTGGGGTTAGTTGGATTATTTAGGCAATTGTGGGTAACGTTTTGGGAATGATTAACCTTGTTAACCATATCTTAGGCAAAGTTGACCTTGTAGGATTATGCTTAGGTTAAAAATGCTTTAGTTAATAAATTAATGTGGGGATTTCCTTGATTACTTGATTTTAGGATGAGACTTACTCAAATTGCCTTACCATAGGTGAAATTGATCTAGTTGCTTTATATTAGGAGAAATTGCTATCCTAGGGCTAGTTGTCTTGTTTAACATCTAATGGTGGTTTAAGATACCTTAGCCTATTATGGGGTAGATATTGATTGGTAAATGGTTTCGAGAATTTAGAAGTGGGAACTTTGACCCACCTTAGGCCAACACTTGTGATAGTTATTGAAGACCCTTAATACGCTTGTGTACATCAAGGAATATGGTTATTCCGATGATATTTAGACTCCTTGGTATGTATTGGTTATGATGAATAACATTAAAATTAATGCTTAATGATTAGGCTATAAATTAGTTATTTATTAAGCTTATGTTATTGATGACCCTTTGATTATGCTATTGATTTGGCTATTGATTGGGCTACTAAATATATTATTGAATGAGTCTATGAGTATAATATTGACTAAGACATAGATTAAGCTATTAATTATGCTATGATTAAGCTATAGATTATTTCATGGATTAGCTATTGATCAAGCTATAGATAAGTTATCTATCATACTAATGATAACTCATTAATTAGGCTATTGATAAGTTATTTCCTATGCTTGATAGTACATAGTAATTATGTTAGAGTTCATGTTTAATGACTATATTGGTGAATATGTTATGGAGTATGATAAAGAGAAATCTTATTGATTATATTAGCGAATGCTATTGATTATGCAAAAGATCGTGCTTATTTACTATATTGGCAATCATGCTATTATTTATGCTAGAATTATCAATTTTAGTTATAATTATTGGTCATGCTAATATATTATGTTCATGGTAATGTTATTAAATAATCTATTGATTATGGTATTGTCCATATTGATGATGATATTGATTATTTATACCCAATAGAAATCCAAAGGATGGCTATGATATTAATGATATTGATTATATTGATGATTACATTATGGTGATGATATATACTCCGCAAGGCCATAGGATGGTTATGATGATATATACCCATCAAGGACGGAGGATGATTATGATTATATATACCCGGTAAGTTTAGAGGATGATTATGATAATGATATATGCTCGGTAAGACCGAAGATGATTATGATGATATTATAAGGATATTATTTAATATCCATATTGGTTTGAGTCTAGCTATACGTATTATACTATAATGATATACATATTATTATATGATTACATTGAGGTGTAAGATTGACAAACTAGATAGGTTGAAAATAAGGAAATAGCTATAATGTATCATGATATGAATAAACCCTAGTGATATAATGATTAGTTGATAAATATTGGTTAGTTGATAAATATTGGCTAGTTGACAAATATTGTTTAGTTGGTAAATAATGACTAGTTGATAAGTGATGATTAGCCACTATAATACTATTAGATTATAAGTGATGTTTAATTGACAAAGGATGATTTATTAATACATGAGGATTAGCTGTTACATGATGGTTAGTTGATAAGTGTTGATTAATTGGAAAATATCGAATATGGACACTTATTTGTTATAGTGTATCATGACCCTGATGAATTCTAATTGTATTATGAGAGTTGATAAATAATGGTGATGGGTTATTCTGTCTTGTTTGTACCTTCAAAGCTTATGGGGGCTTACGATAGTTTATTTACGGTTTTGCACTAATTATTGTATAGGAGCAAATTTTGTAGTTATAATTGCATGTGTTGATGATTTAATGTTATGTTATATTTATATTTTGGTTATCTACTTATTCATGTATAGTGATGTTGGAGATATTTCTGGTTTGTTTCCTTACCTTGACTTAGTTATGTTATCTTGCATTTTATAATTCTTATATCATGATTTAGCTTAGTCGGCCGATGATTCCTATTGAGTAATGTTGTTTTAGTACTCATACTATAGTTCTATACCTTTTTAAGGTAGATTCGAGTACTAATTGCTACCGTTGGTTCATATTCATGTAATGTTTATTTATGGAGATAGGGTGAGCTCTTGGATTTGGAGTTGCCTAATTTCCTTCTACCTTTCAATATTCAGACTTTTATTTCCAGATAGGTGTATTGAATATGCAATCTAGCTGAGTTGTATTTATATTTCTAGATGCTTATTTACTGGCTCTACTAGGTCCTGGGATAGTATTTATGTAATGACTACCTTTAAACTATTTCTATTGTCTTGCCTATTTATTGTGTTATATTTCTTATTAGGACTATTTTTGGCATTTCTACAAAGTTAACCCATTGTGCTTAACTCTGGATTATGGTTTGGCTTTCCTACTAGTGGGATAGAGTAGGTGTCATCATGACTCGTATATCAGGTTGTGATAAATTTATATCAGAACTTAGGCTACACCAGTATTGTTAGTACAAGAGAAATCCTAGTAGATCCCTATAAATTGAAATAATGATGTTCAGTTTCTATCTTTGGGAGGCTATGGGACATTCTTAGAAGTTCTTCATTTCTTTCACTTATTTTATGTTGAGAGTCTGGGTTCGTTTATTGAATATCCCTTTAACTTCACTCTTTCACAGATGGTTAAGAATTGTGCTACCACTATATATGATGAGGGTCCTGAGACCGAGCATAGGGATCCTTCTCCTATTTTTGGTTGACATAGAGGTTTTGGACAACCTAAATATGTGTCCCTATATAGGGGCCAGAATATGAGTCCTCTACTATACCCTATTCCTGCTCTTGAGCCAGAGATTCTTCTGCTCCAGCCAGTAGTGGGCTAGGGACCATCCCAACCCCTACCAATATTTATTTCTTCTTTATTTCTTTGAGATTATTTAGTTCAACTTTAAGCGTTACTTAGTGGTACGCCATCTGATGGTGCACAATATATGGATCAAAGAGGTACGGAGGTAGGGGCGCAACCTATAGCTGTGGCTCCCAAAGTTGAGGTTTCTTCTGTATCGGCAGTTTCTCAAGTGGTAGTATCTTAGCCAGTGGCTAACCAGCCTACTATATCTGTTGAGGAACAGAAGTTGTTAGGTAGATTCTTCAGATTTGGTCCACCTCAATTTTTTAGTGCTCCGGGCAAAGATGCATATGAGTTTCTGATTGATAGTGAGGATAGGCTACATAATTTGGGCCTTATTGAGACATGGTGTGTATTACACCTTATTTCAGTTGCATTTGGCTGCTCGACATTGGTGGAGAGGTTGTATGGATTTTAGACTAATTAGATTTTATCCCTTAACATGGACTCAGTTCTCCCAGAAGTTACAGGGAAGTATATGCCTCATAGCCTTAGTGAACATTTAAGGGATCAGTTATGAAGATTTGTGTTGGGCTCCATGATGATTGCAAAGTATGAGGCTTATTTTCAAGAGTTAGCTACGTATGCGACTTCTAATTCGGATAGTGAGTATGAGAGACTTTGTTACTTTGTCAAAGGTTTGAGGCTTTCCCTTAGTATGTCTACTCAGAGTTTAGTTATTTTGGGTAGGTGCTTTGTTGAGGTTTCAAAACATACTCTACTTATGGAGAAGATGCATCATGAGGCCCGTAGGGGTAGCGATAAGAGGCCTACATATCATAGCAGTTTCAGTAGGAGACATAGTAGTTCTCAATTTAAAGGCTTCCATTTTCATAGTAGACATTCTCCACATCGATCCTATCAATCTCATGGTCAGCCCAGTCGACCAATTTAGGAAGCTCTTTAGATTGCTGATGGAGGTTTTTCTTGTGCTAGTGATCTCCTTAGTCAGGGCAGTGGTTAATATTTGAGAGGTGCATCTTCTAGTCATTCTAGACACAGTGGTTATTCTAGGTCAGCCAAATTTCTTGGTTCTGGTTCAACTCAGGTGACATGTTATAGTTGTAGAGCTCATGGTCACTATTCATGAGATTGCCCTAGTAGTGGGACAATTGTTGCTTCAGCTCAGAGTATTTCCCCTAGTAGAGCAGTTTCTTCCTTAGCTATAGGTGATTTCTAGGGTCATAGGAGTGACTTCTAGGGTACTCAAAGAGGTTCTTAGGAAGGCAAGATATAAGGTCGGTCAAGAGCCAACTACGTGACTAGCATGGTCAGTTATATGTAGTACCTTCTTGACCCGAGGTTGAGTCTTCATATGCTAATATTACACGTCTGATTTTTGTGTGTGGTCAGTCGGCCCTTGTTTTATTTAATCCAAGATCCACTAATTCTTATGTTTCTTCTCATTATGCTCCATGGTTAGAGTTATCTTGTGATTTATTATCTATTCCATTATGTGTATATACTCTCATGGGTGATTCTTTAGTAGTGGTTTGGGTTTCCAGATCATGTGTAGTGACTATTAGAGATGTTGATACTGCTACTGATCTTATTATTATGGATTTAGTTGGATATGATTTTGGGCAAGGACTGGTTATCCCACTATCATATAGTCATGGATTGTTTTGTTAGGACTATTACATTAGAAAGGATTGGTATACCCCCAGTCATGTGGCAGGGAGCAATTAGTCATGAACCGACGTGGATTATATCTTATGTTTGTTCTTGGAGGCGTATCTTGAGTGGTTTTGATCTCGCTTATATTTGTGATACTAGTATGGAGAGTCTGTTGCTTGACTTTTTCAAATAGTTTGTGAGTTTGATGATTTGTTCCCTACTAACCTACCTAGTATTCCCCTGTCTGTGAGATTGAGTTTTTTATTACTCTCGATCCTTACACCAACATATTTCTATGGTACCTTAACATATGGATTCTACTGAGCTTAAGGAGATAAATTCTAAGATTTAGGATCTTCTTGGTATGGGTTTTATTAGACTGAGTGTGTCTTCTTGGGGAGCTTCTGTGTTGTTTTTAAAGAAGAACGATGGAACCATGCGTATGCATATTGATTATAGGTAGCTTAATAAGGTGACATTGAAGAAACATCATCTTATGCCTTACATTGATGATTTGTTTGAACAGATTCAAGGAGCGGTAGTGTTCTCTAAGTTTGAGATTTGGTTACCATCAGTTGAAGATTCGGGCTAGGGATATCCCAAAGATAGCCTTTGAGACCTATTATGGTCACTATGAGTTCTTGGTGATGTCGCTTGTCTTGACTAATGCCCCAACCACATTTATGGATTTGATGAACCTAAAGTTCAAACCTTATTTGAACTTCTTTGTTATTGTTTTCATCTATGATATCCTTATGTACTCAAGGAGTAAATAGGAGCATGCACAGGATTTGTGGATCGTGCTCCATACTTTGAGAGATCATGTATTTTTTTCCAAGTTCTCTAAGTATGTGTTTTGGCTTAAGTCAGTGACATTCCTTGGGCATGTGGTGTCTATGGATGGTATTATAGTAGACCCAGCTAAGATTGAGGCGATTCATGATTGGGATATACCTGTATCTCTATCTGAGGTTTGTAGCTTTGTTGGTTTGGATGGTTATTATAGACAATTCTTTGATGGTTTTGATACTATTTAGTGCCTATGACAAGATTGACTTGCAAGGAGGTTCCTTTCTGATGGTCCGAGGAGTGTGAAATAAGTTTTTGAAAGCTCAAGGATTTCCTTACTTCAACTCTTATTCTAGCTCTTCCTATATAGGGTAAGGGAAATAGCGTGTATTATTATACTTCTAGTGTTGGTCTAGGTTGTGTTTTGATGTATTAGGGTCATGTTATTGCTTAATCTTCGAGAAAACTTAAGGTTCACGAGTGCAACTACCCCACTCATGATTTAGAGTTGGCACCGGTAGTTTTCACGCTTAAGATTTGGAGACATTATCTTTATGCCGTGCATTGTGATATTTTCAACGATTATCACAGCCTTCAGCATCTTATGATCCATAAAGAGCTTAATGCCAGAAAATGTAGATGGATGGAGTTGCTTAAGGATTATGATATCTCTGTCTTTTATCATTTGAGAAAGGCTAATATAGTAGCAGATGCATTGAGTCAGAAGATAGTGAGTATGGGTAGCTTGGCTTGTATTTCAGTTTCTCAAAGGTCGTTCACATGGGAGATTCACTTCTTGGCCAACCTTATTGTTAATCTTTATATATCATACCCAAGGAGGATTCTTTCTAGTGTTGAGGTAAGGTCTTCACTTTTTTAGCAGATTTGGGATCGCCTGTTTGAGGATAGTATGCTTCATTTCCTTTGTGACCAGGTGTTGAGTGGTGAGTCCGAGATGAACTCTATAGATTCTAAGGGAGTTTTGATATTTGATGGCCATACTTTTGTTTCGAGGATTTATGACTTGATCAGGTTGATTTGCACAAGGCTCACAACTCTTGATATTCTATTCATCCAGGCACAACTAAGATGTATCGAGATTTGAGACAATATTATTGGTGAAGTGGCATGAAGAGTGATATTGTAGATTTCGTAGCTTATTGCATATGTTGTCAGTAGTTAAAGGTCGAGCATCAGCGTCTAGGTGGTTTAATTAATAGATTTCCCACTCCTGAGTGGAAATTGAAGCAGATTACCATGTATTTTGTTAGTGGTGTGCCTCATACCATGTATGGGTCATGATGGATTGATTGACCAATTCAACCCATTTACTTCCTATTTCGATGTCCTTTAGTGTTGAGAGGTTAGGTCGTACCTAAATGCGTGAGATAGTCTATTTGCACGGTGTTCATGCTTTTGGAGAGCTTTTCAGGAGGAGTTGGGTACTCAGGTGGACTTTATTACAGCCCTCCATCCATGGACTGATGGTAATCCGAGCTGACTATTCAGGTTCTTGAGGAAATGCTCTGAGACTGTGATATGGAATTTGGAGGCTAGTTGTAGGATCGCTTAGCCTTGGTAGAGTTTGCTTATAGCAGTAGTTATCATTCTAGTATTGAGATGGCACTTTTGTGGCTTTGTATGGTAGGAAATGTCGTTTGTCTGATTGGATGGTTTTTTAGACTTTCGAGATTTGACCTCGTAGTACTAATTTTCTATGGGATTTGTTAGATAGAGTCATGGTGATTAAGGACAGGTTGAGAGTAGTTCAGAGTAGGCACAAGGCATATGAAGACCATAGACTCTGTGCCTTGAGATTTAGAGTTAGTGATTGAGTATTCCACTGAGTATCGCCCATGAAGGGTTTGATGAGGTTCGAGAGGAATGGAAATCTTAGCCCAAGATATATTGGACCTTTCGATATTCCTCACACAGCTGGTGAGGTGCCTTATGAGTTATCTTACCTCTAGTTTTGTTGTTGTCCATCTGGTCTTCCATGTTTCTATTTTGCTGCAATAAATTCCAGATCCATCTCATGTGCTTATGTCACGACCTAATTTCTCGAATCATGATGGCGCCTTCTATAACCCACCAGTAGGTAAGCCAATCCTGTTGTCCGAAACGGATAGTAACGGACTACCTAACTAGGCGAAGGCAAGAACACAAAAAAGATGAGGTAAGAAATCAAATACATAATATAGTCCCAAAACCTGGTAGTATCAGTACAAGAGCTTCTACATCACAAGATTTCATAGTGAAGTACAAATGAATACACTAATACAACTTATCTTTAAATACAACATATTGACTAGTCTAGTACATATGTGAGAGATAAGTAATACTCCGAACATCAGGAGCTCACTCTAAGTCTCTGAACCATGGCTGCTCCATACGATGCACAAATCAATGGTTATAACCCGTACTATTATTTGTAGGCTGCAGAAGTGTAGTATGAGTACCAAACACATGGTACTCAGTAGGCAACAGCCGACTGAGCTCCAATGACAAAGTAGTTATATATAACATATAACAGAATGAAAAATTACACCCAAATGTCCAACAATCATATAAGACATCCAATGAGATATTAAGGATAAACTATCATATTTATGTCTAAGAGACTAACATATTAAGTCTAAGGAAGTAGTAAGAATACACTATCTTAGTCCATCCATACTTAGGAATCTCGACACTATAACGTATATCACCAACCAATATGCAAGTAAGATTGGAAAGAATATACATATAAGTATACAAGTCCAAGGAATGAGTATATAAACAGAGTAAATGAAGGAAGGGGGGATATATGGTAATACAATAGCTACATATTTCTAAATATGAACATATATAAGTACATAACCAACGCTACTTGAGGTATAACCTAAATCATCATACTAGCTATTTAAGACCTCATAATAAAACCAGGAGCTAGTTCAAGAATACTCAGGCTTCTAATCCATTTATCAAGTCATCAAATGGTCATGCATGGTAAAATAATTGTAAGATAAAAGTGGTTAGAATCATACCTCAAGTCTTGATACCAAATCAATGACAATCTATCAAAAACTAGCCATAACAATGATAATAACAATGTCAATAACAATACGAGTAATCGATTAGTCCGAACAACCAAATACCTAGAGGAACTTATCACATGCCCAAACCACCCAAGACTCAGAAGGTTCAATCAACACATTACACACCACAAGGCATATTCATCACCCATACCTATGCAAACCCCCAATATGAGAGGATAGATATATGTGCATACTGGTGATTGGCAATGCACATACAAGAATAAATTCATAGTATATAATCAATATTAGAAACTTATCCTCATAATAGCCACCATCATAACCATCACCATCATAATCTTTCTTATTATAATCAACCTCTAAAATTTAATCAGCAATAAGTAAGACATTCAAAATTGAACAGGGAATAAGTACCATCAAGACACGGAATCAAACCGGTACAGATATCATCACGACTCAAAATTGAAACGATCATAAATATAATCAATACTAGGAATTGAACCGGTCATAAATATAATCAAGACTCAGAATTAAAATGATCATAAATATATAGCCAATAACCTCAATATCATCAATCATCATCAAAATCATCAATACACATATATATAACATCAATATTAAAGTCTGTTATCGATTTTACCCAAAAGTTATATCATTAATCCAAAATCTATCTCCATCCCATATTAGAGAGATGTGTATCGGGATATGATAGGTGCACGAACTCAAGTCGTGGCTAAAAGAGTGCCAATCTATAAGACTTTTGCTCGAAATGAACTTTGGGACTAAATTATTATAAAAGTGTAGAAAGTGTCAACATCTCTCACGATTGGAGTAATTAGTAGTATCAAATCATAGGTCAGGATTTATGATAGTCACATCTGTGGAACATCATTACTAATCTCATTTATATATAAGTTTTTCATTAAGATAAAAAATTATTAGTACGGAGAAATCTGTTTTAGGTAGAACATGGGTTTTAACCCTCATTTAGTGACAACAATAATAAGATCATAATCTAATTAGAATCATCTTAATGATAGATGTAATGATCATGAATGTATCAAATCTATGCAAGCCATCACCAATATTAAAATAATGAAACCATAAGAATTAATATATCAATAAACTACAATCACATCCTTTACAAGGATAAACACTTCACGGATGGTCAACTGATATCATAACACGGCCTTGGGCCCAATAATGTGTCCAGAGCAGTAATAATATCATAATCATGACCTTTGTCCCACATACATATCCATAACCCATATCAATAATAATATTTATATATCATCTTAAATAAGCTATAGCATATTTATGAGGCATAACATATCAATAAGTATCTCATGTCTTTAGGCCATATATCATAATCCAGGAAAAACCATCACCATTTGTAACGCCCCAATTTTCTAAACCAAAATGCTACACGGTGTTCACGACCCCGAAGGACCACAAGCTAACTCATGACTGATATATGTACTTGTATACTAAATAATATAACATAAAGATGCGGAAAAATATGTACTGAAAGGCCATAAGGTTTGAATCCAAAATAATAACATTGTCTGAAGACGGTATAATAATACCAAAACAAATCTGAAGTAATTGTCTGACATGCTATAGTCTGGAAAGCCTCTAACTTTCTGAATAAGGAGATGATGGGACATGTCCCCAACTAACTCTATCTAGCAACTGAACTAAAATAGAAAATGAAGAAATAATCATATTGTCCTCGAATGAGAAGGACTCACTGCGAACTCTGAACACTGGAATGCTACTGCTGATCTAGAGCTCGTGCCTCTGAACCTATGGTGTAACAAAAGAGAAAGCACCATAGCACAAATATTCCAGTATGTCTGAATTTACTGAGTATACGAGTGAGGTAAGCTAAATGCAAAGGGTTATATGCATGGACAATACAGATTGATATAAACGTGAGAATACATACATACGTAACTATAACTAAACTCATGGAGATACTGACTACCGAGCCTGAATACTAACAATGTGAGTTTACTGTTACAGAGATACCGAATGACTGAGTTTACTTATACAGATATGTGAATCGCTAATAAGTGAGGAACTGATACTGAAGGACTAAAACTATATTACTAATACATGAATGACTATTTCTGACAGTTCTGATTATGAAGAACTGGCCTGGTTGACTGCACCTGGTAGTCTAATTATAAAGAATAAATCTGATTGACTATATTTGACAACCATGAATATGAAGAGTTGATATGTTTTATAGTATCTGACAGTCATGAATACAAATAATGATAATATGTGTTCTGATAAATGATATAACTGATAGCACGAGTGACTGTATCTAACAGTCATGTATGTGGTGCAACTAGCTGAGTTCCACATTGAGGGGTGACTGTAGCTGACAATCCTGAATCTGAAGAACTATTTGGTTTCTTTTACTGAGACTGAGACTGAAACTGAGACTGTGGGAGGTAATCATCTAACCGATATGCTCCAAAATTTAACTGGTGAGGTCCAATCTTTGCCCTGATTGGAAGGGCGTCAACATGTGAGTAACCCTATTCTATTTTTAGGATCTCATTCCGTCTTCCCTACTATTAGGTAAACTCAAACGAGATACATTATCCCTATGGGTAGGGACATATCAACCTACGCTAGCTATGTAGTTCTGGAATGCAAGGATTGTTTCTAGGAATCACACCCTCTGACTGTAGAAAGTGAGTCCCCATTCTTGGCTTCACTCGGTGCTGAATCCTACTCCCAACTAAGTAGACACTGAACTGAATAAATGGACTGAATTGAATAATAGAACTGAACTGATTAGCTGAACGGATACTAGTGGTATTGTTTAGCGGGGATAAACTGAGTTTACTAAATTCCGATGACTAACGAAATGTACTGGGTTCTGAGGACTGATTGAGAGTACTGAAGCTACTAAGATTAACTGTGAATACTGAGGTTACAGATATTACGGAGTACTGAGATCACTAAGATTACTGAAGTACTGAGATTTACTTAGATTTCTTAGTTTTTCTAGGCCACATGACTGACTGAATTCTATAGATCGTGTATTAACTAAGAGTATCATGATAACATGACATGGCTCTAGGCACACGACTATAATTTTGGGTATGAATACTCCCAGGACTCGATGGAAGGAAACTGACACAACATCACTGACGTAATCATAAGATTGGAGTCGACAATTCACATTGTCATAAGTAGGGGATATTATACTTCATGTAGTTCTTCAACATCTTAAGCATGGAAGGGAGTGCATGGATATATTTCATGTACATATTGTATATCTCCATTATCATACATGCTTCATACCATAACAATAGCAATACATCAATAGCATGGAATTCATATTGAAGTATACAGCTAACATGGACTTGTCATTTATATATGATGGAACCATGTAAACATGAATTTCTAGTATCCTAAGCATTTTATCAAACATCTTGCATGCACTCTTTAAGACATAGGTGTGCTTATCAATTTTACAATCTTAATCCATCCAAAGTTCATGGGTTTCAACTAACCTATTCACATGCTTCATGAAAAATACATCAAGATACAACCTTGAATCCAAACAATAATCATCAACATGAATATAGTCATAACACAACAAGGAAATCAAAATTTATAATTTAAAACATGATTCTTGAGCTCCATGGATGAAAGAGACCCATGGATAAACACTACGCGTACCTTATATTAAGAATTCGTGAAGATTGATGGCGAAATTACCTTGAAATAGACTCTTCTATATAAACCCTAGGGCTTGTTCATAAGAGTTTTGATCTTGAGAGGAAACCCTAATCTTGTGGTTGAGAGTGTATAAAATATATTTTTGAGATGTTTAACTAAAGAGAATGGAAGATAATATGCTCCTTGAGGGTTATAAGCCATGGGAAGTAAAGGAAAAAGGGAAAAATACCCTTACTAAAATGTCCCTCAATTGCTAGAAAAAATAGCTGACGACATTCGTGACAAGCCGTCAAGTTGGTGATAGGCCGTCATGAATTGTCGATACAAAATGGTGAAATTTTGAGTTTTTAGTTATGGTTGACGACATTGGTGATAGTCCATCACGGGAATGATGGCTTGTCACAAAATGTTGTAACTAGGGTCAGAAATCTGCCCAGGTCTGATGACATTCCTGATAGGTCATCACGGGCGTGACGGCTTGTCACAATTGTCTACACCAATTTCCCAGCCAGACATGCTGGAGTAAAATGGGTATAACTATTTTCTCCGTTATCGGATTAAGGCAAAATTGGTAACGTTGGAAAGATAATTGAAACATATTTCATTTGATATATAGAAAGCCACCCAGTTCATCATATACAACGAGTTATGGTCGATTGAAGTTTACCCAAGTTTTGACGCTCACTAAAACTTTAACGATAGGAAAGCTTTCAACTTGTACTTGATTTAGGGGACCTCTATGATCTAAATTCATGCTCAAATAGATTCCCACCTTACAAAATTGATTAACACACTAAATTTACATAGGATTTAAGGCTTTTGAAACGTCTACGCATAGAAATGATGGATTTTCATCCTAGTCCAAAATATGGGGTATTACAATATCTCCTCCTTAGGAACATTCGTCCTTGAATGAAACTGGCTGAGATGAGAGAAAAGAAAACTGGCTTGGATATAGAGCATGAACGACTGATCATCATTTCATGGCAGACATGATCGATAATCTGAACATATCATACTGAACATGTATATCTGATGCATGCATAACTGATTTATAAGTACATGAGGGAGAGTACTGAGAAACTGATCACACATATCTGATGCGCAAATATAAGCCTGAACTGGCTCATGAACATGCAATGGAAAAGATACAAAATTTGAACTGGGAATTGAGCATGGAACTGAACACCAAGTTTTTACTGAATACTTAACATGAAGCTGAATAATCTTAAAGAGGACTGTTACCTTCAACGAAAATGCTAATGAATCCTAAGATTGTTTACTAAACATGCATGTGCGAAAACATGAGAACATAGCTGAATTTGGAATATGATACATAAACTAAACTGAGACATTGAGTACATGGCCTACAACTGAGATTGGATATAGAGGACCACTTATTTGTATCCCTACTCCAGACTAGATTTATCATGTGAAGAGAGAATGGGACTCTTACGTTATTAAAGCTTGGGGATCATCGCATATCTCATCCTTGGGACACTAGGTCCTTCAAAGAATGCTAACTTGGCTGAGATACTCAGGCAAAACTGAGGCAATGCTCAAGGCACCTAGGAACTGAGTTGCAACTGAATATCTAGAATTCATGACTGAGACATGATACATGAACTAAACTGAGTTTGAATATACTAGTAGACTCTATCTTGGAGATGGTTACATCCTTGAGATGTCTGTTAGTAAGGTTGGATGGGAAGATGGGAGAGCAACCCCTACCAAATTAACTGCATATCTGCTAAACTACCTTGACTGACTAATTGATGCTAATAAATGAACACTGGGCATGTAAGACTAAATTGAACTTAGTCGGAATAACTGAACTGGGACTACAGAATATTGTACATAGGAGGTAAGGATTAACTGAGTACCATGATGTGACTGAGCATGGATTCATAGAGATTGTATTACTTATAAATGAAGTGCCACACATGTAATATGATTTTGAAAGATTTAGTAAACTGAGGTACTGACAAATAAGATAGAAACTGATAGTTGCATACCATGGAATAACGAATCTGAGACTGAATTGAGTTTTGGGATCTGATTACTAAATTGGGATAAAATGCAGGGTTCGGTTAACTAAATTTATAAAATTGATGTTTTGATTGACAATCAGGTACTTAGTTCTGAGACTGAATAGAATACTAATTACTGAGTGCTAAATACTAGAAATGGAATGTCAATATCATGAATTTATCACAAGATCTAAATTGAGAATTTTTGGGACATGTTCTGAATTTATACGATTGTTAGGACCATAGAATAGATAGCAGGAACTAAGCATAATGTAAAGATTGGCGTGAGTACATGAGTCATGAGATGTATGACTTAAGTTTTGGAGTTTCTATGTTCATGACATATGATTGGTAATACTTAATGAGTTTGGAACACCTCACACTGGAAACTGAAAGTGTATGCTATCCTTAGGGGAAAATGTGTGAATATTAACCGTATTCATGGAACTAATATGTAAATAATGCATGGAAAACATGATAAATGAGGTATAAAATAAAATAAGGATACCACATCTAGTAATTTGGCACTACCAATATAATTCTGAAGGCCTGACTTTCTGAGTTTTCATAACTAGACAGTCCCTATATACCTGTCGGGCTATGGTAGACTGACCTACTGGGTAGAGACTGGGTAAGGTCCTATCAATATTTGGTCTGACCTTAATTTTGACTGTTATGCAAAGAGTTTTAAAATAAAGGGGTACATGGGTAAGACAAAAAATAAGCATGCGAATGAGAGATCTGAAACATAACAGTGATTGTATTAGGAGGAGTTTCCTAATCCTGTTGGGACTCAGGATCATGGAGTTTGTTTGGGCATTGCCCACTGATAGCACCAGAAGTGGCATCCTGCCGATTCAGGCGACTGGGCTGAACTGAAGGACAATCGTACTGACCTCGTGGACCAAGTTTAGGACAATCTCAGACTTTGTGACCTAACTCACCACATCCGAAACACATATCACTACCGGCTCTACATACACCCATATGATGCTTACCACAAATATGACAAAGGGGATGGGTAAGAACTCTGCGCTCATTACCCTCTGACCTCGACTGAGAAGGACTGTAACTACTTGTTCTAGCCCTCTTATTTTCTCACTCTTTCTTTTTAATCGTATTCTCCTCAATCTTTGGAGCATAAACCATGAACCTAGACAAGTCCATATCACTAATCAACATTGTAATTCAGCACTCCTTAACCACTCTATCGGATACCCCAGATACAAACTTATTCATTCTGGACCTACTATCTGCCACTACATGGGTAGCATACCTGACTAACTGGATGAACTTAAGGGAGTATTCTTTCACGCTCATCGTACCCTGCTCAAGATTGATGAACTCTAACACTTTAGCCTCCTTCTGCTCTATGGGAAAGAATCTATCTAAGAAAGCTGTAGCAAACTCTTCCCACTATATGGGCTCTATATCTGTACTCTTGTATACCTTTCATTATTTCAACCACGTATGGGCTACATCTTGTAGCTGATAGGCGGCTAACTCTATACTCTCACTGGAAGTCACTGCCATGATGTCTGTGACTTTCTGAACTTGATCGAGGAACTCCTGTGGATCCTCTTCATACTTGGAATCGGTAAATAGAGGAGCATTCATTCGGGTGAAATCTCGAATCCTAGATTCAGCCACATTGGACTCTAGGTCGGCCAAAACAGCGGTTGGCCATTCGTTCTGAGCTACAACTGAACTGGATAGAGTAGTAAATAAAGTCCTGAATTCTTCATGAGAAATGTGTTCGTCCAAGGAACCTTCTTAGACTGGCTGAGGTACTGACTGATTTTTAGTTCTTTTTTCACTAGTCCTTTCTGAAGACATGTTCTATAAATGAAAGGAAGAAGCGAATTAGATTGAGAGTTTAATTAGAGCTTTCGCTCACTGGCACGACATGAATACTGAAAGAAGGGAAACTGTTCCTAAAATATCTCATAGCCTCCTACACATAAATATGGTGCACAACACACGCATGTACAAGACTCTACTAGATGTGGCGTTGAGACTTCCTAGGACTCTAATGAACCTTAGGCTCTGATACCAAGTTTGTAACGCCCCGATTTTCTGAATTGGAATGCTACACGGTGCTCACAACCCCAAAAAACCTTAGGCTAACCCATGACTGATATTTGTACCTGTATACTACATAATAGAACATGAAGATACGGAAAAATATGTACTAAAGGTCCATAAGGTTCAAATCCAAAATAAGAATAATGTCTGAAGACGGTATAATAATACCAAAACAAATATAAAGTAACTTTCTGACATGCTATAGTCTAGAAAGCCTCTAACTGTCTGAATAAGGAGTTGATGGGACATGTCCCCAACTAACTCCATCTAGCAACTGGACTAAAATAGAAAATGAAGCAATAATCATATCATCCTCGAATGAGAAAGACTCTCTGCAAACTATGAAAGCTGAAATGCTACTGCTGATCTAGAGCTCGTGCCTATGAACCTATGGTGTAACATAAGAGAAAATACCATAGCACAAATGCATCAGTACATTTGAATGTACTGAGTGTACGAGTGAGGTAAGCTAAATGCAAAGGGTTATATGCATGAATAATACTAATTGATATGAATGTGAGAATAAATATACACGTAACTGTAAATAACTCATGGAGATACTGACTACTGATCCTGAATACTAATAACCTGAGTTTACTGGTACTGAGATACCGAATGACTGAGTTTACTGATACCGATATATGAATCACTAATAAGTGAGGAACTGAATCTAAAGGACTAAAACTATATAACTGATACATGAATGACTATTTCTGACAGTTCTGATTATTAAGAACTAGCTTGGTTGACTGCATCTAGTAGTCTAATTATAAAAAATAAATTTGATTGACTATATCAGACAGCCGTGAATATGAAGAGCTGATATGTTTGACAGTATCTGATAATTATGAATGCGAATAATGATTATATGAGTTCTGATAAATGATATAACTGATAGAATGAGTGACTGTATCTGATAGTCATGAATGTGGTGGAACTAGCCAAGTTCCGAATTGAGGGGTAACTGTAGCTGACAGTCCTGAATCTGAAGAACTATCTGAGTTCTTTTACTGAGACTGATAATGAGACTAAAACTGAGACTGTGGGAGGTAATCATCTAACCGACATGCCTCGAAACTAAATTGGTGGGGTCCAATCTTTGCCCTGATTGGAAGGGCATCAATACCGTGCCACGGGTAGTGACAAAATATGAGTAACCCTATTCTGTCTTTGGGAGCTCATTCCGTCTGCCCTACTATCAGGTAAACTCAAAGGAGATGCATTAGCCCTATGGGTAGGGATATCTCAACCTACGTTGGCTAAGTAGTGCTGGATTGGAAGTATTGCTTCTAGGAATCACACCCTCTGACTGTAGCAGGTGAGTCTCCATCCTTGGTTTCACTCGGTGCTGAATCCTACTCCCAACTAAGTAGACACTGAACTGAATAACTGGGATGAACTGAAAAACTGAACTGAACTGATTAGATAAACTGATTCTAGTGGTATTGTTTAGCGGGGCTAAACTGAGTTTACAGAATTCCGATGACTAACGAAATATACTGAGTTCTGAGGACTGATCAATAGTACTGAATTTATTGATATTGACTGTGAATACTGATATTACTGAGTACTCAGACCACTGAGATTACTAAACTACTGATATTTACAGAGATTTCTGAGTTTTCCTGAGTCACATAACTGACTAAATTCTATAGATCATGGCTTAACTGAGAGCATCATGATAACATGACATGGATCTAGGCACACAACTATAATTTCGGGTAGGAATACCCCCAGTACTCGATGGAAGGAAACTGACATAACATGACTGACGTGATCATAAGATTGGAGTCCACAATTCACATCGTCATAAGTAGGGGATATTATACTTCATGTAGTTCTTCAACATCTTAAGCATGGTAGGGAGTGTATGGATATATTTCATGTACATATTGTATATCTCCATTATCATACATGCTTCATACCACAACAATAGCAACATAACAATAGCATGGAATTCATATTGAAGTATATAGCTAACATGGACATGTCGTTTAGATATAATGGAACCATGTAAACATGAATTTCTAGCATCCTAAGCATTTTATCAAACACCTTGCATGTACTCTGTAAGGCATAGATGTGCTTATCAATTTGAAAATCTTAATCCATCCAAAATTCATGGGTTTCAACTAACCTATTCACATGCATCATGAAAAACACATCAAGATACAACCTTGAATCCAAACAATAATCATCAACATGAATATAGTCATAACACAACAAGAAAATCAAAATTTATAATTTAAAACATGATTCTTGAGCACCATGGATAAAAGGGACCCATAGATGAACACTACGCATAATTTAGATTAAGAATTTGTGAAGATTGACGGCAAAATTTCCTTGAAATAGAATCTTATATGAAAACCCTAGGGCTTGTTCTTGAGAGTTTTGATCTTGAGAGGAAACTCTAATCCTGTGGTTGAGAGTGTATGAGAGAGCTTTTTGAGATATTTAACTAAAGAGAATGGAAGATAATACGCTTCTTGAGGGTTATAAGTCATGGGAAGTGAAGGAAAAAGAAAAAATACCCTTACTAAAACATCCCTCAATTGCTAGAATAAATAGCTGATGACATTCGTGACAAGCCGTCAAGTTGGTGATAGGCCGTCACGAATTGTCGTCACAAAAGGGTGAAATTTTAAGTTTCTGGTTAAGGTTGACAACATTGGTGATAGGCCATCACGGGCATGACGGATTGTCACAAAATGTCTTCACCAGGATTATAAATCTTCCCAGGTCTGACGACATTGCTGTTAGGCCATCACGGGCGTGACGGGTTGTCACAATTGTCGTCACCTGTTTCCCAGCCAAACATGATGGAGTAAAATAGGTATAACTCTTTCCTCCGATATAGGATTTAGGCAAAATTGGTATCGTTGGAAATATAATTCAAATATATTTCATTTTATATATATTAAGACACCCAGTTTGTCATATACAATGAGTTATGACCGATTGAAGTTTACCCAAGTTTTGACGCTCACTAAAACTTGAAAGATAGGAAAGCTTTCAACTTGTACTTGAGTTAGGGGACCTCTATGATCTAAATTCATGCTCAAATAGATTCCCACTCTACAAAATTGATTAACATACTAAATTTACATAGTATTCGAGGCTTTTGAAATATCTACGCTTAGAAATGACGGATTTTCATCCTAGTCCGTAACATGGGGTATTACACAATTCATCAAGTCAGGAAGCAACCTTATACTAAAGGTCCAATAGTATCAACCATGCCTAATATCTAAAACTAAGTCCACAAGGGCTAACACAAGTATTAGCCTAAGGTGGACTGGAACAACCCACATTAATCTTCAATTTCCATATTTAGGCAATTTATACCCCAAACTAGGCTAACGTATCTAGTTTAACTTCTAGATTTCCAGTATTCCATAACTAATCCTAAGATAGGAATTTTTCCTAGAAACTGGAGCATTTAAATCAATTCCAACAAAATTAAGGGTTCAATATCTCCATAATATTCCAAATAGCGTTTAATATATACCAACCAAACTTTTATTGCTTGAACCACATCCCAAACCTAGAATCATATCATATCCATTCTACAAATTAGTTCAATCTAGGGAGAAGGAAATAAGATTCTAAAAGTCCAATAAGCATTTCCCATTATTGGTCAAAAAACCCTCATCTAATCACCTAAACTTCAATAATAAAGACTATGTCTACCTATAATCAATCTTAACATTTACATTCACATGCAATATATAACACACATCATCTTACGAAAAAAATATACAGAAGCCTACCTCAAAGTTGAACCACAAATCCATAAATCATTCACAAATGTTCGTCTTCATATTACAATCCCAAAATGACATCACACTATTAAAATCGTAGTCTACTCATCAATACAAGAATAACATTACCCATATTGCACCATTGTGCTTCGGGTCCAAAAATAACACCAAAACCCCAAGTGGGTCCCAATTATGGAAATCACGTTTCTGAGGTCAACCCAACATGATATCAAGATCACCTCAAAACCCTCAAAAATGGGTGAAATCCACACTAATTTGGGGCTAAAATCAACCCTCGAGCTAATTAGGGTATTGGGTCAAGAACCAAGAAAGGGATGAAAACATACCTTAAATCCAAAGATATTCACAAAAATATGTGTTAATCAAGCTCCCAAGCCATCCACAAGACTCAACTTTAAGTTATCACACTCTTTTATGGCTCTTGATTCTCAATGATAAGGGAAAATGGCCAAAATATGGCCTAAGGGGTCCTTTTATACCCATAACAGGTATCCATGTATGGAAATCGCATAACAGTGTGTGCAACCACACTACTTAAGTATAGGAGAAAGTATGGAGATCACCATATTCCATTGTATTATTGTAGTACTTACTGTCACCACAGCTAACAGGTGAAACTTGGAAAATTTCCAAGTTTCCGCTAATGCCTCAAGATTTATTCAGAATTCGATATACATAAATGAACTATGTAACTTGAAACACCCTAGGAGTACACCTTTGACACCACACAGTGCTTACAGTCACAAGTGACCATAAGTAACCCATGAGCCGGTACCTATTATGAGCACTAAACAAACTGATAATAAAGGGTACACATGTGTGGAAAACAAAATTGGATATGCCATAAGGTTTAAACATTTAAAAATATATCTAAATTAATATTCCTGAAAAACAAATGTCTGAAAACAATACTATAAAGACTACCAATAAAAATGATAACTGACTAACTATTTGTAAAGTTCTGAAAGCCTCTAACAAATTGACTGTGGATTTGATGGGATAAGACCCCAACTAACTCTGGCTGACTACTGAACTAAAACACTAAAATAAACATAAATGATCCTCATAATATGAGGACTCACCACTATTACTGTTGCTGGTACGCTGGGATGTCTAGGTACAGTCGGGAAACTTAGAGTCCTAACTTATGATATAAGACATCATAGAGAAATAAATAAGTATGCATTTATTACTTTGAATGAACTGGCACGCTTAATGATGTTAGGTTGATATGCATGGATTATATGAATGAATAATAACTGACTGAATAAATAGCATGAGATGACTGGTGTATAGTATGCGAGGAAGCTGTAAAATCTGAGAATGCATGACCAAGCATATGACATGATACTGGGATAGTTTATAAACTAAAACACTAAAATACTGATATTGAAAAACTAATAATTGTATGTCATGGTCAAGCAAACCTGAAACTAAACTCTAAACTAAATATTAGACTAAGACTGTAGGAGATATCATCTAACCGACATGCCCAAATAAGAGCTAATTGGGGCCAAACCTGTGACCCCAATTGGAAGGTTGTCACTACTGTGCCACAGGTACTAACATTGGCTATGTGAATCCACTGAAATAAAGCACCAAGGGACAAAAAAGTCACCCTCTACTGGCAGGTGCCCTAGTGAGATATGGGGCAACCCTCAACTGGTAGGTTAACATCTCTAACCTAAACTGGCTATGTAGTTCTGGAATGCATGGACTGCTACTAAAGGTCACACCTTCAACTTACAGGTGTGCCCCCATCCCTGGGTTTGCTCGGTGCTAAATCCTACTCCCAACTAAACTATCTCAAAATACGGAACTTGACTGATAGGATAACTGACTGAACTAATAATACTCATATATGCTTGAAAATTATTCTAAAAGTACTAAGACTAAGTAAACAACTAAATTTTGGGTATTTATAATCCCCAGAACTTGATAACATTAACAATAAAATCATACCAAAGCTTCAAAAGCATAATAAGTAGTCAATGCTCATAATTCATCTCTTAGGCATTTCATCAAACATTTGAACTTCATGAACTTAGGCATGGGAATGATAGAAGTATGTGGTAATAACCTAATCATAACACTAAAACCATACATTGGGGGATTTAACATTGAATTTCATGCTTCAAACGTGTAAAGGATACTTTCCAACTAAAAACACTTGAAAACATCATGTATAATGTAAATTCCAAAAAGATTTTTGAAATTAACTCATTGTAAACATGTGAATTCATGATTTAGAACACAAAAATAGGTACTTGAACTCCATGGGTGAAAAGGCCACATGGATGAATATTTAACATACCTGAAAGCTTTAATCTTTCAAGAGAATTCACGTACTTGATCATTCTTGGGTGGTGAAGCTTGAATTTTTGAGTTTTTTTAAATAAATAATGGTTGAACTTGATGAATTTGGGTGGTGTCTAGGGTGTATTTTAAAGAGGAATCGTGGAAATAGGGCATATAATGCCTCAACTGATGATAAATCCCCTATTTTTTATGAATTGGGGCCATGGGAATAGACTCGACTAGACCTGGAAAATTTAAATTCGTAACTGGAACACCAATTGAGCCCTCTTTCCGATACGCCAAGGCCTCCATCGCTATTCCACCGTGATGCGCCACAATCGCGGTGACTTGCTTTTTTGGAAATCCAAATGCGGTCCAAACCTCATTTAAAAATCCAAAAACTACCCGAGACATGCTACTTACACCCCTGAACATGAATCAACTCAAAAACTTATGTCTTGGGGTCGAAAAGGTCACTTTCAAAATCATCGAAGTTAAGAGGAAAAATGTCACACCCCCTTTTTTACCAAAAAGATTAATTTTAATGTTTGGAAGGGTTTTTATTAGTAAGTGACAAAAGATAAAGTTTTATTTTAAAAAGGATTCCTTTTCATTTAAACTCAGATTTGCCACTTGGCATAACCTGGTTTAGTTAGTCACTATTGGAAATCTTTTTTCAAAATTCTTTTGACTCTTTCAAACTGGTCCATAAACACAAATTTTGACTAAGGAATTCTGTTGATTGAGAGGAAGGTTTTAGGCATCCCTCGGTTTTGTGGTTCAACCACGGTCGCTTTGTGGAGTATATCGACTATTATAACGCTATGGAATGTATAAACCAATAACACACAAAAAACAAACAAACAAACAACCAAACCAAGTCCAAAAATAATGTCCAGTCCAAAATAATATATATTGAAATCAAAACCTAAACTATTCTATATATCCTACACTATGCTTTACCCGACATTGCGGGTCTTGATCATGATCGGCCTTCCGAGTAAAAAATATCACGAGGCATTCCCCGGTAATGAATATATACACGTGACCTCGGGGCATTCCTAGGCGAATAAATACATTCGGTAGAAAATGCGATATAAATATAAAATCATTTCAAACACAACATTCACGCATTCATTAATATTGAATCCTAAAGCTTGCCTACCCCAAACCTATAATTTCCCTATCCTTTCTCGACCTAAAACATGGTACTGTCAATTCGATAAAATTAATAATTAAAATGAACATCAATAAAAAAAAAATTGTTTCACTTTTATCGATTTTTTAAATTCCTGCCCCAAATTTCCTTTTTTAACACAAGATTTACACATGAAACAATTATACACCACATTAACACCAAACTTTTATCATGATCAGTTATTCAACTTTAAACATCCACGAAACTTACCAACATAATCATCAAACACATAATCATAACATCAATCCAACAAATTCAGATAAAATAGAGAGAAAGAGTTAAATAAATAGACCTTTTAAGTATTTTCAAGTGAATTATGGATAGAATAAAGATGCCCTAGAAAACCCCCAATGAATACAGAAATCTTGACTCCCAAATCGATTATAAACTAGCTCAATCAAGATAAATCTGAAATCCGATTCGAACCAAAAATTCACGGAGAACAAATGAGAATCCAAAACCAAAAAATTACAAGAGAACTTCAATGAAAGAAAACAAAAAAAACTTTCACGCGAAAATTTCCAATGAGACTTTGATAGTGACACCAAAAACACCTAATTTAGTGTCTGAATTTAGCCTTTTCTAGTGATATTTAGCATTTTTTGGTAGAATTATTTGAAGATCAAAAACAATGCAGAGAATTGGGGAATTTTAGGACCAAGTAGATCAAAATGACGAACGGAAACTGATTTCGATGAAAATTTCATCGAAAAAGCTCAAAAGTGACCGGATCTCTCACCGTTTTCACTATTTCAATCGGAACTTGACGGTTTTCAGTCTATTTTTTATCACTATTTTGGCCTTCTCGATCTCCTTCTCTTTGATTTTCATGCATGTGTAGCTCCAGTGGATGTGTGAGCACGGGTGACTATGTGTGTGTCTTCGATTAATTCTTTTTATGTTAGAGATCCATCTATATCCAGTGAGGGGGTGTGTCTATATATAATCTGTGAGAGTGTGGTGAGTGAAAAATATGTATATAGTACGTGATCTATGTGGTGTACGTATATATTTTTTGTGTTTTTGTGAATTAGTTAAGAAAGGGAATAAAGGTGAGAAAGGTGGGGGTAGGGGATACATATGGATATGGGTGGTAGGGTTGGTGGTTAGGATAAAGTAGAGGGTGTTGAAATTTGATTAGTTCAATGGTTAATTTGTTAAGAGTTTGTTTATTTGTTATTGTATGGAATTTATCACGTGGGTGAAGGTGCATAGTAAGATGGGGTAAAATGAGAAAAAAAATTGGACGGATAAAACTATGTTTCTACATCATGCCCCTCTTTGGGTGTTAACACAAAGTGTTTTCAGACAAAGATGTAGACGAAGAAACAGAATTTTTACCCGACCATTATTAAAAAGAAAGAAAAAGAAGGACAGATTACCACAAAGTCTTATTGGACATCCTACCGACCCAAGTAACTTAAAGTAAATTTCCATTTTCCAGGAGGATATTAAGCATGAAGTAATGTCCCATATTCCAGGATATTCCTGAACATAAAGTAAATTCCCATTTTTCCGAAGGTTCCTGAACATAAAGAAAATTCCCATTTTCTAGGAGGGTCCTGAAGATAAAGTAATGTCCCATTTTCCAGGAGGGTCCTGAACATAAAGTAAATTCCTATTTTCCAGGAGGGTCCTAAACATAAAGTAATCCCCCATTTTCCTGAAGGGTCCTGAACATAAAGTAAATTCCTATTTTTTAGGAGGGTCCTGAATAGAAAGTAAGTTTCCATTTTCCAGGAGGGTCCTGAACATAAAGTGAATTACCAGTTTCTAGGATGGTCCTGAACATGAAAGTACATTCTCATTTTTCAGAATAGTCCTGACAAAAAGTAAATTCTTATTTTTCAGAAGGGTCTTGAACATAAAGTAAATTCCCATTTCCCAAGAGGGTCCTGAACATGAAAGTAAATTGCCACTTCCCAGGAGTGTCCTGAACATAAAGTAAATTCAATTTTTCCAAAGAGTCCTGAATAGAAAGTAAATTCTCATTTTCCAAGAGGGTCCTAAACATAAAGTAATGTCCCATTTTCCAGGAGGGTGCTGAACATAAAGTAAATTCCTATTTTCTAGGAAGGTCTTGAACATGAACTACATTCCCATTTTCTCGAATGGTCCTGAACATAATGGATACTCCATTTCTCCGAAGGGTCCTAAATAGAAAGTAAATTTACATTTTCCAAGAGGGTCCTAAACATAAAGTAATGTCCCAATTTTCATGAGGGTCCTGAACATAAAATAAAATCCCATTTTCAAGGAAGATTCTGAACATAAAGTAAATTCCCTTTTTCCAGGAGGGTCCTAAACTCTAACGCCTCAAAATCTCATCCCGAGATATCACACGGTGATTAAGGCTACAAGTAGTCCTAAGCTAACCCCTTGGATCCTGTTATTACTTCTAACACTTACTTCAGGATAAATAAGCTAAACAAGGATACTTTGTTATGTCAACTATACACCGAGATAACTAGATACAATGTATGAATAGGAAAATATTAATAATCTGGAACACAATGTCAACTGACATTCTAGTCTAACAAAGCCTCTACTACTCAAAATTTAGAGCCATTGGGACAGACCGCAACTGACTCGTAATGATATAAAAGTAAAACTCAAAACACTATGAAAGAGGAAAAGCAACAATTATAGGTCCTCGAACCATGAGGACTCACCTAGGATAAGGATATAGATGAGATGCTCAGATATCATTGTCACTGCTGGGACTGAGCACATGAACCTACATTATGAGACAATGTAGCACATAGACATATATGTTAATCAACACTTTGGGAATGTACTGAGTATATCGGGTGTATGCATATACATAAAACAATATCAATAGTTTATAATGAAATAATGCATACAAATAGGAATGACTCACATGGATTGAATAAGTCTAGAATATAAAGCTCATGAATCATTAATGGTGAAGCATGTAACACAAATCTCGTGAGTCATTATACTTAACTTTAAAAATCTGTACTCTCCTCTTATTCTCAGTACTTGAAGGCTAAAGGAAGCTTTAAACAATACTTTCAAACTCATGCTTTTATCTTGTGGAGAGTAAAATTTCTTTAAAACTTAAGGACTTAGAACTTTTAGGAACTTTTAACACTTGAGAACTCTGGAACTCTTTTAGACTAGGGACACTTGTAACTCTGGAGTTTCTTCTAACTGACATAAACCATGTGAGGTACATGGAGTCCAACATCTTGCCCACATTGGAGAGAGTTGTTTTATCCTTGCCATCGGAGTAGAACCTCATATTTAGTGATCACTATCTCGACCTTCGGCCCATAAATCTCGAACCTATGGTGGCACGTAGTTCTAGGGTATGCGACCTTAGAATCATACCCAACTCGGTGCTAAATACTACTCTTATACTCAGCTCAAAACTCTTAGGAAATCCACCTCAAAATAACTCAAGGGTCTATAATGAAGACCAAAACATATTTCTCATTGCATTAAATAATAAGTAGTGTGGATTCCTATCTCATCTTTTTAAAGTACTTATGAAAACTTGTCAATAAGATGCTGAGATCATAATGTCCTTATAAACTTATCACTTGTACTTAAGACTCAAAATATAAAGATTTAATGCATCAAAATTAAATTTAAACTTCATGCTGAACCATCATCTAAAAAGCCTATAATCATCTCAATCAAGATATTGGAAAAATAACTCATAATATGAATCTTATGATTTCAACATCTAAAAATTTATGCTTGCTAACAAAACATTCATAGAAATCTTAATACCTGTAAAATTTGGAAATAGGAATGGAAATATAAACAAAATCACGTAATTCAACCTTTAATCCATGGGAAATCAAAAGATCTTGCAAACAATAATAATGGGTATAAACCCTAACTTCAATTTGATGGAAAATCTCATAATTTTTAGAAATTTGTATATAAAATAATCCTTTGGGCACATAGGTGAAAGAGTTACCCTTGTTCAAACCCCACATGCCTTAGATTATGACTTATTGGTGAACAACTTGCTTTAGACTCTTTTGGGAACTCTTGAGTGAGGGTTATTAAAGCCTTTGACTTAGGAACCTTGAATCTTAACTAAATTTGTAAAATCTATGGTGAGTTCTTAAATTTCTTGGGAAAGGAATTTGGTTTTGTTCTTGGGGAAGAAAATCCTAGCTCTTGGTGTTTTTGGAGGAACTGAAATTATCTCCTTCATTTTGCGCTATATCTGAGTGTTAAAGGGGTGGGAAAAGAAGACAAATCCCTTTTAAATATGACTTGAAATTATTGATTAGGATGTGTGATGGTGGGGTGCGATGGTCCATCGACGGTCGGACGATCGTCGTTCCTGCCTGTCACACCTGGGGCAGAACTTGGTTCACTACCTTGCTTGCGATGATGGGTGTGATGGTCCATTGAGGGCCCGACGGTCTATCAACCCTTACCATCACACTCAACCGATGGTTTGGGCAATGGTCCATCGCAAGATCGACAGTCTGTCGTCCCTTTTCGTCGCACCTGGGTTATTTTACAGCTTTCTATAAAATAGCCATATCTTACTCTTTCGATGTCGGATATTGATGAAATGGGTATCATTGGAAATATAATTCAATTTCCCACATGATAAAAAGTCATTTTTAGGAAAATTCAACAAGGTTTAAACACTAATCACTTTGGAAGTCACTCCTTAATATTTTAGGGTTGGAATTACACTTCACTTGATACGCTCTAAAGACTCAGACTATGAGAGAACTTTGCAGGGTCTTACAATATCTCCCCCTTGGAAACATTCTTCCTCGAATGTCGCTAGTTATACTAAGAACACAAAGAAAACTGAGTACACATAGCTGAAGCAATTCGCTAAGCGTGTTCCATATCTTTCTAAACTCTTGAATACTTCAGAAATTTCAAGAACTCATGTAAGAATAGATACATAGCTGAACTTTAGATAACAATGGATGAATTAAGGAAGAATAATACCTTTGGATTGAGCTGAACTCGCAGAGAAGAGGTGTGGGTACTTGGCTCACATGTCTGCTTCTGCCTCCTAAGTAGCCCTCTCAACTGACTGGTTCCGTCATAAAACTTTGACCAAGGGAACCTCTTTGGTTCTCAGTCTACGGATCTGGAAATCTAGGATCTCAATGGGAATCTCATCAAATGAAAGACTATTCGGAATATCAGCACTCTCTGAAGGATCTACTACAACGGAATCACCAATATTCTTCTTAATTATGGAGACATGAAAAATAAGATGAATAGCTGACAACTCTGCGGGAAATTCAACTTCATAGGCTACTTTCCCAACACGGCTCAAAAGTTTATAAGGGACAACATAACGGGGACTAAGTTTTCCCTTTTTTCCAAACCTTTTCACCCCTTTAATGGTTGAAATCTTTATGTACACCAAATTACCCCCTCAAATTCAAGATATCTTCTCCTTACATCGGTATACAAATTTTGATGACTTTGAGTTGTCTTTATCCTTTCTCTAATCAACTTCACCTTCTACATATCCTCAAATACTGCATCAGGCCCAATCAAAGTAGCTTCACCCAATTCAAACAAACCTATGGGTTATCTATATCTCCTTCCATACAAGGCCTCAAATGGTGCCATCTTGATGCTAGCATGATAAATGTTGTTATAGGAAAACTCAATTAATGGAAAATGCTCATCCCAACTACCTTTGAAGTCTAGATCATATGCTCTCAACATATTCTCCAAAGTTTGGATGGTCCTCTCAGCTTGTCCATCTGTCTGCGGATGAAAAGCAGAACTCAGGAGAACTTGGGTACAAAGACCTTCTGGAAAGCTTTCCAAAACTGCAAAGTGAACTGAGTACCCCTATCTGATATGAGGGACAAGGGAACTCCATGCAACCTGTCTAACTCCCGGATATACAATCTAGCATAATCCTCAGTTGTATAAGATGTATGTGTTGGCAGAAAATATGCAGACTTAGTCAACCTATCCATAACCACCCAAATAGAATTATGACGATGAAGCGAAAGAGTTAAACTAGTCACAAAATCCATATTCACCTCTTCCCACTTCCAAGTGGGTATGCCAAACTCTTGCATTACACCACTAGGTATTTGGTTCTCTACCTTAACCTGTTGGAACATTGCACAGTTTTCTACAAACTTAGCTATATACTTTTTCATACCACTCCACCAATAGATTTCCCACAAGTCGTGGTACATCTTGGTAGTGTCGGGATGAATAGAATATCGTGCGCCATGCAATTCAGCCATAATCCTCTTCCTTAGATCATCAACACACGGAACACACAGACTACCCTACAATATCAACATGCCATCTTCCCCATGGGAGAAAACATCTACCTTTTGGTCCTTAGCTGACTCCTTCAGTCTGACCAAACTAGGATCCCTATCTTGCTTCTCCTTCACTTCCAAAACTAAAGAGGATTCAGAACTACTCTACACCAAGATATTCCCCTCAGCGGAATCGAGCAACCTAACACCCAGTTTAGCTAAACAATGCACATCACGAGCTAAATTTTTCTTAGCTTCCTCCACATGAGCCACACTACCCATAGACATCCTACTAAGGGCATCTGCCACTACATTGGCCTTGCCCGGATTATATAGCACACTCATATCATAATCCTTTAGCAACTCTAACCACCTTCTCTATATAAGATTCAACTTCCTCTTAGTAAATACATACTGCAGGCTCTTATAATTAGTAAACACATCAACATGAACACCATACAGATAGTGTATCCATATGTTCAAAGAAGACCACAACAGCTAATTCAAGATCGTAGGTTAGGTAATTCTTTTTATGTGACTTCAACTGCCTAGAGGCATAGGCTATAACCTTACCTCTTGACATCAACACACAACCCAAAACAACTCTTGAGGCATCACAATACACCACAAAACCATCTGTACCATCAGTCAAAGTCAACAAGAGGCTGAGGTGAGTCGAGTCTTCAACTCTTTAAAACTCTTTTCACAGGAATCTGACTAAAGGAACATAACTTTCTTTTTTGTCAACCGGGTCATGGGGGATGCAATAGAAGAGAAAACTTCAACAAAACGGTGGTAATAGCCAGCTAGACCCAAGAAACTCCTAAGGTTAGACAAAGAGATAGGTCTAGGATAATTTCTTACTGCTTCTATCTTCTGGGGATCAACTCTAATGCCTTCAGCTAAAATAATATGACCTAGAAAGGCTACTGACCTTAGCCAAAATTCACACTTGCTAAATTTGGCGAACAACTGATGATCTCTAAGAGTTTGCAGGACTTTTCTAAGATGATCCGCATGGTCATTCTCAGTATGGGAATACACAAGGATATTATCTATGAAAATAATGACAAACATATCAAGATACTATCTGAACACTTGATTCATAAGGTCTATAAAAGTTGCTGGAGCATTAGTTAGCCCAAAAGACATGACTAGAAACTGAAAGTGACCATAACAGGTTTGGAACGCTGTCTTCAAGATATCACACTCCCTTATTTTAAAATGGTGGTAGCAAGATCTAAGGTCTATCTTGGAGAAATAATTTGCACCTTGCATTTGATCAAACAGGTCATCAATTCTCGGATGAGGGTACTTAATCTTAACTGTGACCATCTTAAGCTGACGATAGTCAATGAACATATGCAAAGAACCATTTTTCTATCACACGAACAGGATGGGTGTGCCCCAAGTAGAGACACTAGGCCTTATAAAACCTTTATCTAAAATATCATTGAGTAGATCTTTTAACTCCTTAAGCTCTGCAGGTGCCATAGGGTAGGGAGGAATAGAAATAGGCTGAGTCTCAGGAAGAAGATCAATCCTGAATTCTATCTATCTATCGGGAGGTACCCCAGGGAGATATTTTGAAAAAACATCAGAAAACTCATTAACAATGTTGACTGGCTGAATTGTTGGAGCCTCGGACTAAGTCTTTAACTATAACTAGATGATAGATGCAACCTTTGGATATTAGCTTTTTGGCTTTGAGATAAGAGATAAAATAACCCTTGGGATATACTATACTCTTGGACCACTCAAAAATTGGTTCATCAGGAAACTGAAACTTAACCACACGGGTACAATAGACTATAGATGCATAACAAGAGTGAAGCCAATTCATACCCAAAATAATTGAAAAATCCACCATGTCCAACTATATAAAATAAGAAAGCATGACTCTATGAAGAACAATAACAGGATAATTTTTATACACTAGCTTAGCAATAACTGACTCCCCTACTGGAGTAGAAATTAGGAAAGGCTCAGGAATCTTTTTGGGACTCATTTCAAAATTCATAGCAACAAATGGGGTCACTTAATAAAAACTTGACCCGGGGTCCAACAACACATAAACATCAAATATGAATACACGGAGCATACCAGTGACAACATCGGGAGAGTCCTCCTACTCCTGATGGGATGGTAGAGCATAGAATCTATTCTGGCGCTGGCCGCCAGCAATTCTAGATGAAATACCCTGAGCTGGTGCACTAGTAGCCTGTGTCTGAGGTCGGGCATCTTTGTTCCCTTGCTTAGCATGCGGACACTCTCTAAATCTATGGCCCAACTTGCCACAACCAAAGCAACCCCTCTAGTCTGCTAAGTACTCACCGGGATAGTCCCTACCACACTTGGTACATGGAGAATAGTGAGGTCTGTTACTTACACTATTTTGGGATCGGGACATAGAAGACCTGTTCCCTTGATCCTACCTGCCTCTAGGTGTGGGAGCAGAAGCTGTTGAAGGAATTGGCATAGACGAATGACTCTGGAACTGTGGGCGTTTCCCTCCACGGGACCTAGCCTGACTATACTCATGCTTCTTGGATCTAGCCCTCTTGTTACCCCTAACTCTATCTCTCTCCCTTATCTTGTCTTTCTCTATTTTTTGTACATGTATCATTAATCTGGATAGGTCCATATCCCTTTTTAGCATTGCAGTCCTGCATTCTTTCAACACCAATCCAAACACCCTAGTCAAAAACTTACTCATACTAGTTTGGGTGTCAGCAATCAGATCAGGAGCATACTTGTCCAACTGATTGAACTTAAGGCAGTATTCCTTAACAATTATGGAACCCTGTCTCAAGTTCATAAACTCCTTAATATTTGGTTACCTCATCTCAAGAGGGAAGAACTTTTCAGAGAATTCATCCTGGAAAACCTGCCAAGTAAGAGTGGAAGCATTTTCCCCTCTTTTATTCCACCATGCAACAACCCAGCCATAAGCAATGTCCTTCAAATGATAAGATGACAGCTCTACATTCTCTTTCTCAGAAATATGCATGACTTGGGTGATCTTCCTTAACTCCTCAAGATATAACTGTGGGTCCTCACCAGCCTTAGACCCATAGAACTCTGGCAGATTAATCTGCAGGAAATCACAAATCCTAGTAGCAGCTAAGTCACCTCTCTGCTGATGCAGAATTACAGCTTGGTTATTAGCCTGGACATTTTTTATGACTGCTTGGGCTAACCCCTAAAAGGCCGCCCGAAACTCAGCATGAGAGACAATCTCATTCAAGGGATCAATAGGCTGAGGTTGCTCATTATTGTTTCTGTAGGCATTCGCTATTAGGGGAGGCATTTTTAGAAATATGGGAGCATGAACTATTCGATGAGAGGGACAACTGTAGGCACGATAGAATCTAAAAGAGAGGAACAACTTTTTCCTAAAATGTATTGTAGCCTTTTGCTCATGGATGTGGTGCGCAACACACCGATGATCAAGAATCTACTTAATACGGCTTGTCAGATTCCCTAGGACTCCTTAAACCTTAGGATTTGATACCAAGTTTGTAATGCCACGAAATCTTATCCTGAGACTTCATACGTTGCTTAAGTATACAAGTAGCCCTAAGCTAACCCCTTGGAGCCTGTTATTACTTCTAACACTTGTTTCAGGATAAATAAACTAAACAATGATACTTTATTGTGTCAACTATACACCGAGATAACTGGATACAATGTCTGAATAGCAAAATTCTAATAATTTAGAACACAACTTCAACTGACAGTATAGTCTGACAAAGCCTCTAATACTCAAACTGGAGAGCCATTGGGATAGACCCCAACTGACTCGCAATGATCTAAAAGTAAAACTCAAAACACTATGAAAGCGGAAAAGCTGCAATTATAGGTCCTTGAACCAAGAGGACTCACTAAGGATAAGGATGTAGATGAGATGCTCAGAGATCACTGTCACAGCTGGGACTGAGCACCTGAACCTACATTATTAGATAATGTAGCACACAGACGTATATATGGATCAGCACTTTAGGAATGTACTAAGTATATGGGGGTGTATGCATTTACATAAAATAATATCAATACTCTTTAATAAAATCATGCATGCAAATAAGAATGATTCACATGGCTTGAATAAGTATATAATATAAAACTCATGAATCATGAATAGTGAAGCATGTAACACAAATCTCGTGAGTCATTATACATAGCTTTAAAAATCTGTACTCTCCTCTTATACTCAGTACTTGAAGGATAGAGAAAGATTTAAACAATACTTTCAAACTCATGATTTTATCTTGTGGATAATAAAACTTTTTTAAAACTTCAGGACCTAGAACTTTTAGGAAATTTTAACACTTGAGAACTCTGGAACTCTTTTAGACTCGGGACACTTGGAACTCGGGAGTTTCCTCTAACCGATATAAATCTCGAACCTATGGTGGCATGTAGTTCTAGGGTGTGATACCTTTGAATCATACCAACCTCGGTGCTAAATACTACTCCAATACTCATATCAGAACTCTTAGGAAATCCACCGCAAAATAACTCAAGGGTCTATAATGAAGACCAAAACATATTTCTCATTGCTTTAAATCTTAAGTAGTGTGGATTCCTATCTTAGCTTTTGAAAGTACTTATCAAAACTTGTCAACAAGACTTTGAGATCATAATCTCCTTATAAACTCATCACTTATACTTAGGACTCAAAATATAAATCTTTAATGCATCAAAATTATATTTAAAATTTATGCGGAACCATCATCTTAAAAATCATACAATCATCTCAATCAAGATATAGAAAAAATAACTCATAATATGAATCTCATGATTTCAACAACTCAAAATTCTTGCTTGCTAACAAAATATTCATAAAAATCTTAAAATATGGAAAATTCATAAATAAGCATTGAAATATAAACAAAATCATGTAATTCAACCTTTAATCCATGGGAAATCTCAAGATCTTGCAAACAATAATAATGGGTATAAACCCTATCTTCAATTTCATGAAAAATCTCATTATTTGTAGAAATATGTATTTAAAATAATCCTTTGGGTACAAGGTGAAAGAGTTACACTTGTTCAATTCCCACATACCTTATATTATGACTTATAGGTGAACAACTTGCTTGAGACTCTTTTGAGAACTCTTGAGTGAGGGTTCTTGAAGCCATTGACTTGGGAACCTTTAATCTTAACTCAATTTGTAAAATCTATGGTGAGTTCTTGAAATTCTTGGACAAGGAATTTGGGTTTGTTCTTGTGGAAGAAAACCCTAGCACTTGGTGTTTTTGGAGGAACTAAAATTATCTCCTCCGTTTTGGGCTATATCTGAGTATTCAAACGGCGAGTAAAGACCAAAAAGCCCTTTTAAAAATGACTTAAAAATTACTGATCGGGATGTGCGATGGTGGGGTGCCACGGACCTTCGAGGGAACGATGGTCATTGGTCGTGCCCATCGCACGTGGGCCAGAACTTGGGCCAGGAGGGTCCTGAACAAGAAGTAATGTCCCATTTTCCAGGAGGGTCCTGAACATAAAGTAAATTGCCATTTTCCAAGAGGGTCCTGAACATAAAGTTAATTCCCATTTTGCAGGAGGGTCCTAAACCTAAAATAATGTCCCAATTTCTAGGAGAGTTCTGAACATAAAGTAAATTTCAATTTTCCAAGAGGGTCCTGAACATAAAGTAAATTTCCATTTTCCAGGAGTGTCCGGAACATGAAGTAATGTCACATTTTCCAGGAGGATCCGGAACATAAAGTAATTTATCATTTTCTACGAGGGTCTTGAACATAAAGTAAATTCTAATTTTTAAGTAGGGTCCTGAACAAAAAGTAAATTCTCATTTTTTAGAAGAGTCCTGAACTTAGAGTAAATTCCCATTTTCCATGAGGATCCTGAACACGAACGTAAAATCCTATTTTTTAGGAGGGTTCTAAACAGAAAGTAATTTCTCATTTTCTTTGAGGGTCTTGAACAGAAAGTAAATTCCCATTTTCCAGGAGGGTCCTGAACAGGAAAGTAAATTCCCATTTTCCAGGAGGGTCCTAAACATAAAGTAAATTCCCATTTTCTAGGAGGGTCTTGAACATAAAGTAAATTCCCATTTTCCAGGAGGGTCCTGAACAGGAAAGTAAATTCCCATTTTCTAGGAGGGTCCTAAACATAAAGTAAATTCAATTTTTCAGGAGGGTCCTGAACAGAAAGTAAATTCCCATTTTCCAGGAGGGTCCTGAATATAAAGTAAATTCCTAGAATTTCTCCCTCAAATGTAGCTGAACTTAATGAACATTATTTTTCCCCTTTTTCATCAAATAAAAATTTGTTAGTTAAAAACATAGTGGTGGCTTGCAGCACTTGGCTTTCCTGTCATTGGCTCCAGCACTCGTTCCCTTCATCTTTATTTTAGATTGTAGGAATTTGCCCCTGTCTTGTAACATCATTGACAAAAACCCAGATTAAGGGAAGTTACTTTGATTTAAACACCGAATATCTATTTTATCATGCCTCTGATTTGCACCTTTTCAAACCATTTGAAACCTCATATTTCCACGAATCCAGAAACCTAACGGTTGATGAATTTTCTTTGTTTCTCTTGATTTATGATCATGTTCCTTTCTGGTGCTGGTCCTGGTCCTTTCTTCATGCAATTAGGGAGACTGGTACCCAATTTTGAAATCCTTTCTCACTTATTTTGACACTAACTTGACTCAAACATGTAAAGAACAAATGGTGATTTTTATTTTGGTAAATGACAAAAAAATACAAAAATACGAATATGTAATAGAAAGAAAAAGACAATGTCCCACTTTCAAAATGACAAATGGAAAAGTTATCTGAATACAACAACCAACTCCAATGATTATGACATGCATTTTGGATTAAGCTTCCTGATCTTTCCCCCAAACTTCACCATTTGTTGTTGATTTGATGCCCTTGCAACTGAGTCGCCTCTTCAAATTCATTGAACTCATATACCTCATCTAATTAGAGGCGCATTAAAGGGTTTTCTCCAACAATCCTCTTTCATTTTATTCCTTTCAAACTCACCATCGCCTTATGGTGTTGGTGAGGGTTTTCAGCAATAAGGCTCTGTCTTTTTTATTTCTCTCAACTTACCATTTCCTTATGGTGCCCGTGACGGTTTTCACTAATAAGACTCTCTCATTTTGTCCTTCATGTCACCTCATGATGATGCAAAAAATATATGCCAAAACATTGTCTTATATCCATCGCATGTTCAACCTCCACATTCTCAAAGATTGATCTGAAGGTCTTTCTTTGGTTGTAACTTAGTTTTTGGATAGGGTTTGAAATAAAGGATGGAAGGAGGCTCAAATAAAACCTGAAGTGGGGTAGGACTTACAAATTTTTGAATCAACTGAAACAACGAAGATTAACTCATGCCCCAGTTTCTTTTGACTGGGTAATTTTAAATTTTATTTGATTGGACCGAGCCCAGAGTAGGAAAACCTAAGTATCTCACCGTTCAGAGAAGAGAATCAAGTCACACATAGTTTTGACATCTGATTCTTTATTTGGTTTCAAATTTCCATTTTCTTTTACCTTCTTTTGAATAAATTGAATGATGGTGATTTTTTTATCTTTTGACTCTATTTTGATTCCGAAAGAGGGATAGGAAAGAAAAAAAAGGCCAAATCTCAAAAGGGTAAACAAGGGATGACACAATATTAGGATAGCAGAATAAAATGCCTTCATCATATCAATCTTTAAAAATACAAGTGGTAACCATGCAATAAAATTAATGAAGGGTAAAAATCATACATAATATCTCTTAACTGCATCGGTATTAATATCCATTTATGTCATCTTTCCTTCTACATCTATCAAATATAAAGATCTATTGGGCATCACTTTCTTCACAATGAAGGGCACTTGCCAATTTGGGGAGAACTTTCCTTTATCTTTGACCTGATGAGGGAGGACGCGCTTCAATACTAATTGCCCGACTTCAAAATTCTTGGGGCGCACCTTTTTGTTGTATGCTCGGGCCATTCTCTTTTGAGACAATTTGCCATGATACGCTGATGTCAATCTCTTGCCATGACACTCTGCTTCCACAATGACTCAAAGAGATGGAATTTTAATTTCTGCAGGTATGACCGCTTATATCCCATACACTAATAAATATGTAGTTTCCCCTGTTGAAGTGTGAATGGTAGTACTATAACCTAGAAATGCACATGGAAACTTATCGTGCCATTGTCTAGACCCTTGTATCATTTTTTGCAGTATCTTCTTAATATTCTTATTAGTGACCTCTACAGTGCCGCTTGCCGTTGGATGATATAGAGTGGAATTTTGATAAGAAATCTTGAATGGTTGACATACCTCTCGCATCAAATGACTATTAAGGTTGGAATCATTATTTGTAATGATTACCTTTGAAATGCCAAATCTACAAATGATCTTAGCATGAACCAAATATACCACCTCCTTCTTTGTTACTGACTTTAAAGTTTTTTCTTCTACCAACTTTGTAAAATAATCAATGGCTACAAAAATAAATCTATGTCTGTTTGATGTTTTTGGCTCAATCGGTCCAATCACATCCATCCCCCAAGCGACCAAAGGACATGGAGCAGACATTGTGTGCAACTCAGCAGGAGGAGAATGTATCAAATCACCGTGTACTTGACATTAATGACATTTTTGAACAAAAAGAATAGAATCCCTCTCCATAGTAAGCCAATAATAACCCACTCAAAGTATGTTCTCTGATAATACATAACCATTCATATGCAACCTGCATACCCCAAAATATATTTCAACCATGATTGTCGAAGCTTTTTTTGCATCTACTCAGCTCAAGAGTCCCAGATCATGGGTTTTTTTTGTACAAGATTCCCTGACTTAAGAAAAATCCACAAGACAAATGCTTAATAGTTCTCTTTTGTTCACTGGTGGCATATGTTGGGTATTCTCCTGACTGAATGTATCGCTTGATATCAAAGAACTATGTTTTGCCATTGAGATCTTCTTCAATTGTATTATAATAAGAATGCTGATCACAACTTTTTATATGCACCAGATTGATGTAAGCCTTATCCGAATGTTGGAGCATCGAATACAAAGTGGCTAAAGCATCATCAATATCATTGTGAATTCTTGGAATATGCTTGAACCTTATTGACACAAACCGTTGGCATAGATCTTGAAAGCATTGAAGATACAATATGATCTTTAAATCCCGTGTCTCCCAATACCCTTAAATCTAATGGAAAAGAAAGTCTGGGTCCCCCAACACTAATAATTCTTAGACTCCTATGTCAATAGCTAACCTCAACCCCAGAATCCAAGCTTCATATTTTGCCATGTTATTGGTATAATAAAATCAAAGTTGTGTTGTTACTGGGACATGTTGCCCTAATTAAGAGATAAGAGATGCATCTATTCCGACTCTTTTCATGTTAACGGCTCGATCAAAGAACATCTTCCAACTTGGATCAACATCTATAACGACTTCATCAATACACAACACCTCTTCATCAGGGAAATATGTCTTTAATGGTTCATAATCATCATTAATGGGGTTATCTGCAAGATGATCTGCCAAATCTTGGGCTTTCATGGTGGTTTGAGTCACATATACAATGTTGAACTCAGTAAGCAATATTTCCCACTTTTCCAGTTGACCTGTTGGCATAGGCTTTTGGAAGATATACTTCAAAGGATCCATGCGGGAGATGATATAAGTAGTGTAGGACGAAAGATAATGCTTCAACTTTTGCGCTACCCAAGGTAGGGTACAACACATTCTTTCAAGAAGAGTGTACTTGGATTCATATGTTGTAAACTTCTTGCTAAGATAATAGATAACCTTCTCCTTTTTTCCCTGTGACATCATGTTGACCCAATACACAACCAAAAGAATTATTCTTAATCGATAAACACAAAATCAAAGGCCTACCTGGATCAGGTGGTACCAACACCGACAGATTTGACAAATATCTTTTGATTTTATCTAATGCTTACTAAAATTCCTCAGTCCCCTCAACCAAAGCACTCTTCTTAAGAAACTTGAAAATGGGCTCACAAGTTTTTATGAGCTGATCAATGAACCTGCTAATGTAGTTCAATCTACCAAGCAAACTTATCACCTTTATTCAATTCTCGGGCGGTGGAAAGTCCTGAATGGATTTGATATTTTGAAGGATCCAATTTGATACCCCGATGATTGAGTACGAACCCCAATAACTTTCCAAAGGAGACTCCGAATACACATTTTGCTGGATTGAGTTTGAGATTATACGTGAGAAGCCTTTTAAAGAACTTCTGTAGATCTTTAACATGGTTAGCCTGATTCTTTGACTTAATAATCCCATCATCTACATAGATGTATATTTTCTTGTGCATCATATCATGAAATATAGTGGTCATTACTCTTATGTATGTTGCTCCAGCATTCTTCAAATCGAATGGCATCACTCGATAATAATAAGTTCCCTACTTTGTGATAAAAGATATTTTTTCTGCATCATCATCATCAATAATGATTTAATGGTACCCAGCATAGCAATACATAAAAAATGACACCTTATGTTTAGCTCAATTATTGAGAAAATATGGATATTGGGTAGTGGAAAATTATCCTTCGGACTTGCTTTGTTGAAATCCCTATAATCAACACATACTCAAATATTTCCATCTTTCTTTGGGAAAGGAACAACATTGGACAACCAAGTAGGATAACGAACCACACAAATGACTTTAGCTTCAAGTTGTTTCATGGTTTCCTCTTTAAATTTCATACTTACATCAGTTTTAAACTTTCTCAACTTTTACTTGACAAGAGAAAATGTCGGATCGGTTGGCAATTTACGAGCCACTAATTCAGTGCTTAAACCAGGCATATCATTATAAAACCATGCAAAAACTTATTTATAATCAATTAAAGATTGAATCATTCCCTCTTTTAATTATGGCGCATCATGTACACTTAATTTAGTTTCCCTAATATCTCCTTGATCTCTAAGATTAATTGTCTTAGTTTCATTCAAATTAGGATTCGGCTTGTCTTCAAATTGTTTCAACTCTTTGCTTATTTCCTCGAATACCTCTTCTTCATCATATTCCGCTTCTTGCTTTATTATATCTTGATTAGATTGGATTTTAAGATCAGGCTGAACATTTCGCATGTATGTCATATTATTAGAATTATCATAAAAAGAATTGTATAAAGAAAAAGACAAATAAAATATATTAGACACAAAAACAAAAGGGACATTGTATTTCATTAAAAGGAAAAGATACAAGGGTTTAGACATAAAAGAAAAGAGAACATAAAGAAGATAAATTCCAAATAACAACCCTTAAATAACTCAGATCAACGGAAAGAAAAAACAAATTAAACTGCCAAAACTCTCCCTTGATGGGGAGAGGAGTGACTTCCCAATTGTTGAGCTGGACGTCCGGGCCAATCAACTGCACATCTGTGTTGCTTGTACCTTCCCCAATTTTAACTATATCAGCTTTAATAAATATTTTCTAGAAAGGGTCCATTAAATATAAATCATCATCATTCATTATCTCTGCAACAGGTAATATGGAGGGCTCAAACAGATTGACTTTGATGAAGGACTTGTTGAGTAACGGTATGGAATAGGTAAGTATCCATGAATATTTATTCCACTTTTTAGACCTCTTTCTATCCTAAAAAGTAGGTTCGTACCCTAGACCAAAGGTACCCAAGTTATCATGTAGGTATACAAAATGAGCTCTCCCTTGTAAATACGTTACCAAACCCTTTCTTGGCTCAAAACCATGCTTTAACATTTTATTCACGAAAATAACAGATGTTGAGGAAAATTGTGGACTTGGAATAAGATTCACCTCAAGGATTTGCTCAATATTTACTACCTCAAAAACCAGATAAATTGGTGCCCTATCTATATTTCCTATTTCAATAGTGGAAATAATATAATCTTTGTTCACAGATAAGTCCCCTTTGCCATGAACAACGATTTCCTATCTATTGCTTTCAAACTTGACCATTTGGTGTAATGTAAATGAAACTGCCCCAACCTTGTGAACCCATGGTCTTCCCAATAACAAATTGAAAGAGGTGTCGATATTCAACACTTGAAAATTTATGGCAAATTCAATAGGCCCTATAGTTAACCTTAGCTCTATTTCACCAATGGAATCTATTTTTGCTCCATCAAAAGATCCGCCATATACATTGTTGGGTTGAATCCTCTCTGTACTGATATTCAAATTTTGCCAAGTAGATAGAGGAAAAATGTTATCCCCAAAACCTCCATCAATCATGACATGAGTGACATAGAAATTTTTACACTTCATAGTAATGTAAAAGCCCCTATTCTGCCTCGTACCTTCTTCAGGCAATTCATCATCGAAGAAGCTACTCCAATTTACCTCAAAGATCTTTCCCACAATTTTATCCAACTAATTCACCATAATTTCTCTAGGGACATAGGCTTCATTCAATAACTTCAATATAACATTACGATATTCATCCGAATGCAACAAAAAAAACATAAAGGAAATTTAAGCTGGATTCTTCTTCAAGTAATCTATGATTGAATATTCTGGTAATTTCATCTTTTTCAAGAATTCTTCGGCTTCTTCTTCAGTGATAGGATTTTTGAGAGACAATTGTCCATTTGTCATTGTTTTAGATTTCTTCAAACCTTCTGGCATAAAACACCTCCCCGAATGAGTTAAACCCCCTACTTTATCTACTTCATCCATAATTTCCTTTCCCTGTAAGTCATCACAGTCTGCTTATAATTCTAGAAGACCCTTTTTATGTCATCTGGCAGGAGTTGGGTCATTGTTTAAATTGTAATGGATGCAACGAGTACTTCTTTTACAGTCAAAATAGGCTTTCTCAGAGCTCCTACCGCCTTTAACTTGGGTTTTTCCTGAATTAGATGACCAATTTTTCCAACTCTTTTGACAATGATCACGGGTTTCCTCTTATTTGTTTGGACTTTGTTTTCCACCATTTCTTTTTGGCTCAACAACATTGACTTCATTTAATCCGCTATATTCATCGATTTATCCTTATTAGGTTATATTCTAACAATTGGTTTATAGGACATCGTAGACTCTTTACCATCATATGTCAACTCTAGCATGTTTGCTTTAGTATGGATTGGCAATGGATTTTGGTTGATATTTGGAATCTCCGGGGCATATATCATAATCTAATTTGTGTCAATTAAATCCTGGATGGATCTTTTCAAATACCAGCATCTTTCTTTATCATGACCCAGCATGTCAGAATAATAAGCGTATCTAAAGAGTAATCAAGATTTCATAGAGGTGGGTTCGAAAGATTTCCTTGAATTAGGCTCAAGAACTTCATATTTTTCAAGCTCTAAAACAAAATAGCATACGACTCCCTGATGGGAGTGAACTTCTTCTTGACTGTATTCTCTTTCTTAAACTAGGGTCTAGGTCAAAAACTAGATTTGGAAGGGTTTTGGTAATTTTGTGGATCTAAAGGACGATTTTGAAAGGTTGGTGCATGCAATTATATGTAAGAAGGGGTTTGGACATATGGTTGTGAGCTATATACTGGGTATAGGGATGGTGGAATAGAATATATTGGGTTTTGCAGAGGGAGTAATGATGGGTGAAATATATGTAGCTTGGGCATAGACTTGGTCTTAATACTGGGATAGGGGCGAGGCGGTCTTTTTGGATATGCATGTGGTCCAGCTGCAACAGTCGCTACTTCATTCTTCTTATTTTTTCCTCCTAAAGTCCTAGAACCACTCTGAATTGCTTGGGAGGTGGCATGTAATGCCGCAAAACTAATAAATCATCTGCTCTTGATACCCTTTTCTATCATCTCTCCCATTTTAAGGACTTCAACAAATAGCTTACCCAATTTCCGGAAGCAAGTGTTGGAAATAGTTCTCATCTTGTGCCTGATGGAAAACGTCTACCAATTTACTCTCTTACATTGGGGGTTTTATCCTAGTAACCAAATCATCCCAACTATTCCATTTGTCGATATCTAGATCCACAAACTACACTGAGGATAGAATTGACATTAACCAAAATAATCCAGGAGTAATTCTTCATTACCTCCAGCGCCCCTTAATTGGTTACAATAATGCCTCAAATGTGCCACTAGATCCCCATGTCTTTCACACTTCTCGAACTTTGGCATCTTAACTACAAGAGGAAGTTTAAAACCAGGAAACATGCATAAATCTTTGTAAAAACACTTTTATAACCCCCAAGTCCCTGCTGATAACGCTTAAACTATACTCTTGAATGGGTGTAACCGATTTTTGTCAATATAAAACCCAACTAGGTTGGGATCGAATACCACAGGGAATATGGTGTGAACTCAAGTCGTTAACGATTTAATTTACTGATAGTTTAACGTTTCCTGAAATAGGGGTTGAAGTTTCACAAATAATTGTTTGTCACTTTAATTTCGATGTTTGTAATCAAGATTTTATGAAATAACCAGAATTATGTTCACTAGGGATTATGGTACATGACAGATGCTAAAGGTGACTCAAGATTCTCATGGTGGTTAGGATAACAATCTATCTTTATCTATGATATGATCAAATGTTTCTCGACCTATTTAAGCATCTAATTTCCTAATCCTCTCGGACTTAGGAAATTGCTATTCACTGCCCAAATTTTACCTCAGGTTAATCAACCTTGTTACAACGCTGATTATTAAACCAATTATTTTTGAGTCCCTGTTGATAATTCACTTCCTACTGTATATGATTTCTTTCTCAAGCAAATCAAAGTAGGTGTGTCTACTATTTGTAACCAACAAACATTAATTAATATCTCAGAATAATCAAGAAATCCTCACACTTATTAAATCTTGAGTATTAAGCACCTCATCATGACCTAACCCTAGATCCCATAATTCAGGTTAACAGAGTTTAGCCACTCATGATGCAAAGAACAAAACACATAATTGAATTCATAATTGAGAAGATTAACTTACAGAGATAAATAATAATTAGTGAATCGTATATTATATCACAAAGGAAAATCCCCAAAATAGTTGTGTTGTTCGAATCCAAAAGATAGAGAAAGAAATATCGAAAAATATTCTCCATGACTCAAAGTATCGAACTCTTTTTAGAATAATGATGATGATGTATGAATGAATAATTTGTAGAAAATCCTAAAAAAAGCTTTAAATAGTTTAACCTAAATAAGGAAATAAAATTAAAGTTACAGCTTTTTCTCAAAATAGACGACGACATCCGTGACAGCTTATCAGGAGTCTGACGGCTTATCACGGATGTCGTCAGCTCCTCTGCACTTTTGGCTTTTGTTTTCTAACGCTGACGACGATGTTGACGCCTTATCAACAACCTGATGGCTTATCAAGAACGTCGTCACAAAAATGTCTTCAACTCTCATTCTCTGTTTAAGGCTGGCGGCATCCTTGACAGCTTATCACCTGGCTAACGACTTATCATGAACGTCGTCAGCCACACTTGTCCTTTATTTTTCTTTACTTTTCAGCCTTTTTGTTTCCATTATTTTTGGTTCTCCTACATATCAACATTTACTGCAAAAATCAAAGTAAACTAATCAAAAACAACTAAAGTTGCTCAAGACCTTACAATTATTTAGAGTTAAAAGCCTCAAATGTGTTAGCATAGGCTCACACATAAACACCCTCAACTTAAACAATTGCTTGTCCTCAAGCAACCATAATATAACCAAGAGAATACAAAGTACAATTTGGCAGCTACCTACTCATACTAGTTCAGAATACATTCTCCATCTCCAAGGTCAGTCAATTTTAAAGCTTACTATTGATGTTTTGAAAAACAACCATGCAACTCACAAGAATCAAGATACGGTAAAAATTAAGAAATAACAACCATGCCATACCAACATCACACTTATCTGATCAAGTCAGTGACTAGCAACATACATCGTGTTCCCTCACAACAAAGAAAACCTTTTTTCACTCATATCAGAATTCAAATACATAAACAGAAGTATAAAACAGGACTCACTCTCAGAATGAAGTTCCAAACATTGCATGTCAAATGCCATAGGCTTGACCTTATAGTCAGTACCCATGTTTTTTGATAGGTTAGTTAGGATCACTATAGGGCTTTTCTTAAGTTTGTAACGTAGGCCAGGGGCCGGTATGATATTCATGGATATTTTAGAGTGACTATTCCTCCTTGACACTACACTAAACTCTCCGGGTTTCAACTCTTAACGTCTTTTCTTCCTCTCTTTTATTGGTCACACATGCTTAAGATGGATATTGTCTTTTCAATTATCACATTATCTTTTTATCATGTTTTTACACAACTTTCTCATTTCTTATTCCTTTTTCACCACACCCAACTTTTTATTCTTTTATTTTATTCTTCCTCTCTTCATAATCATTTTGTATCACGCACCCGTATGATAGCCACCCTCAACTTAGGTTGTTTGCCTAAGTCAAGATGCACAGTGTCCAAGTAGGACCAGAGCCAAAATAGGTTTATTGTGATGTAAATGGGAAGGTGAGAGGTGTCGCAGAATGAAAATAGGCTAATTAGTCTCTAATAGGGATCAAGGGATATTATTCACATTGGGAAGATCATTTAGGCTAAAAGTGGACAAATCATCAAAAACGGCCTATGATCCTTTCCTAACTCCTATCCTATGACCATGGCAAAACTAACCGAGCAAGTTTTAGATTCAACACACTACGGGAACTGAGTAAGACCTTACACACACATGGCACACAAGTATCTTGAATATCACTACTTATCTGGTTCATGTACTTATTTAACAAAGGTTATTCAGTTGCCAGACTAATGCCACAAAAAGATGCACAGTGGTCACAAATGGATGCAATTCACACAGTAGACAATATATCAGACCAACAGAGAGGTGCTCAAAAATAACAAAACAAGCTAATTTCCTTAAGTACTTGTATTACTCATAATTATCTACAAAATATGCTACAACAACAACCTACCATACACCCTCAACTTAAAATAAAAAATAAACTACTCTAAGGGTTAGGGTATACCTGAAGGCAATCAAGCACATGGATCCTAGGTCTCCGACCCTGCTACTGTATTATTTGCTATATTTTCTCCATCTGGAGAATCTGGCTTTGTAGTAGCTGGAGCCCTACTAGATGAGGAACCTGCAGCCCTAGCTCAGATGGATGTCTCTCATTTCTTGTTATCAACTAAAGAATCAATTTCTACCCTTTTCAGCTTCTCCTTCTCCTTCTTTTTTCTTGCCCTCTTCTCTGTTTTTTTATCTTCATTACTGTCGGGCCTCTCTCTCTTTCCCTTACCTTTCTTCTCACTTTTCTTTTTCTTTTTCTTTGGTGAGTCTCCAGTGAGGTCAAGCATTGGAATTTCTTCCTCAAATTTATGCATGGCCTGACCTATTGGTATCATAAATGGTGTTGCTGCAACACCCCAATATCTGTCTTTACCAACCACATATTTATTGGGGTAGGATCCCCCAAACCCAATTTCTTGTACACAGCGAGTGGCATTAGGTTTATACTGGCTCCCAGATCGCATAGTGCTTTTGTGAACTTCAGGGGGACAATAGTACATGGGATGGTAAACGCTCCCAGATCTTCCTTTTTCTGCACTAAATACCTTGTAGAGATAGTTCCATAATGAAGAAGATTGTCCTCTGTCTTATGTCTAACCTTACGTTTCTTGGTTACAAGGTCTTTCATGAACTTCGCATAGCCTAGCATTTGCTCAAGTGCCTCAACCAAAGGAACATTAATTGTCAATTGCTTGAGCATGGCCATTAACTTGCTGAATTTTGTATCATCAGCCTTTTTCTTCAATCGTCGAGGGAAAAGAGGTGGTGGTCTTAGGATAGATTTCGACACCATTTTCTCTTCTTTCTCTTTTTCATTCTCTAAAGCATCAATAGAACTATCTAGCTTCTCATACTCCACTGGTTTGCTTTCTTTGGATTCATCAACAACCACCTCACCATCTACAGATTTGCCCACAGAAGGGCCAGGTAAGATCTTACCACTCCTAGTGGTAATCGCCATACATTATCTATCATTCTGTGGATTCTGAGCCGTATCACTAGGTAAAGTACCATTTTTTCTTTGGTTCAGTATTGTGGAAAGTTGGCTCATTTGCTTCTCTAACTGCTTGATAGAAGTAGAGTGTGAATTAACCAACTAACTCAGGGTAGAGAATTCACTCTTCATAGTGGTTACCCCCGAGTTGGTAGCCTCAACTCTCTTCAACAATTTTTCCATCATGTCCTCCATAGACATCTTGCCAGATCTAGTTGGTGAAATATCCCGACTTCCAAGAGGAACATACAAACCACTCTTATCATTATTGCTTCTCTAATTTCCTTGCTCCCTATCTTTATAATCAGGATTGTCATAAAAGTTCCGACCTTGATTCCCTTGGCTATTGCCTTGGAAACCCCCCTGATTATTAACATAATTTGCCTCCGCATCTTCATCAATAGAAATAGTGCACTGTGATTCTACAGGCTTAACCTTTTCAGTCTAGCCTGACAGCAAGTGCTTGGTCAGCATATCCATCTGAGTCTTTAAGTGGGCTATGTATTGGTCTTGTCCTCATCCCTTCTATGCTACTCCACAGTCATACCACCAGAAACAGTCAGGCTAGCTACCACAGAATCCCTAGTATGTCAAGCCTGACTCTGTTAGGTCATTCTATTCAGCATGTCTGAAGCATCTTAAAAAGAAAGGTCAATGAACAAACCACCTGCAGCATTATCTACAATTAGCTTATTCACAGAGTTAAAATCACTGTACAAAGTGTCATTTAAGTGCAAGTCTATCGTGTTGTGGTTCGGGCATTATGCCATCTTCTTCTTGAATCTCTCCCAAGTTTCATGCAATGCTTTAGTCGAGAGTTGCTTGAAGTTACTGATTTCTTCCCTCAACTATACCCTCCTAGAGGGTGGAAAGAACTATTCTAGGAATGTCTCTTTCAACTGTTTCAATTGGTTATAGAATCGGGATCCAGCTCATTTAACGACATTATTTCCTCCCTAGACAGAGATAATAGAAACAATCTCAACCAGATCGTATTCTGGCTCAGTCCCAGTTTATCAAAATATTTGTAAATGGTGATAAAGTTCACCAAGTGCATGTTCGGATCATCACCAGGTAGGCCTCAAAACAACCCCTTCAGATTCAAGAGTTGGATCATGGTACTTGTTATGCTGAATTTTTCACCAGGTGCCAATGGTGGAGGAATAATAGTACCTGTTGCACCTAGTCCGTCCATTTCTGTGTCATCATCATCAACCTCATAATGGATAGGCTATTGACCATACCTTTCTCTAACTGGACGGTTTATGTTGAAATTTCACTGCATTGGAGCAGCAACTTGCTCAGCTCGCCTTGGGTTTTGAGGATTCAACAATTTCTCATCACCCAAGTCTTCATCATCATGGTTCGGGTGACGTACTTGTTGACCCTAGTTTTGTACGTTTACCTAAGCCCTGGCCAAGGTTGCCAATCTGTCAGCCTCTTACTGTTTTGCTATTCTCTGATCAGCTGAGGTTCCGGATTAATTTGTAATAACAGTTCTTCGTAACTTCTTGTTCTTGGAATAAACACCAAGGAACCTGCAATAAACATAAACAACAAATAAACGTAAATCTAAGAAACCTAACTAATAGTTAATTAGTTCACACAACTTTCAGTTTACAACCATATTCCCCGGCAACGGCGCCATTTTTGATAACGCTCAAACTACACTTGTGAATGGGTGTAAGTGATCGTTGTCAATATAAAACCCAACTAGGTTGGGGTCAAATCCCACAGGGAATATGGTGTAAACTCAAGTCGTTTGGGATATAATTCACTGATAGTTTAACGTTTCCTAAAATGGGGGTTAAAGTTTCACAAATAGTTGTTTGTCACTTTAATTTCGATGTTTGCAATAAAGATTTTATGAAATAACCAGAATTATGTTCACTAGGGCTTACGGTACATGACAAATGCTAAAGGTAACTCAAGATTCTCACGGTGGTTAGGATACCAAACTATCTTTATCGATGATATGCTCAAATGTCTCTCGACCTATTTAAGCATCTAATTTCCTAATCCTCTCGGACTTAGGAAATTGCTATTCACTGCCTAGATTTTACCTCAGGTTAATCATCCTTGTTACAATGCTGATTATTAAACGAAGTATTTCTGAGTCCCTATTGATAATTCACTTCCTACTGTATATGATTTCTTTCTCAAGCAAATCAAAGTAGGCATGTCTACTGTTTGCAACCAACATACGTTAATTAAAATCTCTGAATTATCAAGAAATCGTAACACCTATTAAATCTTGAGTATTTAACACCTCATCTCGACCTAACCCTAGATACCATAATTTAGGTTAACGGAGTTTAGCCACTCATGATGCAAAGAACGAAACACATAATTGAACTAATAATTGAGAAGATTAACTTACAGAGATGAATAATAATTAGTGAATCGTAGATTAGATCACAAAGAAAAATCCCTAAAATAGTTGTGTTGTTAGAACCCAAAAGATAGAGAAAGAAATATCGGAAAATTTTCTCTAAGACTCAAAGTATCGAACTCTTTTTAGAATAATGATGATGATGAATTAATGAATAATTTGTAGAAAACCCTAAAACAAAGCTTTAAATAGTTTAACCCAAATAAGAAAATAAAATGAAAGATGCAGCTTATTCTCGGAATAGACGATGACATCCGTGAAAACTTATCAAGAGTCTGACGGCTTATCACAGATGTCGTCAGCTCCTCTGCACTTTTGGCTTCTACTGTATAAGGCTGACGATGATGTTGATGCCTTATCACCAACCTGATGGCTTATCACAAACGTCGTCACAGAAATGTCTTCAACTCCCATTCTCTGTTTAAGGCTGATGGCATCCTTGACAGCTTATCACTAGGGTGGCGACTTATCATGAACGTTGTCATCCACACTTTTCCTTTATTTTGCTTCACTTTTCAGCCCTTTTGCTTCCATTATTTTTGGTTATCCTACATCTCATCATTTACTGCAAAAATCAAAGTAAACTAATCAAAAACAACTAAAGTTGCTCAAGACCTTACAAGTATTTAGAGTTAAAAGCCTCAAATATGTTAGCATAGGCTCACACATCACATGTAAATACCACATGGCCTATTCTAGAATCTTCTATTTCTGTTACATGCCTTCTTGTTGTTCTGTTGTAATAGGTTTCTCTGTATCAAATAGAAATGCAGGTGGTTGATTTTATCCATATGTTTTATTCACCTTCAAAGTAGTCTGTGGGGCATAATACTGAACATCCAAAACCTTCAGCACTGGCTTACTAGGAGATCAAGGGAGCATGGCTATTGGACGAACAACATAAGTAGGAGATCAAGGAGAGGGAGGAGCCACAAACCCAGGTGTCACAGGTGGTGCTGGATGGGTAGAGGGCCTCTGTTGAGGGACTGTCAAGGGCACACTGGAAGTTCTAAGATAGTACTGATGTGGCGTGAATCCTAGCGCATACTGGGGAGTATTAACGGGACCAGAAAACAGCGCCTGAGACACCTGCGGATAATTGGTAGTGTTACTGAGATCATTCGGGTATGGAGGAGGAGGCATGCCACCAGCCCATGGTCGGTTCATCTTTTCCAGTTATTGTCTGAGTCTCAATATCTCTTTATTATATTCTGAACCCCCTCCCTAGGACTCTAGTTTGGGTCAATGAGTGAATTTTCTACCTCTTTGTTGTCCATGGAAAGGTTTACTTTTGATCTGGTAAAGTAAGGATTACTAGACAGAGTGCTAAAAACCAACCACTTATATATCTGAAAGAACATGCTCATCAAAGACAAAACCCGTTAGGATTAGGTCACAAAACAAGCATGAAAATCACACTGTATAATCGTCGTAGATTTATTTGCATTTATACCTACCTTTGAGGGTCATGAGGACATTTTAACATCATCTCAATTTTTCCCTTACACTTTATGCTTCTTCCCCTCCCATTACACCTTGTTCTTTCTATTATTCTTTCTCTTTTCTTCTCTCACTATTTTATTTCTTTTTATTATTCTTTATGCCTTTTGCTTTTCTTCAAAAGAGGAAAATTGAGGAAAATAAATAAATAAAATGATTAGATTGAACCCAAAAGTAGGTTGCCTACGTACCATGTTGTAAATGAATCATATCTTGCATAGTTTGGGGACGTATTCATAAATATCACAAAATTGATGATTTTGATTTTTGATTTTCTTTAATGATGAAAAACAAATTGAAAGAAAGAACAATGCAACATCACTACATTTTTATAAAAGAAACAAAAAAAATAGACTTCGAATTTAAGACAACCTTGATACTAAGAAACAAAGACTAAACAGCACTTTAGACCAACAGGACAACATACATAACACTCATATTGAAGACTCCAATGTTGAAAAAAACTTGACACCGACCTAACAAAGACATAACAATACAATGACAGAAAAATAAAAGAGTTAAAGTAAACAAAATATAGGAAATTCCTTTTAAGTTGTTGCGCCACGTGATGATCCTTGATGAGATTTACTTGTATGTGAAGTTCTCACTCTCCTACTCAAAATTTGTAAAATATCCAACAATGAAACTTTGATATTTGGGAAGAAACATCTTGAACATGTCCCTTCCTCTTGGGGTGCACATCTAAAGAGATTTTCCTAGTACCTCTCCACAGTTGTGAGCAAACTTGATATTTGAACTCTCAATAGCTCCACTTTAGGCCCTAAGTCTGCATCCTTATTTTCATTACCTATGTCCACTTCCCGTATCCGTCCTCTAAGTTTCACTAGTAATGGAATATTGATACCTCGAGGTGTGGATTGTTGCCAGATATCATATCTCTTAGGGGTCGTTTGGTAGAGTGTATTGGCAAAAATAATGCATGTATTAATTAATGTGTATTATGAATACCTTGTTTGGTACAATTTTTAGTCAATGTATAACTAATGCAAGCATTAGTTATACACTCTATTATGTATTAAGGTGTGTATTACTAATACCATCCATTTTTTATGTATTAGTAATGCAAAGTCTTTAATACATGCATTAACTTATTAAATGACCTTAATACCCCTCAATTTCCCTCTCAAAGTAATTCACCATTCCTTTTCCTGCCATTTTAATTTTCAATTGTGAATCTTTTCAAAACATTTCACAATTCTTTCCCACCATTTTAATCTACAACAATGAATAATTGATTTAAATAATTGTAACTTATTTTTACTTTGCTTCGAGGGTCTTTTAAAAGATTAAAAAAAATTGAAACTATTTCTTAACATTACGTCTTATATTTTATTTTTGTTTCGACTATGGTAATCTGTTGGCATAATATTTCATGCACCAAGATGAAGTTCTTGCAATTAATCCGAAACCTCTATATACTAGTTCAACAATTCTAATTATATTTGAATGGAAAAAAAAATTGTTGTAAAAAGTGTACAAAATCAAAGAAGGGTATTTTTTAAAACAAACATTTCTTTTATAGAAATTATGTAAGATGTATTATTTCTTATGCATCAAACCAAACAATGTATCAGAAATAATACATGCATAACTAATACAAGTATAAGTAATACAAGCATTACTAATACACTATATTTTGCATTGATCTTATACACTCTGCCAAACGACCCCTTAGTGTATCCCGGATTGTTCGAACCTACTTTGAGAGTATCCACACCTAACTTTGTTGTGTGATGCCAGAACTACTCGTATTTGATCTCACCTAAGGTTTGGTTCCTAACATGCTCAACATCTCTTAGAAGATCCATTATTGGTGGAACGTCTTTCAATCTACCCCACTAGCGCATTACCTTGGAAGGAGAGTATGGTCTAGTGCAATTGAGCCCTAACAAAACTAGGAGGATCTACATCCAACAACCAGAAAAGATTTTTTTTGGATGAAGCCAGAGATAGTACCAAAGAATGTATTCCTCAGTTCTAGACTTGAAAAATTCAATCCAAGAATCGACTCCCACTGGCAGCAAGAACTTATCAAAGTGCACTCTATGTTACATGGCTTGCACTCGATCGGGAAAACAACAGTTAACCACATCAGATTTAATCAAACAAGGCCCATCCAAATGGTACATTATCCACAGTTGCAATATCAGGTTGATTCTCTTAAAAAATCTCATCCCCCCTTTTACTTCAATCAAAGCCTTATATATTTCTGCTAAGATCATAGGTACGATAGTGAAAGTATCCCCTATCTCCTCATTAAATAAGGTCATCACTACAAACTGCAAACGAGTATTAAACCGTGTTTCTTCTAATGGAAAGACTAAAGTGCCTAACAAGGCGAGAGTGAAGACTTCTAGACGATGTTCTCCTAATTTTTTTTAGTTGTATAAAATGTATCCCTAAAGCAATCAAAACCGTCTAAGGGACCAAACCAAGCATACAAGTAATCAAAGGAGACCCAAGATTGGTTAAGGTATCCTAGGTTATTATTAACCTTCAATCTATAATCATGAAGAAAATGTGTGGAAGAGTGGAGCCACACTCGAATCATCTTTTTCTTAATGTAAGACAATTCAAATAAACCATATATCTATGCTAGAGTAGGAGTCATTTCACAATTTACAAACCTAAACACCAAACAATTTGGGTCCCAAAAAGTCAATATAGCCTCGATTAGATCTGGGCGGGGGGTGATGTCTAGAAGGGAAGTGAGAGTGCCCAATTTCTTTGTTAACTCCTTTTTTTCAACGTAGTTGAACATGCTCCACTATTTGAATAACTTTTTGGCAACTTGGTAACCATTAGGACTCTCGACTTTGTAGATGGATCCATCCCATAATAGCACATAGGACATTGCCTCAAAATTTATAAAAAGAATAGGAATTCTCAACTCTCAGAATTTAAACATGGAGAAGTGTCATATGACACGAAGGGACGGACCGACTTGCAACTCAAATACACCGAATGTTACCGCTAAATAAAGTCAGCCTACTTGGATAGGGACAGTTAACAACACTAGGCTAAGAGGAAAAATGACCTAGGCTAAACTGAGATAAACGACCAAAATAAAAAGATTTACCGGCCCACTGAGGGTTGCCTACGTATCCCGCCCCAAAGAAAGAGAATCAAGTATGCGTAGTTCGTCCAGATTGGACTTAAGAATTAAATGACAAACCAAACCTTGACTTGAGAGCCATAACCAAAGATAAATGATGAAAAAAATGTTAATAAAATATTTTTGGGATTTTCAATTTGACACTTCACATAAAACTGATGCCAACATCTATAAAGAAAATCTGTTTGTTTTTTTGGTAATTTCGTTATATGGAATGTACACTTCTACCATCTTATTTTAATTTTCTTTTATAAAAAGATACTAAAAGAAAATATATTTTTTAAAAATTTTTGAATTATGAATGCATGCTAAAGAGAACAAAAGAAAAATCTTTCTGATGATTTTGTATTTTGCGAAAATGGGTGCAAAGGGTAAAAACTCTTTTTGAATTCTTGGATTGTGAAAAACAAAAGCCATAAAGAACTATAACAAACTACAAAACTCTCTTTTTTTTAATCACTTTTTCTTGTTTTCCCTTTTTACAACCTTTCCTCGCCTACACATTTTTCTTTAATTTTATAACATGATTTTCCCTAAATCAGTCCGCTAAATGACCCTGTTACCCTTAAAGATGCAACATTTAGCATGTAGGGATGTTTTTGGAGTGAGTCTCCTATAAAGGACCAAACAAGTCCCGCTAGGTCTCAATATGATGCATATAAGAATGACCCAAAGGCCGACCTACACTAGGGTTCATCTAACAAGGATGTTCAGGGGAGCATATGGTCGATAGTAGCTGCAATTGATTTTCACCAACTCCATACCAGTCGATTGTTCACCCTCCTAGATTAAGGGTAACTCAACTAGAGGTCGTGTACACAACGTGTACTACGGACTTGTTGTGAAAGAAATGACTTGGGTTGTGCAAATATTGACAGATATATAAAGTGGTAACACATAAGAGAAAAATTGTAAACACGTAGCATGTAGGAACTCAATCATGATAAAATAAATAAAAACAATAACACAAACAATGTGTATACACAAGTCCCCAGCAGAGTCACCAGAGCTATCACACCCCTTTTTTTACCAATAAGATTAATTTGATGGTTTGAAAGGGTTTTTATTATTAAGTGACAAAAGATAAAGATTTTTTTCGAAAAGGATTCTTTTTCATTTAAACTCAGAGTCGCCACTTGGCATAACATGTTGTGCCAAGTCACCGTTGGAAATCCTTTTTCAAAATGCTTTTGACTCTTTCAAATTGATCCGTGAATAAAATTTTTAGCTAAGGAATACTGTTGACCGAAGGTAAGGTGTTAAGCATACCTCGGTCCCGTGGTTAAACCACGGTCTCTTCGTGAAGTGTATCAACTTGTATTACAGTATGGAATGTATAAACCAACAAAAAACATAAAAACAAATAAGCAAACCACACCAAAACAAGTCCAAAAAATAATGTCCAGCCCAATTATTATAGTCCAAAATAAAATATACTGAAATTAATACCTAAACTATTCTATGTATCCAACACTATGCTTTACCCAATGCCACGAGTCTTGATCATGATTGGTCTTTCGAGTATAAATTATCTCGCGGCGCATTCCCCGGTAATGAATGTATACATGTGACCTCGGGGCATTCCCCAACGAATAAATTTATTTGATAGAAAATGAGATATAAATAGGAAATCATTCCAAACAAAACATTCACACATTCGTTAATATAGAATCCTAAAGCTTGCCTACCCCAAAACCTTTAATTTGCCTATCCTTCTTGACCTAAAATATGGAACTATCGAATTCGATACAATGAAAAATTAAGATTAAAATCAGTAAATAAAAATAAATTTGTATTCACTTTTATCGATTTTTTCAATTCCCACCCCAAATTTCACTTTTTAACACAAGATTTACACTGGAAACAATTATCCACCACATTAACACCAAATTTGTATCATGATCAATTATTCAACATCAAATATCTATGGAAACCCACAAACATAATCATCAAACACATAATCATAACATTAATCCAACAAATTAAGATAAAATAGAGAGAAAGAGTTAAAGAAATGGACCTTTTGAGTATTTTCAAATGAATTATGAAGAGAATAAAGTTGTCCTTGAAAACCCTGATGAATACCAAAATCTCGACTCCCAAATTGATTATAAACCAGCTCAATCAAGATAAATTCAAAATCCGATTCGAACCAAAAATTCACAGAGAACAAATGAGCACCCGAAACCAAAAAATTACAAGAGAACTTTAATGAAATAAAACCAAAACAAAACTTCACACGACAATTTTAGGCTAGACTTTGCCATAGAGCCGAAAATAGCTGATTTGGTGTCTGAGTTTAGCATTTTCGGGCGAGAATTAGAAATTTTTTGCATAATTTTCTTAAAGATTAAGAAAATGCAGAAAATTAGGGAATTTCAGCATCGAGTAGATCAGAATGATGAACAAAAATTGATTTCGGCAAAAATTTTGTTGGAAAAAACTCGAAAGTGATCGGTTCTCTTGCTGGTTTCACTATTTCAATTGGAACTTGATGGTTTTCAGTCCCTTTTTATCCTTTTTCTCACTATTTTGGCCTTCTCGATCTCCCTCTCTCTGATTTCCATGCCTGTGTATAGATTCAGTGGCTGTATGAGCACCTGTGACTCTGTGTGTTCAATTAATTCTTTTTTGTGTGAGATCCATCTACATCCAGTGAGGATGTGTGTATAGATGTAATCTGTGAGAGTGTGGTGAGTGAAAATTATGTATATAGTATGTGTTGTATGTGGTGTACGTATATCCTTTTTATCTTTTTGTGAATTAGTTATGAAAGGGAATAAACGTGAGAAGGGTGGGGGTAGGGGGTACACGTAGATATGTGTGGTAGGGTAGGTGGTTAGGATAAAGTAGAGGATGTTGAAATTTAATTGGTTGGGTGCTTAATGTGTTAAGAGTTTATTTATTTGTTATTGTGTCAAATTTATCACATGGGTGAAATGCATAGTAAGATTGGGTAAAATGGTAAAAAATAATTTATGGAGGGACAAAATTACGTGTATACACCAAAAATAAAACTAAGTCTCCTATACTTGGCTAAATTTTCATGTTCATAGCCCCTTGTGCATGCACTATGGGCTGAATTGAGCTAAGACAAATATAGGGTATTATAATATCTCCCCCTTGGGAACATTCATCCTCGAATGTGTCTAATTAAGCTATGAAATACTGAGATACTAATATTACATGCTAAATATGAATAACTGAAAACATTATTACATGACTGAGTCTGAAACATAGGGACTAACTAAATTGATTCATGAATGCATACAATGACATGAAGATGACCTCATGGCTGGAACTGAGAATGGAAAAGAGATAATATAAGGAAAACTGTTACCTTGCACTGAGTCTGAGTTAGCGGAGAAAAGGTAAGGGTACTTGGTATACATGTCTTCTTTTGTGTCCTAATTAGCTCCCTCAATGGACTGATTCCACCAAAGAACTTTCACCAAGGAAACTTCTTTGTTCCTTAGTCTGTGAATCTGGCGATCTAAATTTCAACTAGGAGTTATTTGTAAGAAAGGTCGTCCTGAACATCTCTACTTTCTAAAGAAACAACCATAGTTAGGTCCCCAATATACTTCTTTAAAAAAGTACACATGGAACATTGGTTGAACTAAAGCCAAATCTGCGGACAACTCAAGCTCATACGCTACCTTTCCAAATCCACTCAAGATCCCGTAAGGGCCTAAATATCGGGGACTGAGTTTCTTCTTTTTGCAAAATCACTTCACTCCCTTCATGGGAGAGATCTTTAAATATACCAAATCTCTAACCTCAAACTCAAGATCTCTTCTCCTCACATCTACATTGGATTTCTGTGGCTTTGGGTTGTCTTAAGCTTCTCCCTAATTAACTGAACTTTCTCCAAAGCATCAACCACTGAATCTGGCCCTATCAATGCAGTTTCACCTACGTCAAACTATCCCATTGGAGATCTACATCTCCTCCCATAGAGAGCCTCAAATGGAGCCATCTAAATACTAGAATGATAATTGTTATTGTAAGAAAACTCAATCAATTGCAAGTGATTATCCCAACTGACCTTAAACCCCATAACACAAGCTCTGAACATGTCCTCTAAGATCTGAATGGTCATCTATGCCTAACCATCTATCTGAGGGTGAAAGGATGTACTGAGATAAACTTGGGTACTAAGACCATTTGAAAATCCTTCCAAAAATAAGAGGTACACTAAGTAACTCTATCTGAAATGATAGACTATGGGGCTCCATGCAATTTAACTAACTCTCTAATACAAATCTTGGCGCAGTCCTCGGATGAATAAGAAGTATGGGCTAGCAAAAAATGGGCTGATTTGGTTATTCTGTGCATAATAACCCTAATAGAATTATGTTGGTGACGTGAACGAGGAAACCATATCACAAAATCCATGTTCACCTCTTCCCACTTCCATATGGGGATGTTGAACTCCTACATAGAGCTACTAGGCCTTTGGTTCTCAACCTTAACCTTCTGACAATTAGCATACTTGGCTACAAACTCTATAATATCTCTTTTCATACCGCTCTACCAATAGATTTCCCATAAATCATGATACATCTCAGTAGCTCCTGGATGAATAGAGTAATGTACACCATGAATTTCTCCAAGAATTCACTATCTCGAACCATCTACATATGGCACACACAGTCTACCATGGCAATGCAACACACCATCTCCCCTTTGGGAGAAAACCTTTATTTTCTGATCTCTGACTGACTTCTTCCACTTAACTAGACTAGGTTCCCTATCTTGCTTTTGTTTCACTTCGGCAACCAAAGAAGATTCTGAACTATTCTGAACCCATACACTACCCTCAGTTAAGTCAATGAAATGAACGCCTAATCTAGCCAACTGATGAACCTCCTGAACCAACTTCTTCTTATCATTCTCAACATGAGCCACATTACCCATAGACAATCTACTAAGGTTATCTGCCACTATATTGGCCTTGCCCGATTGATACAAAACACTTATATCATAATCTTTCAACAATTCTAACCACCTTCTATGACAAAGATTTAACTCTCTCTACAAAAACACATACTGCAAACCTTTTTGATCTGTGAACACATCAACATGCACCCTATACAGATAATGCCTCTAAATTTTTAAGGCAAACACAACAGCTGCTAACTCAAGATCATGGGTAGGTTAATTCTTTTCATGGGGCTTAAGTTGTCTAGAGGCGTAGGTTATGATCTTACGTCTCTACATCAACCCACAGCAAAAACTAACTCTTTAAGCATAACAGTAAACAACAAACCTATCTGAGCCATCTGGCAAGGTTAAAACTAGGGTTGAGGTGAGTCGAGTCTTCAACTTTGAAAAACTCTTCTCACAGGAATCTGACCACTGAAACTTAACTTTCTTCAGAGTCAATCTAGACATAGGGGATGCAATAGATGAAAAACCCTCAACAAACTATCTTTAATAGCCAGCAAAACCCAAGAAACTCCTGATATCTGATGGAGAAATGATTTTGGGCTAGTTTCTCACTGGTTCGGTCTTTTAAGGGTAGACTCTAATGCCATCATTAGAAATAATATGGACAAGGAAAGATACTTATCTTTGTCAAAACATGAACTTACTAATTTAGCAAATAACTAATGGGCTCTAAGAGTATGTAATATAATTTTGAGATAGTCTACATAATCATTTTCATTAGGGGAATAAACAAGAATGTCCTCTATGAGGACAATGATGAACATGTCCAACACTGCTTGAACACTCTGTTCATCAAGTCCATGAAAGTTGTTGGGTAATTTGTAAGACAAAAAACATGTCAAGTAATTCGAAGTGAGCATACCGAGTCCTGAAAGCTATGTTTGGAATATCACATTCTCTAACTCTGAGTTGATGTTAGGCGGATCTGAGGTCTATATTAGAGAAGTATCTGGCACCCTGAAGTTGGTCGAATAAGTCATTGATTCTGGGGTGTTGGTACTTATTCTTGATTGTGACTTTGTTCAACTGTTGGTACTCGATGCACATATGAAGAGAACCACCTTTCTTTCACACGAAAAGGACTAGAGCGCCCCATGGTAAAACATTGGGCCTGATGAATCCCTTATCTTAGAGATCTTTCAACTATTCTTTAACTCCCTAAGCTCTGCTAGAGTAATTCTGTAGGGCGGAATAGAGATAGGCTGGGTATCTGGTAGGAGATGTATACCAAAGTCAATTTCCCTTTCTGGAGAAACTCTAGGAAGATCTTTGGGAAACACATCTGGAAATTCCCTCACTATTGAAATTGAATCAAGATTAAGAGTCTCTAAACTAGAGTCTTTAACTTGATAAAGATGGTAGACCCACCTCATAGATATCAGTTTTCTCGCTCTAAGGTATGAAACAAGATGACCCTTAATTATTGAAGTACTACCCCTCTATTCCAGGATTGGTTCATTCAAAAACTGAAAATGAACAACTCTATTTGTACAATCAACTAAAGCATACCATTAGTGGAGCCAATGCATGCCGAAAATGACATAAAAATCCATCATCTCTAACTCTACAAGATTAACTAAAGTGATTTTCTAGGATATTGTGATTGGATAGTTCTTGTATGCTTGCCTGGAAAAAATAAAGAAACTGACATGGGGTCTGCTAAAGTATCAGGACTGATACCGAAATCAACAACTCTGTAAGGGGTTACAAGAAAAAAGAAGCTCTGGTTCTAATAAAGCATAAACAGGTAAATAAAAGACCTTCCATGTACTAGTAACCATATCAGGAGAATTATCTTGATCCTACCGAGACTGAAGTGCATACAATATGTTAGGGCACTGACCACTGGTGGCACTGGATGTTTCACCCTGCTGAGTCGGGCAATCGGATAGAACTGGGGATGACTGGACTGACCCTACTTACCACTCTGTAGGAAATCTTTGACCCTGTGGCCTAGCTTTCCACACCCAAAGAATACATGACTTTCATTTCTACACACACTCAAATGGTTTCTACAACATTTCTGGCAAAGAGGATTTGTGAGACCATTGGTTATATTGATAACACTCAAACTACACCTCTCATGTGAGAATGTAAGCAATCGTCATCAATATATAACCCAACTACGCTAGGGTCGAATCCCATAGGTAATATGGTGTGAATCCGAGTTGTATATGAGTTAATCAACTAATAGTTAGTAGTTTCCAGTAAATTGGGGGTTATGAGAATTTAGCAAATAATTGTTGGTCACTTTAGTTTCAATGTTTGTAATCAAGAGCTTATGGAAAACCAAAATTATGTTCACTATGGGTTTTGGTACTTGACAGATACTAATAGTGATTCAAGATTCTCACGATAGGTAGGAACAACAGATTGTCTTTATCGAAGTTATTGCTAAATGTCTCTCGACCTACTTATGCATTTAATTACCTAATACTCTCGGACTTAGGGAATTTATATTCACTGACTATACTTCACCTCAGGTTAATTAACCTTGTTACACCGTTAATTATTAAACGGAAGGTTGGTAGCTTCCAAGTCCCTGTCAATAATTCACTTCCTACTATAGTTGATTTCTTATCTCAAGAAAATCAAAGCAGGTGCTATCTATCATTTGCAACCAATAGACAATAATTAAAACCTTGGAATTATTAAAAAGTCCTATTACCTTTAGAATCTTGAACACTTAACAACTTACCAAGACCTAACCCATAGATCCCATAATTCGGGTTAAAATGATTTAGTCACTCATAATGTAATAATCGATACAACAAGTTGAATTCATAATTTGAATGATGAACTTACAGCAATATGAATAGCAATGAGTGTTTCTCATATTAGATCAAAGTAGAAATCCCAAAATATTGATTATAATCTCTTCAAAGTTAATTGTTTTGTTTAAACCAAGAAACTAGAGAGAAAATAACAAAATACGTGTGTTCCAAAATAGGTTCTGAATCCTCTTAGAAAACCCTAAACTATGCTTTAACTACTTCATCCTAATTGTGGAAACAAAATCACAGAGTTCATTGCTCTTCTCGGATTAGGTGACAACATCCGTGACACCTTATCAGGAGGCTAATTACTTATCACGGATGTCGTTAGCTCCTCTTCAATTTTGACAATTTTTGCATAAGGCTGATGGTTAATCCTGATGACTTATCAAAACTGTGATGACATATCAGACAATGTCCTCACTTCTCCACATCAGCTCTCATGTTCTATCTAAGGATAACGGCGACTCTGACGGCTTATCACAAGGATGGCATCTTATCACATGTCGTCATCACTTCTTCCAACTGAATCTCATTCTCTGTTTAAGGCTGACGATGAAGCTGATAACCTATCAGAGTGTATATGACTTATCAGGAGTGTCGTCAGCCACACTTCTCTTCTATTTTCTTCATATTTCAACTCTTTTACTTCCATCATTGTTGGATCTCTTGCCTCTTGACTTCCACTACAAAATCAAAGATAAAACAATCAAAAAAGAAAAAATTTACTTAAGACTTTGCAATTATTCTCAATTTAAAGCCTTAAATGTGTTAGCATATGCTCACACATCAACACCCTCAACTTAAAACAATTGCTTGTCCTTAAGTAACTAAAACACAACCAAGAGAATACAAACTACATTCAGTAGTCAACCATCCATATTAGCTCAAAACATATTCACAATCTCCAAGGTCAATCAATCTACAAACAACTGTGTATGTTATTGAAGAGCAACAATGTGACACACAGGAATCAAGATATGGCATCAAATTAGCAACAACAACCATGCATGTATCAAGCTTACACTATCCAAACAAGTTAGCAACTAGCAACGTAACCAGTGTGCCCTCACTACAAAGAAGTCTTATTGCACTTATATCAGATATCACATATGTAACCATGGGGACAATCACAAGACACTCACCCTCAGAATGAAGTTCCAATCAATGCACGTCGAATACCATAGGCTTGCCCTTATTTTCATTACCAAGATCTTCAGACAGGTTAGCTAGGATTACTATAGGTCTTCTCTTCAGCTTGTAATGTAGGCTAGGGGATGGTATGACACTCGATGATATTTAAAGTGAATATTCCTCCTTGACACTACACTAGCTTTTGGGGTCTCACTTATTTACCTTTTTCTACTCTTCTCTTTTCTTGATCACCCTTATTCAGGAATGGTGCGGTTCTTTTCTACAATCACTTCTTCTTTTTCACCACTTTTTTTTCATGCTCTTTTCCACCGCACCCATCTTTTTATTCTTTTTTTTTACTCTACCTTTCTTCATACTCATTTTACATCATTCTCCCTATAATAGACACCCTCAACTTAGGCCATTTACCTAAGTCAAGGTGCACAGTGTCCAAGGAGGACCAGGGCCAAAACAGGTTCATTGTTATATAAAAATAGGACGGTGATAGGTAGAATAAAAAGAAATAGGCTATTTAGGCTCAAAATAGGGATCAAGGGATATTATGCTTATAGGGAAGGTCATTTAGGCTAAAGTAGGCTAATATCAAAATAGCCTATGATACTTTCCTAACCCCTATCCTTCAACCTAGGTAAGACTAATCGGGAAAGTTCTAAATCTAACATGCAAAGGGAACTAAGTAAAATCTCACACACACATGGCACACAAGTATATCACAAGTTACTACTTATCCTGTTCATGCATTTTTTTAGCATTGGTTATCAAGTTACTAAAACTAATACCATACAAATATGAACAGTGGTTACAATTAGATGCAAATCACACAGTTAAAAAATTAGACCACATGAGAGGTGTTCACAAAATAAAAGACCTTGTTAACTGCCTCAAGTACTTGTATTTTTCCTAGTAAACTACAAAATGTTACAACAACAACTCACCCTACACCCTCAACTTAAAATCACAGGAAAACTGAATTAAGGGTTAGGGTATACCTGGAGTAGATCAAGCACGGAAATCATGGGTCCTTGACCCTTCTGCTGCATCCTCAGCTACCTTTTCTCCATCGGGAGTCTCCCTCCTTTCTGATGCATCTGGCCCAGCAGTTGTGAGGGTCTAATCATTGAGGCACCTACGTGTCTCATTCAGATGGTTGTCTTCTTTTTCTCATTGTCAAATAAGGACTCAATCATTGCCTTCTTTATCTCCTTTTTTTAGCCTTCTTTCTCGCCCTCTTCACTGCTTTTCTTTTTTCATCACTGTCAGGCCTTTCTCTCTTACCCTTTCCTTTCTTCTTACCCTTCTTTTTTTTCTTCACTAGTTCCTCTTTGATATCAAGCAATGGAATTTCACCCTTAGACTCATCAATAGCCAGATCTTCCGACACGATAAGTTGGTGTTGCTATAATACTCCAACATCCCCTTTACCTTGTCCAGGGATTCTTAGAATTGTGCAAGGTCTGAGCCCGATATTTCTCTTACCCGTGTATTGAAATGATTTTCTAATTCCTCAATTCAACCAGGCAAAGCTCAGAAGGGCTCCAGTGCAACCTTATTCCTGTTGTCTACCGCAGAGAAAAATTTCTTGGTAGAAAGTTACTGCTGAGCCTCACACCACTTGGCTTGTTTGGCCACTCTCCTGAAATTCATCGAGTTAAAGGCAAATTCTATGGTTGACACAGTAGCTGACGGATTTTTTTTATTTCTAAGCACTGATTCTTCTATTGTTGAGGAGGTCGGTGTTGCATCCTCAGAATCCTGCACCGCTACATTAGGTGCTGAGCTAGTACCTATAACTTGTGGGTCTGTTTCAGCCCCTGCTCCTCTATCAATTGTCAGTCTCGGTTGATTTTCATCATATAGAATGGGATTATGGGTCTTCTTAGCAAGTAGTTTTTCATCCAACCCCACAACCTTAGGTACATAGGCTGCCTTACATAACCTTGTAATTAGACAAGGGAAAGGATATGTCGTATCGGGCCATGAGACTCAAATTTTTATCTCCTCAGCAATGATCTCCCAGAAGTTAAACTTAAGTTTATCCAAAAGACTTGCGACCAATATTGCTCTATCGTCTCCAAGGATATTATCTCCCTTAGTAGGAATGAAATGGGTGCACACTACACCTTACCAGAACTTTGCCTCTTCAGTCACGGAAGCCTTAAAAATCCTCTCATTAGGGTTGGTGATAATGGTCAAACTACACTCTTGAATAGGTGTAAGCGATCGTTGTCAATATAAAACCCAGCTAGGTTGGGGTCGAACCCCACAGGGAATATGGTGTGAACTCAAGTCGTTTGCGATTTAATTCACTGATAGTTTAATGTTTCCTGAAATGGGGGTTCAAGTTTCACAAATAATTGTTTGTTACTTTAATTTCGATGTTTGTAATCAAGATTTTATGAAATAACCAGAATTATGTTCACTAGGGCTTGCGGTACATGACAGATGCTAAAGGTGACTCAAGATTCTCACGGTAGTTAGGATAACAAGCTATCTTTATCGATGATATGCTCAAATGTCTCTCAACCTATTTAAGCGTTTAATATCCTAATCCTCTCGGACTTAGAAAATTGTTATTCACTGCCTAGATTTTACCTCAGGTTAATCAACCTTGTTACAGCGCTGATTATTAAATGAAGTATTTCCAAGTCCCTGTTGATAATTAACTTCCTACTATATTTGATATCTTTCTCAAGCAAATCAAAGAAGGTGTGTCCACTGTTTGCAACCAACAGACGTTAATTAAAACTTCAGAATTATCAAAAAATACTAACACCTATTGAATATTTAGTATTTAGCACCTCATCACGACCCAACCCTAGATCCCATTATTCATGTTAACGGAGTTTAGCCACTCATGATGCAAAGAATGAAACACATAATTGAGAAGATTAACTTATCGAGATGAATAATAATTAGTGAATCGAAGATTAGATCACAAAGGAAAATTCCCAGAATAGTTGTATTGTTCGAATCCAAAAAGATAGAGAAAGAAATATCAAAAAATATTCTTCAAGACTCAAAGTATTGAACTCTCTTTAGAATAATGATGATATTGAATGAATGCTTCCAGAAAACCCTAAAACAAAGCTTTAAATAGTTCAACCTAAATAAGGGAATTAAATTAAAGTTGCAGCTTTTTCTCGGAGTAGACGACGACATCCGTGACAGCTTATCACGAGTTTGACGGCTTATCAGGGATGTCGTACGCTCCTCTAAACTTTTGGCTTATGTTGTCTAAGGATGATGAAGACCTTGACGCCTTATCACCAACCCGATGGCTTATCACAAACGTCGTCACAAAAATGTCTTCAACTCTTATTCTCTATTTAAGGCTGACGGCATCCTTGACAGCTTATCACCAGGCTAACGACTTATCATGAACGTCGTCGGCCATACTTGTCCTTTATTTTTCTTCACTTTTCAGCCTTTTTTCTTCCATTATTTTTTATTCTCCTACATCTCAACATTTACTGCAAAAATCAAAGTAAACTAATAAAAAACAACTAAAGTTACTCAAGACCTTGCAATTATTTAGAGTTAAAGTTTCAAATGTGTTAGCATAGGCTCACACATCAACACCCTCAACTTAAACAAATGTTTGTCCTCAAGCAGCCATAACATAACTAAGAGAATACAAAGTACAATTTGGCAGCTAACTACTCATACTAGTTCAGATTACATTCATCATCTCCAAGGTCAGTTAATTTTAAAGCTCACTGTTGATGTTTAGAAAAACAACCATGCAACTCTCAACAATCAAGATACTGCAAAAATTCAGCAATAAAAACCATTCCATACCAAGATCATACTTACTTGAATAAGTCAGTGACTATCAATATACACAGTGTGCCCTCACAACAAAAAAATCCCTTTTCCACTCATATCAGAATTCAAATTCATAAACAGAGGGATAAAACAAGACTCACTCTCAGAATGAAGTTCCAAACACTGCATGTCAAATTCCATTGGCTTGCCCTTATAGTCAGTACCCAAATTTTCAGACAGGTCAGTTAGGATCACTATAGGTCTTATCTTAAGCTTGTAACGTAGGCCAGGGGCTGGTATGCTATTCATAGATTTTTTAGAGTGACTATTCCTCCTTGACACTACACTAAACTCTTGGGGTTTTAACTCACAACCTTCTTTTCTTCCTCCATTTTATTGATCACACATGTTCAAGATGGATGCGGTCATTTCAACTCTCATATTATCTTTTTATTATCTTTTACACAGCTTTCTCTTTTCTTATTCGTTTTCACTGCACCTAACTTTTTATTATTTTCTCTTATTCTTCCTATCTTCATACTCATTTTCCATCATCCCCCCCTATGATAGCCACCCTCAACTTAGGTTATTTGTCTAAGTCAAGGTGCACAGTATCCAAGGAGGACCAGGGCCAAAATAGGTTCATTGTGATGTAATGGGAAGGTGAGAGATGTCGTAGAAAGAAATAGGCTAATTAGGCTCTAATAGGGATCAAGGGATATTATTCACATTGGGAAGGTCATTTAGGTTAGAAGTGGACTGAACAACAAAAACGGCCTATGATCCTTTCCTAACTCCTATCCTATGACTATGGCAAGACTAACCGGGCAAGTTCTAGCTTCAACACACAATGGGAATTGAGTAAGACCTTACACACACATGGCACACAAGAATCTCGCATATCACTACTTATCCGATTCACGTACTTGTTTAACAAAGGTTATTCAGTTGCTAGACTAATGCCAAAAAAAAAATGCACAGTGGTCACAAATGGATGTAATTCACACAGTAGACAATATATTAGACCAATGGAGAGGTACTTCAAAAATCACAAAACAAGCTAACTACATAAATTACTTGTATTACTCCTAATTATCTATAAAATATGCTACAACAACAACTTACCCTACACCTTCAACTTAAAATCAAAAATAAACTACACTAAGGACTAGGGTATACATGAAGGCAATCAAGAACATGGACCCTGGGTCTCTGACCATCATCTATTTTTTCCTCTCCATCGGGAGAATCTGGATTTGCAGTAGCTGGAGCCCTGCTAGATGAGGCACCTGCAGCCCTAGCTCGGATGGTTGCCTCCCATTTCTCGTTATCAACTAAGGACTCAATTTATGACCTTTTTAGCTCCTCCTTCTCTTTCTTCTTTCTTGCCCTCTTCTCTACTTTTCACTATTTATCACTATCTAGCCTCTCTCTCCTCCCTTTCCTTTTTTCTTATTTTTTTTTATTTTTCTTTGGTGAATCTCTAGTGAGGTCAAATATTAGAATTTCTTCCTCAGGTTCCTGTATAGCCTGACCTGTTGGCATTATATCTTGGTGTTGTTGTAACACCCCAACATCTATTTTTACTTTGTCCAATGCCGCTCTGAATTTAGCAAGATCAACCCTGACATTTCATTTGCCCGTGCGTCGACTCGGTTCTCCAGATCTGCAACCCGCTCAGGCAAAGTCACAAAAGGCTCAAGGAAAGCCTTGATTCTCTTATCCATTGCAGCAACAAACTATTTGGAAAAAACATATAGTTGTTCCTCATACCACTTGGCATTGTTAGCCACTTTTCTGATATCAATCGAATGAAATGCAAATCCTGCTGATGCAGTAGGAACTGAAGGGATAGGTTCAGTCTCAGGAACTGATCATGCCTGTGCTGAAGAAATTGGCTGCACAGCCTCAGAATATTGCACTTACACATGAGGTGTTGCACCGGCATCTATAACTGGAGGTTTTGTTTCTACCTCTGCAGCTCTATCAAGTCTCAATCCTTGCTTATTTTCATCATACTGTATGGGGTTGTGAGTCTTTCGGGAAGGAATGTCATCATCAACCTCTGCAATCTTTAGCACATTAGCAGCTCGGCACAACTCTGTGATAAGACAAGGGAAAGGGTAAGCAGTGTCGATTCTTGACATTCTAATCTTCATCTCATCAGTAATGATTTCCCTGAAATTTAGGGGAAGGTTATACACCATGACCGCTACTAGAATAGCTCGATCATCACCCAGAATATTGTCTCCATCAGTGGGCATCATCCAGATACGCACTATACCCCACTAAAAATTTGCCTCTTGAGTCAAAGAGGACTTACAGATTCTTTCATTTTGGTTTGTTACCCATGTTGGTTCTCCTTCAGTTATGATGTTGTCCAACCACGGACGTTGTTTCTCCAAGTTCCTAATCTGAGCATACACTGATAGTGCAGTGGCCTGAGGAGTAAAGTTGGGACCATGTAAGAACCTATTGATTGTTCTAATTGAGACATCAACCCTTACTCCCCTCACTTGTTCTCTATCCAAAAGGGGCAGGTCTACTACTCTTTTACCTAGCCTGTACATGTTTTCCAACTGAGCCTAGTAGTTCGCGTAGAACTCCCGAACCAGTGTAGGGAAAAATGAACCTCCTCTTTTTATGGTTCGTCCCAAGCCATATTCTTGGAACTTCTATTCCACTTTAGGTTACCTGCTTAACCCTCTGGTGATAATCATTTTTTATTCCTGAATCGGCCTCTTAGCACTTCTTCTATCAGCTTTGCGGAGCCCAGCGGTGAAGATGCTCTCTGCCCTGGGAATTTGCCACCTAGCATTATCTCAAACTTTGGGGTTCTTACATTTGATAAGTGTTCCCCGAGATGGAGACTCTTCATCATCTTTTTGTTTAGTGGACGAGGATCCAGATGTTGTTCCCTCAGACTCAGAATCTTCAGACCCTTCCTGTTCCTCTTCTTCAGATTCAACATGGTCAGACTCATGCTATTCAGAACCCTCTTACTCAGAGGCAGTATGTTCAGAAGCTGCACTTTCTGATGGTGTTGTAGTCTCAGTATCATCACTATCCTCCACTTCAATGGGTGGAGGTGGTGAAGGTTTATTTGGATTTTGCTTCTTCTTTTGCTTCCTGAGCAGGGGTTCCTCCTCCTCGTAATAAGATTCCTCATCGATGATCTTACGACGTACACTTTCTTTGGTCGCTTTATTTGGTGCTTTGGGGTTCTTTCTTTTTGGTACAATTTTAAGGTTCCTGTAGTAGTAGAAAAAACATTGGTTAGTCCACAAGAGAACAAACACAAACACATTAATCATTTCGTCTTATTCATGCTTCAGGTTCCAGGTGTGACGACAATTCTTGATAAGCCGTCACGACTGTGATAACTTATCTCAATTGTCGTCAACCTTAGACAGCACCTTCAAAATTTTAACAACTTTTGATGACATTCCTGATAAGTGTCATAATTCTGATAGCCTATCATGAATGTCGTCAGCTCTAAACAGAAACCACTTCATTCTTGTCAGCCTTTGACGACATTCCTGATAAGCTGTCACAATTATGATAGCCTATCATGAATGTCGTCATCTCTTATCAGAACCCACTTTTGATTTTAACTCATTTTTGTGTCCCCATTATTTCTCAAAATCCACTTGAATTCTGAGTGTGAGCTGTCTTTTTAAACCTTTTGCCTGCATAACAGACCCTAGGTGCAATTTTTAGCTCCTTTCCAAGTTGAACTTGGTTCAAGCATCTTGGGGACTTGGGGTTTCATCTATCAATTACTTACCATAAGAAAAGAAGTGTTAAAGTTAGAGTATACCTGATGGGGGGCCTTAATCTGATTACACACACAAGAGGAAGTAGGAAGTAGGAAGAATTTCTTGTTTATGAATTGCAAACCCACACACAAGGGAACTTGTTTTCTTGAAGTGTTTTTCAAAGAGTAGGAAATAAACTAACTAAGGAAAGAAATAAACTAAAGGAAAAGAATTAAAACAAGAGGAAATTTAAAAAGGTTCCTGTGCTGGGCCGGGTCAAATTTGATTTAAACTAGGCCCAGAATTTAGCTTATAAGGCTTTGGGCTGACGACGACTTGTGGAGGATTATCACAAATGTGATAGCCTATCATAAATGTTGTCACCTATAAGCAGAGGTTGCCTCAAGTTTGGCCTATCTGATGACATTTCTGATAGCTTATCACAGTTGTGATGTCTTATTAGAGATGTCGTCATGGCCTTTCAGCTGACCTCCTTATTTTTTACCTTCTTTGTACTAAATCCTAATTATAAAAGTAAAAGCACTTGCTTAAACATAAAAAAAAAACACTTTCTTCATCATAAAAACTTTGGGTCGCCTAACTATAGCGCCTAATTTACTGTCGCGGCACGACTTGGTTGTCTTGACTACTCAGACTTCGCCAAGACAACCTGTTGATACCCCTCTACCATCATCATAGAAGACGTCAACGATTGACAAAACACTCATCTCATGTTGCTAAGTCATGGATGAGTGTATTTTGAAGTGTGCTTCTTTGTCATTGAACCTGAACTTTAGCTCGTTCAACTCCATGTCTACTAGCGCTCTCCCGGTTGCAAGTAATGGACTACCCAAGATGATAGGCACTTCAAAATCCACTTCACAATCTAGGACCACAAAATCAGCAGGCAGAACAAAATTGGCTACCTTAACCAAAACATCGTACAGTATGCCCACAGGCTGCTTCATCTTCTCAGACAAATGAAATTCCTGGTAACCAGATTTTCAGTCCCAGCAAGTTATAAATGAACTGGGGAAGCTATGGAAAAGCTCCAATAGAAAATATAAGCTGAAATATAAAAAATGACCTGGAGGGTCATTACAAGATCCATTACTAAAAGGACTTTCGTCCCCGAAAGACAATGGATAAAAAGTTCTCCAAAGCTCGAAAGGATGAGGTATTGGGCCCCTATGCTCCAAGCATGACTTCCTAGATAACCTCCACTAAGAGAGAACACTTCCAAGGGATTTTTCCATAGGTACCCCTTTTCAACCAGCTTTCTCACTCCACTTCCAAAAAGCAAAAGCTCAACTTCAACCACCAATTGGCCTCCAATTGAAACGGAGAAGGCTGATGCATGCAAATCTAAACCACAACACACTGATACCATCTCGATACCCGCATAAATCAATCAAAGCATTTTCCAAGCCATAATTAAATCAAGGCATGAGTCATACAACCGACTCCAAATCCAAAGATAACCTTCTCTTACTAATCTATACTTGTCATCTACTCCAAACTAGGAGGAAAATCACCTGAGTCTTGTCCGTACAATCTCATCAAAAAGAACTCAAAGAACTAAAGGTGGTCCACGGAAAGTCCATATTAAAATCATGAGAATAAGATCCTATCTGGGCACACAAATAGAGATTCTCAAGGAATGCAATCTATTCCAATGCTACAACTAGTCTGGATGGAAACCAACACTAAAACCCAGAAGATCAAGGCATAAATACTGATCACTAAACGATCCTGCTCCAGGATGTCCCATCAATAGAGAACAAACCAAGTGGAATCCAACCCAAGCATGCTATTCCTAATGAGTATACCATCCAAAATTCTCAAAGTAGACTGATGACTCAATGTCAATGCTAAAAAAAACCAATGCCAAGTTCATGGTCTATCATGTGAGCACTGATCAATAATAATCCAACCAAAGCTGAGAAAACTGAATATGTAACCACAAAATAGGCTTAACCAGCCCATAAATGAAATCCAAACTAGGACAAATCTAAAACAAAGGCTGCACTAAAGGTTTACAGCTCCAAGCTAAAATCTCAACATCAACACTCCAAATCTATCATAACTTCCAAATCTCCATCCCAAGGCATCAAATCCAAAATCGAGCCAACAAATCCAGCCCAAGTTCAAATACTCATATAGACCATATTGTCTGTATTAGACATATTTGTACCATATCATGCCAAGCCAAAATTGAAACATAGCTGAAGAACAAAATAACAATCGAGTATAAATCATCAAATGAAAACACAGGAAATACACTTCATATCCATTGGAGGGCATGAACTATAAAAGCATACTTAAGAACTCCCCAAGGCTACAAACCACACTAGTAATGGAAAAACTCTGGCAACTCAGATAAATGCAACTCAAGTCATAGACTAACCAATCCAACACTTCATCTCAACAAATAATAGACATAGGTACCAATCATCGAGGGGAAACACTCCACCAAGCCGAATTAGGACAAACAAACTCTGAAATAAGGATTTTCTTAATCCACACAAGTAGGACAATCATTACTTGATCCATCCATGAATTATATCATCGAAGAAGAAAAACACTAATCTAGAAACCAAGGTCAACATCAAGACCACTACCGGAAAATCCACAACTCAAGAGAAAGAAATTTAAATTTGCCAACTCAAGAAGTGATCACAGGTACTATTATCTATCTCTAATTCTCTAACTCCACAAGAGAGAGAACCAAATCACAGGGAAATAGAGCATCCAACTTTACACTTATAGCAAGGGTAAACCGTCATTAGGAAAGGAATCCAATGAATCAGAAAGATGAACCAAGGATATCTCGATATCAATAACAAAATGCTATCGAGCAATGAAATAGACACAAATAAAAAATGAATCTAGAATTAGTCAAGCTCAAAAATTATCTGAATAGAAAAGGATAGCCAAACGAAAAACCTTTGCATCATAGGAGTCAAGTCTAGGAATTCCAACTCAAGAATGAGAAATATAACTAAATTTTCAACTTTAGAACCATATAGAATCACGAAAGGTCAACTTACCTTTAACATCAAAATAAATTCCCAAATCAATCTAACACAGCTAACTAAGAGGGAAAACAATTAACCTCACCTCTATATAAGAAAAAAATCATTAAATTAGGCTATAGCAACTCAAGACACCGAGTAAAAATCACAATTAAAAGGAATTCTAACTAGGTAACACTAGTATAAATAGATACCCAGCAAAGATCCATTACTTCAAGTAATAACATACCAATAGCAACAATATCAACAATATCAACATCAATATAATGAATAGGCGGTACCAAAATAAACATCAATATGATGTACCACTCAAGGTCTACAATAAGTCTAATGTGCAAAGATAAATGGGACTCAAACCCAAATGCTACACCCATAGGGAGAAAATATCAATACAAATCTACCCCCATCAACTACTAAAATAATAAACCACAGGGTAGTCATATAATTATGAATTTAATAACAAGGCACACAAAAACCAATATGAACTCATCAAGGTATATAATCATCAATGGAAACGAAAACCCTAATACACACAATGAAAAAGGTAAATATAGGGAAATTAAAGCACACTAATCATGGTAAAATTTGCAACCACATGCTTTATGGATCTGAGGGACAATAAATTTGAATGGGTCCACACTCAGATCGACTGACTGAATCATCAACTGAGGTGCCTAGTGCATTATCTCTAACTGGAGGTGATACACTTATCATAAGGCTAATCTGAATAAGTTGAAAGATTAGTGACCCCACATAGGGACACTCTCTAGTCTAATAACCAATCTCTATACAGTCATAGTAAACTCCTAAAGTGCAACATGGAGAGAATATAAATTGAGCCCAAATGGCTAGTCAACTAATTTTGAGAGCATTTTCTACTACCAATATCCATCCTTTCTGCAATCATAGTCTATCTCCAGAACCCTTGGCTACTAGGGATACCGACTAATCTTTGTTTGATCAACTAACTCATATATGGGGCACTCTCTTAACTAGTGTCCCATCATGACAGATCCAAAAACAAGATCCTAGAATACTTTATTATCTATAATAATACAGAATGACTTCCATGGCCTAAAGACCCAAACAAAAAACTCTACAAGGATTAGCAAGAACTCTACCTGCTTGATCACCATGACTAAACTGAAAACTACTACTAGTCAAAAATATTACCAGCAAAGAGCTAATAGGCTGCAAGTGAAGTTGAACTCTACTGGAAGGATCCTCTCTCAAAGATAAAATACCAATATCATAATACCTAGGTCATGGCCTCATAATGCCACCTCTATAAGTCTCAATACACACTCTCTGTATGTCTCTCACATAATTTTAAATCTAAGAGAAGGGGACCTAGCTTCTATAAGGTGTTTCAACACTAAATAGAGTGTCAATGTTGATACTCTAATAAATACATGCACTATGTCCTGCTCTGAAGGATATAGCATTGGAAAATATTTGGTACACTCGAGAAATTAAATCTTATACTAAAAAACTAGTAAAGAACCTTGATAAACACCAATAGACCTAACATTGGCCTATGAATTTGTCAATAAATTTGATATCATCCCTAATTATGAGGGATTTGCAACATACTCGGGACTTGTAATGCTGAACCTCAAAGGAATGAAGTAGTCACAAGCCTTACTAGAGTATAAGTTGGCCTCAAATCCTTTGGCTGATGTTGAAGATCTTTAATATCCATCTCTGACTCTCTTGTTCAACACTGCACCAAAAATGTATGTTAAAATCTCGTATAAATTTATCGATTATCATGCATAATCCATTTAGGATAGAATAGTGTCAAAGAATTTACTTGAGGCTCATAGCAATTCAGACACATAACAAGGAGTCAAGAAATGAATTTCCTAAGAATATCCCTATAGCCACCCAAAAATAGGTTACATATATCTCTGTACTGGCCCGCAGGACTCTACTAAATACTTAGCTATTGTACAAATACACTGGTGAACCTAGGCTCTGATACCAATTTGTCATGACCCAATTTCTTGGATCATAATGGCGCTTACTATAACCCACTAGTAGGCAATCCAAACCCATAGTCTGGAATGGCTAGTAACGGACTACCTAACTAGATGAAGGCAAAAATATCAAAAATATTAAGTTAGAGATCAAATACATAATAGTCCCAAAACAAGGTGATATCATCATAAGAGCTTCTATATAACAAGATTTCAAAGTGAAGTACAAATGAATACACTGATACAACTTATTTCCAAATAAAACATAGAGACTAGTTAACTACATAAGACAGAGATACGTAATACTCCAAATGTCAGGAGCTTACTCTAAGTTTCTAAACCATGGTAGCTTCTTACAACACACATATCAATAGAAATAATGCATACTATGATCTACATATTGTAGAATTGTAGTATGAGTACCAAACACGTGGTACTCAGTAGAAAACTTCTGACTAAGCTCCAAAGATAAAACAAATTTACATAAAATATATACGAATAAAATATTACACCCAAATGTCCAGCAACTAAATAAGACAACCAATGAGTTAATAAGGATAAACTATCCATTCATATCCAACAAACTAACATATTAAGTCTAAGAAAGTAGTAAGAATGTACTTTCTTATTCTAGCCATACGTAGGAATCTCAACACTATACCATATATCACAGGCCAATATACAAGAAAGAGAAAAAACAAAATACATATAAGTATACAAGGCTAAGGAATGAATATACAATCTGAGATTACGAAGGAAATGAGGGATATACAGTAATACCATAGCTACATATAGCTATGTGTGCATATATTTATAAGTATATAACTAAGGTCTACTTGAGGTATAACCAAAACCATTAGACTAGCTATTTAAGACCTCATACTTATAGCAGTAGCTAGCACTAGAATAATCAGGGTTCTAATCTATATATCAATTCATATGATGGTCATGTATAGTAATATAATTGTAAGATAAAAGAGGTTAGAATCATACCTCAAATCTCGACACCAAATCAATGACCAATTTTTCATAAACTAGCCATAATAATTATCATAACAATGATAATAACAATGATAGTAACAATGTCAATAACAATGCAAGTAACCAGCTAGTATGGATAACCAAATACCTTAATGAGCATATCGCGTACCCAGTCGGCCAGGCTTAGAAGCTTTAATCAATACAAAACACACCATAAGAAATAGTTATCATACATACCTCTGTAATCCCTCTCAATATGGGCTGATAGATTTAGGTGCATACTGGTGATAGGCAATGCGCATACAAGAAAGAATGAAAGGTATATAATCAATAATACAAACTCATCCTTATAACTGTCACCATCATAACCATCATGATCATAATTATCCTTATCATAATCATTCTTATCATAATCAGCCTTTAGAATAAAATTAGAAATATGTAAGCCATCCGAAATTGAACTAGAAATAGTATCACCAAGACCCAAAATCAAACAAGTCACAAATATCATCAAGAAAGAAAGTAAAATAGGTCATAAATATATAATAAATACCCTCAATATAATCAATCATCATAAATATCATCAATACACATATATGTAACATCAATATTAAAGTTTGTCATTGCTTTTACCCAAAAGTTATATCATCAATCCATCATCTTCCTCTTTCCTATATGGGAGATATATGTATCTGGATATAATAGGTGAATGGACTCAAGTCATGTAAAAAGAGTGTAAATCTATAGGTTTGTTTCCCATGGTGAACTTCGGGACTAAATCATTATAAACATGTAGAAAGGGTCGGAATCTCTCATGATTGGAGTAATTAGTAGCATCAAATCATAGACAATAATTTGTCTCAATCACATCTTTAGAACATCATTATTAATCTCTTTTACATATAAGTTATTCATTAATATTGGTAATTATTTTTATAAAGAAATCTATTTTAAGGTAGAAAGTGGGTTTTAACCCTCATTTAGTGATAATAATAATATCATAATCTAATTAGAATCATATCAATCATCAATGCAATGATCATGAATGTACCGAATCTATGCATGCCATCACTAGTACTCAAATAATGGAACCATAAGCATTAATATATCAATAAACTATGATCACATTCATTACAAAAAAAACATACTTTTTGGATGGTTAACTGATATCATAACATGGCCTTGGCCCAATAATATGTCCGGAACAATTATAACATCATAATCACAGCCTTTGGCCCACATACATATCAAGAACACATATTAATAATCATATTTATAAATCATCTCATTTTAAATATGCCATAGCATATTTATGAGGCATAACATATCGATAAACATCTCATGTCCTTAGGCCATATATCATAATCCATGGATAAACCATCACCATTCATCAAGTCATGAAGAAACCTTATACTAAACGTCAAATAGTCTCAATCATTTGTAATATCTACAACTAAGTCTTCAAGGGCTAACATAAGTCTTAGCCTAAAGTGGACTGAAAGAACCAACAGCTAATCCTCAATTTACATATTTGAGAAATTTGTACCCAAACTAGTCTAAGGTGTCTTGTTTAACTTCTAGATAACAAGTAAGCCATAACCTATCTTAAGATAAAAATTTTGCCTAGAAACATGAGCAATTAAGCCAACTCCACTTAAATTATCGTTTCAAGATAACCACTATATCCCAAATATGGTTAAATATACAAACCAAGCTTTTCACGCTTAAACCACATCCCAAACTTAGCATTATATCACATCCATTGTATATATTAGTTTAATATAGGAAGAAGGCAATAGGATTCTAAAATTGTAATAAGCATTTCCCCTTATAGGTCAAAAAACTATCATCTAATCCCCTAAACTTCAATAGTAAAGCCTAGGTCATTCTACCTACAACCAATCTTAACATTCATATTCACATGCAATATATAACACACATCATCTTACGAAAAAGAGTAGATAGAAGCCTATCTCGAAGCCAAACCAAAAATCCTTACTTCATTCACAAATGTTCAACTTTACTTCACAATCCCAAAATGTCTTCACCATATTAAAATTATAATTTAATCATCAATATGAGAATAATGATACCCATATTGCACCATTATGCTTCGGGTCTAAAAATGACACAAAAAAACCCAAGAAGTCCCTACTAATAGAAATCATATTTTTGAGGTCAACCTAATATGATATTTATCTCAAGGGATCTAAACCCTTAAAATGGGTGAAAACCATGCAAATTTAGGGCTAAAATCAGTCGTCAAGCTAATTAGGGTTTTGGTTCAAGAACTAAGAATTTCACAAAGAATGGGATGAAAACTTACCTTAAATCCAAAGATATTAGAAAAAATATATGTTATGCAAGCTCCCAAGTCATCCACAAGATTCAATTTTAAGTTATCATACTTATTTAGGGTTCTTTGATTTCAAGGATGAGTGAAAAATGGCCAAAATATGGCCTAAGGGGTTTTTTATACCCATACCATGTATCCAGGTATGGAAATCACACAAAAGGGAGAGAAACCATACTACTGTAGTGCAAGAGAAGGTATGTCTATCACCATCATTCCTTGTGTGATCGCAGCACTTGTTGTCACCACAGTTGACAGTTGAAACTTGGAAAATTTCCAACTTTTTGCCAATGCCTCAAGATTTATTCAGAATCTAATATATGCAAATGAACTATATAACCATAGTAAATTAACATTTCAATGCAATGTAAAAGTTGAATTTTCCATCTAAGGTTGTTTCAACCTAATATAGGTCCCACACCTATATTTCTAATTTTCCTACTTTTCAACCAATAGGTTGAAATGAGCTCGGGTGCATCGATATCCAAACCAAAGGTTTACCTAGCCTAAAATCTATATTCCAGAGCTGTTGGCATAGTTAGAATTTACATCCGAGATCATTTTACTAAATTTTTCATCCGGTGGTTATTTAGAGTTAGCGATGACTTTTAAAAAAGAAATTGGCTGTAAAAACCAAACAAACTGTTCGATAATTAAACTGTCAGTCCTAGTAACTCATAAATGACTTGAAACAGCTATAGTAAAGCTCTAACAGTGAATATAAATGTAAATATGAAAAATAACCTGGAGGGTCATACAACTTAGATGAGACTCAGTCCAGTTAAATGAATGGTTGACCTTCGTGGAAGAGCTTGAGCTCATTTTGGATAGTGATGTTAAGAAGTTGTGCACTAGGGAGATTTTGGTAGTTAAGGTTTAGTGGAGGCACTTCCCAGTGAAGGAGGCCACTTGGGAGATCGAGAGTGAGATGTGGACCTTGTATCCTCACCTATTCATGACTTCAAGTATATCTTAATTCTTAACTTTTGCAGAAGAAAGCTCTTTTAGTAGTGGATATGACCCTTCAGGTCATTTTTCATATTTCTTCTTATTTAAACCATTAGATCTTCATAATATCTACCCCATGTCATTTATAACTTACTGGAACTGATAGTTCGCTTACTAGGAAATTCATTTGGTTTTTAGAGCCAATTCTCTATTTTGAAGTCTTCATTGGTTCCATATTGCCATTGGGTGAAAACACTGGTTAAATAACCGCAAATGTAAATTATAACTATTCTAACAAAGCCAAAATATTGATTTTAGGCTAGCAAGACTCTTGGTTGGGGTCCCGAGGCACCCGATCTTATTTTATCCTATTGGTCAGAAAGTTAAGAAATTTGAAATTAGGTATGGGACCCATATTGTGTCAAAACAACCTTGTATGGATATTTCAACTGTACCATTGAGTTCAAAATTTTGAATTTGGTACGGTAAAATAGTTCATTTATGTATACAGGATTTTGGATGAATCCCAAGGGGTTGACACACACTTGGAAAATTCCAACTCTCAATTATGATCTGGTGCACCCGCGATCATAGGCCTTGGTTCGCAATTGTGATTTGATAGCACCAGTAAGTGCTGCAATCGTGAAACTTCTAGTCACTAATGCGACACCTTGGGAAAACCACTAGTTCTGCGATCGCCAAAGGGAAATCTTGTGAGCATAACATTCTTGTCTGCAACCCTTATCACGATCACAAATATCGAGTCGTAATTGCGAGAATCGAGAACTTGGTATAGGCATAATTACCCCATTTTTGCCCAATTTTACCCATTCATCACTCATCTTCTTGAGAGTTAAAACCTAAAAACTTGTGGGTAGATTAGGAGCTTGTCTAAAACTTATTTATGCGATTATCTATCAATTGAGGTAAGATTTCACCCTTTCCATGGTAGAAATTTCAATTTCTTGTTCAAAAAATCCAAAACCTTAAGGGCTTAATTTTAGCCCCAATTTAGCTTGGATTTCACTCATTTTTTTGACAGTAATGATTCTTTGAGCATATGGCAATGTTGGGTTGGTTTTAGAAATGTGTTTTTTTGTAATTAAGGCCCACATGGGATTTTGGTATGACTTTTGGAATCAAAGAACAATTGTATAATATGGGTATCATTATTCTTTTATTGATGAGTAAAATGTGATTTTGATAGCTTGGGATCTTGTGAAAGCTTTTTGAAAGAAAAAAGCGGTGATTTAACAGATCTTGTGAGTTTTCTTCAGCGTCCAGGTTGGCTAGGTTATCCCTTGTTAGATTGAGCTAATTCATAGTATATTTATGATATTGTATTAGATTTGGGATGGGTTTTAGGTATTGGTGTGATAAATTAAAATACTTGGGATTAGTTGGATCATTTAGGCTATTGTGGATATAATTTTGTGTGTGATCAAACTAGTTAATAATATCTCAGGTAAAGTTGACCTTGCAGGCTTATGGTTAGGTCGTAAATGCTTTAGTTACTAAATTAATGAGGGGATTTCCTTAATTACTTTAATTTAGGATAAGACATACTCAAATTTCCTTTCCATAGGTGAAATTGATCTAGTTGCTCTATATTAGGATAAATTGTTATCCTACAGCTAGTTGTGGCTTGCTTGACATTTAATAGTGGTTTTAGATACCTCAGCCTAGTCCGGGGTAGATATTTCTCAGTAAATGATTTCAAGGATTTAAAAGTGTGCAGTTCGACCCACCTTAGGCCAAGACTTATGATAGTTATTGAAGACCCTTGATATGCTTGTGTACATCTAGGAAGATGGTTATTTCAATGATATTTGGATGCCTTGATACTTGTTGGTTATGATGACTGACCTTAAAAGTAATGCTTAACAATTAGGCTATAAATGAGTTATGATAAGCTTATGTTATTGATGATCCTTTGAGTATGCTGTTGATTTGTCTATTGACTAGGCTACCAAATATACTATTGAATGAGTCCTTAGGTATGATATTGACTAAGACATAGATTAAGCTATTGATTGTGCTATGAATAATCTATAGATTATTCCATGTATTATATATTGATAAGCTATCTATCATGCTAATGATAAGCCATTAATTAGGATATTGATAAGTTATCACCTATGCTTGATAGTACATATTGATTATGTTAAAGGTCGTGTTTAGTTACTATATTGGAGAATACATTATGGACTATGATAAAGAGCATGCTTATTAATTATATTAGTAAGAATGTTATTGATTTTGCCAAAGATCTATCTTATTTACTATGTTGGAAATCATGCTATTAGTTATGCTAGAATTCACAATTTTGATTATAATTATTGATCATGTTAATATATTTTGTTCATGGTTATGTTGTTAAATATTCTAATGATTATGCTATTAGCCATATTAATGATGATATTGATTATTTATTTATGATAGAAATTTGGAGGATAGCTAAGATATTGATGATAACATTATGATGATGATATATACCCGGCATGGCAGAAGGATGTTTATGATATATATACCCGACAAAGCTGGAGAATTATTATGTTATTGACATATGCCCGATAAGACTAAAAGATGACTGTGATGATATTATAAGGATATTGTTGAACATCTATATCATTTCGAGTCTGTTTATATATATTATGGAAATACACTTATTTTGATATGATGATATTGGGGTGTGAGATTGATAACCAACCTAAGTTGAAAATGAGAAAAGAGTGATAATGTAGTGTGATATGAATAGACCCTAGTGATATAATTATTAGTTAATAAATATTAGTTAGTTGATAAATATTTGTTAGTTGATAAATATTTGTTAGTTGATAAATATTGGCTAGTTGATAAATATTGGTTAGTTGATAAATATTGGTTAGTTGATAAATAATGACTAGTTGATAAGTGGTGATTAGATTCTATATGGAGATTAGTTAATAATTGAGTTTTAATTGATAAAGGATGATTTATTGATACATGAGGATTAGCTATTACATGATGGTTAATTGATAAGTTTTGATTAATTTGAAAGTAATGAATATGGACACTCGATGTTATATTGTGTCATGAATTGGATGAATTCCAATTGTATTATAAGAGTTGATAAATGAACATGGTGAGTTATTCTATATTTTTTGTACCTTCTAGGCTTATGGGGGATTGCGATGCATTATTTACTTTTCCACATTAATTGGCGTATGGGAGGCAGTTTTGTAGTTATGATTGTATGTATTGATGCTTTATGTTATGTTATGATGATATTTTGATTATCTACTTATTCATGTATAGTGATGTTGGAGATATTTCAGGTTTGTTTCCTTACCTTGACTTAGTTATGTTATCTTGCATTCTATCATTCTTATAGAATCATTTTGTTCAGCCGACTGATGATGCCTGCCGAGTACCTGTTATTTTGTTATATATACTACACTTTTGTCCCTTTTTAGTGCAAATCTGAGTACCAGTTTTCGTCATTAATTCATGTTTGTGCGGTGTTGATAACTGGATATTGGGTGAGCTCTTGGATTCTGAGTCACCAATTTCCTTCTATTTTTTATTATTGAGTCTTTTGTTTTGAGACAGATGTATTGACTATTCTATATACTTGAGTTTTATTTCTATATCTAGATGCTCTTGTACTGGATCTACTAGGTCATGGGATGATATTTATGTAGTGACTACCTTTAAACTATTTTAATTGTCTTGCCTATTTATTGTGTTAGATTGCCTAATAGGCCCTTTTGGGGCATTTCCACCAAGTTAACCTATTGTGTTTAACTTTGGGTTATGATTTGGATTAACTACTGGTGGAATAGATTAGGTGCTATCATGACTCAGAAATTGAGTCATAATAGGTTGACTAAGATGTGAGATTGAGATTGTAAGAGTATATGGGCAGTGAACACCCCATAGGTCCTGTCTTGAAATATTGAGGCTTGGTAGGTGTATACACTATATTCCATCGTCATCACTATATTACATTGCATTGTAGTCCTTGGTATGGTGCTACTATGTTTGAGTGGGTACTTTTTATTAAATTATCACTATTGAACCTTGTTAATGATATTGTGTATTCTACATTCGTTTCCCTACATTACATCATATTATACTACTTTTTATTCAATTAGGAGTTGACATATTTATGAGACATGGGTTATGGCTATGACTTGATTAGGGAGGCATGTTGTATTCCACCTATTGGTATCCCGATCTACATGTAATTATACACTCTCACTATTGTATACTAGATTAATTGTTAAACATATTCAATGAGCCTGATATAGTGTGTTAGTAATTCTCCCTCATAAATGACTTCCTTTACTTGTAGATCATAAAAAGACTAGTGTTGACTCACTTGGATTATTTTTCCTACCCTATATATTGATATCCATATGACAGTTATATTGGGGTACCCTTTTACAATGATATGTACTTTCTGGTAAATATTGATTGAGGAAAACCTAGGGTAGTTGGGTGGTGTTTCTGGATATCGCTTTGGATTAGGATCAGTTATCGACGATGCTTTGTTAGTATACCTGTTTCGTATTTATAATTACTTTTTTTCCTTTTTCTTATTTTTTGCACTCTGTGAAGGTATTGGTTCAATTAATAGATTTTAGATTTTGTCCGTTTGGTGTTGACCCTATAGAGATCGAGGTAGTAACCAGCATTTCACAAAGCTTACCTAGATCTCTATTTATTTATTATCTACTTTATCCACATTTAAGATACTTTAGTTTATTAAAGTCATTCTATTTTTACAGGCTTATACTAGTGAAAAATAGGTATGTGATGTATCTTTAAATATTTTAGATTTATGTTATTCGTCTTCTTACGCTTCTTATTTACTTTACTCACCAAGATGGGTTGGTTAGGCATACTTGTACTAGAGAGTGTGAAAGCTACCATCACATACCCTATGTTAGGTTGTGACAACTTGGTATCATAGCCCCAGGTTTAGTGGACTGATTATTACAAGCCGAGTCTAATAGAGTTTTATTGATCGGTGAGAAGATATCTGTTATCTATCTTTGAGGGGATACGTGACTTTAGGAGAAATCCATTTCTTTATTTTGTATCGTGTGTCAATATCTTTGCAAACCTCAAATAAATGTTTTATTTCACTCTCTCACAAATAGTAAGGATGCATTCTTCCTTAGCTAGAGATTTAGAGTTGCGGTAGGGGGAAAGGTCTAGAAAGAGATCGGAATGGAACATCCAGACCAGCTAGAGTTCAGGTTGGGATGTCATGACCTGAGACTACCCCTCACAAGTGATCCCAATCTAACCCTTGGTACTAGCATAATGCATGAGCAACTGAATATGAATATGTAAGAGATAGAATAACTGTGCGGAAGCATAATCCTGCAATAAGTTGCTTCAATACATTAATGTTAAAGGTTTACAACACTGTAATATGAAATAAAGAGGAACTGAAACTATACACAATAACTCTGGCGACTATCTATAAAGTCTGTACTAATACAGACAATAGAGGGACATGACCCCTTATTATCTCTAATCAATAAATAAGAATAGAAATGAAATACTAGAATTGCAAACTAACTTAAGTTTTTGAATAAAGAGAACTCATCATCTAATGGATAAAAGCTGTGATCTGCCTGACTATGATTGACGAGGCAAATATATATATATGGGATTTTGTAGCTCGTACTCTATCAAATTCTAGTATAGTTAAGATATCCTCCCACAAAGATTGGAACCATCTACGCTACAAATTTATATTATCTTATTACAATTTAAGAGAACCAAAATTATGAAAGGTGATTTTGATCATAAATTTCTTAAAGTAAAATAAATCACTTTCAAAAGATTTATATATTTAAAAAGAGTTGGGACTCGTTGATTCAATTGATAATATTATAATATAAAATCCCAGTCTCCATATGAAATTCTTTAAATAATAATTATTTATTACAAAAATAATCATATTTTACTCACTAAGAAGTAAATATTTAATTAGCATTTCATGAGGTAATAACAATTAAATAATTTAAGACTAGTGAAAATTAAATCAAAATATTATCTTGCCTGAATTTTCCTAAAAGGTGTAAAGACCTCTTGGGAATAATCCTTAAATCAATAAACTTATTAGATTCAATCCTTTCGTGAGGATACGAATTGAATGAAATAAGATAAAGACCCTTCAAATCAATAATCTTATATGAGTCAATCCCTCCATGAGGATACGTATTATAATAAATAATATACAGATTATTAAAATCTATAAACTTGCTTAAGTCAATCCTCCATGAGAATAAGAACAGAAAGAAGCAAGAATAAATATTTGGAATAATAAATAACTAAAAATTTCTCTTACTCTACTATTTTATTCATTAGTTATTATATATTAATTTCACTCCATAAAGATAACAAAATCAATATTAAATAACTTAGAGACAAAATAGATAAATTAGAAATAATAATTAGATAATGATTATCATCCCTACACAATATGAATATGTAAATTAAATGTTTAGGAGAAATATGTATTAAACTGAGATAATATTATAAATATATCACGTTTCATTACCTATCCCAGTAGAAATAAATTACTTCATTACAGAGATATTAATAAAAAAAGAAAATTATTATCCTACAAAAAGGAAAATAAATGAAGAGAAAGTAAACAAGACTAATTCTTATATCTTGCTTATGATGTTTTCAATATCCTCCTTAGGTTTACATCTTCTAATGATAGAATCAACACAATTTTTAAACAAGGTTCATCCCACAATAATATTTAGTATTAGATATTAGCTTTTTCCTTTGTTGATAAGTGAGATCTTCGGGTATCCACTTTCCAGCCAAGTAATTTGCAATATCTGCAAACCAGGGTGGCTGAGTTATAACTGAAAAAATATGTTCATTAGAAAATTCTTCTTTTATTCCTATAAGATGATGGGGAAGTTCTTCAACTCTAAACATATGATCATCTACATGACTTTTCATTCCTTTATTGTCTTTTATTTCAAGATCAAATTTCTGCAGAAGTAAAATTGTGATGCCCCAAGTGTTGGCTAATGGAAATTCATAGTTTTGGAACTCACTGTCCTGACTACAACTCACCCTACAAGTCGTAATATATCATTATGAGTCATAGGACACCAATCGTAGGATGTCCCTCTATAAGGAGTGGCTCCTAAAGAGTTTGAAAAACTTTAAATGAGGCGTATGGTCCCATCTGTATCCAAACCAGTGAGTTCCCCAAGTGTTTCTATTTTTATTATGACTTTTACCCTACCAGTCGTAGGATCACGTGATGAGTCATATGGTGTGAACCATAGGGTTACTAGAAAAGGGTCCTTTAGATACTATCTTGACTATGACTTATGGTGATGAGCCGTAATGTGTACTTACGAGTCGTATAGTGACTCGTAGTCTCTGACGATAATTTTGAAGCTTTTTATTAAGGGAACTTTGGATATTTTTCCTTTTTCCCATTTATGACCCAAGACTTAAAACCCCGTCATTATCACTCCAAAACAAATTAAAATAAAATCTAAAACATTCTAAATTCTCCAAGGTCAAGAGACTTAGGGTGTGTTTGGTATGATGGAAAATATTTTTCATGGAAAATGTTTTCATGGAAAATGTTTTCATGGAAAATAAGTTGATTTTCTTCTTATTTTCTCATGTTTGGTTGGTGAGTGAAAAATATTTTTCGAAAAATATTTTATGATGTTTGGTTGGTAAGTAGAGAATATTTTTTAGTGTTTGATTGGTGAGTAAAAAAATATTTTATATAAAACACTCCTAATTGTTAACTAGTATATCATTGTCTCTAACAACTCAACAATTTGTAAGAAATAATTTAAGCATAACAAATAATATCAATATCGAATACTAAAATACTACAATCACTAAATTTAAGCAACTATTAATTAGAAAATATAGGAGACACTTTTCAACATTTTGTCAGGACAATTTCAAGATACTACAATCAATAGAAATATAACGGAACAATAAACTTATTCAACCTCGTGAAACAAGTTACATCGATGACAAGATGAAATAAGAAATTAGCAAAAGTAACATAAGTAAGTCTTCCTCTATGAGTATGAAAATATCAATACATTCAACGAACATTGAAAATGGAAAAAATTCGGACTTCACTATTTTTTATTTCAACCAATGAAAAATTGAAGAAAAGCATAGTGAAAAATATTTTTGAATAATGTAATTTTTTTCAAAATGTGAATTTTTTTAGTCATGTTAATATGAGTGATGTTGGGGTGGTAAAGAGGGGTGGGGGTAGGGGTCATAAGTTAAATTGTTATTTTCTGGAAAATGACTTCCCTTGGCCCATGAGGGAAGTCATTTTCCATCAAATTGAGGAAAATGAGTTGTTGTGGAAAATATTTTCCCAACATTTCATTACAACCAAACAAGGGAAAATCGGAAAACCTTTTCCAGAAAATATTTTCCATCATACCAAACACACCCTTACTGTTTCCAAGAAGTTGATCAACTAGGGCTCCCAAGGGAAAATTCTCTCCATAACTCTTGATATTTCAGGCATGTTACTCTTTCCCAACTATTACTTTGTAAAAGCATATGTTTTAAATAGTTATCAGTTTTGTTTTATGTTGGTTTTGGAACATAGATTAAGGGTTTTGAATGTTTGTTTTGAAATATGTTTCCCATGGTTTACATTTTATTTTTTATGGGGAAAAGACATCGTTTCCACCCTAAACTATACTCGAAAAGTCTAAGACACACCTAAATTATTGGAGTGACCTAATACACACCTAAACTAGTTAAAGGTGAAATTTTTTACCCCCTAAATCTGACGTGGAAAAAACATAATTATTTAAATTTAAAAAGGCGCGTATAAATAAAAAAATAATGAAAAAAATAATTAAAAATTCCCCTCCCCCACCCCCAAACATCTTCTTCTTCATCACCCCCAAACATTTTCTTCATCACCCCCACCCCTAAACTCCAACCCCACCCCAACCAACACATCTTCTTCATCACTCACCACCCCCAAACTCCAACCCCACCCCCAAATAATGGGATTTTTTCACACCCTGATCCGCCCACCCAATCAAATCAATGTCAATTTCACCTATAACCACCAATTTTTCCCACAATACCATTGATTAGTCATCTAATCCGTCACCATTATTGTTTTAGCTAATAAATTTTTAATATTTTTTATAGTGTTATTCCAAATCACTAATTTCAAACTAAGCTTAAACGGGTTCGTCGGAATCCAATGACTCGTGGTATTTTTTAGAGCTTTTTATCATCTCCATTAGCATCAGCAAACTAAATGGACCTATAGCCCATGCTTTCTTCTCATCGAATTATTTCTCCATTAAATCAAGATACAAACTTTCAATCACTTTAGATGAATTGAAAAGTTTGCAACTGATTTTTTTAACAAAGGACACAACTTGTTTCTTCAAATAGTCTCAAACTCATCAGAAGAAAATCTTTAATTAATGGAATATCCTCATAATTCTTAGTTCCAGGTAAATCAAGTTTTCCTTCAATTTCCCAAAAGTATGAATATGTTGAAACTTCCCAAAACTCAATTCAAGAAAAAAAAATTTAAACATGGTTTCTGGGCTTGAGAGCTTTAATAACCCGAAGTTGATATGGATTGATGGACCATATGAAAGGTAAAAGAGGAGTGCAAAGTTGCATTAGTAGTCCAGTAGGCTATTTGCAAAGGAAACACAATCTTAGATTTGTAGTGAAGAAAAAGAAAAAAAAACGAACAATGAAGGTTTTGGACAACAATGGAGATTTTGGATATTGAAGAAAAAGAAAAAAAATTGACCTCATAACAATGGAGGTTTTGGACAACAATGGATATTCTGGATATTGAAGAAGAAAGAAAAAGAATTTAAATTAAAAAGAAAAAAGAAAAATTTGTGAAAATAATAAATTTATTATCTTTTTTGTACCATGCTGATGTGGTGCTGATGTGGCAGGCGCGTGTACAACACCACACTACGTGCAAGTGGTATAATGCCTGACAGGGTGTAAAAAGTATCACTTTTTTATAGTTTAGGTGTGTAATAGGTCACTTGTATAGTTTAGGTGTAAACTAGACTTTTTGTGTATAGTTTAGGATGGAAACAATGACTTTTCCCCTTTTTATGCTTTATTTATGGGTATGGTGAATAAACTAAGGGATTATGATTTCTCCCAATTTATGGGTAAAACAATTAAAGTGGTAATGATCTCAACCCCATATTGTGAAACTGGTTTTGAATATGAAAAGTATATACATTGAACTATTCTTGAATTATTGTATCATATTAAAAGCTAATGAAGCAAAATGGTTTTGAATTGAACTAAGGGTGTTGTGACTTTCCCCAAGAATGATGATTGGTTTTGCATATTGATGCTACCTTACAAGTGCAGTTGGTACGACAATCCAACAATGTATGCCTAAATGTGTATTATCGTTCAATGAATAGGAATGTATGATAAATATTTTAATGGGGCTTAAAGAAGGTTATGTAGTTGGGCCATGAAAATGGCAGTCCCAAGGGACAAATATTGGAAATTGTGTTTGCCGGCATGGAGGTCTAAAGGGCTTGGGGTTCAAGTCCCTTTTCTTATGACATGGTGGTTTGAGTCCACCTGACTATATGATTGGGAGGTTCGATTCCCCCCATATTACATTACATGATCAAGTGGTTAAGTCACATTTAGTATATCATAGGGACTTTCAACTCCCACATGCATATATGTGAGATTATTCTCCAGTTTGTACGACTATACACACGGGGGACCGACCAGGAGAGCTAGGGCCCATAGAGCCTATTGTTACTGTTATATGATAGTTAAGCTACATAATCCAGTCTAAGGTTTTAAAGTGCATACTAAGCCTTATTTCTAATCCGAACATTTTATAAAAGTGTGTGTGTGTGTGTATATATATATATATATATATATATATGCATACATATATGTGAACATGTACATTGAGTTGAACTGGATTTTTTTATTTGTCATTACTTTATCCTTATCCCTAGGTGACATGCTAGAACTTATCCCACTAACCATCTTTGAATGTTGCATCCCTACGCGATATAGGGTCTGAAGGCAATCCTATTTTTCCTGCACAGTGTTAGATGGATCGAATCAGTTTATCAGTCGTTTGCAGTGAAGTGTTGAGCTTTCATTCTTCATAAGACTTGATCATTCCATTAGTTTCCTCTCATAAACTAGAATTTAAGAGTTCACATTAACATTGTCATTATCATTATTAGGGTCAGGGCATATCCCGATGTTGGATACTTTTTAATTAGTAGAGGATTTGTGTATATTACTATGGATTGGGTATTGATGTTTACATTCTTTGATGTCTTTGAGTTTAATACTTTCCTATTATGTCATATGTTTTGAATTCAGTCGCTTCTAGGTGTTATATTTTGTGTTGTCTAGGCAAAGGGGGTGGTCTTTCATCCTCGGTGGACTTAGGATACCCATCACAGCTAGGACCTGGTTCAGGTTATGAAAAAGATTGTATCAGAGCCTATGTTTTGTATCATGGAGTTTTTATAAAGTCATGTCAAGTATATTCTCTTTTGTGGGTGCATAGTATGCCACACTTATAAGAGAGAGGTTACGAGACATTTAGGAATATTTCCCTTTCTTTTTGTTCTAGTTTGGGCTATTGGGTCTAAGGTCTTAAATATCCTCTAATATCTGTGTTTTCATATTCTAGATCATGCCTCCTAGAAGATTGGATGCACATGGAAACTCTTTTGTCCCATCTGAGGACAATATTGATGAAGCTTTTTCTACTTATGGAGTTCAGACCCAGTCTAGGGCTCTAGTACCTAATTTTACTACCCCTCATAGAGTTTCATTGGTACCTACCAGTCCTTCGTGAGCCCTTTGGGTTGATTGTAATTATGCCCTACCGCCCCAAAGGGATATTTATAATGTTAAGTTTCGCTAATCTATTTATCTGTTGAGCTAGTTGGTGATATCTAAGTCATGTCAGTCGAGTCCTACTGGTACTGATATGAGTTTTTCTGAGGTTACTTGAGTCGGGAAGTTTATGAGGTTCAATCCTCTGACCTTTATTGGTCTAAGGTTGATAAGGATCCTAAAGGATTCATAAATGAACTGGAGAAGATATTTCTAGTTATGCGTGTTTCTGACTCTAAGTATGTGGAATTTTTTACACATCAGCTGAAGGATATGGCATATCAGTGGTATGAGAAATGGGATCATTCAAAAGGTGACGATGCCGTGGTAGCCTTGTAGGATGATTTCTCTAGTGCCTTCCTTGACCATTTTTTTCCTCAGGAGCTGAGGAAAGCAAAGTTTGAGGAGTTCCTAAATTTGAGTTAAGGCAAGATGACTGTTAAGGAGTACATCTTGAAGTTTTACCAATTGATCCATTATTCTCCTGAGCTAGTGTCTTCCATGAGAGCGAGGATGAGGAAGTTTGCTTCTAGGTTGTCCCTTGACTTGGTGTTGGAATGCAAGGACACCTTGTTGAACAATGAAATGGATATTTCTAGGTTGGTGATGTACACGTAATAGGTGTAGGATGAGAAGAAGAAGTAAGCATAAATTAGGGAGAGGTCGAGTAAGAATTTTTAGTACTTAGAATAGGGTGGAGGTTAGAAAAATAGTGGTGGTGATGGTAGGTAGTGGTCTAAGAAGAAGATCCATGAAATTTCGCTTCTAATTCTACGGCTAGTGCTCTATATCCTAAGTTATTTGGTGACCGCCATCTTAAGAGAAATAGTGGATTTAGGGCACAGGGTGCCCAGTTTCAAGCTAGTAGAGATTAGTCAGCCCCATTTTATCCCCCTTGCTATTTCTATGGGTAGGTGCATCATGATTTTGTAAGGAGGGGAGGAAAAAGTTCTTTATGTATGGTCAGTTGGGCCAGCTACTGCGGGATTGTCCATTAGCCAAGGTTTCTATTGGGGCTAATAAGTATTTGGTTGCCACATCTTAAGCTCCTTCACCAAAGGGTGCTACTTCTGTCTCTGACACTAGATAGAATTGCCTTTATTCTCTTGACACTTTCTAGGAATCTGAGGTATCTCAGATATTGCCACTGGCATGTTCTAACTCTTTTCTCGTGATGTGTATTGTCTGCTTGATCTGGGTCTATCCTTTTTTATGTGACCTCTTATGTGTCTATTTCTTTTGGTTTTTTTCTTGAGTGTATTCCAGGTCCCTTTTCTTTGTCTACCATAGTGGGTGACTCTATTGTCTCTAAAAGAAACTATAGGGGTTGTACTGTATTCATCCATGGTAGGGAGATGTTAGTGGATCTAATAGAGTTGTATATATTAGACTTTGGTGTGATTTTGGGGATGGATTGATTGCACTCATGCAATGCTTCTCTTGATTGTAGGACCCAAAATGGTCAGTTTCCAATTCCTAAATGAACTGGTGATTGAGTGGAATTATAGTTCCTTAGTTCCTAAGGGAAAGTTCATTTCTTATCTTAGAGCACAGAAGTTGATTTCCAAGGGGTATCTTTATCATTTGGTCCAAGTTAAAAATTCTATTTCAAAGTATCCTTCATCGCAATTAGTCCCTGTGGTCTTTTAGTTTTTAAAGTGTTCCCCGATGATCTTCTAGCTATTTTTCCTAATAGAGAGAATGATTTTGGGATTGATAATCTTTCAACACTCATTCTATCTCTATCTCTCCCTATAGAATGGCTCCAACTAAGTTGAAAAAACTTAAGGAGTAGTTAAAAGACCTTTTTGATAAGGAATTTATTCGTACAAGTGTTTCTCCATAGGGTTCCCCATTATTCTTCGTGCGTAAGAAGGATGGGTCCCTTTGAATATGCATAGATTACCGCAAGTTGAATAAAGTGATAGTGAAGAATAAGTATTCTCTTTCTAGGATTGATGATGTATTTGATTAGTTTCAGGGTGCTAAGTACTTCTCTAAGATTAGCCTTTGGACGGGTTATCATCAGTTGAAGATTACAGAGGTGGATATCCCAAAGAATGCTTTCCAAACCTGGTATGGTCATTTTAAGTTTTTGGTGATGTCCTTCGGTTTGACTAATGTGCGTACGACATTTAAGGATCTTATTAATTGAGTATTTTTTTTAGTTTCTGGACTTGTTCGTCAATATGTTCATTGATGATATTCTGGTATACTCAAAAAGTGATGCAGATCATGTCGATCACTTTTGTATAATGTTGCAAACACTTAAGAATCAACGGTTGTATACTATATTCTCAAACTGTAAGTTCTAGTTGAATGTTGTTACTTTTCTGGTTCATGTTGTTTCTTGTGAAGGGATCATGGTGGATCCACAGAAAGTTAAGACGGTTAAGAAGTGGCCTACACCCAGGACTCCAACTAAAATTCAGAGCTTCTTAGGTTTAGCCAGATATTATAGAAGGTTTGTGGAAATTTTCTCTTCTATTGCGGACCTATTGATTAAGTTGACTTATAAAAAGGTGAAGTTTCTATGGTCTGATTCTTGTGAGGGTAGTTTTGAGATGCTAAAGGATAAGTAGACTTCAACTCCAGTTTTAACTCTACCCGAGGGTACTAATGGCTTTGTTTTTTATTATGATGTGTCCCATATGGGACTGGTTTGTGGTGATGAAGCATGGTAGGGTTGTATCCTATGCTTCTAGACAGTTAAAAGTTCATGAGAAGAATTACCAGATGCATGACTTAGAATTGTTGGTTGTGGACTTTGCATTGAAGATTTGATGCCATTATTTGTATGGGGTTTAGGTTAACATTTATTCTGACATAAGAGCTTGTAGTATATGTTCACCCAGAAGGAGTTGAATATCAGGCAAAGGAGATATCTTGAGTTGCTAAAGGACTATGATAAGATTTTTCACAATTATCCAGATAAAGATAACGTGGTTGTTGATGCTCTTAGCAGGTTATCTAGTGGTAGTTTATCTCAAGTGAAGGAGGAAAAGTACGAATTGATGAAGAAAATTCACTGGTTAGATAATCTTTTATTCTGTCTCTTAGACTCTTAGGATGGAGGTATGTTAGTGAAAGGGGTGGTGAAGTCATCCCTTAGTGGTTAGGTGAAATAGAAATAGGTTTTGGACCCTACCTTGATACGGATTAAGGGTGATATGGGCCAGTAGAAAGTGATGGTTTTTGAGACTGGTGGCTATGGTATCTTGATTTATCGAGATAGGTTATGTGTGCTCGATGTTGATAAACTGCAAAAGAGAATCTTGGATGAGGCTCATGAGTCGAGGTAGAATGTTCATCCTAGTTTGAAAAAGATGTACTATGATTTGAAAGAGATCTATTGGTGGAACAACACGAAGCGGGATGCGGAAAATTTTGTGGCCAAATTTATGGTTTGTCATCTAGTGAAGGTGGATCACTTGAGACCTGGTGGGTTATGTCAAGAGATTGAGTTGCCCGAGTGGAAGTGGGAAGTGATTAATATGGATTTCATTACTAGTCTTCTGCAGTCACACCATTAGTTTTATTTGATTTGGGTCATCATGGACAGGATGACTAAGTCTGCTCATTTTCTACCTGTAAGGACTAATTACTCTGCTGAGGATCATGAGAACTTGTTCATTCACGAAATAGTCAAGTTGATGGTGTGCCTATTTCTATTATATCTAATCATGGTACTCAGTTCTCCTTATAATTTTGGCATTATTTCTAGAGATGTCTGGGAACTAAAGTGAACCTTAGCACCACTTTCCACACTCATATGGATGGAAAAGCAGAGAAGACCATTCAGACTTTGGAAGATATTCTAAAGTGTTCTATGTTTGACTTTAGTAGTAGTTTGGTTGATCATTTTGCCCTCATAGTATTTGCATATAATAATAGCTATCACACAATTATTGAGGTGGCTCCTTTTGAGGCTTTTCGTAACAAGAGGTGTAGGTATCCTATTGGGTGGTTTGAGGTTGGCGAGAATAGATAATATGGTCCTGACTTGGTTCACCAAGCCATGGAGAAGGTGAATGTTATTCGGGACAGGATTAAGACTGCCCAGAGTTTCCAAAGTTCCTATACGGATATAAGGAGAAGGCACTTGGAATTTGAGGTAGATGATTTGGTATTCTTGAAGGTGTCTCGCATGAAGGGAGTGATGTAGTTCGGAAGGAAGGGAAAGCTCTATTCCCGTTATGTTGGTCCATATCAAATTTTGATGCGAGTGGGCATTGTAGATAATGAGTTGGATTTGCCTCCGATCTTGGGTTCCATTCATTTGGTCTTTCATGTTTCGATGTTAAAGAAGTGTGTGGGTGATCCTTCCTTGATAGTTCTTTTGGAGAGTGTTAGTATTTTGGATTCCTTGTCTTATGAGGAAGTCCCAGTTGAGATTTTGGATTGGCAAATCCATCGACTACGTACAAAAGATGTCGCTTCGGAAAAGGTTCTTTAGAGGAATCATAAAGTTGAAGTAGCTTCTTGGGAAGATGAAGAGGACATGAAGTCCAAATGCCCATTCTTGTTCCCCGTTCCGGATACTCGTACATAAGGTGTGTGTTAATGTCATGACCCAAATCAGGGCCTGGTTGTGACAAGTATCTCAAGTCCCGCATGGACCGGAGATCACCCCCTTCACCTAACAAAACAAAACACACCATGCCTCAAGGTTCGCTGAATTTCGAACATAAAACAAGATAATAGATTTTAAATTTAAATACATTATAATAAGTCTATAACCAAAACCAGCCATCCACACTCAAGCAACAAACCAATGTCAGTATCGATGCCAATACCAATACCAATACCAATACCAATACCAATACCAATACCAATACCAATACCAATACCAATACCAATACCAATACCAATACCAATACCAATACCAATACCAATACCAATACCAATACCAATACCAATACCAATACCAATACCAATACCAATACCAATACCAATACTAATACAAATACAAATACCAATACCAATACCAATACTAGTACCAATACCAACACCACCTATGCCAACAGTAGTTCGACAAAGCCTCTAATCAAAACCAAAGAATATCTAGTCGGGACATACCCCTGATAATAGACAAAACCAAGACAAAAGGAATAGTAAAGTCAAAGAAATCCATAGCATTAAATGGAGTCCTCCGAAGTATGGAAGCTTACCACTTCAGCCTGACTCAAAATTTTTCCCCGAATCACCTAGTCACTGAGCATAAAGTGTGTTAGTCTGACCAATTCCTGCATCGTATGGGGATACAGCGTCCGAAGACGGTTTGTAGGATGAACTCTATCATGTAACTCAAGGATAAAGATAAAATAATGATATGATCAATAGTTTAAAATCATTCAAATGCCAATGCACGTAATAAAATGCATATAACTAAATATATATTGGCATGCCTCGAACTTTGGGCCATGTCGTATGGGTACCTCAAGCACACATGTACCGGAGGTCGCCCCGTAACCCAACCTAAACACCTCATCATATCATAGGGTCGAAGGAACTCCAATTCAGAATAGATCGCGGATTAATATCTTAAGTCAACATTATATTCATAATAATAATAACTACCCCGAAGTTCACAGTTGTTCACAATACCTCTATACAAAATTGAAGTCAATCGGTATATATGTCGAGACAAGCCCCTGACTATAGCCAAACCAAGTCTTAAAGAGACTAAGCCAAAATATAAGGACTAAGAGATGAACGTCTTTCAGATGTAAGGAAGCTCACCCCTTCAAGTCAATGCACAAACCACCTGATCAACTAAGCACTGTGCAAGTAAAGAAAAAGATGATCCGGCCCCTATGTTGCGTGGGGACATAGCGTCTGGATATAGTTAGCGGTTGGAACGCTAGCATGTAACTCTAGGATAAGTGATAAAGTACATCATCAAACAACAATAAATAAAAATATCACATTGTGTCATGTTCAAATACTTAACAATACATATAGATATATCACATGCCAATCAAGGTATCAAAGCTCATCAACATTCTCAAACATTCATCCATTAGGCATCAAATTGGGGGGACTCCACCCCTCCACACATATAGGTTTAATATTTCACACTATTCATAAGACTCTAAACACAGTCACATAAGCTTAAACCAAATGACTTCAATCAGGCTTACTCATTCAATAACCAAGGTCTTTAACCACATACATAATCATTCAAATAAAAGGGCTCTAGCTATACACACATCTAGTTGGACACGGGACCTTAATCACATACCCATACATATAAATGGGCATGGGACTTTGACATAATGCTCCGACATTAGGAAAGGGACTCTAACCTCATGCCGTAATTGGAATTAAACCACAATCCGTTCCATTCGACGAGGTTCTGTAACATCAAGAGATCTCATTAAGCAAGGGACTTTAACCTCAAGAGTTTTCATTAAGCAAGGGACTTTGACCTCTAAGCCTCTTCATAAGGCAAAGGACTTTGAACTCAAACCATTTATAAGGCAAGGGACTTTGATCTCATCCCATCACAACCATCACTAGTTGACATTTGGTACTTTACCCTAGGCCCATGCATCATCGTCCATTTAATACAACATTTTAAGGACTATACCCCTTTTAACCCATTCAACAGTATTCATAACCACGTGATCCTTGTGGGAGCCTTCATTGCTTAACCATTTCAATAGGACAATTCTTTCATTCAAATCATCACACAATTCATTTTATTGTCATCAAGACAGTCACATTTCACTAGCATTCTTATGCCACACTTTAGTTCAATACACCATTCAAGTTCATATTTTATGTTGAGGGACTTCACCCTCTTATTGGTCATAAGATTAACAAGGTTATCATCACACCTTACATGGATTACAATACCTTTAAAAACATCATTATAAATCAATTATACTCATTATACCATTGCTCTAGCTCAATACACTAACAACTTATTACTAGACAACTCACTTAGACATTTTCATAAACACCTTATGTGTGTACCTTCAACAAGGCTATTTTCATTGTAGGTATCATCAAGATTAGGGTTATTCAAGAACCTCATGTTAAAAAACATATAATAAGCACCCATTTATACAATCTACCATCAATAACATGTATCAACACACATATAAGCAAGAATCATCATTATTCATTGTTAGGTAACAAAACCCTTTTCATTTGATTCAAAGCCACCATGTACACTTATGAATCCAAGTGTAAAATACATGGATTTTAGAGATATTTAAAGAGGGGAGGAGATACATGCCTTAAACAAGATGACACACCAACAATCTTGACTCTTCCTTGACACTAGATGAACACCTCCAAACCCTAGCCTTCAGTCTTGCTCCAAGAAGCCTTTAGAGTGTTTTGGAGTGTTTGAGTCTTGTAAATAAAAACTTAGGATTCTATAATGACTTGAATAGTGAGCGGTTTTAGGATTTAAGGAAAGAGAAATCACCAAAAGTTCCTTGGTTAAAAGTTGGAAAGTCCACTCGTGCAGGGGTACAACTCCTCTTTACGGTTCCTATGGCAATCGTGACCTAGGGTAGAAGTTGTACCCTAACTCATAACCTAGGCTTATCCTAGGTCAACCACACTAATTTTAGTATGAGAGGTCCCCATTTATTCATAACCAAAGGTATAACCCACCCTTCAATCGTAAGCTTCACTCATGACCAAAACAGTTTACTTAGTTTTGAGACTTTATTCTATACAGTTGAGTTGAATACGACTCATATGCATTGGTTACGACTAAGGGATGACCTTTTCATTTATAAGGCATTGTGCTACATTAACATGCTGATCAAGGTACGAAATAAGAGGTGGAGAAGTGTATGAATCGTGACGAAGGGTACGACTCATGCTCCAAGTCATACCCAACTCAGAGACACCAAAAGTTGTTTCTCAATGGCTCAAAGTCTAGGTGTTTCAATTCTCCCCACTATGGATCATTCATCCATGAATGAAGGGTAAGTCAAGCATTTACACAAGTTAACACTTCAACATGCATCAAGAAACCTTCACAAAAGTTAGAAACAGGAACACAACAAAGATACAACACAACGTATACTATGATCATCATCGACTAACCACTTCATTTTATTGGTCTTGGGACTCCAACCCATTACTTACCCAATACTTACCCATTTCACTACATAGGGACTCAAACCCATAAACTCATAAAAGATATAGAGAAACTCAAAGCATTGGGGACTTTACCCCTTCATCTACCAAAAACATAAATCAACTCAACGTACTAGAGACTTAAGCTCATCATAACACAACACACACGATTTCAAAGCAATAGGGTCTTAAACACATGGTCCAACAAGACACAATTCAATTCACACATTGGGAAATTTAATCCATTGTCAAATAAATACATAAATAAGTTCAAAGCTTGGGGACTTCAACCATCGCCTACAAAGATATACATCAAGGAGATTAACACATACCTCTATCACAAGCTTTCAAAATGGAAAATAAATGTGGATACTTGGACTTCATGTCCTCTTTCACCTCACAAGTAGCTTCCTCGGACTTTTGGTTCCTCCAAAGAACCTTCACTGAAGCCACGGATTTTGTTCACAACCGGGGAACTTGTTGATCCAAGATCCTCATCGGAATCTCCTCATATGATAAAGATCTCGAGAACCAACATCGTTCGAGGGAACAACTAAGGAAGGGTCACTCACATATTTCTGGAACATAGACACATGGAAAGATGGGTGAATGGAGTCCATGCTAGGAGAAACTACAACTCGTAGGCAACATTTCCAACCATCCTCACAATCAAGTAGAGAAGAACATAGCGAGGACTAAGCTTCCCCTTTTATCAAACCACATCACTACCTTTATGGGAGACACCGCCCATATTAAACTTTAAGTCCCTATGCCTCACATCCATATAGGATTTTTGGTGACTTCGATCGGTTTTCAATCTATTACGAATCACCTTCACCTTTACTAAGGCTTGGTGAACTAAATGAGCCCCAAGGAACTTACCCTCGCCAACTTCGTACCACCCGATAGGAGATCGACATCTCCTACCATATAATGCCTCAAAAGGTGTCATGCCAATTCTAGAGTGGTAGCTATTATTATAGGTAAATTTAATCAAAGACAAGTGGTCAAACCAACTACCACCATAATCTATTACATAAGTCCGCAACATATCCTCCAAGGTTGGATAGTTATTTTCTTTTGCCCATCCATTTGTGGGTGTAAAGTGGTACTAAGGCATACTCTAGTACCTAAACTCTTTTGGAACGACTCCCAAAAGTGGGATGAAAATGGAGGACCATGATCCGAGATAACAGACACCGGAGTACCGTGCAACTTCACGATCTCCAAAAGATACAACATAGTATAATCCTCTATTGAGAAATTTGTACTAACGGGTAAGAAATGGGGGCGGACTTGGTCATTCTATCCATAACGACCCAAATAAAATCACATTGATTCTGGGATCTAGGAAGACCAGTAAAAAATTCCATATTAATTGCCTCCTACATCCACTCGGTCAACACAATCTCTTAGTATAGGCCATGTATGAGCCTTGGCCATGACCCTTTCCCTTAATGTATGAGCCTTGGCCATGACCCTTTCCCTCAATCCATCGACGTCGGGAACACATAGCCTACCTTGGTATCTTAAGACACCATTACCCCAAATCACAAAGTATGTAACCTTGTGTTGACCCACATTACTCTTGATCTTCATCAAGCTGGGGTCCAAAACTTGCTTTTATTTTATCTCAACCACAAAAGACAATTGAGATACCGGATGCACAAATATACCACAATCCTCGGAGTCCGCAAGTCAAACTCCAAGATTTGCAAAATGGTGAATATCCTTTACCAATTCCCACTTATCCTCATCAACATGGGCCAAACTCCCCATAGACAACTACTAAGAGCATCGTCGACTATATTCGTCTTACCGAGATGCTAATGAAGACTCAAATCATAGTCTTTCAATAGCTCGAGCCACCGCTTTTTCCAAAAATTCAACTCCTTTTTGGTAAACACATATTGAAGACTCTTATGATCGGAAAATATCAACATGGACACCTTAGAGATAGTATCGCCAAATTTTCAAAGAAAAGACCACAGCCAGTAACTCTAAATCATGACTAGGGTAGTTCTTCTAATGAACTTTCAATTACCTAGAAGAATAGGCCACCACCCTACCATATTGCATCAACATTCAACCAAGACCGACTTGAGAAGCATCATAATAAACAACAAAACCATCACTACCCTTGAGTGAGGTTAAAATTAGAGCCAAAGTTAATTTATCTTTCAACTTCTAAAAACTACCCTCACACGCATCAGACCATAAGAACTTGACCTTGTTTAGGGTTAATTTGGTCAGCGGGGCAGCTATAGTGGAAAAGCTCTCCACAAACCTTCTATAATAAATAGCTAGACCTAAGAAGCTTCAAATATCAGTTGGAGTCATAGGTCTAGGCTACTTCTTAACAGCCACAATCTTTTGGGGATCCACCATGATCCATTCACTAGAAATGACATGACCAAGAAAAGCCACAGCTTCCAACCAAAACTCACACTTGGAAAACATGGCATATAAACGATGATCCTTCAAGGTTTGCAACATGTCACGAAGGTGATCTACATGATCTGCCTCACTCTTAGAGTATACTAAGATATCATCAATGAAGAAAATAACAAGCATGTCCAAGAACGGATGGAAGACCTTATTCATCAACACCATGAATAGCGCTGGGGTGTTGGTCATCCCAAAGGACATGACAAGAAACTCATAGTAACCATACCAGGTTCGAAAAAAAGACTTAGGGATATCTGCATCCCTAATATTAAGTTGATGATAACCCGATCTAAGATAAATCTTAGAGAAACACTTCGCACCCTGAAGTTGATCAAACAGACTATCGATCCTAGGAAGGAGATATTCTTTATGGTAACATTGTTCAACTGATGATAATCAATGCACATACGAAGGGAAACATCCTTCTTGTACACAAACAATACGGGGGCACCCCTAGGATACATACTAGGCCGGATAAAACCCTTATCTAAGAGGTCTCTCAATAGCTCCTTAAGTTCTTTCAAATCCGCCGAAGCCATTCTATAAGGATGGATAAAGATCGAACAAGCCAAGGAGAACGAACTCAAACACCCCACTTCTTTCGTGGCTACTTGCCACCACCACCACCACTACTCTCGAAAGGCCAAAACTTCCTTCCTTGTTTCTCACAAAGATCAACCTACTTTTTCTTCCCATTTTCTACATATTGCATATACACAATCAATCTAGAGATATCCATGTTCTCAATCAACAAGGCCTACTTGCTTTCAATATCTAACTCACGGGATAATCTCGAGAAAAACTTATGCATTCTAGCCCTCATGCTAGAAACCATTTTGAGAGCATACCTTGACAATTAATGGAATTTCAATGCATACTCTTGAATGTACATACTCCCTTGCTTTAAGTTCATAAACTATTCTACATTTACCTCCTTCAACTCTTGAGGAAAGAACCGGTCAAAGAAAGCCTCAAAGAGATCCACCCAAGAAACTGACTAGTATCAATACCCCTAGACAACTCCCACCCTTCGTACCACTGGTACACTACATCTTTCAGCTGGTAGAAATTAAGCTCAACTCTCTCATTTTCCATAGCATGCATGATTTGAATAATCTTTTCTATTTAATCAACGTAGCCTTGAATATCTTCTTCAACCTTCGTATTGGAAAACATAGGAGGTCTCAAAATCATAAATTGGCCAATTATTATGGCCTCAGAAGAAATGGTAGTTGGAGCACCACACCCCGCTAGACAGGCTATCAATTGAGTGTAGAGGTTGATGAAGCAATGAAACTCTGCATTATCAGTATCCCTTTAAGGGGATGATTCAGGGTTGGTGGGTGGAACCTTATGAGGTTGGCCAGATGCCACATCCCTAGCTCGAGACTGAACTCCAAAAGTATGATGAGCTTCATCCATAAGACCATTAGTAGTTTTCACCTGAGTTTCAGATCTCCTTTGAGGCATGATCAGAAAATAGAAATAGAATCAGAGAAATCCAATACCTTAGACTTTAAAGCTTGGGATTGAAATACAAGAAAGGGAAACATTTCCTAAGATGCCTCGTAGCTCTTCTTTTTTAAGTGTGGTGAGCTTCACACCCATAAAAGAGACTCTACTCGACATGACGTTATGAACACCCAACTATCAATGAACCTAGGCTCTGATATCAACTTGACATGCCCCAAACTTTAGACTATGTCGTTTGGGCACCTCAAGCACACATCTACCGTAGGTCACCCCGTAACCCAACCTAAATACCTCATCATATCATAGAAGTTGAAGGAACTCTAATTCACAAGTTAAGATCATGGAATAATATCATAAGTCAACATTAGATTTATAATAATAATAACTACGCCCAATTTCACGGTTGTTCACAATACCTCTATACAAAAACATAGTCAATAGGTATATATGTCGAGACAAGCCCCCAACTATAGACAAACCAAGTCATAAAGAGACTAATCCTAAATATAAGGACTAAGAGATGAACATATTCTAGATGTAAGGAAGCTATCCCATTCATGTCAATACACAAACTGCCTGATCATCAAATTACTATGCAGGTAAACAAGAAGATGCTCCAGCCCCTATGTCGCGTGGGGACGTAGCGTCCGGGGAAGGTTAGTGGATGGAATGCTAGCATGTAACTCTAGGATAAATAATAAAGCGCATCCTCATATAATAGAAAATAAATATATCACACTGCATCACGTTCATATACTTAACCATACATATAGATATATCACATGCCAATCAAGGTATCAAAGCTCATTAATAGTCTCGAACATTCATTCATTAGGCATGAAATGGGGGGACTCTAACCCTTCACACTTATAGGTTCAACATTTCACACTGTGCATAGGACTCTAACAACAGTCACATACACTTAAACCAAAGGACTTCAACCATGCTTACTCATTCATTAACGAAGGACTTTAACCACATGCACAATCATTCAAAGAAAAGGGCTCTTGCCATACACACATCCAATTAGACATGGGACCTCAATCACATGTTCACGTATTCAAATGGTCATGGGAATTTGACATCATGCTCCCACATTAGGCAAGGGACTCCAACCTTATACCATACTTGAACTTTAACCACAAGCCATACCATTCAGTGAGGTTTTCTAACCTCAAGTTATCTTTTTAAGAAAAGGAATTTAACCTCGAGAGTGTTTATTGGGCAAGGGACTTTGAACTCCAAGCCTCTTCATAAGGCAAGGGACTTTGAACTCAAGACATTTATAAGGCAAAGTACTTTAACCGTAAGCCATCACAACCATCTTTCGTTGACAATTGGTACTTTACCTTATGCCCATGCATCATCATCCATTTAATACACCATTTTAAAGACTTTATCCATTTTAACCTATTCAGCATTATTCATACATTTTGGGAGCCTTTATTGCTCAACCATTTCAATAGATCAATGCCTTAATTCAAATTATCACACAATTAATTTAATGGTCATCAATACCCTCACAAGTAATTCATATTTTACTAGCATTCCTATGCCACAATTTAGTCTAATACACCATTCAATTTCATATTTCATGTTGAGGGACTTCACCATCTTCTTGGTCATTAGCTTAAAAAGGTTATCATCACACCTTAAATGGCTTATAATAAGATTAAAAATATCATTATCAATCATAAATAATCATTAGACCATTTCTCTAGCTCAGTACACCAACAACATATTACTAAATAACTCACTTACACATTTTCACTAACACCTTATGTGTGTACCTTCACAAGGCTATTTTCATGGTAGGTATTATCAAGATTAGGATTACTCAAGACCATCTTGTTAAACAATATATAATAATCACACACGTATACAATCTACCATAAATAATATGTATCAACACACCTATAAGCCAGAATCATCATTATTCATTGTTAGGTAACAAAACCCTTTTCATTTGATTCAAAAGCACCATGTAAACTTATTAATTGAAGTATGAAATACATGGGTTTTATAGAAATTTAAAGAAGGGAAGATATACATGCCTTAAACAAGATGACACAACAATAATATTGACTATTCCTTGACACTAGATGAACACCTACAAACCCTAGCCTCCAATCTTTCTCAAAGAAGCCTTTAAAGTGTTTCGGAGTGTTTGAGTCTCGTAAATGAAGACTTATGAGGATAAAATATCTAACATAATGAGAGGTTTTAGGATTTAAGGCAAGGTAAATAAGAAAAATATCCTTGGTTAAAATCTAGAAAGTCCACCATGCAGGGGTACGGCTCCTCTTTATGATTCCTATGGCAATTGTGACCTATGGTATGAGTGGTACCCTAACTCGTACCCTAGGCTTCTCCTAGGTCAACTATATTACTGTGGGTACGAGAGGGAATCATTGAATCATAATCAAATGTTTTAACTCACCCTCCAATTATAAGCTTCACTCATCACCAAAACTGTCTACTTGGTTTTAAGACATTACTCTACACGGTTAAGTAGTACACGACTCGTATGCATTGGTTATGACTAAGGGATGTCCTTTTCATATATAAGGCAGTGTGCTACCTGAACATGCTACTCAACGTACCAAAGGTGAGGGGGATAAGGGTAGAAATTATGACCAAGGGTACTACTCAAGATCCAAGTCATACCTAACTCAGAGACACCAAAAGTTGTCTTTTCTCAATGGCTCATAGTCTAGTTATTTCATATCTATCACATGCCAAGATAGGGGACAAGGCTTAACATGATTTTCAAAACCATAGCCTGGATTGTGTAGCTCAATCGTTATATAATAGTATCTAGGGGCTATATGGGCCACAACTCTCACCCCTGGTCATGCCCCAGTGCGTGTAGGTGCACAAACTGAAGAATAATCTCATATATATGCACATGGGGGACTCAAACCCTCCAATATATACCAAGGTGACTTATGCACCCAATTACATAATGATTTACGAGAAACTCAAACCTCCCTAGTAGCTTTGACCCCCACATCTACAAATGTCATTTCCAATATCGGTCACTCAAACCTCCACTTTCATGATTCAGCTACGCAACCCTTATTAGAGCTTAATTAAAACATGTGTAACACATTCCCCATTCATTTAAACACATTCCACATTAAGGAATACACTATTTGTATAATCATACCAACTACACTTGCAAGGTAACAACAACATGCCTAAACAATTCCCATTAACTTGGACAGAACAACTTCTTTTGTTTATTAATACACATTGGGGAACACCGACTCCCTTTATTCATTAAATCACATGATTGTATTTCAAATAACTCTTTATATTATGCAATAGTTCAAGACATATTCATCGTTACAAATTCCCAAAGTTCTCATAATTACAACTAATTTCACATTATGGGGTTGGGGTTATAACCACTTCAAAAGTCACAAGTTTGGGGAAATCATAATTCCCTAGTTCATTCACGACACCCATGCACCCAGAATCTCCAAACCATATTAAAAGCATGAAAATTATGAACATTGTTCAATTCATTACATTCAAAACCCCCAACCTTTTTTTAAAAAAATAAAACAACAATCTTATGAACAATACTTTAAATCGTAAGCCTTAGAAAAAATAACAATGAGGGATGAGTAACATGCCTGAAATAGTAAGATGTACGGAGAGAAATCACCCTTGAGAGACCTAATTGATCAACCTTTTGAAACCCTAGCCTTAACTTGAACAAAGAGTTTGAGAGATAATTTAGGAGTGTTTTATTAGGAATCATAGGATAATGAAGTCCCATGGAAAGCTTTAAGTCATAGGGTCCAAGGGGTTAAATTGGGAAATGTACAGAGTGCCCAAAACTTAAAAGATTAAAAAGTTTTGCCTCGACCATGAGTCGACCCCTTGACTCGTAACCACACCATATGACTCATCACCATGAGTCATAACCAAGATAGTAACTAGGACCCAAATACACTGTCAACCTTACAACTCGACCAACCCATTCGTAATGAGACTCTACAACTTGTAGAATCCAATCGCAGTCAACACAGAACAAAATTTGGGACTTACATTGGACACCCTACAATTTCTCCGAATGACTCGTGACATATCATTATGGGTCTTAGTGATCCACTCTTAATCAGAGCAGAATCAAGCCTGAAACTTACTGGTTTGGTTATGACTCATCCCAATGAGTTGTAAAGACACCCTACAACTCCGGGGAAAGAGTCGAAACCAAGGCAGTGAGACCAAAGCTCAGGGTGTTTCAATTCTCCCCCACTTGGATCATTCATCTTTGTAATGCCCCGAGTTTATACCCCAGACGCTACATGGTGCTCATATTCCCGAGGGACCACAAGCCAACCCATGACTAGTATCTGCTGCAATAACTGAAGAATATTGTCTTATACAGAAATTAGGCAGAAACATTCCATAAGGTTCAAAATTGTAAATAAATATTGAGTACTAAAAACTGAATACTGATACACCTGTCTGAAATACTCTAGTCTAATAAGCCTCTACTGTCTGAATAAGGGATTGATGGGACAAACCCCCAACTAACCTCGACTACTAAAAACTGATAATCTGATATACTAAAGTAATAATCATGTCCTCGAACTATGAGGACTCACCACTAATCTTTTACTGATAGATCGGGATGCTAAGTATGATCGAGAGCTCGTGCATCTAAACCTATGATATAAGACATCATAGCACAAAAAAAGGTATGCGTCAGTACTTTGAATGTACTAGTATGCTAAGTGAGGTAGGCTGAGATGCATGGGTTCATATGCATGAACAATATTGACTGAATAACGTGAGTATGACTAAATAAAAGTACATGTATAAATACATAAACTGTAACTGAGGTCATTATAACACAGGATACTGAGTTCTGAATTTCTAATTTATGGATATCAGAGTTTACTACTACAATATTACTATTAACTCGGTAACTACATCTGATAGTCTTTATTTTGTGGAACTATTCTGAGTTTCGTACTGAAATGAGTGACTATGTCTGACAGTCCTAATTTTTGTAGAACTAAACAGAGTTATATGCTGAAGACTAAAACTAAAACTATGAGAGGTAATCATCTAATCGACATGCCCCTTTCTGAATAGATTGGGGTCCAACCTGTAACCCTAGTTAGAAGGGTGGAAGTAATGTGCCACAGGTAAAGACAACTGTGAGTTAACTCTCTCTGACAGGAAGAGCTTTCATTAACCCTCACTGGAAGGAAAACTCGTATGAGATTTATCAACCCTAGTCTGGTAGGAAGATATCTCAACCTATGCTGACTATGTAGTTCTGTAATGCAAGGATTGCTACTAAGGGTCAAACCCTCTGCTGGTAGGAATATCCCCAACCCGTACTACACTCGGTGCTGAATCATACTCCCAACTAAATAGACACTAAACTGATTCCTAGTTCATACTAGGCTTGACTGAACTATCACTGATTATACTATCTAACTGAACTTAACTGAGTTCACTAAGTTTCATTGACTGATGAAATACTACTAAATTCTGTTAACTGACTAAATTTACTGAGGTTTGAACTGAATACTGAACTGGACTGGACTGGACTAATACTGATTCTACAGAGTTTTTTTCCTGAGTTCTGGAACTGACTGAGAGTACTACTGATCATGACATGACTGAAATTATTCTAAACTTACACTGGCTCTAGGTAAACAGCTAAATTGTTGGGTATTAAATACCCCCAGGACTCGATAGCATGAAAAATAAATCATACCATAAACTTGAAAGGCATAACCATATGCACTATACCATAACTCATTCATAGAGACATTCCATCAAATACTTGCATGATATAACTTGCACAAAAGCTAACATGACATGATTGTTTTCCCTTTTTCTTTGTTCTCATGAGCAATGTATCAAACACTTGGAGAACGTAATCTATGCACATGACACTGAACAACACATAGGCATCATAATTCAAATCCCCATTTATAATTTCAATGGTTTAGCATGGATTCACATGATTCTATACATATATCAAATAACTCTACACGACACTTGTAACAAACATGGATTAGAAACCCAATTAATCATTTTAATTATGAATATAATCAAACCCAACATGAAATTCATGAAATCAATACACTTGAAGTTTTAAAAGTAGATTCTTGAAATCCAAGGGTGAAAGGGACCCTTGGATGAACACTTGACATACCTTAAATCTTGAATTTTGAAAGATTGATAGATTTCCTTGGAACTTGGGTTCTTGAATATGATGAACTAGGGTTTGTTCTTGAAAAATTCTAGAGAGAATGAGTAAATTTTGCCTTTTGGATGACTTAATTACATATTTTGGGGGCTAATTTAAGATGGGAAAAGACCCATTCACCCCTCTGAACACAGGTTTTTGATTACTAAAATATGGACTAGCGACGCACAGACCAACGTACCACGTCATTGACATCGACGCGATAGCCAATGCAACGTATCGAGTTTGCGTTGGTTCATTGGAATTTTCACAGGGATCTGGGGAAAACTACCCATCAACACGATGGGCGATGCAGCGCATCGAGATCATGTCAATCTACTGGTTTGAGCTTTCAAATATGTTTCACATGAAGTCTGAAAGATCCAAAACTTGTCTGAGAACACGTACTGGCATTCCTGATCATAATTGAACCTAAAAATCATTACTTTAAGGTCATAAGGTTCGTGAAAAAAGGATCTCCAACTTACGAAGGCTAAAACAACTCTACGTATGAACACTTAGCTTTATTTTTCTCAGTTTAGGACCCCTTACTAGCTTTTACATGACTGAATCAAGCTTAGGATTTTGTGGGGTGTTACAATATCTCCCTCTTTGGAACCTTCTTCCTCGAATGAGACTGACTAAGTTGGGAATACTGATAGACTAAATTTAGATACTGGATATGCACAATTGCAACATGATTTCATAATTGACACTACTAATATGCTGAATTTCATACTGAATATGCATATCTGATGCATGAGTACATGGTTGGGATTGTTGATAAGCTAAGTCTCGTATACTAAATATGCATATCTGATGCATGAATACCTAACTGAATGGACTAATGAATGTATGACTGGATATGCAATGGTAATTGGTACCAAGTTTATAAAGAAAATCTGAGCATGAAACTGAGTAAGTTCAAGGAAAAACTGTTACCTTGGGCTGAGTCTGAGTTTGCAGAGAAGAGGTGAGAATACTTGGTCCACATATCTGCTTCTTCTTCCCAAGTATCTCTCTCAACGGACTGATTTCGCTAAAGAACTTTGACTAGAGGGACCTCTTTGTTCCTTAATCTGTGATTCTAATAATCAAGGATTTCGACTTATATATCCTCATAAGAGGGGATATTCTGAACATCTATACTCCTTACAGGGACTACAACTACTGGGTCACCTATGTATTTCTTTAGCAAGGAGACATGGAACACTGTATAGACTGAAGCTAAGTCTGAAGGCAACTCAATCTCGTAAACTACCTTTCTAAAACGGCTGAGAATTCGGTAAGGACCAACATATCGGGGACTGAGCTTCCCATATTTGCCAAACCTCTTCACTCCTTTCATAGAAGAGATTTTTAAATACACATAATCACCAATCTCGAACTTGAGATCTTTTCTGCGCATATCTGCATATGATTTCTGTCAGATCTGAGTTGTCTTAAGCCTTTCCCTGATCAACTAAACTTTTTCTAAGGTATCAAATACCAAGTTAAGCCCTACTACTATGGCCTTACCCACTTCAAACCAACTAATAGAAGATCAACATCTCCTCCCATAGAGTGCCTTAAACAGAGCCATCTAAATACTGGAATGATAGCTATTGTTATATATGAACTCAATTAAAGGCAAGTGGTCATCCCAACTACCTTTAAAGTCTATCACACATGGACGCAACATATCCTCTAAAGTCTGAATGGTCCTTTCTGGTTGACCATCCGTCTGAGGATAAGAAGTTGTACTAAGGTGGACTTGGGTACCAAGATCCATTTCGAATGCCTTCCAGAAATAAGAGATGAACTACGTACCTTTATCTGAGATTATAAATAATGTAACTCCGTGCAATCTGACCAACTCTCTGACAAAGATTTTGACATAGTCCTCAGCTGAATAAGAGGTATGGACTGGTAGGAAATAAGTTGACTTGGTTATCCTATCTACAATGTCCCAAACTGAATCATGTTGATGAAGAGTACGAGGCAAACCCATCACAAAGCCCATGCTCACCTCTTCCTACTTCTAAGTGGGAATACTGAACTCCTGCATAGAACCACTGGCTTCTGGTGCTTAATCTTAACCTACTGACATGTCGAGCACTTAGCTACAAACTCTGCAATGTCTCTCTTCATCCCACTCCACCAATACATCTCTAGAAAATCACGGTACATCTTAGTGACCCCTAGATGAATAGAGTAATGTGCACCATGCGTTTCTGCAAGAATCTGCTGTCTCAGGTCATCTACACCTGGTAGACATAGTCGACCCTAACAATGAAATACACTATCTCCCCCTTGAGAGAAAACCTCTATCTTCTAATCTCTAACTTATTCTTTCAACTTTACTAGGATGGAATCACTATCCTGCTTTTCCTTTACTTCGGAAACCAAGGATGATTTTGAACTACTCTGCAGCCATAATTTACCTTCTACTGAATCGACTACGCGGACACCTAGTTGGGAAAGCTGATGAACTTTCTGAGATAAATTCTTACCACTATCCACATGAGCAACACTACCCATAGACATCCTACTTAGAGCATCAACCACTATATTGGCTTTACCCAGATGATACAGGACACTCATGTCATAGTCCTACAATAACTCCAACCACCTTCTCTGACGGAGGTTTAGGTATTTCTAAGAGAACACATACTGTAGGCTATTATGGTCAGTGAACACATCAACATGCACTCAATACAAATAGTTCCTCCAAATCTTTTCGGCAAAAACTACTGTTACTAACTCAAGATCATGAGTTGGATAGTTCTTTTCATAGGGTTTGACCTGTCTAGAGGCATAGGCTATTACCTTACCTCTCTGCATGAGGACATAACCCGAACTTTCTCTAGATGTATCACAATACACAACAAAATTGTCTGAACCATCTAGTAGAGTAAAAACTGGGGTTGTAGTGAATCAAGTCTTCAACTCCTGAAAACTCTTCTCACAAGAATCTGACCACTAAAACTTGACTTTCTTCTGAGTCAATCTGTACATGGGGGATGCAATAGACAAAAATCCCTTAACAAACCATCCATAATAGATGGCCAAGCCCAAGAAACTCCTAATAACTGATGGAGAGATGGGTTTGGGCTAGTTTTTCACTACTTTGGTATTTTGGGGATCAACTATAATGCCATCACCAGAAATTATATGGACAAGGAAATCTACTGACCTTAGCCAAAATTTGCACTTACTGAATTTGGCAAATAGCTGATGGTTTTTTAGAGTCTGTAATACTATTCTGAGGTGGTCTGCATGATCATGTTCACTGCGGGAGTAGACAAGGATGTTATCTATAAAGACTATGATGAACATGTCTAAGTACTTCTTGAACATGCAGTTCATTAAGTCCCTGAAAGCTGCTGGGGCATTGGTAAGACCAAAGGACATAATTAAGAATTCGAAGTGACCATACTAAGTTTTGAGAGATATTTTCAGAATTTTGCATTCTCTAACTCTGAGCTGATGATATCCTGATCTGAGGTCTATCTTAGAGAAGTAACGGGCACCCTGAAGTTGGTTAAACAAGTCATCGATTTTGGAAAGTGGATACTTGTTCTTGACCGTAACTTTATTTAACTAATGGTAGTCAATATACATTCTGAGGGAACTATCTCTTTTATGCATGATTAGAACTGGTGCACCCCGCGGGGACATACTGAGTCTGATGAATCCTTTATCTAGGAGATCTTTCAACTTTTATTTTAATTCTTTAAGTTATGCTGGGGAAATTTTGTCTGGTGGAGTAGATATGGGTTGAGTATATGGAATAAGGTCTATTTCAAAGTCGATTTCCCTTGTGGGAGGAACTCCAGGAAGATCTTTGAGAAACACGTCTAAGAATTCATATGCTATTGATACTGACTCAAGAGTAGGGGTTTCTAAACTAGAGTCTTTTACTCAAACGAGATGGTAGACACATCCCTTATATATCATTTTCCTTTCCCTAAGGTAGGAAACAAGCTGACCCCTAAGTGCTGAAGTACTACCCCTCCACTCTAGGACGGGATCATTTAGAAACTGAAATAGGATAATTCTATTTTTGTAGTTGACTGAGGCATAATAGGAATGAAGCCAATCCATGCCGAGATTGACATCAAAATCGGTCATCTTTAATTTGACTAAGTCTGCTGAAGTGACTTTCTGAGATACCATAACCGGACAGTTCCTATATACCCGCTAGGCTATGATAGATTTACCCACAAGGGTAGAGACTGAGAAAGGCTCAGCTAGAATTTTGGTACTAGCTCTGAAGTCAACATTTATATAAGGAGTTACAAAAGACAAAGAAGCTCCTGGATCTAGCAAAGAAAAAATATACAAATGATAAACTTGTAACGTACCAGTGACCACATCAGGAGAACTTTCCTGATCCTATCAGGACTGGAGTGCATAGAGTCTATTTGGGCATTGCCCACTAGTGGAACTAGAAGCGACACCCTGCTAATTTGGGTGATCAGACTGAGCTGAGGGACGATCATGCTGAGTTTGCGAACCCACCTGAGGACACTGTCTGACTCTATGTCCTGGCTTGCCACATCTGAAATATACACCACTGCCATCTCTGCAGACACCCTAATAGTTTTTTCCACACTTCTAGTAGAGAGGATTTGTTCGGGCATTGCTAACACTACCCTGGGGTTTAGGGCCTAATGCCCTATCTCCATTGCCATCTCTAAATTTTGGAATGGGAGCACTGGTTAAGAACAGAGCTTGAACTGAGGATTTTGGGAGGAACTGAGAATGACTTAAACCCTTTGACTTAGGCTGAGAAAAGTTAAAAGTAACTATTCTCGCTCTCATATTCTTTCTCTCCTTCTCCCTATTCTTAGCCTCCTCTATCTACTGAGCTTGGACTAGATATATCCATCTCCATATTCAACATTGTGGTCCTACACTCCTTGACCATACTATTAGACACTCCAGATATAAACTTACTCATCTTAGATCTGCTATATTCTACCACATGAGGAGAGCATCTGGCTAATTAAGTAAACTTGAGAGAATACACGTGTATCTTCATGTTGCCCTGCTTCAAATTTATAAATTCCAAAACCTTCGCTTCCCTCAACTCTAGCGAGAAGAACCTATCCAGAAAAGCAATAGCAAACTCCTCCCATTCTATGGGCCCTGTATCTACGGCCCTCTCTGCTTTCCACTGTTTAAACCATGAGTGATCCATATCATGCAACTGATATGCAGCTAATTTGGTACTCTTACTAGCTGTCACCCCCATAATATCTATAAAATTCTATACCTGATCAAGAAATTCCTATGGGTCCTCATCTGAATTTGACCCAATAAAATATGGAGGGTTCATTCGGGTGAAGTACCAAAACCTGACTGCAGCAGTATTGGCCACTAAGTTGGCCAAAATGGTAGTTGGGAGTTCATTCTGGCTGCCACAAAATGAGCTAGGGTGATGAAAGCTGCTTTGAATTCAGTGTGGGAGACATGTTCTTCCGGTTCTACTTTCGTTAGTCTTTTTGGGAGGCATGTTCTGTAAATGAAAAGGAGAAAATGGATTAGACTGAGTGTTTAACTTGAGCTCATGCTCACTCTCATGACATGAATACTGAAAGAAGGGAAAATTTTCCTAAAACATCTAATAGGCTCCTTTCCATATGTGTGGCGCGCTACACACCAATGCACAAGACTCTGCTAGATGCAACTTTAAGACTTTCTAGGACTCTGTTGAACCTTAAGCTCTGATACCAAATTTATAATACCACGAGTCTGTACCCCAGATGCTACACGGTGTTGATAATCCTAAGAGACCATAAGCTAACCTATGACTGATACTTGCTGCAATAACTGAATAATAATACTGTATTATGTGGAAAACAGGTGGAAACTTTCCATAAGGTTCAAAACAATAAATAAATATTGAGTACTGAAAATTGAATACTGATACATCTATTTGAAATACTCTAGTCTGATAAGCCTCTATTGTGTGAGTAAGGGATTGATGGGACAAACCCCCAACTAACTCCGACTACGAAAAACTGATAATCTGAGATACTAAAGTAATAATCATGTCCTCAAATTATGAGGTCTCACTACTATTCTGTTGCTAATTCATCGGGTTGCTAAGTATAATCGGGAGCTCGTGCATCTGAAACTATGATATAAGACGTCATAGTGCAAAAGAAAGGTATGCATCAGTACTTTAAATATACTAGTATGCTAAGTGAGGTAGGCTAAGATGCATGTGTTCATATGCATGAAAAATATTGACTGAATAACATGAGTATAACTGAATGAAAGTACATGCATGAATACGTAAACTATAACTGTGGTCGTGATAACACTGGATACTAAGTTCTGAATTTTTTATTTGCTGATATCTGAGTTTACTAATACTGTATTACTATTAACTGGGTAACTGTACCTGACACTCTCGATTCTTTGGAACTATTCTGAATTCCGTACTGAACTGAGTGACTGTGTCTGATTGTCCTAATTTCAATAGAATGAACTAAGTTTCATTCTAAAGACTAAAACTGAAACTGTGGGAGGTAATCATCTAACTGGCATACCCCTTTCTCAATAGATTGGGGTCCAAATTGTAACCCCAGTTGGAAGGGTATCAGTACCGTGCCATGGGTAAAGACAACTGTGAGTTAACCCTCTCTGACAAGAAGCTCTTTCGTCAACCCTCACTGGCAGGAAAACTTTTATGAGATGTAACAACCCTAGTCTGGCAGGAAGATATATCATCCTACACTGGCTACGTAGTTCTGTAATGCAGGGATTGCTACTAAGGGTCAAATCCTCTACTGGCAGGAATGCCCCCATCCCTAGGTTTGCTCTGTGTTGAATCCTATTCCTAACTGAATAGACATTGAGTTGATTCCTAGTTCATACAAGGCTTGACAGAACTATTACTGATTATACTGTCTAACTGAACTAGACTGAGTTCCATTGACTAACAAAATACTACTGAATTACAATAACTGAATGAATTTACTGAGGTCTGAACTAAATAATGAACTGGACTGGACTGATACTCAGTCTACTGAGATTTTTTCCTGAATTTTGTAACTGACTGAGAGTACTATTGATCATGACATGATTGAGATTATTCTGTAACTGACACTGGCTCTAGGTAAACAACTAAATTTTAGGGTATTAAATTCCCTCGGGACTCTATAGCATGAAAAATAAATCATAGCATAATCTCGAAAGGCATAACCATATGCACCTAATCATAACTAATTCATAGAGGCATTTCATCAAAATCATGCATGATATAACTTGCACATAAGCTAACATGAAATGATCGTTTTCCCTTTTCCTTTGTTCTCATGATAAATTTATCAAACACTTGGATAACATAATCTATGCACACGACACTGAACAACACATACGCATCATAATTAAAATCACCATTTACAATTTCAAGGGTTTAGCATGGATTCACATAATTCTATACATATATCAAATAACTCCACATGAAACTTGTAACAAACATGGATTAGAAACCCAATTATTCATTTTAATCATAAATATAATCAAACCCAACATGAAATTCATGAAATCAATACACTTGAAGTTTTAAAAAGCAGTTTCTTGAACTCCAAGGGTGGAAGGGACTCTTGGATGAACACTTGACATACCGTAAATTTTGAATTTTGAAAGATTGATGGATTTCCTTAGAACTTGGATTCTTGAATGTGATGAACTAGGGTTTGCTCTTGAAAAATTCTAGAGAGTGAGAAAATTTTGTCTTTTGGATAACTTAATTACATGTTTTGGGGGCTGATATAAGATGGGAAAAGACCCATTTACCCCTCTGGATGTGGGTTTTTTATTACTGAAAACTGGATTAGCGATGTGCAGACCAACGCCCCACGTCATTAGGATCAACGTGATAGCTAACGCGCTGTATTGAGTCCACATCGGATCCCTAGATTTTGCATTGGGAGCTAGGGAAAAATAATCATCAATACAATGGGTGACGCGGCACATCGAGATCACATCGATCCATTGGTTTGAGCTTTCAAATGTGTTTCAAACGAAGTCTGAAAAATCCAAAACTTTTCTGAGAACACCTACTGGCATTCCTGATCATGATTCAACAAAAATATCATTAATTTAAGGTCATGAGGGTCGTAGAAAAGGATCACCAACTTAAAAAGGCTAAAATAACTCTAAGTACGAACACTTAACTGAATTTTTATAAGTCTGGGACCCCTTACTAGCTTTTACAAGACTGAAGCAATCTTAGGATTTTATGGGGTCTTACACTCTAATGATTGGACAAGGTAATTGCTAGAACTATTTGACTCTATATTCCCCTACTCTTACCTTTAACAAACTCAGAAAATAAAGATGCCAAGGAAATCAACCTTTCTTTTAACAACATCAGAAAATAAAGCTATTAAGAGTAATACATACCTTATGCATGATTGTCCGGAGAGGGAAACGAGAATGGATACTTGGACTTCATGTCCTCTTCATCTTCCCAAGTATCCTCTTCATCCTTATGGTTCCTCTATAGAACCTTTACCGATGCTACATCCTTCATTCAAAACTAATAAATATTCTGATCCAAGACTTTAATTGATACTTCCTCCTATGATAAAGAATCCAAAATACCTACCTCCTCCAAAGGAAAAACAATTGAAGGATCACCCACACACTTTCTCAGCATTGAAACATGAAACACCGAAAGAATGGAGCTCAAACTAGGAAGAAACTCCAACTCATATGCAACCTTACCAACCCTCTTCCAAACAAAGTATAGGCCAATATATCAAGGACTGAGATTCCCTTTCTTCCCAAATCGTATTACTCCCTTTATGGTAAATAACTTTAAGAATACCCAACTGCCAACCTCAAACCCTAAATCCCTATGCCTTGCAAACGTATAGGGATTTTGGAGACTTTGAGCAGCTTTAAGTATATCCCTAATCACTTTCACCTTCTCTATCTCTTGGTGAACAAAATTCGGGAATAATATCTCCACCTCACCAACCTCAAACCACCCAATAAGAGATCTACCTTTCCTACTATGAAACATCTTAAATAAAGGTATCCCAATACTAGAGTGGTAGTTGTTATTAGACGCAAACTCTATAAGAGGAAAATGATTAATCCAACTACAACCATAGTCAACCACACATGCCTGAAGCATATCTTCCAATATCTAAATAATTCTCTTTATTTTCCCATTCGACTGTGGGTGGAAGGAAGTACTAAGGTTCACCTTCATTCCCAAACCTCTCTGAAATGATCACCAAAAGTGTGACAAGAACTGAGTACCGCAATCTGACATAATAGAAATTGGATGCCCATACAACTTCAGAATCTCTTAAAGGAATAACCTTTCATAATCCTCTTCTAAGTAACTAGTCCTCGCTAGAAGAAAGTGAGCAAACTTAGTCATCATGTCCATAAAGACACAAATTGAATCAGACTAATTCTAAGATAGAGGAAGACCGATAATAAAAACTATATTAATTATCTCCCATTTCCACACCGACAGTTCAATCTCTTAAGTCAACCTACCGAGCCTCAATTGTTCAACTTTAACTTGTTGTCACACCATGCATTTTATCCACAAAACATGTCACATCTCATTTTATATTGTTCCAACAGTAAATATCTTTAAGATCATGATACATCTCCGTTGAACCAAGATGAATGACATAACGTGATTCATGAGCCTCAGCCAAGATCCTCTTTCTTAACCCATATTCATCAAGAACACACAATCTTCCTTGGTACTACAAGATACCATTGTCACCAATCTCAAAAGCTACAACCTTTTGTCGTCCCACATCCCCCTTAATCTTCATTAATATGGGATCTAGTACCTATTTCTCCTGTATCTCAACAACAAGGGATGACTTTGCCACCTCTTTCACAAACACACCACTATCCTCAAAGTCCAAGAGATGAACTCCAAGGTTAGACAAATAGTGAATATATTTCACCAAATCCCTCTTATCCTTATGCACATGAGCTAGACTCCCAATAAATAACCTTTTAAGATCATTAACAACTACATTAGCTTTACTTGAGTGATAGTGGAGACTCATGTAATAATATTTCAGTGACTCAAGTCACCTCCTCTGCTTGAGATTCAACTCTATCTAGGTGAACATATATTCTAGGATCTTATGATCAGAAAAGATATATACATGGACTTCATAAAAATAGTGATGCCAGATCTTCAATACAAATACCACAGCCAATAACTCTTAAGTCATGAGTAAGGTAATTCTTCTCATGAACTTTCAACTACCTAGAAGCATAGCCCACATCCCTACCATGCTACATCAACACACAACCAAGTCCCACACGGGATGCATCATAAGAGACAACAAAATCATCAATGCCTCTAGGCACAGTCAAAACTGGATCTAAAGTCAACTTATCTTTTAGCTTCTCAAAACTACCCTCATAAGCCTCAGACCACAAAAGCTTCACCTTCTTCTGGGTCAACTTAGTCAGTGGGGCTTTAGTCAAGAAAACTTCTATAAATCTCCTATAGTAACCGAATAAACCCAAGAAGCTCCGAATATCAGTTGGAGTAGTGGGCCTATGCCACTTCTTAACCACTGCAACTTTCTGTGGATCTACCATGATACCTTCACTAGAAATGACACGACCTAGAAAATTAATAGATTTTAACCAGAACTTGCACTGAGAATGAAGATTACCCAATAGCTTCAGATAAGAAGCACTAGTCATAGAGTAGGAACTATAACTCTCCCACTTCTTTTTAGACCACTTTCTACCCTCTCTACCATAATTCTATTGAACTCCACCCTAATAAAAAAATCTAAATTTGTTATTCTATTTTTTCTCTAGCTCTGTCTGTTTCTTCTTCTCTTCCTTAACCTCCAACATATACATAACCAATATAGAGAAGTCCATATCCTTGTTCAATAAGTCAGCCTTGCTCTCTATAATCAAATCACTGGATAATCTAGAGGTGAATTTCCTCATTCTAGCCCTTATGCTAGACACTAACTCGGAAGCATATTGGGATAACTAATGGAATTTAAAGGCATATTCCTTGACCATCATCCTTCCTTGCTTCAGATTAACAAACTCATTTACTTTCGCCTCTCTTAACTATTGAAGAATGAAGTGGTCTAGAAAAGCACTAGAGAAATCATACCACAATGTAGATTTAGCATTATCTCTCCTAGATTGTTCCTATTCCTCATACCATTGGTATGCTATATCCTTTATTTTATATGCAGTGAATTCTACACCCTCCCCATTAGTAGCATGAATCACGTGAAATATATTCTTTATCTCATAAATGAAACCTTAAGAATTCTCCTCAACCTTAACACCAATGAACACAAGAGGGCTTAACCTAATAAACTGGCCAACCCTTGTGGCCTTAGAAGATAGAGTAATAGTAGCTACACGCTCAGACTGAGAAGATACCAATTGAGCAAACATATGAATGGATAGATGAAATTTTGTAATTTACCCATCAGCCTGAGGAGCTCAGGGAGGACTAGAGGAGACCAGTGGAACTCCAGAAGGGCAATTAGGAACTAGACCCCTAGATTGAGTTTGTACCTCATGAGTAGGTTTTATCCCATCATCATTGTCCTCATGTGGGATGATCTAAGATAGATTTACGCACCTCAATTTTATTATCCAGGCTTATTTAGTATTATTTTGAGGAATACTTATGTGCTTAGTGAGTGAAATAATATAATTTAGAATATAAGTGATTAAGTACTTAGATACAATTTTTATGTTGTCTTTTAAACAAATTTGCACTTAAATTGGTCACTTAGAGTTCAAATGAGAAAACTAGTGATACTAGCTTGAACTAGGAGTTTATCTAGTTGATCTTTATGGATTCTAGGGAGTGTAATCAGTTACTAAGGTGATTATTGTATAATTATCTATGGAAAAAGGTGTTTATAGTGTTCAAGATTCAATTGTATCAAGCCTAGAGTCAAACAAAAAGTTAAAAATCAAAAATGGAAAAACTAGTTCTTAGCTTAAGTTTCTAGTTTGTTGTCCTTGATATTATGTTATTTTGATCTCTAATCAGTGGTGTTTGATGTTGTATGATTCTTGGGGACTTGATTGTGATGATATATGGACACTTGAACTTGATGTAAGACACCTTAGACGATTTTGAAACTTTGAGGGGGGATGGAAAACACTTCAATTAGGGTTTTTCTTATTTTACTTTAGTTTATTTATGGATTTTATCTTGTATTCATCTATGGTGATTTTGAATATGTCCATGAGTGGATAAATGATGTATGGTGTATTTATACACTTTAGCGTTATCATTCTAGCTTATTTAGCCTTGTATTGAGAGCATTTCATATGCTTAAAGTTTTAATATTGATATAAATATGCATTTAATTTTCAAGGTACGTGATTACAATGTTCAAAGTGTTTTTCCAAACAAGTTTGCACTTAATTGAGTCATTTAGAGTTTAATTGAGAAAACAAGTGTTACTAACTTGAGCTAGGTGTGTGTCTAGTTGGTTTCGATTCATTATAGTGTGTTAATGAGTTCCTTATAGTTTTAATGTGCAATATTATATGGAAAACTTGTATGAAATGTGCACCGTTCAATTAGAATGATCCAAGAGTCAACAATAAGTTTAAATATGAATTGGTCGAGACTAGTACTTTGCTTGAGTTTATAGCTTGTTATTCTTGAGGTCTCATTGTATTGAGCTCTAATCCATGGTGTTTGATGTTGTAGAATTCTTGTTGAGTTAATTATGGTGAAAAATGGATGTTAAACGAGCTGGAAATTAAAGGGAAAACAACACCAAAGGCATGGCTGGAAGGAACGACGCTAAAACACTTAACCAAATATTTGGACACATTTTCTGGTGGCTGCCCATGATTACCACGTGAAGCAGGCCCTATAGCGTGTTGTTCTGCCTTAGAAAATACTGTGAGTCCAATTTCTAGTGAGCACAGGTGTTTTTCCTACGTCGCCTGGTCCATTTCGAGGCTTCTATGCCTTTGAAAATATTTAAGGAGCAACTTCCAGAGTGAGACTATGTTTTGCCCGCATCGCCTCCTCCATTGCGGTGAAGTTGAGACCACACCAACCCTTTACCTCGGGGGAGTGGATCCTGCATTTCCCCTTTACTTCTAGGGCAATAATGCCTGTATCACCTACTGCATTCCATGGCTCAATGTCACATGAAGTCCTACTCTTACACAATATGCGATTGAATACACTATAAATAGAATACAACGTACACAATAGGGATTATCTTGGATCATTGTTACGTCTTGGGAGGATTAAGGGGCTTCTACAACTTCAAATTTTAGGTTTTTACTATTTTAATTCAGTTCATTCATGTTCTTAGTTATTAATTACAATGTTGTGATTACGATTATGACTAAGGGTGGCTAAACACCCTCTTTCCAGGGTTAAATCCAAGAACATGAGTACTATTATTTTAAATTGATTTCTTTTAATTTTGGTAATCATTATTGGTTGTTTGTTTACTCATGATTTAATTATTTGATGGATTGATCACCCAAAAAATGCATTTATTATCGACATTTTGATCTTGGGAGAGGGAACAGGTTGATAGAATGTGGGAATAAACAAAGTATGTTTGTATTCTTTTATAAAATAAGGAATTCAAATTAGCATCTAGGACAGGATGTACTTCGATGCCTTACTTGATTCACGCATAGGATGATAGCTTTAAAAAACTTAATTGGATTATTACATCCCCGCTTAATGATGTAGTTGTAATGTCTAAATTAGGTAAACTATTAGAGGTCGAGACACCATAATCATGTAATTAACCCTACAAATCAACAACCAAGATTAGCAAGTTAAAGAATGAAATTCAATAACATAGTATGATTGTTCAAAGTTCCTTAACCCTGGGCTTTACTCCATTGATTGTTTTAAGATCTTTATTTTACGTATTGTCTACTTTACTTGCAATTTAAAAAATTCCAAACTCTTTTTGGTTACCTTTGCATCAAATTAATCTAACCTGTGAACTAAAATTGAATCGTTATTGAAACAAGTCCCTCTGGAATCGATACTTGGATTTCTTTAAGGCCACTTTACTATTTGATAGACCACATACACTTGTGTATGCGCTTGGGCACTGTCAAGTTTTTGGCACCGTTATTGGGGACTTGTAATTTGAAAACTATGTATTTTAGTTTTACTTTTAGATTTATTTGGTATTTTTATGCTTTGTCTTGGTTGTATTTTTGCAGGAAATAGGTTTACAAAGTAGAAAGATGGCAAGGGATCAGGACTTAGTTGAACCAAGTTTTGAACCTAAGAAACTTTTCCATCAACGAAGGAGAGAAGAAATCCTTCTCACTTATATTTCCCAAATTGCAGAAGACCAAGAGAATCCTTCAATCATGGCTAATGAACAAGCAGCCCACAGAACAGTCAAAGAAGTGGCAATCCCACTTCACATAAATTTGACCTCCCCATTTAAGAAGCCAGCAGTTGGAGGTAATTTTGAGCACAAACATAATATTGTATAGCTTCTAATTAGAAGTGGATAGTTCACAGGGCTTTCACATGAAGATCCAGAGGTCCACTTGCAAAATTTTCTATAAATCAGTGACACATTCTTTCCTATGGATGTGAATGTAGACTATATGAGGATGATGTTGTTCCCCTTTTTACTGATTGGGGAAGCAAAAAATGGTTGAATATGGAACTGGTAAATTCAATTACATTATGGGATGACATGGCCAAAAAATATCTTATTTGGTTCTTCCCGTCTGGCAAGATTGCGAGACTTCATAGTGAGATAGTGTGCTTCAAACAGAAGCCAAACAAGAATCTTTATTATTCTTGGGAGTGCTTCAAATCATTTCTTTGGGACTGTCCACACCATCACTAGTCCAATGAGGTACTTGTTCATACATTTGTTGAGGTTTTTGATCACAATACGAAAATATTATTAGATTCAGCTACAGGTTGTTAAGCTTTTGAGATGACATATGATGAGTTGTTGATAATGCCCAAACTACAGCTCTAGTAAGAGTGTAAGCGGTCGCTATCAAATATAGAACCCAACTGGGTTTGGCATCGAATTCCACAGGGAATACTTGGTCACTAAGTGTTGCAATTATTAGTAGACTGTTGATCGAAAATTCCACGGAAAAGGGGGGATTGGGTTTGGCGTGAATTAATACTATGGAAGTAAAAATGGAATTCTTGATTTAGTAAGATTTAATCACAGAGAAAAATAAGTTAGGGTTATGTACACCTTATGAGTTCTACGTATCTATTAACTATGAGTAATGCGGAATTCAGACATGCATGCACTTATAGAAATTCGTATTCTAATGGTAATTCCTAGTGTTTCTCAACCATCAAGGATTATTTCACTTTAACTCTCTCGAGCTTAAAGTGTATAACTAACGGTACAAATTCTCCAGGAAGTTAACCCAGTTACGGCACTAACGTGTAAACAGGGGTTGGTAGCCCTATTTCCTTGTCACACTCTCTTTTCCAAACATGTAAATTTTCTCTCGAACAAGTTAATGCTATAATGGCGTATTCTATATGTTTTCAACCACAAGAATTTAATTAAAACGAAGAGAGTAATGATATGAGTAGCATATGCATCAAGAATTCACAAACTCATAGTAATAGATAGTATATCAAAAGGCTTCCATAACCCTAACAGAGAAGTTTAGCTACTCATGATTACAACGGAGATCACAATAAACATCATCATCGTACCAAAGCTCAAAGAATCTCCCGTTGAAGATGGGTGTGGCATTAAACTAGGTTGATGTTTTTGACCTCTAGACGTTTCCCCCAAGTTAGCATTTTTTTCTCTGTTAAAACTTACAGAATCTGTAAACTGAATAATACTAGAAAGTCGAATGAATAATGAAAGTATCTATCAATTCATGAATAATGAAAAGCATGAATGCTGAAAAATTCAGCAAAATAGGGTTTTTATAACATCCTTGTCCTATTCCTACTAAGTTACTGCTGATCCCCAAGTCTTTAGAAATACTATTTTTGCCCGGGACAAGTTCTCCATGCATCACTTTCAGTCCATAAGCTTCCAAAAGCTGCCTTCCCTCTTATGTGAAGTTTCCCTTGCTACCAAAAGGTCCACAAAGTGCTGAAATCTTCATCATTAATACCTGAAAACATGCTAATCACGTTGGTTAGCTCACTTACAGGAAAATGGACTAAAAATGCAGGAATTATATATTTTGTCCTTGAAACTTAGCTAAAATATGGGTAAATTATGGTGCTTTAGGCGTGTAAATACGCCTATCATCAACACCCCACACTTAAAGCTTTGTTCGTCCTCGAACAAAATATTACGTCCATGCAATCATCTTCTTAGAATATCACAGCAACAACATAAAATGTTCAACAAGACAGGCACGGCAATTATTAACAAAGAGTAGTTTTCTTGTTCACTACTAGAAACAATTCAACCTCCAACATAGAATTGTGATGATGGTTAATTCGTATCCACAAGTTAAGTCACAAAGAATCATATAACACTACCCACAATCATCAACCATGTGTGTCTCACACAAGATATCACCCATAATCACTCATAAGTTTTGCATTTTTCGAAACATGGGTACAAGATTCTCCTTGCTCTCACTCTCACAAAGAATTCATATGTTGCAAATGATGACCATAGGCTTTCCCTTAGTCTAATGCTCCACTAATATCAGAATGCTAAGCTTAGGATCAAGTAGGTCTTTACAGGTTGTAATATAGGCTAAGGGACAGGTAGGACTATTTTGGCCAGAAATAGTGACTATGTTCCCTAAGCGCTTTAATACACTACATTATGCCATTAACACTCTCTTTTAAACAACCCTTCTACCTTTCTTTTCGTCTAACACCCCTTTTCACCTATTTTGTTATTCAATTATAAACACAAAGATGGGAATATACAACTTTTTTTTTCTATTTCTATTTTTTTTTCTTTTTTTCTTTTTTATAAAACACCTCTATGATAGCCACTCCTTTTCACAACAATTTCAAGTACCAATACACTCTGAGGCATCACTCTTACCCAATTTCCTCTTATTTTGTCATATGACTCTACAATTTAAAGCGCTTAGGAATTTGGATCAAATTATGGTCTTGAAAAAAAAATGGATTAGGCTACATATGAGGCTGTTAAAGAAAATAGCTAAAGGCTCAAAGGGGGTTAACTAGGATAATGTCCATAGGTAGGTAAAAAGAAGGTAAACAATCATAGGCAACCAAAGAAATGCCTAAATCATCTCCTAAACTCACACTCTTTATTTTGCTTTACACACACACCAGGAATGATCTAGTATCAGTCACAACACAGAATAGACTATAACCTCACACACACAAGGCACATGGTCAACTTTATTGGGAGCAGTATAGACTCTTGACCCAACAGATGAATGAATTAAACCACACAATTATCACACAGTGAGTCACACTTAGAGCCTAAACGTCTCAATAGTAATGATGATTTTGGCACAAACTCTTGTCATAATACCATGCCGCCTATCAGAACAATTTCATGCAAAATCTAAAAAATCTAAAATTAAACTAACTAATTACGACTAATACAAACAAGAACTAGAATAAATGTAGGTAAAGCAGTACAAGAAGCATACAAATACCAGCACCCCACACTTAGACGGGACACACTGCCCTCAGTGGAAAATAAATAAGGAAAACCTGATTAGTCGGACTCCTCTTCTATGTCTGGGGTCATACCCCCTGCGTTGGAATCATCATCAGAGTCGTCATACTCAGAGTTTCCTCAAAATGTACCCCACTTGATCCCAAAAGTGCGTCGTGGTATTTGTAGAGAGGAGGACTCAGCTTGCTCCTTTCTTGACCTTTTTTGTCCCTTCTGTGAGGTGGTCGCTTTTTCTTTTCCTTGTCGTCCTTTTGGGGCCATTCTACCTGAGATTAAAATAGAGTCATGTTAGCTTCATCTCGGAAGATTCAATCGAAAAACAAACAGTAGCGGTGCCACCCCACACTTAATTTGTTGGCACAGACTAATTAAGTGAGTGATGTCGATTACTCAGACTTCATCGACATATATTTAGGCGATATGTTCCAACAACATGTTCAGCACAGTCATACGTTCATGTCATCTTAATTATCCTTTCCAATTCTATTTCATGTAAGCTTGTCTATACTTTCATGTTTGGATGAATGCACTTTTTGAACCAAACTACCACATAAGGATCGTACCACAAATAGGAACAAGTTATTGCATAGGCATAATCACACGATCTTATGCTTGTGGTCAATCATAATCGGTATCTCGATGAACGAGTCATTCAAACATTCAAGATTTCAACTTACAAGAGTATGTATTAACTTCACAATTTCGACTTCATAAAACTATGACAGTGTATAACAATCAAATACAAGTCGGAACAAAGTCAAGAACACCCACACGTATTCTTTCACTCAACTAGATGTATCATATCATACCAACCACATTCTAATCACCAACACCACTTCAAGATCTAACAAATCATTATAAACGTAGCATTTCAACAACTATGGAATATAAAAGAATGACTTACTTGGTGATGGATCCGGAAGATGAACTCACAAGACTAGATGAGCAAAAAGAAAAATTTTGAGAGATTTGCAGAGTAAAGGCGGTGCCTAGGTTGACCAAATAAGTGTGTTTTGTTCTAATGTTGAAGTTTTATTTATAGGAAAAGGCTTGGGTCGGGTTTGACCCATTTAAAATCGGATTAGGAGACCAAAAAGTAAGCATAGGGGGCGCCTAATGCTTTGCCTATGCTTAGCATAGGCGGCGCCTTTTGCAAAGCCTAGTTGAGCATAGGCGGCGCCTATGCTATGGCATTGTTAGGCATAGGCGGAACCTATGCTATGGCATTGTAGATTCAGAGAGCAAAGTCAATGGCATAGGCGGCGCCTATGCTATGGCATTGTTGGGCATAGGTGGCGCCTATGCTATGGCATTGTAGATTCAGAGAGAAAAGGCAATGGCATAGGAGGCGCCTATGCTATGGCATTGATGGGCATAGGCGGCGCCTATGCTATGGCATTATAGATTCAGAGAGCTTAGGCCATAGCATAGGCCTTGCCTTGTTCGTTGCCTAGATTTACATAGGTCTTGCCTTGTTCATTGCCTAGATTTGCATAGGCAATGCCTAACCAATAGCCTTTGTTTATTCATTCCAAACTTACCACCTTCAACATGAAACAATTCCAAATTAAAATTTGGGCTAGATCTCCTCTTTTATACGTCTTACACCTACATTTACACAAAAACAACAAAAACAATTAGAAGGATGGGTTGCCTCCCACCAAGCGCCTTAGTTTTGGTCGTGGCTCGACTCTTCTTTTTGGATTTTTATTTAACAAAAACAAACTCTTAGTAAAACAAAATAATTAAAAATGATGGGTTGCATCCCATCTAGCGCTTGATTTATTGTCGCGGCACGACATAGTTATCTCAATTACTTAGACTTCGTCGAGATAGATGGTGTCCATGCATTTTATCGAGTCAAGAGGACCGATATATGGCTTCACTCGTTGACCATTCACTTTAAAGACACCACCATCAATGCCTTCTAACTCTACTACTCCAGATGAGTAGACTTGGCTAATTCTGAATGGACCAGACTATTTAGACTTTAACTTACCTGGAAATAGCTTTAGTCTGGAGTTAAAAAGAAGTACCATATCACCCTTCTGAAAGTTTCATTGGATAATCCGCCGATCATGGTACTTTTTTATCCGTTCTTTGTAGAGGTCTGCCCTTTCATACGCATGTAGACGGAATTCATCCATCTCATTCAGCTGCTCCAATCTCAGATTAATTGCATCATCCTAAGTCAGGATAAGCCTCTTCAACGCCCACAAGGCTTTATGCTCGAGCTCAATCGGCAAGTGAAAAGCCTTCCCATAAACTAATTGGTACGGGTACATGCCAATTGGTGTCTTGAATGCAATTCTATAAGCCCTTAATGCATCGTCCAGCTTCCGAGACCAATTCTTCCTACTAGCATTTACAGTCTTAACAAGGATCAGCTTGATCTCCCGATTAGAAACCTCTACCTTCCCACTAGTTTGTGGGTGGTAAGGTGTAGCTACCTTGTGTTGCTTGACCCCATATTTCACCAACACGGCTCTACACAGCTTATTGCAAAAGTGTGATCCTCCATTGCTTATGATAGTACGTGGTACCCCATAACGAGAGAAGATATTTCTCTTTAAAAATGCTACAACACGTTTGCCTTCATTATTGGCCAGCGCTACTGCTTTGACCCATTTGGATACATAGTCCACAGCAACTAGGATATATTTCATCCCAAACAAACTTACGAATGGGCCCATGAAATCAATACCCCATACATCAAATAGCTTCACTTCAAGAATTTTAGACATGGTGCTTCGAGATAGAGCCTTGCCTCTGACACTGATCACATCTTCTCACAAATTCGTAAGCATCCTTGAATAATGAAGGCCAATAATAGCCACTTTGCAATACCTTCCTGGTTGTCCGATCACCTGCATGGTGACCTCCAACTTGGGAAGCATGACTTGCTTCCAAGATGCTAGGCACCTTCACATCAGAGATGCATCGCCTAATAACACCATCAGCATATCGTCGAAAAAGATTCGGTTTATCCCAGAAGTAGTGTTTCACATCATGCATGAACTTTCTCTTTTGATGAAAGGAGAGATTCTCAGGCATCACTTTACTTACAACGTAGTTCGCAAAGTCTGCATACCACGGTAAGTCTTCCACCATAGCGGCTAGGATCTCTTCGTCGGGAAATGCATCATCAATCTCAAGGTTGGGTTGTGCTATGTGCGCACTCTCAAGTCTAGATAGATGATCAGCTACTTGGTTTTCGCAACCTTTTCTATCTTTTACCTCGAAATCAAATTCTTGAAGCAATAACACCCACCGAATTAACCTTGGATTAGCATCCTTCTTTGCCATTAAATATCTCAGAGCTGCATGATCTGTATGAACCACCACTTTGGTTCTCAACAAGTAAGCACGGAACTTTTCGAAAGCATAAACAACTACTAGAAGCTCTTGTTCCGTGACGGTATAGTTCTTCTGGGCTCCATTCAAGGCCTTGCTCGCATAGTATATTGGATGAAATAGCCTTTCTCTTTTCTGACCAAGTACAGCACCCAAAGCTACCCCACATGAATCACACATCACTTCAAACGGTAGAGACCAATCGGGTGCTACAATAATAGGAGATTCAACTAGCTTCCCTTTGACGCATTCAAATGACTTCAAGCAATCTTCACCGAAGTCGAACTTTGCATCCTTCTCCAAGAGTTTGCATAATGGACTAGCAATCTTGGAGAAGTCTTTGATAAACCTTCGATAAAAACCTGCATGACCAAGGAAACTACGCACTCTCTTTACAGAAATTGGTGGTGGTAGTTTCTCGATAACTTCAATTTTGGCTCGATCAACCTCAATTCCTCTTTCGGAGACTTTGTGCCCAAGAACAATGCCTTCCTTAACCATAAAATGGCACTTCTCCCAGTTTAGCACCAAGTTGAACTCAACACATCTCTGTAACGCCATACTCAGATTTGCCAAGCACGATTCAAATGATTCACCCACAACTGAAAAATCGTCCATGAACACCTCCAAGGTGTCTTCAACCATATCCAAAAAAATGGACATCATACAACGCTGAAAAGTGGCAGGTGCGTTACATAACCCAAATGGCATTCGTTTGAAGGCAAACGTACCATATGGGCATGTAAAAGTGGTCTTCTCTTGATCCTCAGGAGCAATACAAATCTGATTATAACCGGAATAACCATCTAAGAAACAAAACCATCCCTTCCCTACCAATCGATCAAGCATTTGGTCCATGAATGGCATTGGGAAGTGATCCTTAAGCGTCCACAAATTCATCTTTCGATAGTCCATACACACTCTCCACCCTGTGACAGGTCTGAGTGGAATCAGCTCATTCTTTTCATTCGCAACTACCGTCATGCCCCCTTTCTTGGGCACACACTGTACCGGACTTACCCACTTACTATCAGAGATTAGATATACTACCCCAGCATCTAACCACTTAATAATCTCTTTCTTCACCACCTCCTGCATGGGTGGATTCATACGTCGCTGATGCTTAATGGTGGGCACACAATTTTCCTCGAGCTGAATCTTGTGCATACATATCCCAGGAGGGATACCAATAATATCAGCAATAGTCCAACCGATGGCTCTCTTGTATCTCCTCAGAACAGAAATAAGAGCCGCAACCTGCTGCTCACCTAAATCAGCCGCAACAATAACCAGAAGTGTATCACCACTTCCCAAAAACGCATATTTCAGGTGAATGGGCAGCTCCTTCAATTCTAGCACTGGTGGTTCTTCAATGGATGGCTTTGCTGGTGGTGAAGGGCGATTTTTAAGATCCAGATCCAGTTTCTTAGGAGCATGAGAATAGGAGCCAATTCCTGTTAGAGCACAAATAGTTTCATCATACTCTTCAACATCCTCACACCTAAAATTCATAAGCACGGCAGCCAATGGATCAATAAAAAGCTGCTTCTCTACAAATAATCCTTTCTCATCCTCATAGTAAACATCAGCTACAGAGAACACATCCATATCTCTAGGCTGCTTCATCGATTTACATACATCAAAATGGACCACTTCGTCATTCATCCAAAATAAAAGCTCATTAGCTCTTAGATCAATAAGCATATTTTCTGTTGCAAGGAAAGGACGCCCCAAGATTATGGGAACTACAGAATCCACCTCGCAATCCAAAATAACAAAGTCTGAAGGAAAGATGAAGGTGGAAACCTTCACCAATACATCATATAAGATACCAACAGGTCGTTTCACCGACCTATCATCCATCACGAGCCGCATATTGGTTGGTGTAGGATCACCCATCCCCAACTTTCTGTAAATAGATAGTGGCATCAAATTAATGCTAGCTCCCAAATTGCACAATGCCTTAGAAAAATCCAAAGATCCAACCATGCAAGGAATAGTGAAAGCACCAGGATCTGCCTTCTTCTGAACTAGCGATCTTGTAGCGATTGCACTGCAATGATGAACATTATCTGCCAGCTCATAGCTTGCTGCCCGCTTCTTTGTCAAAATGTCCTTCATGAATTTAGCGTATCCGGGCATCTGCTCTAGCGCCTCCACCAAAGGAACATTAATAGTCAGCTGCTTCAACATAGTCATGAATTTACTGAACCTGGTGTCATCGGCTTTCTTCTTTAGTCTCTGAGGAAAAGGTGGTGGTGGAAGGGAAATAGTTTTCTCCGCCACTTCTTTTTTATCTTGATTCAGATTGTCGATCTTTTCAGGCTGCAGACGTCTAGGGGTAACGTCAGGAACACTATCTTCAGCTTCTACGACATCTTCACATTCTGCATCAATAACATTATTTGCTATATCATCAACCACTTGCTTGCCTTTGGATGGATTTTCCAACACTTTACCACTCCTGGTAGTAATAGCCATGCATGATCCATTATTCCTTGGGTTTTGCACAGTGTCGCTAGGTAAGGTGCCAGCCTTTCTTTGATTGAATGCCGCTGATAGTTGACTCAATTATTGCTCCAGCTGTTTTATCGCGGTAGAATGCGAATCAACCAATTGATTTATTGATGACAAATCATTCTTTACCTCAGTAATGCCTATATTGGTTGCCTCCACCCCTTTCAACATCTTAGCCATCATATCATCCATGGACATCTTTCCAGAGCTAGACGCCACAGCCTCACGGTTTCCAGGAGGAACATACAAACCACTCCTGTCAGTCTTATTCTTCCAACCACCTTGATCGCGGTCCTTGTATCTAGATTTATCATAATAGTTCCGACCTTGGTTTCCTTGGGCATTGCCTCGGAAACCCCTCTGATTATTCAAGTAGTTCGCTTCTTCCTCAGATTCGGATTCATCTCTTCCCTATGATACAACGGTCTTAACCTTTTCAGTTTTTCCTGATAATAATTGCTTGGTAAGAAGATCCATCTGCGTTTTCATGTGAGCCATATCTTGGTCACGTTCCTCTTGTCTACGCCTCTGCTCTGCAGTCAAGCCAATAGATACGGTAGAGCTTGCTACCTCAAAATCCCTGGTATGCCAAGCTCTACTCTGCTTTGTCATACGATCTAGCATATCACTTGCCTCAAGAAAAGTAAGGTCCATAAATGACCCACCTGCAGCATTATCAACCACTGGCTTTGTCAGCAAGTTCAAAGACCTATATAATATTTCCATCAAGTGGATATTCATCATCTGATGGGTTGGGCACCGCATAAGCTTCTTCTTGAACCTCTCCCATGTTTCGTGGAGAGCTTCAGTTGGAAGCTGTCGGAAATTGCTGATCTCATATCTTAACTGTGCTCTCTTGGATGGCGTAAAGAATCTTTCTAGGAAAGCGTCTTTCAGTTGCCTCCAATAACTAATAGAATCAGGAGTTAGCCCATTAAGCCATAGAGTTGCCTCCCCAGACAGAGACAATGGAAATAAGCGCAGCCGAATTGCATTCTGCCCAACTCCTGGATTGTCAAACGACTTACATGTTGAAATAAAATTGATCAGATGCATATTCAGATCATCGCCTGCGAGTCCACCAAATAACCCCTTGAGCTGCAATAACTGAATCATGGTGCTAGTGATATTGAACTTAGCTCCGGGTGCCAAGGGTGGAGGAATAATAGCCCCTGTGGCACCAGCTCCATCCAGATCATCATCATCATTATCAAAAAGAGCCTGCACAGCTCGGCGATCAGGTCTCATTCTAGCCTTACGTTCCCTCCTATGCATAGGTGTCGCCACCTCATCAGTACGCCTAGGATTCAGTAACTCATCATCACCCAGGTCCTCATCATCAGGATTTGTTGCTCGCCCTGGGTTATCAATATTCTATTGATGTACTTGAGCAGCTGCCAGTGCAGCTAATCTAGCCTGTTTCTGTTGAGCCGCCCTTCTGTCAATGTCACGCTGTGTATCCATTCTGCCAATAAGTTGAGGTTCAGGATTTATGGGTAATAATGGCTGACCAGAACTACGAGAATTTGGCATGCACTCAACAGAACCTGAATAAAACAAAAACAACAACTAAAAGTAAAATTTGAGAATCTTTGACTAAAGGGTCTAGTAACTATCACAAACATAGTTGACAACCGTATTCCCCGGCAGCGGCGCCAAAATTTGATAACGCCCAAACTACAGCTCTAGTAAGAGTGTAAGCGGTCGCTGTCAAATATAGAACCCAACTGGGTTGGGTGTCGAATCCCACAGGGAATACTTGGTCACTAAGTGTTACAATTATTAGTAGAATGTTGATAAAAAATTCCACGGAAAAGGGGGGATTGGGTTTGGCGTGAATTAATACTATGGAAGTAAAAATGGAATGCTTGATTTAGTAAGATTTAATCATAGAGAAAAATAAGTTAGGGTTATGTCTACCTTATGAGTTCTACGTATCTATTAACTATGAGTAATGCGGAATTCACACATGCATCCACTTATAGAGATTCGTATTCTAATGGTAATTCCTAGTGTTTCTCAACCATCAAGGATTATTTCATTTTAACTCTCTCGAGCTTAAAGTGTATAACTAACGGTACAAATTCTCCAAGAAGTTAACCCAGTTACGGCACTAACGTGTAAATAAGGGTTGGTAGCCCTATTTCCTTGTCACACTCTCTTTTCCAAACATGTAACTTTTCTCTCGAACAAGTTAATGCTATAATGGCGTATTCTATATGTTTGCAACCACAATAATTTAATTAAAATGAAGAGAGTAATGATATAAGTAGCATATGCATCAAGAATTCACAAACTCATAGTAATAGATAGTATATCAAAAGGCTTCCATAACCCTAACAGAGAAGTTTAGCTACTCATGATTACAACGGAGATCACAATAAACATCATCATCGTACCAAAGCTCAAAGAATCTCCCGTTGAAGATGGGTGTGGCATCAAACTAGGTTAACGTTTTTTCCCTCTAGACGTTTCCCCCAAGTTAGTGTTTTTTTCTCTGTTAAAACTTACAGAATTTGTAAACTGAATAATACTAGAAAGTCGAATGAATAATGAAAGTATCTATCAATTCGTGAATAATGAAAAGCATGAATGCTGAAAAATTTCAGCAAAATAGGGTTTTTATAACATCCTTGTCCTATTCCTACTATGTTACTGCTGATCCCCAAGTCTTTAGAAATACTATTTTTGCCCGGGACAAGTTCTCCATGCATCACTTTTAGTCCATAAGCTTCCAAAAGATGCCTTCCCTCTTATGTGAAGTTTCCCTTGCTACCAAAAGGTCCACAAAGTGTTGAAATCTTCATCATTAATACCTGAAAACATGCTAATCACGTTGGTTATCTCACTTATAGGAAAATGGACTAAAAATGCAGGAATTATATATTTTGTCCTTGAAACTTAGCTAAAATATGGGTAAATTATGGTGCTTTAGGCGTGTAAATACGCCTATCATCAGTTGTACTCCATATTGGACCGCATATCTCATGGAAATCTAGAGTGTCATGGAGATTCTAGGAGTACCACCAAGAAAATTATAGGTTTGTTGGAGGTAGACCAATACACTGCTTTATTAGCTCAGGTTGAGGCATTTCAACACATGATAAATACTTGGTTCAATAGCCTAAAATTAGGAGCAGCACAACCTACGACCACAGACAATGCAATCCTGCAATCTGCAAGTTGGTGTGAAGTTTGTGGAAATAGTGGCCATCCAGTTGCTATGTGTACATCAAATCTGAAATCTGTGATGTATTTATGCAATGTTCAGAGGTCTAATTACGGTAACGCCTACAACATAATGTTTAAATCTCAGCCATTAAATTAGTCATAGAATCCCCAATAGCCACCACAATTTTAGCAATAATAGGCTCTACCAAATCAGTAAACTAGCAACTTAGAAGAGATGATGAAGCAGGGTTTAGCTAATCAGACATAGTTGGAAGCTGATGTAAATAAATAGTAAGTAGCAAAAAAAAGCTTAGAGTTGCAGTTGGGTTAGTTACAATAGCCACTGAATACCAGGCCTCAAGGAGGTTTGCCAACATATACAGAAAATCCAAAAAATGTTATGGCAATAACCTTAAGGAGTGGTAAAGAGCTTTAAGGAAAAACTCTAAAGTCAACTAAGGAGGTAAATGGTGATGTGGTGGTTGAACAAGTAAATGGAAGAGTTATTAAAAAATCAAAGAAGTCTGAGTACTCAAAAGAAAAAGTTGTTGCAAAAGAAGAGAAAAAGATTCCACCACTTCCATTTCCACAAAAGCATATAAAGGCAAAGAAGGATACGTGTTTCAAGAAGTTTTTTGACACGTTCAGAGAACTACATATTAACTTACCTTGTTAGATATTTTTCAGGGTAAGCCAAAGTATGCTAAGTACTTGAGGGATGTGGTGGCTAATAAATTTAAATTGTAGGAGGTAAAAGTGGTAGAACTCACTGAGGAGTACAGTTTTGTGGTTACTCAAAAGATGCCAAAAAGGCTTAAGGACCTAGGGAAGTTTACTCTCCCAATTCAGATTTGCAACAGCGAGGTGTTACAGGTACTTAGTCATTTAGGGGAAAGAATCAAGTTGATTCCCCTATATTTGTTCAATAAATTAGATTTGGGGAAACCTAGACCGAGCTCTGTACTACTGTTGCTGGCAAACGGGACCATAGCCTTTCCCGAAAGAGTAATAGAGGATGTTCTCATAAAGGTTGGTAAATTTATTATTCCTGCTGACTTTACTGTGTTAGATTTTTAGGAAGACGAATAGGTACCAATCATCTTGGGATGTCCATTTTTAGCGACGGGTGGAGATTTAATTAATGTAAGATAGGGTACGCTCACAATGAGGTTGGAGGATGAAGAAGCTGTTTTTAATGTTTACAAACTTCCTAACATACTATCTCCCTATAAAGACTTATTCATGATTACTATTATTGAAGGGGATAAGTGTGGGGTGGTTAGTCCACCAAAGACCTCTTCGGACTACCTCATTGAGTTGCCTAAGCCACAACCACCAAAGCCACAATTAATGCAAATTGATAAGCCTGAAAAGGCTAAAGTTTAAAAATCATTTCCCTTGAGAATTCACACCCAAGAAAGGTGAAAAGAATAATAAGATGGAGACCAAGTTTGAGAAAGAGAAGGAAAAAGAACGATTAAGTCGTAGTTGGGTTGTGTTGTGATACTAAATCAGGCGTTTATTGGGAGGCAACCTAAGTCAAGTAGGTATGTTTTATTTTTTAGTTTTTAGTTTTTTACTTCACGTATTTTTTATTTTGATTGAGTCGTAGGTTGATGGGAAGTCAGAGTACCAGAAACATAAGCTAAGGATCATGGAAAAGATTGAGTGTGGGGTCCCCGGCCCTATTGATATTTAAAGATTCTACTAGCTATTCTTAGAGGCCTCAGGGAGTATTTCTATCTCTTACTTTAAAAAGTTCACTTTGGGGACAAAGTAGATTTTTAAGTGTGGTAAGGAGAAATTCCCAATTTTGGGCTCAATTTATTTTTTTGTATGTGTAAGATATTCTTGTTGGTGCTATTTTTGATTGAATGGTTCAAGTATTTGAGTTGTATAAGCATGTTTGATTATGTGGATTACTACTTGTGAGACTCTTAGGTTCATGTTTGTGACTCTTGTGCTTTTGGCTTAAATTTTGTATTCATTTTGTTGTTGGTTGAGAGTCTATGATGATCCTATGTGATTAAATCATGTGCCATGTGTTATGTGAGTTGTTGTATATTCCTTATTGCATTTGATGTCTAGAACTTGCCCGGTGTGCGTGCAAAACCAAATAAAGAATGTGGGTTTAGGAGATGATATAGGCATTTCTTTGATAGCCTTGTTTTATACCTTCTTTTTTACCTACCTTTGTGCTTAATCTTAGTGAGACTCATTAATCCTTTAGCTTTTTCTTTTGCATCATCATATGTAGCCTAATACCCTTCTTTGATACACCTTGATTTGATCGAAAGCTCCTAGGCGCTTTAATGAAAAAATTAATTGAGTAAGGAGTTGAAAAATAAGAAGGGAAATGTGAAATTGAAGCCCCGAAGTGTTATCTATTGGTGTTCAAAAAACAAATTATGTGTTGTTATGGGGAGTTGAGTAATGAGAAAGAATAAAAGTTTATTCAAATTAAATGAGTTGTGCATAAAATACTCCCACCATAGTGCGTGTAAATGAACTTAAAAAGAATGGGGTAAACAAAAAGGGTGTAATTTGATTGTTGGAGATTCTTTTTAATTGTAAAAAGTGATGTATTAAATAACCTAGGGAAGATAGTCACTATTATTCCAAAAATAGTTCCTACCCGTCCCTTAGCCTACATTACAACCCGAAAAAGACCTAATTGATCCTAAGTTTATCATCCCAATATTAGTGGAGTACTACACTAAGGGAAAGCATATGGTTCATTATGTGTAACTTATGGATTCATTATGAGAGGTAAATAAATTTGATTCATTATTCTCGAGGCTAGGATGTTTTGAAGTAGTTTTCATGAGCTATCAATTGTGTATATAACATGTTTAATGCTTGCATTCTGTGTAGTTATTGTAGTACTAGCTTAAGTGTATTTATAGTGGTAGAAGTGTAGATTCTCCTCATCTTATGATTTTTGTACTAATGGTTTGTTTGAGGACGAGCAAGGCTTTAAGTGTGGGGTGGTTATGTTGGGTGTATTTATACACTTTAACGTTACGATTCTAGCTTATTTAGCCTTGTGTTGAGAGAGTTTCATTTTCTTAACGTGTTAATATTGATATAAATAAGAATTTAAGTATAAAAGGACGTGATTACAATGTTCAAAGTGTTTTCCAAACAAGTTTGCAGTTAATTGAGTCATTTAGAGTTAAATCAAGAAAACTAGTGTTACTAGGTTGAGCTAGGTGTGTGTCTAGTTGATTTAGATGGATTATAGTTTTTAAATGATTTACTTATGCTTAAAATGTTTAATATTATGTGGGACAACTTTTATAACATGTGAACCATTCAATTAGAATGAGCAAAGAGTCAACAATAAGTTTAAGTATAAATTAGTCGAGACTAGTACTTTGCTTGAGTTTATAGCTTGTTATTCTTGAGGTCTCATTGTATTGAGCTCTAATCCATGGTATTTTATGTTGTAGGATGCTTGTACAGTTAATTATGGTGAAAATGGATGTTAAACGATCTAGAAATTAAAGGGAAAATAACACCAAAGGTATGGATGGAAGGAACGACGCTAAAATACTTAACCAAATATCTGAACGCATTTTCCAGTGGTTGACCGCGATTAGCATGCGACGTAGGCTCCATAGTGTGTTGATTTGACTTAGAAAATATTTTGAGTGCAATTTCCAGTGAGTAAAGGAAATTTTCCCGTGTCACCTTGTCCATTTCGATTCATCCATGCCTTAGAAAATATTTAAGGAGCAACTTCCAGAGTGAGCCCGCGATTTTCCTGCCTTGCATCCTCCATTGCGGTGGAGTTGAGGCCACGCTGCCGCTTCTACCTCGGGGGAATGGTTCCCATGTCACCTCTTTCATTCTAGGTAAATAATGCTCGCGTGTCCTGCTGCATTCCATGGCTCAATGTCACGTGAAGTTCTACTCCTATACAGCATGTGATTGGCTATACTATAAATAGAATACAACGTACACAATAGGGATTATCTTGGATCATTGTTACGTCTTGGGAGGATTAAGGGGATGCTACAACTTCAACTTTTAGGTTTTTATTATTTTAATTTAGTTCATTCATGTTCTTAGTTGTTAATTACAATCTTGTGATTACGATTATGACTATGCATGGATAAACGCCCTCTTTTCGGGGTTAAAGCCAAGAACATGAGTACTATTATTTTTAAATGATTTCATTTAATTTTTCTTATCATTATTGGTTGTTTATTTATTCTGTATTTAATTATTTGATTAATTAATCACCCGTAAAATACATCTATTGTCGACCTTTTGACCTCAGGAGAGGGAATAGGGAGATAGAATGTGGATATAAACAAAGTATGGTTTGTATTCTTTTATAAAATAAGGAATTCAAATTAGCATCTAGGAAAGAGATATACTTGGGTTCCTTACTTGATTCACACGTAGGATGAAAGCTTTAAAACACTTAATTGGATTATTACATCCCCGTTCAACGATGTAGTTGTAATGTCTAAATTAGGTAAAAGGTTAGGGGTCAGGAGACCATGATCATGCAATTAACCCTATGAGTCAACAACCAAGATAAGAAAGTTAACTAATGAAGTTCAATAGAATAGTATGATTGTTCAAAGTGCTTTAACCCTGGGCTTTACTACATCTATTGTTTCAAGATCTTTATTTTACATATTGCTTACTTTACTTGAAATTTACAATATTCCAAACTCTTTTTTGGTTGCCTTTGCATCAAATTAATCTAACCTTTGAACTAAAATTGAATCGTTCTTGAAATAAGTCCCCGTGGGATCGATACTTGGCTTTCTTGAAGGCCACTTTACTGCTTGATAGACCACGTACACTTGCGTGTGCGCTTGGACGCTATCATTAAACACCCTTGTTCTAGGGTTGAGGCCGAAAACATGATTACAGTTTGATATTCTTAGAGTAGTTTATTGTTGAATTATCATATGAGTTATTCTTAATATCTTGTGCTTACTATTTTGATGATTGTCCACCATTGAAATACACCTATATTCATTTGTGAATACAAGAGGATAATCATAGGTTATATAAAAGAGTTTAAGGAGCAAGGTTCTTATTCTTTTATAAAATAAAGGATTTGAATTAGTGTCTAGGATAGAGATATACCTAGCAGACTTGTTTGGTTCACTTGCAGGATGACATCTTAGTGCATCTAAATGGATTATTGCATCCCCGCTCAATGATATAGTTGTAATTTCCATTTAGGTAGAAGATTAGAGGATTGAGAGACCATGATCATACTGTAAACTCTGAGAATCAATAACCCGATAATCAACTAAACTACAATAAAATTAACGAGTTGTAAGATTGTTAAAAGTGTCTCAACCCTGGAATTCTCACTTGTATTTTTTAACACCTTTCTTACGTTGCTATCATCCCACATTGTTATTTCTTTAGTAATTAGATTATTAATTGAATCTTCAAAATCACCTTGATACTTTGAAACACTTAATACCTCCTTGTCGAAGCTAAAAGTTAGAAGTATTAATAGTTTAGTAGTCCTTATGGGTACGATATCTGACACTTTAAGTCACTATATTACTTGTGTAATCGTGTTCACTTACGTGTATGATAAACCGCAATATAGGACAGAGGAGTTTCCATGAGCTTTAGATCAAATGGGAATTAGAGAGACTCAAGACCTTAGACCCTATAGCAAGAAACAAAACAACAAGAAAAGGAAACATTCCTAAATGTCTCATAGCTTCTCCCTTATAAGTGTGGCGTGCTACACACCCATAAAAGAAACTCTACTAGACACGGCTTTGTTAGACACCCAATGACACCAAACCGGGCGCTCTAATACCACCTTTGTCAAGACCCAAACCAAGGTCTAGTCATAATCGGTATCTCAATTCCCATATAGACCGGAGATCACCCCCTTCACCTACCAAACCAAACACACCACACCTCACGGTCGGCTGAATTCCAAACATATAACTAGATAAGAGATTTTCAATTTAAAGACATTATAATAAGTCTATAACCAAACATAATCGTCCACAACCAAGAAACCAACCAATACCAATATCAATGTTAATACCAATACCAATACCGACACTTCTTATGCCCACAGTAGTCTGGCAAAGCCTCTAATCAAAACCAAAGAATATTTAGTTAGGAAATGCACCCAACCATAGCCAAAACAAAGACCAAAGAAATAGTAAATTCATAAAGAAATCAATAGCATAAAATGGAGTACTTCGAAGTATGAAAGCTCACCACTTCAGTATGACTCAAAAGTTATCCCCGAATCACCTAGTCACTGAGTAGGAGGAGTGGAAATATGACCAATTCCTGCATCGCATGGGTATACAGCGTCCGAAGATGGTTAGCATGGTGAACTCTAGCATGTAACTCAGGGATAAGGATAACATAATGATATGATCAACAGTTTAAAATCATTCAAAAGCCAACGCAAATAATCAAATGCAAATAAATAAATAAATAAATATATATATATATATCACATACCGAGATAAGGAACAAGGCTTAACATCTTTTTCAAAACCTTAGCCTGGATTGTGTAGCTCAACCTTTATATAATAGTATCCACGGGCTATATGGGCCCTAGTGCAAGTAGCTACACGAACCAGAGAATAATCTCATATATATGCACATGGGGGACTTGAACCCTCCAATATATAAAAAGGTGACGTAAGGACCCAATTATATAATGATATACGGGGGATTCAAACCTCCCTGGTCACTTTGACCACCACATAGGAAAACGGCATTTCCAATATTGTTCACTCGTACCTCCACTTTTACAACTCATCTACACAACACTTATTAGAGACCATTTTAAATAAGTATATCACATTCCCCATTCATTTAAACACATTCCACATTAAAGTATACACTGTTGGTATTGTCATACCAACTACACTTGCAAGGTAACAACAACATGCAAAAATATTTCTCATTAACTTGGGGAGAAAAAATCCCTTTGTTCATTAATAAACATTGGGGAACACCGACTCCCTTTGTTCATTAAATCATGCCATTGTATTTCAAATACCTCTTTATATTATGCAATAGTTCAAGACAAATTCATCTTTATGTATTCCCACAGTTCTCATAGTTACAGCTAATTTCACATTATGGGGCTGGAGTTATAACCTCTTCAAAAGTCACAAGTTTGGGAAAATCACAATTCCCTAGTTAATTCACCACACCCATGCACCCACAACTTAAAAACCATATTAAAATCATGAAAATCATACATATAAACCATGAGAAACAGTGTTCATTTCATAACATTCAAAAACCCCAACCTTTGTTTTTAAAACCAAAACAACAAACTTATGAACAATACTTTAAATCCCATGCCTTTGAAAAATTAAGAATGAAGGATAAGTAATATGCCTGAAATAGTAAGAAGTACCGAGAGAAATCACCCTTGAGATCCCTAATTGATCAAACTTTTGAAATCCTAGCCTTAACTTGAACAAAGAATTTGAGAGAGAATTTGGGAGTGTTTTATTGGGAATGATATAATAATGAATTCCCATCAAAGTATTTAAGTCATGGGGTTAAAGTGGGAAATGTCCAGAGTGCCCTCAACTTAAAATATGAAAAAGTGTCACCTTGATCACGAGTCGACCCCTTGACTCATAATCACACCATACGACTCGTCACCACGAGTTGTAACCAAGATAGTGACCTAGACCCCAATACACTGTCAAACTTATGACTCGACCAACCCATTTGTAATGACACCCTACGACTCATAGGGTCCAGTCATAGTCAACACAGATCAAAATTTGGAACTTACACTGGACACCCTATGATTTCACTTAACGACTCATGATATATCCTTATGGATCTTTGTGAGACACTAGTACTCAAAGAAAAATCAAGCCTCAAAATTACTGATTTGGTAATGGCTCATCTCAATGAGTCGTCAAGACACCCTACGACTTTGGGGGTGTAGTCGTAACAAAGCTAGTGAGCCCAAAGCTCAAGAAATATTCAAGGGACAAAATATGAGGTGTTTTATTTAATCTTACCATCCTTAGTTTTTTGACTTTTTATAGAAAATTGTGATTTCCTCGATCTCTTTGTTTTCGGTCTTTGTTAAAGGTAAGTGTGGGTGTGTTTCTGTGTTAAATTGTGCTAATAGATTCCTTGACCAATCATTCAAGGATGAATAATCCTAAGGTGGGAGAATGTGATGCCTCAGGTGCTGGCCACTAAAAATTCTGAGTTTTTAAACACACTTTCTTGACTACAACTCATCCTATGAGTCATAACGTGTCATTATGGGTCATAGGACCCCAATTGTAGGGTGTCCAATAAAGATATCCTAATTAACTATCCTGATTATGAGTGGTTCTTAATGAGTTGTAAAGACTCTAACCGAGTTGAATGTTCCCATCCGTAGCTAAACCAGTCGTAGAGTCTCCTGACGAGTCGTATGTTGTGAATTGTAGGGTTAACAAAGAAGGGTCTTACAGCTACTGTCTTGAAAATGACTCGTGGTAACGAGCCATAACATATCCTTATGAGTTGTATAGTGACTCATAGTCACTGACGATAACTTTTCAGGTTTTAATTAAGGGCACTTTGGATATTCCCTTTTTTCCCTAATTATGATCCATGACTTAAAACTCTTTAAGTGTGTCATCATCACTCTAAAATAAATTAAAATTACTTCTAAAACACTCTCAATTCTCCAAGGTCAAGATACTTAGGGATTTCAATAATTTTATCAACTAGAGCTCCCAAGGGTAAATTCTCACTATAATCTTGATATTTCAGAATTGTTACTCTTCCCCATCTATTACTTTGTAAAAGCATGTGTTTTAAATAGTTATCCATGTGGTTTTGATGTTGTTTTTGGAACATAGGTTGAGGGTTTTGAATGTTTGTTATGAAATATGTTTCCCATGGCTTACATATAATTGTCCATGCTTTATTTAAGGTTCTGAACTTGTGGGGTGCATGGGTATGGTAAATAAACTAGGGGATTGTGATTTCCTATAATTTGTTGGTATTTACAATTGAAGTGGTAATAACCTCAATCCTATATTGTGAAGCTGGTTTTGAATATGAAAATAATGCACATTGAACAATTCTTGAACTATTGCATCATGTGAAAAGCTAATGAAGCATAATGGTTTAGAATTGAACCAAGGGGTTGTGAATTTCCCTAAGTGATGATAATTGGTTTTACATGTTGATGTTACCTTGCAAGTGTAGTTTGTGTGATGATACCAACAATGTATGCCTAAATGTGTATTATGGTTCAATGAATGAAAATGTGTGATAAATGTTTTAATGGGGCTTAAAAAGGGTTGTAGATGGGCCGTGAAAGTGGCGGTCCCGAGGGACCAATATTGGAAATCGCATTTGCCAGTGCATAGGTTTAAATGGCCTGGGGTTTGAGTCCTCTTGCTTCTGATCGGGTAGTTTGAGTCCACCTTACTATTTGATTGGAAGGTTTGAGTCCCCTCTATTACATTACTTGATCAGGAGATTATGTCACCTTTAGTATATAATTGGGAGGTTCGAGTCCCCTGTGAATATATATGAGATTATTCTCTGATTCATGTGGCTACACACACTAGGGCCCGACCATGGGGTGAGAGTTGGGGCCCATATAGCCCGTAGGTATTGTTATAAGACAATTATTCTACACAATCCAGGCTAAGGTTTTAAATATCATATTAATACTTGTTCTCTATCCTAGCATTTTATACAAGTGTATAATATATATATATATATATATGCATACATGTATGTGAATATGTACATTAAGTTGAACTGGATATTTTTATATTTTTTATTACATTATCCTTATCCCTAAGTTACATACTACTACTTAACTCACTAACCATCTCCACACTCTATATCCCCACACGATACAGGGCACAAAGGCAATCCTACTTTTCTTACACAATGTTAGGTGGATCGGCTCGGTTCGTTAGTCATTTGTGATAAAGTTGTGAGCTTCTATTATTCTAAAGACTTGATCATTCCATTGTTTTCCTTTCATTGATTAGAATTAAAGAGTTCACATTAATATTGTCATTATCATTGTCAGGGTCAGGGGCATGTCCCCGACATTGGATATTTTTGGATTAGCTAAGGCTTTGTGTATATTAATGTGGATTTGGTATTGACGTTGACATTCTTATATTCCTTTGAGATAATTAATTTACTATCTTATTATATATTTGGAATTTAGCCACCACTAAGTGTTATGTTCTGTGTTGTCTAGGCAAAAGGGGTGGTCTTCGGTCCTCAGTGGACTTAGGATACCCATCACGGCCAGGCCCTAGTTTGAGTCATGACCAAAATTGTCGTAACAATTAGTTTGATCATATTTGTTTGCAAAAAGGTATTTTAAATTTGCATGATCAGTGAAAAATAACCTTTTCTCCTATTAAATAAGAGTGAAACTTATCAAATCCAAATACTACTGCTAATAATTCCTTTTTTGTTGTTGCATATTTCAGTTGAGCCTCATTCAATGTACTACTAGCATAATATATGGGATGAAAAATCTTATCTTTTCTCTATCCTGAAATAGCACCTATAATTATATCACTACCATCGCATATGATGTCAAAAGGGTGGTTCTAATTAGGGGAGACAACAACAGAGGTAGTTGATAATCTATTCTTGAGTGTTTCAAAAACCTTTAGACAATCACTTAAAAATTTAAACTTAACATTTTTCATTAGAAGGTTAGTTAGACGTTTTGATATCCATGAAAAATCTTTTATGAACCATCTGGAAAAATTTGAATGTCCTAACAAACTTCTAATGCCTTTAATATTTAAGGGAGGAGGTAATCCTTCTATAGTATCTATTTGAGCCTTATTGACTTCTATCCTTTTAGCAATTATTTTATGTCCTAAAACAACTCATTCTATAACCATAAAGTGACATTCTCCCAATTAAGAATAAAGTTTGTCTCTTCACATTTCTTAAGAATTAAGGTTAAGTCTGAGAAAATTTTTGGTCATGTGTGAGAAAATTGCTAGCATACACCGCTGAAATATGGTCGGTTCTTTACGTAAACCAAATGGCATTCTCCTATAGGCATGTATGTTCAATGAGGACATGTGAAAGTTGTTTTATCCTAATCTTCAGGTGCTATAGGTATTTGCTTATAACATAAATATCCATCAAGAAAATAGGGAAAACCATATCCTTTTACCCTTTCTAACATTTATCAGTAGATGGTAAAGAAAAATGATCTTTTCTGGTGGTGTCATTGAGACATTTGTAATCATTACAAATTCTCCATCCTATAACTATTCTAGTAGGTGTAAGTTAATTTTTTTATATTTTATGATTCTCATATCTCCATTTTTGGTACTACCTGAATAGGACTTACCCAAGGAGTAACAGAAATAGGATAAATAATACTAGTCGCCAAAAATTTTATTATCTTATTTTCACTGCTTTTGCATTGTAGGATTTAATCTTCTTTATGGCTGGACTATTGGTTTGTATCTATCCTCCATGAGAATTTTGTGCGTACAAATAGTCGGATTAATTCTTTTGATATCTACCACCATCCACCCTAAGGCTCCTTAGTGTGCCCGTAGTGCTTAAATCAAATTATGTACCTTGGGTGTAGTTAGAGAAGATGAAATAATCATCGGAAATAATTCATTCTTAAGATAAACATATTTTAAATGGGAAGACAGTAGTAAGATGGCAAGGGATCAGGACTTAGTTGAACCAAGTTTTGAACCTAAGAAACTTTTCCATCAACGAAGGAGAGAAGCAATCCTTCTCTCTTGTATTTCTCAAATTGCAGAAGACCAAGAGAATCCTTCAATCATGGCTAATGAACAAGCAGCCCACAGAACAGTCAAAGAAGTGGCAATCCCACTTCACATAAATTTGACCTCCCCGTTTAAGAAGCCAGCAGTTGGAGGTAATTTTGAGCACAAACTTAATATTGTATAGCTTCTAATTAGCAGTGGATAGTTCACAGGGCTTTCACATGGAGATCCATAGGTCCACTTGCAAAATTTTGTATAAATCAGTGACACATTCTTTCCTATGGATGTGAATGCAGACTATATGAGGATGATGTTGTTCCCCTTTTTACTGATTGGGGAAGCAAAAAATGGTTGAATATGGAACTGGTAAATTCAATTACATTATGGGATGAAATGGCCAAAAAATATCTTATTTGGTTCTTCCCGTCTGGCAAGATTGCGAGACTTCATAGTGAGATAGTGTGCTTCAAACAGAAGCCAAACAAGAATCTTTATTATGCTTGGGAGTGCATCAAAGCATTTCTTTGGGACTGTCCACACCATCACTAGTCCAATGAGGTACTAGTTCATACTTTTGTAGAGGCTTTTGATCACAATACAAAAATATTATTAGATTCAGCTACAGGTGGTTAAGCTCTTGAGATGACATATGATGAGTTGTTGATAACGCCCAAACTACAGATCTAGTAAGAGTGTAACCGGTCGCTATCAAATATAGAACCCAACTGGGTTGGGTGTCGAATCCCACAGGGAATACTTGGTCACTAAGTGTTGCAATTATTAGTAGACTGTTGATCGAAAATTCCACGGAAAAGGGGGGATTGGGTTTGGCGTGAATTAATACTATGGAAGTAAAAACGGAATGCTTGATTTAGTAAGATTTAATCACAGAGAAAAATAAGTTAGGGTTATGTCCACCTTATGAGTTCTACGTATCTATTAACTATGAGTAATGCGGAATTCAGACATGCATGCACTTATAGAGATTCGTATTCTAATGGTAATTCCTAGTGTTTCTCAACCATCAAGGATTATTTCACTTTAACTCTCTCGAGCTTAAAGTGTATAACTAACAGTACAAATTCTCCAAGAAGTTAACCCAGTTACGGCACTAACGTGTAAATAGGGGTTGGTAGCCCTATTTCCTTGTCACACTCTCTTTTCCAAACATGTAACTTTTCTCTCGAACAAGTTAATGATATAATGGAGTATTCTATATGTTTTCAACCACAAGAATTTTATTAAAATGAAGAGAGTAATGATATAAGTAGCATCTGCATCAAGAATTGACAAACTCATAGTAATAGATAGTATATCAAAAGGCTTCCATAACCCTAACAGAGAAGTTTAGCTACTCATGATTACAACGGAGATCACAATAAACATCATCATCGTACCAAAGCTCAAAGAATCTCCCGTTGAAGATGGGTGTGGCGTCAAACTAGGTTGACGTTTTTGCCCTCTAGACGTTTCCCCCAAGTTAGCATTTTTTTCTCGGTTAAAACTTACAAAATCTGTAAACTGAATAATACTAGAAAGTCGAATGAATAATGAAAGTATCTATCAATTCGTGAATAATGAAAAGCATGAATGCAGAAAAATTCAGCAAAATAGGGTTTTTATAACATCCTTGTCCTATTCCTACTAAGTTACTGCTGATCCCCAAGTCTTTAGAAATACTATTTTTTCCCGGGACAAGTTCTCCACGCATCACTTTCAGTCCATAAGCTTCCAAAATCTGCCTTCCCTCTTATGTGAAGTTTCCCTTGCTACCAAAAGGTCCACAAAGTGCTGAAATCTTCATCATTAATACCTGAAAACATGCTAATCACGTTGGTTAGCTCACTTACAGGAAAATGGACTAAAAATGCAGGAATTATATATTTTGTCCTTGAAACTTTGCTAAAATATGGGTAAATTATGGTGCTTTAGGCGTATAAATACGCCTATCATCAACACCCCACACTTAAAGCTTTGTTCGTCCTCGAACAAAATATTACGTCCATGCAATCATCTTCTTAGAATATCACAGCAACAACATAAAATGTTCAACAAGACAGGCGTGGCAATTATTAACAAAGAGTAGTTTTCTTGTTCACTACTAGAAACAATTCAACCTCCAACATAGACTTGTGATGTTGGTTAATTTGTATCCACAAGTTAAGTCACAAAGAATCATATAACACTACCCACAATCATCAACCATGTGTGTCTCACACAAGATATCACCCATAATCACTCATAAGTTTTGCATTTTTCGAAACATGGGTACAAGATTCTCCTTGCTCTCACTCTCACAAATAATTCATATGTTGCAACTGATGACCATAGGCTTTCCCTTAGTGTAATGTTCCACTAATATCAGAATGTTAAGCTTAGGATCAAGTAGGTCTTTACAGGTTGTAATGTAGGCTAAGGGACAGGTAGGACTATTTTGGCCAGAAATAGTGACTATGTTCCCAAAGCGCTTTAATACACTACATTATGCCATTAACACTCTCTTTTAAACAACCCTTCTACCTTTCTTTTCATCTAACACCCCTTTTCACCTATTTTGTTATTCAATTATAAACACAATGATGAGATTATACAACCTTTTTTTTTTCTATTTCTATTTTTTTTCTTTTTTTCTTTTTTATAAAATACCTCTATGATAGCCACTCCTTTTCACAACAATTTCAAGTACCAATACACTCTGAGGCATCACTCTCACCCAATTTCCTCTTATTTTGTCACATGACTCTACAATTTAAAGCGCTTAGGAATTTGGATCAAATTATGGTCTTGAAAAAAAATGGATTAGGCTACTTATGAGGCTGTCAAAGAAAATAGCTAAAGGCTCAAAGGGGGTTAACTAGGATAATGTCCACGGGTAGGTAAAAAGAAGGTAAACAATCACAGGCTGCCAAAGAAATGCCTAAATCATCTCCTAAACTCACACTCTTTATTTCACTGTGCACACACACCAGGCAAGTTCTAGTATCAGTCACAACACAGAATATACTATAACCTCACACACACAAGGCACATGGTCAACTTTATTGGGAGCAGTATAGACTCTTGACCCAATAGTTGAATGAATTAAACCACACACTCATCACACAGTGAGTCACTCTTAGAGCCTAAACGTCTCAATAGTAATGATGATTTTGGCACAAACTCTTGTCATAATACCATGCCACCTATCAGAACATTTTCATGCCAAATCTAAAAAATCTAAAATTAAACTAACTAATTATGACTAATTAAAACAAACAAGAACAAGAATAAATGTAGGTAAAGAAGTACAAGAAGCATACAAATACCAGCACCCCACACTTAGACGGGACACACTGCCCTCAGTGGAAAATAAATAAGGAAAACCTGATTAGTCAGACTCCTCTTCTATGTCTGGGGTCATACCCCCACGTCAGAATCATCATCAGAGTCATCACCCTGAGTTTCCTCAAAATGTACCCCACTTGATCCCAAAAGTGCGTCGAGGTATTTGTAGAGAGGAGGACTCAGCTTGCTCCTTTCTTGACCTTTTTTGTCCCTTCTGTGAGGTGGTCACTTTTTCTTTTCCTTGTCGATTTTTTAGGTCCATTCTACCTGAGATTAAAATAGAGTCATGTTAGTTTCATCTCGGAAGATTCAATCAAAAAACAAACAATAGCGGTGCCACCCCACACTTAATTTGTTGGCACAGACTAATTAAGTGAGTGATATCGATTACTCAGACTTCATCCACATACATTTAGGCGATATGTTCCAACAACATGTTCAGCACAGTCATACGTTCATGTCATCTTAATTATCCGTTCCAATTCTATTTCATGTAATCTTGTCTATACTTTCATGTTTGGATGAATGCACTTTTTGAACCAAACTACCACATAAGGATCGTACCACAAATAGAAACAAGTTATTGCATAGGCATCATATCACACCAACCACATTCTAATAGATGTATTCTTTCACACCAACTAGATGTATCATATCACACCAACCACTTTCTAATAACCAACACCACTTCAAGATCTAACAAATCATTATAAACGTAGCATTTCAACAACTACGGAATATAAAAGAATGACTTACTTGGTGATGGATTCAAAAGATGAACTCACAAGAATAGATGAGCAAAAAGAAAAATTTTGAGAGATTTGGAGAGTAAAGGTGGCGCCTAGGTTGACCAAATAAGTGTGTTTTGTTCTAATGTTGAAGTTTTATTTATAGGACAAATCTTGGGTCGGGTTTGACCCATTTAAAATCGAATTAGGAGACCAAAAATTAAGCATAGGCGACGCCTGATGCTTTGCCTATGCTTAGCATAGGCGGCGCCTTGTCCAAAGCCTAGTTGAGCATAGGTGGCGCCTATGCTATGGCATTGTTAGGTATAGGCGGCGCCTATGCTATGGCATTGTAGATTCAGAGAGCAAAGGCAATGGCATAGGCGGCGCCTATGCTATGGCATTGTTGGGCATAGGCGGCGCCTACGCTATGGCATTGTAGATTTAGAGAGCAAAGAAAATGGCATAGGAGGCGCCTATGCTATGGCATTGTTGGGCATAAGCGGCGCCTATGCTATGGCATTATAGATTCAGAGAGCTTAGGCCATAGCATAGGTCTTGCCTTGTTCGTTGCCTAGATTTACATAGGCCTTGCCTTGTTCGTTGCCTAGATTTGCATAGCCAATGCCTAACCAATAGCCTTTGTTTCTTCATTCCAAACTTACCACCTTCAACATGACACAATTCCAAATTAAAATTTGGGCTAGATCTCCTCCTTTATACGTCTTACACCTACATTTACTCAAAAACAACAAAAACAATTAGAACAATGGGTTGCCTCCCACCAAGCGCCTTAGTTTTGGTCGTGGCTCGACTCTTCTTTTTGGATTTTTATTTAACAAAAACAAACTCTTAGTAAAACAAATTATGATTAAAAACGATGGGTTGCCTCCCATCTAGCGCTTGATTTATTGTCCCGGCACGACATAGTTATCTCAATTACTTAGACTTCGTCGAGATAGATGGTGTCCATGCATTTTATCGAGTCAAGAGGACCGATATACGGCTTCACTCGTTGGCCATTCACTTTAAAGACACCACCATCAATGCCTTCTAACTCTACTACTCCAGACGAGTAGACTTGGCTAATTCTGAACGGACCAGACCATTTAGACTTTAACTTACCTGGAAATAGCTTAGTCTGGAGTTGAAAAGAAGTACCATATCACCTTTCTGAAAGTTTCATTGGATAATCCGCCGATCTTGGTAATTTTTCATCCGTTCTTTGTAGAGGTCTGCCCATTCATACGCATATAGACGGAATTCATCCATCTCATTAGCTGCTCCAATCTCAGATTAATTGCATCATCCCAAGTCAGGTTAAGCCTCTTCAACGCCCACAAGGCTTTATGCTCGAGCTCAATCGGCAAGTGACAAGCCTTCCCATAAACTAATTGGTACGGGGACATGCCAATTGGTGTATTGAATGCAGTTCTATAAGCCCATAATGCATCGTCCAGCTTCCGAGACCAATCCTTCCTACTAGCATTTACAGTCTTAGCAAGGATCAGCTTGATCTCCCAATTAGAAACCTCTACCTGCCCACTAGTTTGTGGGTGGTAAGGTGTAGCTACCTTGTGTTGCTTGACCCCATATTTCACCAACACGGCTCTACACAGCTTGTTGCAAAAGTGTGATCCTCCATCGCTTATGATAGTACGTGGTACCCCATAACGAGAGAAGATATTTCTCTTTAAAAATGCTACAACACGTTTGCCTTCATTATTGGCCAGCGCTACTGCTTCGACCCATTTGGATATATAGTCCACAGCAACTAGGATATATTTCATCCCAAACAAACTTACGAATGGGACCATGAAATCAATACCCCGTACATCAAATAGCTCCACTTCAAGAATTTTAGACATGGGCATCTCATGGTGCTTCGAGATAGAGCCTTGCCTCTGACACTGATCACATCTTCTCAGAAAATCGTAAGTATCCTTGAATAATGAAGTCCAATAATAGCCATTTTGCAATACCTTCCTGGCTGTCCGATCACCTGCAAGGTGACCTCCAACTTGGGAAGCATGACTTTCTTCCAAGATGCTAGACACCTCCACATCAGAGATGCAGCGCCTTATAACACCATCAACACATCGTCGAAAAAGATACAGTTCATCCCAGAAGTAGTGTTTCACATCATGCATGAACTTTCTCTTTTGATGAAAGGAGAGATTCTCAGGCATCACTTTACTTACAACGTAGTTTGCAAAGTCTGCACACCACGGTAAGTCTTTCACCATAGCGGCTAGGATCTCTTCGTTGGGAAATGCATCATCAATATTAAGGTCGGGTTGCACTATGTACGCACTCTCAAGTCTAGATAGATGATCATCTACTTGGTTTTCGCAACCTTTTCTATCCTTTACCTCGAAATCAAATTCTTGAAGCAATATCACCCACCGAATTAACCTTGGATTAGCATCCTTCTTTGCCATTAAATATCTCAGAGATGCATGATCTGTATGAACCACCACTTTGGTTCACAACAAGTAAGCACGAAACTTTTCGAAAGCATAAACAACTACTAGAAGCTTTTGTTCCGTGACGGTATAGTTCTTTTGGGCTCCATTCAAGGCCTTGCTCGCATAGTATATTGGATGAAATAGCCTTTCTCTTTTCATCCATTCTTTGTAGAGGTATGCCCTTTCATACGCATGTAGACGGAATTCATCCATCTCATTCTGCTGCTCCAATCTCTGATTAATTTTATCATCCCAAGTCAGGTTAAGCCTCTTCAACGCCCACAAGGCTTTATGCTCGAGCTCAATCGGCAAGTGACAAGCCTTCCCATAAACTAATTGGTATGGGGACATGCCAATTGGTGTCTTGAATGCAGTTCTATAAGACCATAATGCATCGTCCAGCTTCCGAGACCAATCCTTCCTACTAGCATTTACAGTCTTAGCAAGGATCAGCTTGATCTCCCAATTAGAAACCTCTACCTGCCCACTAGTTTGTGGGTGGTAAGGTGTAGCTACCTTGTGTTGCTTGACCCCATATTTCACCAACACGGCTCTACACAGCTTGTTGCAAAAGTGTGATCCTCCATCGCTTATGATAGTACATGGTACCCCATAATGAGAGAAGATATTTCTCTTTAAAAATGCTACAACACGTTTGCCTTCATTATTGGCCAGTGCTACTGCTTTGACCCATTTGGATACATAGTCCACAGCAACTAGGATATATTTCATCCCAAACAAACTTACGAATGGGCCCATGAAATCAATACCCCATACATCAAATAGCTCTACTTCAAGAATTTTAGACATGGGCATCTCATGGTGCTTCGAGATAGAGCCTTGCCTCTGACACTGATCACATCTTCTCACAAAATTGTAAGCATCCTTGAATAATGAAGGCCAATAATAGACGCTTTGCAATACCTTCCTGGCTGTCCGATCACCTGCATGGTGACCTCCAACTTGGGAAGCATGACTTGCTTCCAAGATGCTAGGCACCTCCATATCAGAGATGCATCGCCTAATAACACCATCAGCACATCGTCGAAAAAGATACGGTTCATCCCAGAAGTAGTGTTTCACATCATGTATGGACTTTCTCTTTTGATGAAAGGAATGATTCTCAGGCATCACTTTACTTACAACGTAGTTCGCAAAGTCTGCATACCACGGTAAGTCTTCCACCATAGCGGCTAGGATCTCTTCGTCGGGAAATGCATCATCAATCTCAAGGTCGGGTTGCGCTATGTGCGTACTCTCAAGTCTAGATAGATGATCAGCTACTTGGTTTTTGCAACCTTTTCTATCCTTTACCTCAAAATCAAATTCTTGAAGAAATAACACCCACTGAATTAACCTTGGATTAGCATCCTTCTTTGCCATTAAATATCTCAGAGTTGCATGATCTGTATGAACCACCACTTTGGTTCCCAACAAGTAAGCACGGAACTTTTCAAAAGAATAAAAACTACTAGAAGCTCTTGTTCCGTAATGGTATAGTTCTTCTGGTTGCATTTTTTCATCCTTCTAATCTTTTTCCAGTATTTTCACTTCGCTCTTGATGGTGAAATCGTCATCTTGTGATGTGACAATTGAGCAAACATCTTTCCATGGAGTGTAGAATAAATTTAGCATCTTGAAATTCTTCTGCAAGATCTTCAATCATATTAATTGAAAAGCATGAAGATGATATCTCATCTCTTGATCTTAACATTTTTTGCATATCAAAAATGTCTCTTTCTTCATCTACTCTAAAAATAGTTGTCCTTGATGGACACTTCTGATTGCTCTTCCACACACAAAAAATTTTCAACCCAGAATTATTAGTTCATCAAGACAATCCTGAATTTCAAGTACTATAAAATCTACAAAAAAATGAATTTATCTACTTTTACCAGAACATTCTCAATTATTCCTTTAGGTTTTTTAGTACTTTTATCTGCAAATTGAAGAGAAACACTTGTGTTTTATATTGCACCAAGATTTAATTTTCTAAAAATATTAAAATGGCATTAATTTATTGAAGCTCTAGAATCACATAGTGCTTTCTCAAAATATACCCCTTCCAAAGTTCATGGAATGGTGAAACTACCTGGATCACCAAGCTTTTGTGGTATCTTATTTTGAATTATAGCACAACAATTTATAGTAAACACTACGATAAATGATTCTTCTAGCTTTCTTTTTCTTGAAAATTTTTCTTTTAGCAACTTTGAATACAACGGAATCTATAAAAGAGCATCAGTAAAAGGGATATTAATGTGAATTTTGCCTTAAAATATTCAAAAATTTGGCAAATTATTTTTCAAGCTTACTCTTTTTTTTAGTTGTGGAAAAGTAATTCTCACTGGGTAGAAGTCATTTTTTCTTAACCCCTAGTCGTGACATGGTACTTAGAATCACAAGTGACTCCAAGCTAACCCATGGCCTGGCTAAACACTAAGAAATAAAGATAATAGTTGATAGAACACATATGCCGAAGCTAAAATTAATAGTATATTAAATATTATACAAATCAAATCATCACTAAAAATGTTTGTGATCAAAACCTAAACATCTAACTATAAGTGTGAAAAGTCTTTACTAAGAAGAGTTGCTGGGACGAGCCCCCAGCAAACTCTAACTATCTAAAATATGGGAACAATAAAGAAAATATGAAAAATGCTAAATCTAGTCCTCCCATGATGAGGATTCACCAAAAGTGTTATTGCTGATACAGGAAGAGATCGTACTAGGTGCGATCTGGATGTTGATCATCAGAACCTATATTATAAGACAATATAGCGTAAAAAAGTATGTTATCAGTACTTTTAATGTGCTGAGTATGTGAGATAGGAAAATAACTGATATGAGTTGAACATGGTACATGTAACATGACAAATGGTTCAAGACCAAGTAATGAACATCTACTGTAAAAAGTACTGGATAACAAAATACAAAGTCGTGTAAGAATCTAAAATCTGAACAGTAAACTACAGATTATCGGAGTTACTAATAATTCAGATACCCCAATGTTATCTAAATATGATCTAATCGTGGTGCAACCTATAAACCCAGCTGGAAGAATGTTCAGTACCTTGCCAAGGTTATGACGTTGATTGATGGGGATGAACTATACTAATTTCTAAAAGGACTAAGGTGTCAACACTAATCTGATGGGTGACCCTATAGAACCTATGGTTGCACCTTTGTTCTAGAACTTAGGAACTTCTACTAAAGGTCTTAGTCTAACTGGAGGTTGTTCCTTCATCCGTGCGATTTCTTGGTGCTATATTCTACTCCTAACTAAAGAACACTGATAACAGCAATGCTCATTGATGGTAATAATCAGATAACTGAAATAAATATACTATTCGGATGGATTCAAAAAATTTAAACTGGTAAATATAGCATCAAAAACTATATAGATGAATCCTAGGTAATTAGGTGTTCATCAACCTCCATCTATAAGGAATGCAACTATATGTCAAATTTGTAAACTGAACGCAATTGCAGAATTTAATAACTTAGGTCCAATAATCACGGAATTTAAAATGTAACTAGGTTTTGGGATTATGATCAAGTAATAACATTGGAATTCATTCTAAAATAAGGTTATAACTTATGACACCAAAATACTAACATATAAATGAATTTACCAATATCCATAAACGCTAAAGTGGAGAAGAGAACTAAATTGGTGAGTTGGGTTAATTTTGAAACTCAAAGGGTGAAAGGAACCCATTTATGAAATTCCACATACATGGAGATGAGAACCCTAAGGAATTCTTTAGAGTTGGGTGCTTGAAAATGATGAACCCTAACTTACCTTGGGAAATGGAACCGCCTCTTATCTTCTAAAACTATGTATCAAATGATATTGTAAGTAATAAGAGATTTGGGTCATATAAACCCCACTAATAACCCTCAAAATTCCCAAAAATGATATAGTTTTGATGTTAAAAGAGTGGAAAAAAAACGATATGTCCCTTAGAATTTCATAACTGGAAACTGTAGAGAGCATCGTATAATACCTTCTCAAGATCGTGGGACCAACCTATATTTATTGGTTATACTCATGGTTTGGTGATGGATGAGATATCTCTAAACATGATAAGATGAGCTTTGGTACAATTTTTGGATCTACCTATGGTCAGACATTGGTTCGCATGTTTGTTGGTTATATCAAAGGCATCTGTGGGACTCACGATCGTGGTTCCTTTTCGTGGAATGAGGGTACACTTAGTCAACATTTATATTGGGTTGTCTCAATTAGATGATACCATTGGACGGTCATACTATGTAACCACTGTTATGGTTCGGCTCGTAGTATCTCACTATAGAGATGTGCTTTACTGAAAAGGCCATAACTTTTTACTTTAATGTTGGATTAAGGAAAAACTAGATTATTTGGAAAGGTAATTCAAATATATATCATTTTGCGGGTCTGGGACTCAAAAATGTATCTAAATTTTGAAGTTATGCTCGTTTATAGATTACCACTTCTTTAGGGATCGATCGGTAAGGGAGGTTTTGGCTTGGTTAAGGGCTAGGGGGTTCTTGTGTCCTTGGTACTTGGACAAATACCTTCTAACACTATTGAAACTTGATAATTTACCTTACATGTACTTAAAAATTTTTCTATCCTAGGGTTGGATTTTCTGGGGTGTTACAATATCTCTCCCTTGAGGTCATTCATCCCCAAATAGAAACTGACTGAACTGGAAGGTTAGGTTAAAAAATATGCAATTCTAAAGTTTTATTCACCTTTCTCCTGATATTATTAGAACACTTCTACATTATTTTGACCTAAAATTCCTACACTAAATTTCTAAGAGATGAACACTAACATGGTACTTGATCAATAACTGAAACATGGGTTAATTCGGATTAATGGATGCATGCAATGTCATGGGAATAGTTAGGTCATACAAAATATAAAAAATCTAACTAATTACGAGAATCTATTAACTTAAAATGGTACGGATCTTGAAGGGAATAGATAGGGGTACTTGGCCATTATGTCTACTTCTTTTTCTAAGTAGCTCCCGCAACACGCTGATTTTGCTAGAGAGCCTTAACCAATGAAACCTGTTTATTTATCAACCTACAAACCTAACGGTAAAGAATTTCAATAAGAACCTCTTTGTAAAAGAGAATATCTTTCACACCCACATTTCTAAGGGTACAATCGATGGAAAATTATCAATGCACTTCATTAGCAAGAATACATAAAAGACTGGATGCACCACCGCTAAGTCTGATAGTAAATCTAATGCATAGGCCACCTTGGAAAAATAACCTATAATCTCATAAGGAGTATTAAAATGGGGACTGTGCTTCCTTACTTCCCAAACCTTTGCACCCCTTTTATAGGTGAAACTTTCAAGTAGAAAAAATAACCAATGGGAAACTCAAGCTCCTCCTTCTCACATCTATATAGGACTTATGAAGACTCTGAGCCATTCTCAACCTCTTTATAATTAATTGAAATTTCTCTATAGACGTATAGAATGAGTCTGGCCCTATCAATATGGATTCATCGACTTTGAACTAACCAATAGGAGACCTACAACTTTTTCCATAAAGTGTCTTAAAAGGATCCATCTTAATAGTAAAGTGATGGTTGTTATTATACACAAACTCAATCAAAGGTAGATGATCATACCAACTACCCTTTAAATCAGTCATGTATGCTCTCAACATGTCCTCTAAGGTAGGAATGGTCCTCTCTGCCTAACATTAATCTATGGGTGAAAGGTTGTACTACAATAAACTTGGGTACCGAGATCCTTCTAAAAAGCCTTCAAAAACCTAGAGGTAAACCAAGTACCTCTATCTGAAATTATAATCAAGCGGACTCTAAGAAATATCACCAACTTCTCTAGGAAGAGTTTAGCATAGTCCTTAGCTGAATTTTAAGTGTTAACGAGCAGGAAATGTGCCGACTTAGTCACTCTATCCACTATGACCCAAATAGAATCATGTTGTCGATGAGTACGAGGCAACCCTGTGACAAAGTCCATCTTCACTACTTCCCACTTCCAAGTAGGATGGTTTATCTCCTAAATAATGCCACTAGATCTCTTATGATCGACCTTAACCTACTACAAATTTTGGCACCTAGACACAAATTCTGTAATATCCTTCTTTATACCATTCCACAAATAGACTTCCCGTAGATCATGGTACATCTTAGTGGCTCCTAGGTGAATAGAATATTGAGAACCATGAGCCTCTACTATCTTAATCCATTTATTTCTGGAACATAAAATCTAACCTAATATCAATGAACACCATCTCCCACTTAGGAGAAAACCTCAACCTTTGGACACTAAACTATTTCTTTCAATCTGAGAAAAATACAATCACTATCTTTATTTTCCTTAACCTCATCTACCAAAGAGGATTTCAAACCATTCTAGACCAAAACACTATATTTGACTGAGTCAACCATTTGAACTCCTAATCTAGCCAATCTCTGAGCCTCACAAGGTAGTTATTTCTTTTCATCCTCTACTTGAGAAAAACTCTCCATATATAATCTACTAAGAGCATCGACCACCATATTAACCTTACCCGAATGGTATAAAACAATCATATCATAATCCTTTAGAAACTCTAGCCATTTTTTTGATATATATTCAAATCTTTATGACTGAAAACATAGTGAGGACTTTTGTGATCGATTAACACATCGACATGAACCCCATCGAGGTAATGACTCTAAATCTTTAAGGCAAAAACAACTGCGGACAACTCAAGATCATGAGTTGGGTTGTTCTTCTCATGAGGCTTGAACTCTCTGGAAGTACATGATATAACTTTGCCTCACTAAATCAACACACAACCAAACCCAACCCAGAAAGCATCACAATAAACCACAAAACTATCTGAGCCCTTGGGTAGAGTTAAAACCAGAGGGGTAGTGAGTCAAGTCTTCAACTCCTGAAAACTCATCTCACAAAAATTAGACCATAAATATTTGACTTTGTTTGGACTTAACCTATAAATTGGATAAGCAGTAGAGGAAAATCCCTCGACAAACCATTTATAATAGCCGGCTAAATCCAAGAAACTCCTAATATTTATAGGAGAGATGGGTCTCATACAGTTTTTTATTTCTTTAGTCTTTTGAGGATCATCCTAAGTGCTTTCTCTAGAGATAATATCACCAAGGAATAGTACTAATTTCAACCAAAATTTGCACTTTATGAATTTGGCAAATATTTGGAAATCCTTAAGAGGCTGCAAGACAATCCTTAGATGATTTGTGTGTTCATCCTCAATCTGAGAATAATTGAGGATGTCATCAATGAAGACTACAACAAATGTATCCAAGTACTTCTTGAACACCCGGTTCATCAGGTCCATAAAATTTACAGGAGCAATCGTGAGTCCAAAAATACAAAACAACAAATTCAAGGTGACCATATCAATTTCTGAAGATTGTCTTTGGAATGTCTTGTTCTCTGATTTTGAGCTGATGATAGCCTGATCTGAGGTCTATCTTAGAGAAGCAACATGTACCCTAAAGTTTGTCAAATAAGTCATCAATCCTGGGAATGGGATACTTATTTTTTATTATGACCTTGTTCAACTAATGATAGTCAATGCACATTCTAAGAGAACTGGCTTTTTTACACATAAAATAAATCAGACCAGCCGATGGAGAGATATGAAAACCCTTGTCTAGGAGGTCCTTCAATTATTCCTTCAACTGTTGAAGCTCAGTTGGGGCTATTCTATAGGGTGGAATTGAAATAGGTTTGGTACCTTGAAGGATATCTATTTCGAAGTCAATTTTCTCATTTGCGAGGAACTCCAGGTATGTCTTCTGTAAATTCATTTACGACTGGAACTTACCTAAGAGTAAGGGTTTCAAATTTTGAATCCATAATCCAAAAAAGATATAGATACACCCTTTGGAGATCAACTTTCTAGCTTAAACGTGAGAGACAAACTATCCCAAGGCACTGAGGTACTACCCTTCCACTCTAGAACTAGTTTATAGGGAAACAAGAATTGGACTACTCTCTTCCTATAGTCAATCAAGATATAGAATAGGTGTAGTCAATATATACCAAGAATAACATAAAATTCTACCATGTCTAACTCTACAAGAACAATAGAGGTGACTTTCTAAGAGACCAACTGGGAAATTTTTCTATACTCATTTAGATATAACCGAGTCACCAATAGGGGTACAGACTGTGAAAGGTTCAAAAAGAATTTTGAAACTGACACCGAAGTCTACTGCTATTTAAGGAGTTATGAAGTAAGGTGTTGCTCCAAGATTTAATAATGTAAAAACATGAACATGGAAAACCTATAACATACCTGTGTCTACATTAGGATAACCCTCCTGATCCTGTTGAATTTTAAGGGCATAGAACATGTTCTAAGATTTTCCACCAGCTACACTATATGAAGAACCATACTAAATTGGGAAACTTGTGGGAGCTTCTTAAGAATTATACTAGCTTTGTTGACGAGCATCCCTACCTTTCTAGGAAGACACTGGACCTTCCCTAAGACTGTGGCTTGGATCACCACACCTAAAGTTACCATCACTACTAGATATACACTCATCCTTATGGTTTCCACTATATTTTTGGCATACCAAATTGGTACGAACACTACTCACACTACCCTGAGACTTAGAGCCTGGTGTCCTATCTCGATGATCCTTCCTGAACTTGGGCACTGGGTACTAGCAGAAGACAAGACTGGAGATAAGGATTTATCACAAAAATAAGAATATTTTCCACCATCTGACATTTTTGAGAGAAATTATAGCTATCAATTCTGGACCTCTTACTCTCTCTTTCCTTCTCCTTAACCCTCTCTTCCTCTATCTACTGAGAATGAACCATCAGCCTAGAGATATCCATCTTTTTAATAAATGTGGTAGTTCTACACTCATTACCCATATCCTCAGAAACACTAGACATAAACTTTCTCATTTGGACCAAGGAATAAGCGATCATAGTCAGAGAATACCTAACTAACTTCGCAAACTTAATGGAATACTCCTTAACACTCATACTACCTTTCTTCAAATTTATGAACTCCTATACCTTGGCTTCCCTTAATTCAAGCATGATGAATCTATCCAAAAATGTAACCATAAACTTGGCCTATTCTATTGATTATACATTTGCACCCCTATTCTCTTTCCACTTCTTATACTAGGTGTGAGCTATTCCTGGTAGTTGATAGGAACCTGGGTTATCACTCTCAATTAGTGTGACACCCATAATTTCTATAACCTTATGGATACTATCGACAAACTCCTATGGATCCTTCTCAGACTTGGATCCAAAGAACATTGGGGATTCATCTGTGTGAAATCTCAAACTCTTATCGTTATTCCATTCAATGTCGGGTTGGTTTATTCCATGGTATATGGTTATTCTGGGCTATCATGGGTTGGTCTAAGGAAGTAAAGGCATCTTTGAATTTAGTATAAGAGACTTGTTCATTGAGAGGGTTTTCTAGAGCTGGTGGTGTTTGTTGATTCTCTACTCCACTCTCATTTCCACTCCTTCCTTTGTTAGTCCTCTGAAAATGCCCAAACTACCCCTCCTTAGAAGGATAAAGTGGTCACTATCAAATTATAGTAACCCAAATAGTTTGGGATCAACCCCAAAGGAAATATGTCATAAATCCTTCTCAAAGTTGTTGATACCATAAGGCAGTGTGGAAAACTAAAAAGGGGAATTTTCTAAAATAGTAAAAAGTACAAGAATAGGATGCTTTTGGTTGTAGACAATCTATGACAAACACTAGGCTTGTGTTCCCCCTGGATTCTCAACTCTGCAGATTTATCGTGCACTCTCGAACCATTCCGACACCTTGCTTATAGAATCTGATAAGTTATGGATCATCAACTATCTTATGGACTCATTGATGTATCTCAACCTTTACCTTTTAAGTCTCAGGGTGTTGCCTTACCAACCCTTATCTTGGATCCCAATTTAACTATTACCTTTTGAGTCTCATGTTATTAGATGAAAGTTAACCGTCTTAAGAAGATAGTACAGGTAATTATTTGAGCAGTTAACCCCAGATCACCATTGTGATCTTCTTTCCCTAGTCACTACTCTTCTAGTGGAGTAAGTAGTGATATTCTAGGTGAGATCTTAATGTTGGCCACCACTAAGAAATCCATAAGAATGAAAAAAATCCAATACATGCAATAATACTTATCTAGAATGACTTGGCACTTCATCCACTTCGTTAATCCACTAGGGTTCCCACAACCCTAGCTAAGATAATTAACCGCTCTAGTTATGATATCAATCATGGAATCTATAGACAAAATTACAGAATCAATCTCACAATAATTAAAGAAATCCCAAAGTCTTAAATTGAATAACAAAAAAAGAACAAACCAAGAACAACAAGAGTATATGATAGCCCCTAAGGGCCTATCTCCCTATCTAGCATATAACAAAGTCTAAAGGGTATTTAAAGATTTAAAGAAACTAGAAATCAAATCCTAAATAAAATAGGAAAACTTGAGCAAATGTATATAATAAGGGCTAAAAACATCATAGAAGTGTACGTAGGTTACATGGAAACCCTAGGAAATGATTATGAAATGATCTGGGAAAATTAAGGTTGATAACCACTTACTAAGGTCACCTACGGATCGTATATGGACCTTAGTAAGTGATAGACCTTCTGCACAACTTATGAAGCTCTCTGGACTTGACCCTCTGACACTTATTAAGGCCACTTACAGATTGTAAATGGCTCCAACATATCGTAGGTGCCCTTGGTAAGTGACTTAGTCTTCTTTTTCCTACTTCTAAGCCTCTAAACTTCAAGTTCTGACACCTACTTAGGCATCTACTCAAGTAAATGGCACCTACTCCTAGTAAATGTCTAGGTAAGTGACCTAAAACTTTGACTTTTCATCCTTTTCTTCCGTTTAGCATCGAAAGCTTAGTTTTTCTTTTGATTGGCATCCAAAACCAAAGTTTTTCTTCTGTTTGGCATCCAAATCCTATTTTCCTACAAAATCACTCAAAAAACACATCAAATCCAAAAAAATATCCTTAAGTAAATGCATATTCTCCAAGTTTAAGCATTGTAAGTGCTATGAATCCATAGCACATCAAGACCCTAAACTTAGAATGTTGCATGTCTTCAGGAAACAAAAACACAACAAAAGATATGAAGATGCTTAACCAAGAGAAACCTAAGATATCTATGGCAGTTAATCATCAAATTTAGCTCAAAACATATTACCCTCTCCAAGTTCAATACTTTAAAACCAAATGTGTTATTTATGAAGAACAACAATGTAACATAAAGGAATCAATCAATGGAATTACATTAACAATAGACACCATGCATATGTAATAATTACACTACCTAAACAAGTAAGCAATAAGTATACAACCCATGTTCCCTCACAACAAAGAAGTCACACGCACTCATATGAAATCATGCATGTCAATGCAGGGATAGTCGAAGACACTCACACTCAAAAGAGATGTTCCACCAATGCGTATCAAATACCATAGGCTTGCCCTTATTTTTTTTACCCTGGTTTTTTAGATAGTCAAGTTAGGATCAGGCTTTATTCGGCTTGTAATGTAGTCTTGGGGGTTGGCATAATACATATAGGGATTTTTAGTGACTAAGCCTTCTTGGCACTACACTTAGTTTGGGGTACACTTATCAGCCAACATTCATTTTATTCCACCCTTATTTCTCCCTTTTTATACTATTATACATTAAGGTTGGGTATGGTTCCTTTTTTAACTTTTTCACAATTTTTCTTTTCTTTTCTTTTTTCTTTACTTTCTTTTTCTTTTGCTTTTGCCTTCTTTATACGCACTTTACATTACGAACCCCTATGATATCCACCCTCAACTTAGGAGAATTTCCTGAGTTGAGATGCACAATGTCCAAGGAGGACCAGAGCCAAAACAGGTTCATTGTAGCACAAATGGAAAGGGTAAAGGTGTAACAAGAAAAACAGGCTATACAGGCTCAAAATAGGGGTCAAGTGATACTCTTTCACACATAAAAGGTCACTTAGGCTAAAAAATGACTTATTTCAAGAACAGCCTATGATCCATTCCTAACTGACTATCCTACAACCTAGGCAAGACTAATCAGGCAAGTTCTTGATTCAACACACAAAAGGAACTAGTAGTATCTTGCACATACATGGCACATGGTTACATCATGCATTACTTATTTTGTTCATGCAATTGTTAAGAATTATTATCATGTCCCTAATCTAAATTCCATAACAAGATTCACAATAGTCAGATATATACATAACACAGAGTTTAAAATCAAGTTATTCAAAGGGTATCATTTTCTCAAAAATCAACAAAAAAATATGTCAACTACCCTAGATACTTATTTTTCTCTTAATTAAACACAAAACATCATGAAATAAAACACAATACAACTAAACATGTCGGCTCTCCTAAGAACAAGACTCTGGGAAAAAGAGGTACGGTAACAAAAACCCCATGAAGACATCAATACACACGAGTAGCGCCACCCTCAACTTAAAATCGTGCATTGTCCCTAGTGTATTGAAACATTACAAAATAAGAGAGTTAGACACATGTTTGTCGCACCATAGGTGTGTAGATCTGATATCAATCACACAAACACATACAAACAATAAAATGCCTTGGGTTGCCTCCCAATCAGTACATGTTTTAATGGCGCGGCATGACGTGGCTATTTTTGTTACTTAGACTTTACCAACAAAGCCAATAGGTACCTTGATTACTCAGACTTCATCAAGCTATCCCAAGATTCATATTCCAATTTTCTCTTCCCACTTTGAACTTATGAATTACAACCCTAATTGTTTTTATGATTTCCCATTATGATCAAGAGACAGTGGTATAAAAATAAAAGACCCAAGCACCAGATGAGGCATATTGTACTTCTTGGACCTTACAAAAGAAATGTAATTCTTTGTTTATGGCCTAACAATGTCAAGAATGTAGACATATATTTCCTTTTTCTTACACTCTTCTTCGGGTTCAAATGGCTCAGTCATGATATGATTATCCAAACAGAATATGAAAAAATTCCTTGAATGAGGTCCAATATGCCCTAAATTAGGAATTCCAGTCTTATTTACATCCTCACTTAACTCTAGTAGGCTTTCCTTAAGAGTGATACTATTCACAAGAGTATGAGAAGTTTTAGACTCCTCCAATTTTCACTTTTCAAGTTGGCTTTTTAGAAATTTTTTAGTCTCACACCACCCATAACTAAGTTGATGGGTGTTACACACAACAGATTTTTCATCCAACTTTACTTGTAAGTGGTAAATATCCATGCCAAACCTATCAACCTTTTGAATAAGCTCGTGATTATTGTATACAAGGTGTGTCAATGTTTCCAATAGTCTATCATTGTGTTCACATACTATATCACCCATATTCCTGCAATAGCGCACTATATCAAAAGGATAAAGATCAATAATCAAGAAGTCTTCATTACCTCATACTTTCTCTGGCCAAGTTTTCATATTAAAAAGAGTAGGCACTCACTAGCGTATGCCCAAAAAAGAATATAAAAGAAAAGTGTGGCAACTTTAATAACTCAAATAAGTCAATCCAAATCTGTATTCCCTGGAAATGGTGCCAAAATTTGTTAACTCCCAAACTACACCTTCTTATAAGGATATAGCAATTACTTTTAAAATTTAGTAACACTACTAGGTTGGAGTCGATCTCATAGTGAATAGGTCAGAAATTCTTCTCGGACGTATTGAAATCACTAGGCAGTGCAAAAAAGTAAAGGGAGGATTTGCTGAAATAGTAAAAGGGGTAAGAATTGGATGATTTTTGTTCTTGACAATCTACGATGAACACTAGGATTGTGTTCCCCTTGCTTTTCAACTTCTAAGATTTATCATGCACTATCAAACTATTTTGATACCTTTCTTGCAGAATCTGATAAGTTATGTACCATCAACTGTCATGTGGACTCATTAATGGATATCACCCTTTACCTTGTGAGTCTCAATGAGTCTCCTTAATAACCCTTATCATGTATCCTAGTTGAACTACTACCTTGTGAGTCTCAAGTTATTATATGAAAGTTAACTTTCTTAAGAAGACAGTATAGGTGAGCTTATTTCGGCAGTTAACTCTAACTCACCATTGTGATCTTCTTTTCCTAGTCACTACTCCTCTTGTGAAGTAAGTAGTGATATTCTAGGTGGGATCTTAACATTGGCCACCACTAAGAAATCTATAAAAATAAAGAAAACCCAATACATGCATGATACTTATCTAGAATGACTTGGCACTTCCTCTACTTTTTTAATCCACCAATGTTCCACAAACCTAGCTAAGGGAATTAGCCATTCATGGTTATGAGATAAATCATGGAATCCACAGACAAAATTACAGAATCAATCTCACAATAACGAAAGAAGAAAACCCAAAATCTTAAATTGAATAACAAACCAAGAACAATTAGAGTATATGGTAGCCTCGACGGGTCTATCTATCTATCTCTAACATATAACAAAGTCTAAAGGGTATTTATAGATTACAAGAAGCCATAGAAATCAAATCCTAAATTAAATAGGAAAACTTGACTAAATATATATAATAAGGACTAAAAACATCATAGGAGTGTATATAGTTTACATGGAATCCATAGGAAATGATTTTAAAACAATTCAGGGTAATTGAGATTGGTGACCACTTACTAAAGTCACCTATAGATCATATAAACTAGATACGGACCGTATGTTGTCCTTAGTAAGAGAAAGACCTCCGGCGCAGCTCCTGAAGCTCTCTAGACTTACCCTTTGGCACTTACTAAGGACACCTATGGACCTTAGGTAGCACCTACGGACTGTAGGTGCCCTTGGTAAGTGATAGTCTTCTTTTTCCTACTTCTGAGCCTCTACACTTCAACTTTTCATCTTTTTATTCCATTTGGCATCCAAAACCTAGTTTTTCTTTTGTTTAGAATCCAAAATCTAGTTTTTCTTCTGTTTGGCATCCAAAACCTAGTTTCCTACAAAATCATTCCAAAACACATCAAATCCAACAAAATAGCCTTAAGTACATGCATATTCTCAAAGTTTAAGCATCGTAAGTGTTATGAATCCATAGCATATCATCTTCTTTGGAGGCATATTCTATAGAGGTGTAAAGAACGAAATAGAAGAAGTTTTTAATAGAGCTAACACTCTATTGCATGATATGATTAAGAAATAAGAGAAACTTCTCCTAAAACATCTCATATCCTCTCACTCAAAGATGTGGCACTCTTCACTCCCATGAGTAAGACACTATTCGATGTGGCTTTCAATCACCTAAGACATTTTAACCCTATTTCTTTGATACAAAGTTTGTTATGACCTGAGACTACCCCCAGTCATAACATGGTTCTTAGAATCACAAGTTACTCCAAGCTAACCTGTAACCGAGAAAAATACTAAGAAATATAGATAATAGATGATAAAACACTTATGCAGAAGCTAAATTGAATAATATAGTAATTACTCAATAATTCAAAACATCACTAAAAAGTATGGAAACAATTGATGAATATCTTACTATAAGTCTTAAAAGCCTCTACTAAGATGAGATGTTGGGATAAGACCCCATCTAACTTTGTCTGAAAACTAGGAATAGCAAAGAAAAAATAAATAAAATACTGACTCTAGTCCATACATTACAGGGACTCACCAAAACTATTAATGCTGATATGGAAAGAGATCGTACTAGGAATGAATCAAATGATGAGAATCCGACCAATATTATAACACAATATAGCACAAAAGAAAGTATGTGATTAGTACTTTGAATGTTCTGAGTATGTGAGATAGGAAAATAACTAAGATGAGCTGATCATGGTACATGTAATATGATAACTAGTGCAAGACCAAGTAATGAACATATGTTGTAAAATATACCAGTTAACTAAATACAAGGTTGTGCAATAATAAAAAATCTAAAGTATAAACTGTGGACTGTGGAAGTTACTAATAATCAACATACCACAATGTGAGCTAATCAAGGTCCAACCTGTAACCCCAACTAGAAGGGTATACATTACTTTGGTAAGGTTACAAACACTAACTATTTTGGATCCACTAATATGAAGTTCAAAAGGACTAAGGTGTCAAGCTTGATCTAATAGGTGACCCTTTAGAACCTATGGTGGTGTCGTCATTCTAGGACCAGGGACTTCTACTAAAGGTCTCAAAATAACTGGAGGATGAGCCTTCATCCCTACGTCTACTTGGTTCTAAGTACTACTTCCAACTAAAGAACACTTGTCATGACCCTATTTATGAGTCAAGATGGCACCTACTCCATTCTTCCAGTAGGTAAGCCAAACCATAGTCTAGAGATAAATGCAATAGGCTAATAGTGGGAAATGGCCTAAAATTTAGGAATTAACAATTAAAGACTTAAATAGCAATAATACTCTTATATAGACCTAATGAATAGATAGAAAGATAACAACCATCCCAAGACTCAGTAATATCGGTACAAGAGCAACTATAAATGAACTCTAAGTACTAAAAGGTCAAATACAATCTGTCTTGAAGATGAAAGACTAGACATAGATAAATAAAAGGAAAAGGAGAACTATGGATCTAAGAGCTCACCCAATCTTTGAAAATCAACCCTGCCCAAATGTCGAATAAGCAGCAGCAAGTAGTACTCGGATCTATACCAAAAAGAGTTACACCAGTATAGTATGAGTTCCAAATCTACGGGTACTAAGTAGGAATCATAGGTCGACTGAGATAAATCATGATATAAATCCGATAAGATACTAGATACAATAAATTAAGTAAGAGTAAAATAGGTAAATCTAGAAATAAGCTCTAGAATTGATATACATAAATAATTAAATACATACAAGACACTAACTTATGGATCACACAATTATAACTACAAGATTGAACCCCATAAGACAATAAGTGAAGAAAAGTAAATAACCCAATGTAGACCCTCCTAATCCTGGAGAGTACAATCAAGGAAACTGTAGCATCCCATATTTTACTTGTACTTGTTCTAATTACACGGAACCTGGTATAGACTTGTGATATAGGTAACGGATGAGATTTTTTATTCAAGTATTAACAGTGTAGATGGAATTATAGATGATGTTCGTACAGTTTAATGTTATGCGACCAAGTTAACGTCGATACAACTATTTAAACTTGGGATCGTAATCTAGTATTTAAATCTAAAGTATAAAGTGACCAAGTATGTATAAGTTGTAAGTTAGATTAAGGTGATTAGGAGATGGAAATGGAATGAAATATTGAGTTGCTTGCTTGACTTAATTAAGATAGTAGGTGAGTCATCTACTTAAGCTTTTCGGACCAAATTAATGGACTCATGTCTATGGACCAGATTTAGGCCTATACTAATGTACTTATTTGGGCCCAAATTGAGTAAAAGAGGAAGAAAATGGATAAATGGCCCAACACACAAATATGCCAAGGCCCAAATATAATTGAGCCCAACTAAGAAATTAAGCAAGTAGGTGCATCACCTACTTTGACATTTTGAGCTGCTTGAACTCCTTAAGTAGGTGCATCACCTACTTGGACCAATTTGGATTAAATTTAAGGTCCAAAAATCAGCTAGGCGGATAGCCAAAAATAGAGTCTTTATAATAAGAAGTTGTTGGTAATTTACCTCATTATTAAGTCATAAAAAAGGGTTACACTTCACAAACTCTCTCTACTTCCTTTTAAGAAACTAGGAGCAGACCTATTTTCCTTTCTAGGGTTCTTGATGAAACCCCAACCTCTGCATCCCAAGGTAAGTGAAAACACTTATGTTTTATCTTAATTATCTCATGGAAGCTTAGGAAAACATGCTACAGGTGCCTAATTATAAATACATGGCAGAATATAGAACAAACTACTTGCTCACTTTTTCTTCTTTGGTTTAAAGTGTGAAGGAAAGTGAAAGTTAAAGTTCTTAAGGAGTTCAAATTTAAAAGAATAAGTTGCAGAATTGAGGTAAGGTGACTGATCCATTTTTTTCACCTTGTATATGAATTTGATAGAGAATTATAGATGTGTTGTTATTGAGAACTCGAGAGATGATGAGTTTAATAATTGATTGCTACAGTAAAAGGAATTTGGGGCTGTTTTGTTGAATGTTTTGTGTGTATATGTTTTGGGCTGCCAAGTTTTTGTTGGATAAAGGTGTGACTAATTTGGATTGAAATATAGAATAAAGGTGTGGTGGTACACCACTGAACTAATTATTGAATTTGTTACTGCGCAATCTATTTTGCGTATTGTTTGGAATGTGTAAGGAAGCTAAAGAGGTTTCTATGAATCTTATAAGAATATGTATGGTATGTGGGTGTAATTACAGGAGAAAAAAGGTTAATATAACACCCTTGATTGATAGATTAAAGGCTTACTGCCCAATTGTTTTTTTGGGGAAGTTAAATAGCCAAAATGTGACGGTTGGTTGCTAATATTAGTTTTCCATATATTTCATTATAGATAAGTAATATACAAGGGCAGGAAGTTGAGTTGGGATGGTATTGGAGTTGTACAACCAGGAATGTAAGGCATACTCTATTTTGCACTCTTTGGCATGAAATCGGATATTTGGTCCATCAAGTAAGCTTCCGAGGTTATCCTGAAACAAGTGATACATAATGGAAGCGTAGTATATCCCATGTAGCCAATGACCTTGTTCCCACTCTCTAATGTGTTAAAAAACCTCGATACATGCTTATTATTTGACCTGCACCTCTATTTTCATTAGAAAATTTTAGAAGTTCTTCGTTTACTCAAATAAGACCCATGTGTATTTTCAGCTTCTAAACACTTCATTTTGTGTACCAACAGCTCCCAACCACATTGTTGTTACATTAATTATCCATTTATATATCTCTTATTAGCAGATTATTGGTTAAAGGTACCATAATGTGATGACCACCAAAGTAACAATCTTAAAGGCTAAATAAAGTAAGTAACGCAAATCTGTAAAATGAGTGGCAGCTCAGGGGCATAAGCCTAGCATAGGACGATCTCGATACCTTTATATGTGGGTGACATCTCAGGGGCATAAGTCTATCATGGGCCGATCCCAATCTTTATATGTAGGTGGCGGCTCAGGGATATAAGCCTAGCATGGGTCGATCCTAATTTATCTATTTACCACTGATCAGCTGGTAATTTGCATTATATATGGCTTACAAAGATTATGAAGTAAGAATAGTAAAAATGAAGAAAGAAACATAATGTATGTAGTCCTACAAGTATATATAAAGGTGGTCTACTAGTACTACCTATACACTTGTATCTGATTTCTATTGAGCACTTGTATTGTGTGTTGTTACCTTCAGCCTTACATATTCAGTACATATTTTCGTATTGATGTGCATCACGGGGGACCTGCATTTCATGCTGCAGGCATAGGTACTTCAGCTCATACACCTCACTAGTAGGAGCGCAGGCTTTTCAGTGACTATTGGTGAGCTCCAGGTTGATTCGGGGCTTTCCAAGTATGTTCCATATATTTTGGTATTATGCAGTGAGTTAAGAGTAGGTCGGGGGTTTGTTCCGATCCTAACTAAGTCTATGTATCTTTTAGAGGCTTTGTAGACTAACGTAAAGTTGTGGTAGTGTTTGTCTTTAGATGTGGTGGCCCCAACGGCCAAGTGTTGTATATATAAGTTGTGCTTGCCGATGTAATTATTCTCATCAATACATAATATCATGTTGGTTAGAACCTTTGGTTCTCATAGTTACATGCATGAGAAGTACAAGGTTATGAATTGGTTCTCTCGGACCTTTATGGCTATGGGTGCCTGTCCGCCCTAATAGGAGTTGAGGCGTGACAAAAGTGGTATCATAGAACGTCGTCCTAGGGTGTCTACAAAGTTGTGTCTATATAGAGTCTTGTTTTGTGCTTCTTAATGGTGTTTGTGTATTTGATTACCCCATCAAAGGAAAGAGCATTGGACTATCCCTCACTGACTCGTACATTTGTCAGTGGGGTTTGGGTTGATTTATCTATTGAAACCATTTATCGATTCTTATTTGGGCTATCCAACATAACATAGTTTGATTATAGATTAAGGATTATACAGAGTAGGCGTACTATGAGAGATTCTAATCATAAATCACAGAGGATAGACTTAGCTAGATGGTTAGCTCAGTAGATATTTGAGCTTAGTACTAATTCCCTTTGGGTTGAGGGAAAGAGAGATAAAGATGGTGTCACCGTATTTTGCAGTACAATTTTAGTGGATAATTATGAGTCATCGATTGAGTCTGACATCTACAAATAATATTCTCACATGCGATTGAGTTGTACTGATTGCCAATCTCAAAGATAGCTATTATATTAACTTTGCTAGGTGGATCCAAGCTGAGATTAACGAGAGAGCATTTCTCGAGTTCACCACCCTTCTCTTTTCTTGCTTGGTATAGAAGTTGTGTAATATGGTAGGAGTGTTGACTATTCTAGAGATTGATCATAGGATTGAGTCTACCTGCATAGATGATTTTGTTTTGATTAAGGTTGATGCCAACCCCATTGTACTACATAGAGCACCACCTTCGACATCTTTCGGTGCGACCCACTTTGACGGGCCTTCTATTTAAGATGAGCATGTTGAGAGGCCAATATTGGATGGAAAGGTTGATATTAGTATCCAGAGGATGGATACTTTATATACGATGGGCAGTAAGGGGGATACATTCACTTCAAATCTAGCTTTAGCTTCTACTTTTCCCCCTCACCTATAAATTTCAGGCATGGTTATTGTGTCTTGAGATTTTTTATAGCAATTTGTGGATCGATAGTAGGAGTTGAGTGATCTTCTGACATATACTGACACTTAATTTTTCATATTAGTTGCTCAGATATGGCCATGGGTGTGAACCATACTAGATGTATCTGAGACAAGAGTAGAGGCGAGGATAATGGCTTCCATAGAGTGATTCACTAGAGAACTACAAAGGCATATTGATATTTTTAGGCAGGGATGGGAGAATGACTATGTGAGGTCTAGCTTCTCAACTTATCGAGCCTATGCGAGGAGGTTTCTATGTTGAGATCATAGGTGCACTCTTTAGCTGAGAGTTACATTCCCGTAGTCTTTTTATTGATACATTTATTTATGCAGCCACTGCCCAAACCACTACCATTGATATTTGATCTTTTTGCTGTGAATGGTGAGGCCCAGACTATTGGGTCCAAGAATGATGTGAGCAAGAGGAACTTTATGTCTAAGATAAGGAGTTTAGGTGATCCTTGAAGAGGGCCATCGTAGAGTCTATTATTAAGCTAGTTCTTGATGAGCGAACATATTCCGAGATAGAATTAGGTGCCTCTTCTAGTCACGCACCACCACCACCTCCTGGTGATGAGATGCATGATTCTCAGTTGGGGGCGATCCTATTTCTAACACCTAAATCATCCCAGGTATATCCCTACACCCTTTAGGTTGTTATATTTTAGTATGCACTAGGGAAAGTTCATCAACTTTAAGTTGGGGGTAAAGGGTTTTTGTTATCGTGTCTCTTTTCCCCAAGGTGTGTTATCATAGTAGAGGCATCAATGTAAGGTTTTTGTATCGTAATATATGTTATGTGTTACTTTTATTTAATTAGAATAAAAATAAGGAACCTAAGTGCAGTCAAAATGTTGTGTTTCTTAAGTGTTTGAAAAATATGATACCCCTCCTAAATTTTTTTATGAACTATGTGTTGTGAATATATGTGTTACCATTGTTGAATCTATTTATGGCATTAATATTATGGAAAAATAATCAAATCTTAGCATTGCATGTATCGGATAGGTAGTAGTTGATAATATAACCTCATACCATGTGTGTGAGAGGCATTTACCTAGTTCACTTTTTGTATTTAATCCAAAACTTACCCATTTATTCTTGCTTAGGTGTAGGATACTTGATTGGGCTATGATCATAGATCGAATTTGAATAAGTCCACTCTTAGCCTAAAAGACTAACCAAATAATAATAAGTATCCCTTGATCCCTAATCTTGAGCCTAAGTTGACCTATTTTCTTGTTTAACCCTTTCACCTTCCTGTTTAATTATAATAAACCTATTTTCTCCCTAGTCACTAAGCACCCCAATTGAGGCAAATTGCCTAAGTTGAGGGTGGATATCATAGGGGTATGTAGTTGAAATTGGGTATAAAGATGGGTGTTGAAGAAAAAAAAGTAGGGTTGGGTGTGGTAGAAAAGTGTGAAAAGAAAAAAAAGAGAAAAATGAAATAAAAAAGAAAAAAATAAACACAAATATTAAAGGAAACCACACCCAATCTGAATAAGCAATAAAGGAGAAAAGAGGAGAAATAAAAGAAGTATGGTTAAGTAGTGAAGCCAATAATGTAAGTGTAGTGTTAAGAATAGTGAGTCAGTATAGTTCATATGTACAAAGCCTAGAAAAGTCCTACAGTGATCCTAGTCTATCTGTCCAAAAAACTAAGATATAGAAAATAAGGGCAAGCATATGGTATTTTATGCACATTATTTGAACTTCTTTTGAGAGTGTGAGTGTTTGATTTAGTTCCTACATTGACATGCATAATGATACTGTGATAATGGAACTTTCTTGTTGTGAGGGTACATGGGTTGTGTTATTAACTACTTAGTTATTTAGGTAGTATCAGTTGCATATACGTTTGGTTATTTGTTGCTAATGTAATGCCATCACTGGATTCCATTGTGTCATATCGATGTGCTACATGGTTCTATATAGTGGTTTTAAAAGTTGTGAGTAGTAGGGGGTAAGAAGTTTAAGCTAAAATGAGTTGACTATCATAGGTTCCTTAGGTTTCTTTTGGTTAAGCATAGTGTTTTTCTATTATATGCTAGTTTCCTGAGGACATGCAAATATTCTAAGATGAGGGTGTTGATGTTCCATGGTTTCATGGCACTTTCGATTCTTAAAAAAAGGAAATTGTGCAAGTACTTAGGGATTCATGATAGATGTGATGTACTTTTATGTTCATTTTACAGGAAAATAGAGTTCGAGGATAAGAATGAGAAAAGGGGATGAAAAAAAGCTAAGAAGGTTAGATACGAGCCATACCTACGGGTTGTAGAAAGTACCTACAGGCTCTTAGGTTGGCCACGTAGGTGGATTAGCCAAAGTTCTGAGAGTTGTTGCTGAAATTTGATTCCTACCCCCTTACTTACAAGGTGTAGGTACTACTTACGGACTGTAAGTTGCTCTTGTAGGTAGGTGATCTGCATTCTGAAGATTCCTCTAACTTTTATAAAGCCTACTTATGCCCCGTAGGTACTACATAAGACTCGTAGGTAGCCTCTTGGGTTAGTGTCGACTCAAGTTTCCTACACTATTTAGGATAAGTTTTTTTATGTATCAATAATACCCATTTGATGTTTTATTATCAGTTTATGCACTTTTTACACTTTTTACATTGTTTTGAGCTCTGAGATACATTATTGATCTTGAAATTACTGTTCTTGGTTTTTAGTAGGGGTGTGCAAAAACCGAACCGACCGATAAACCGAACTGATAAAAATGTTATTGGGTTATTGGTATTGGGTTAATAGATTTTTATTGGTTTTATAAAAAAAATTATTGGGTAAACGGTTTGGTTTCATTTTTAGCTTATTGGGTTATCGGTTAAACCGATAACCCAATAAGGATACACTAAATTATTGTTTTATCCCTATTTATGTTATATATATAAATCTCTCTCTATCTATCTATCTATATAGAGAGAGAGAGATATGTGTATGTATATATATTATATGCACTACTTATTCACAATTCAGTGATTCACAAAGTATTAACCTATTCAGGGCAACAAAGGCACAATATAAAGCTCGGCTATTATCGTATTGAAAAGATTGAAGCATTTATAGCTTCCAACAATAAGGATTTAATTTTTTTTCTAACTAACATTCAGTTCAAGTTTGAAGATTCTTGTAGACTAAAATGCATTGCGTAGGATTTTGGCGATAATTAAGATTTTATTTTTTTATGTTAGTTGTTACTATTTCTATTTTATAAGTATTTTCTTATTGGTTAAACCTAAAACCGAACCGTTAAGGACCAAAAACCGATAAACCAAAACCGATAAGAAAATATCTTATTGGTTGGTTATTGGTTTTACATATTTAAAAACCGAAAACCGATAAACCGAACCAATAATACATAAAACCGACCGAACCGACCGATGCACACCCCTAGTTTTTAGAGTTTGACATTAATATGAGATTTTAGGTTTTCATTATTATTCTTCATAAGTTCATGCTTTCATCCATGAATTCTAAGTTTGTTCTTACAATCATGAGCAGTTAAACCCAATAACTAGGGTTGTGGGAACTCTAATGGATTAACAATACAGAGGAAGTGCAAAGTCATTCTTAATTGGTGTTCTTGTATATATTAGGATTTCTTTTATTTTGATTACTTTCTTGATGATTGCAAATGTTAGCAACTCACCTATATTCGAAACTTGCTCGAGTAAGAGGTAGAGATTAGGAAAAAGAAACTGCAATAGTAATTTAAAGCTATCAATCTTTATCTAATTAACTTGAGGCTGAGAGAAGATAGTTAAAATGATATCCAAGACAAGGGTTCGTAATGCGACACTCTCAGACAGAGAGAATATGAGTGAAATTCACCTAAACCAAGGTTGAGAGATGGTTAGATGATACATACCTTATTAAATTTTGTATGCAAGGCATCGATATAGTCTAATGAGAATAATAAGTCAGAGTAGTGGTGAAATAAGGGGGAAGACAATCCTAGTAATTGTCTCATATTGATAACAACTATAATTACCCAGCATTGTTTCTTTACTTTTACTATTAGAACCCCCCTCCCCCCTCATTTACTTTCTATAATTTTTTAACAAGCTTATGATAACTTTTTGACCTATTCCTCATAGGATTTACCCCAACCTTGTTAGGTTCTATATTTGACCAGCAATTACTTTATACTTTCTAGGAGGTGTAATTTGGGCTACATCAATACCTACTGAGTAAGTGCACCATACTCATCCCTACTGTACCCTTTTAGTGTAGATCCATATTTGAGTGCATCAAGCGACAACTAAGATCATGCGATTGAGTAGTGGCATTTTTGAGGTATTAGTCTCTCAATGCCTTTAGAGTCGACCTCAGATCTCCTCATATCCAGTTGATGTTTTTATTTAGTAATCAGACATAAACTTATAGTTTCTTGAATTAGGTTGTATTTCCAGTTCTGAGTTTTATTTAGATTGTTCTTACATTGTGACACCAGGTTTTGGAATGATTTATGGCATCTTTATTTTCATATTTTGCTATTATTGTACTTGTATGGGCGTGACTTTGCTTTAAAAGTCTTTCCTTGGGAATTATTGCACTGTTTCTTCTTACTTATTAGTTTGGATGATTGGCTTACTTATCAAGGCTTAGTTGCGATTGGTACCATCATGACCTTTGTGTTTGGGTCGTGACATTTGGTATTAGAGCAGCTAGCTTTATCGATCTTCTAAGTGTAATAATAGGGTGTCTAGTAGAGTCCCATAAATTTATAAGTAGATGTTTGTATCTATCTTCAAAAAGCTATAAGATATCTTTAGGAATCATCCTTATTTTATTTTTTTCGTACGAGTCTTACCTACCCTATATTCTAAACTATAATTCACTTATTTTTGCATTGATAGTGAGGACTATATCCTATGAGGCTAGGGATGTTGAGCTAGTATCTGTTGAGAGAGCCCAGCCTAGTAGATGAGTTTTGAGTCATTAAGAGGCTCGAGGTGGAGTATGGGCATAAAGATCTACCCTTTCTAGAGGTAGTACTAGGGGGATCTCTCCTGATCCCGAGGTTGAGCATTCTAGGGATATAGAACCTGCTTAGGTTCCATAGAGTACTACTACCTCAGTCTTGGAGAGCTTATTGGTTTGTTTACTAACTCATTTGGAGAGTGTTCCTTTTAAGTGCACCTGGTATTCCTCCAGCTCTGAGTGTTGTACCTCCATCTGTGCCAGAGTTTTGTTAAGGTGTTCCTCTAGTCCCAAGTGTGGTTCCTCCATTGGTAGAAACATCTATTTATGGTATTCTGCAAACTCCAAGTGTTGTTCCTCCTTCTATATCGGTATTCGAGTATGGTATTCTAACTTTGAGAGTTTGATCATCATCTATGTTACCCCTTAGGTAGGATCACAGTCTTTTAGATTTATTATTCCTTTTATTACTTCAAGTGTCATTTTGTCTTTTGAGGATCAGAAGAGGTTTGAGAGATTTATTCTCTTGGGTCCACCCAAGTTCAGTGGTGAAGTGGGCGAGAAAGACTATGAGCTTTTGATTGACTACTAGGAGAAGTTGTATAACCTTAGATCACTCGAGTCGCATATATTTGCTTATACTACCTATCAGTTAAAAGATACGGACAGGGATTAGTGAAGGCTACTTGTTAGATGCAGCACCCTTTGGTTCTCCAGCGATGACTTGGGATCAGTTTGTTAAGGATCTTTTGGATAGGTTTGTGCCCTTCAGTTTGAGGGATTTGGTAAGAGATGATTTTGATCACTTGAAAAAAAGGTCCATGACTATTGTCGAGTATGAAGAATATTTCTATGCATTTTCTAGATATTCTACTTCTATTATTTCCACCGAGTTTGAGAAGATATAGAAGTCTGTGAATGTATTAAATTCTTTATTTCATTTAGCTGCAGCCTAGATGGTAGTGTTATTTCAAAATATGGTGGATCATGCGAGTTGATTTTTAAACTACTCAGGGAGGTGATAAGATGGTGCATCATCAAGGCGAGTTTAGAGGGCACGCCCCCCAAGGTATAGATTTTTGGGATCCTATGGTTACCATGGTAGACCAGTGTAGGTACTTTGTAAGGTTCAAGTGATAAGATTCAGCGACTATGGTTAGTCGAGTGTTATCCCAGGGTGGTTGTTCTAGCTCAGTTGTACCTCATCAGATTTTGTAGGGTCGTAAAGGTTTTCTTATGTGTGATGAGTTTTGACATGTGGCCAATATTTTCCCTCTCCGTGTTTTCAGGCCTACTCCTATATCAGCAATAAGAGGTTACTCTTAGAGTGGTAAAGGTACTACTAGAGATGTGCGGGGAAGAGGTAGTAGTACATGTGGTGGTGGTCGTAGGGTTGTTTATTCTGATAGAAGATGTGGTCAGTGTTATTCTATACGCCCCAGTTCTGAGACAAAGGCTTGTTATATTTTTATCGCAAGTATCATCTTAGTTTACTTCAGATCTGCATCTATGTTATTTGATTTGGGGATGACTTTCTCCTATGTATCTGCATATTTTTCTTTTGGTTTTGATTCTACTTGTGAGCCTCTTGTTATGCCTATTCATATATCCACCCCCCAACAAAGACTTTCTAATGGTGGATCAAGTGCATCAATCATGTGTTTTGACTTTTGCAAGGCACGAGGCTTGGGTAGATCTAATTATCCTATATGTGGTAGATTTTGATATCATCTTGGGCATTGATTGGTTAGCTCCGTATAATGCTATTCTGAAATGATATTCTACGATTATGACTATAGCTTCACTATATATGCCAAGGATAGCTTGGAAGGGTATGATTTATTCAGGTCCAAAGAGAGATATCCTTTTTTATGTGCTTGTCTTATGGAAGAGGGGGGATGTTTGTCTTACTTGGTACATATTCATGATACTAGTGATGCTTCACCGCGTTCTTTAGATTCTGTCTATATTGTCTGTGAATTTATAGATATTTTTCCTATGGATTTGCCTAGTATGCCTTCGATCGTGATACTGACTTTGCTATTAATGTTGATCCAGGCACCAAGATAATTTCAATTCCTCCTTATAAAATGGCCCCAGCTGAGTTGAAAGAATTAAAGGACCATTTATAGGTGTTAGATAAGGTATTTATCCAACCTAGTGTATCACCTTGAGGTGCGCTTATCTTGTTTATGAAGAAAAAGGATAGGTTTATGCACATGTGTATTGATTATCGGTAGTTAAAAAAGGTGATGGTTAAGAATATGTATCCTTTTTCTCTTATTAATGATTTTTTTATCATATTTAGGGTGCTTTGGCATTTTTTAAAGATTGATTTGAGGTTCCGGTATCACTATTTGAGGATAAGAGCTTCAAATAATCTGAAGATAGCTTTTTAGACTCAATAAGGTCATTATGAGTTCTTGTTCATGTCCTTTGGTTTGACCAATGCTCCAGCCGCATTTATGATGTTTATGAACCAGCTGTTTTAATTGTATCTCAACTCTTTTGTCATTGTACTTATAGATGATATCTTGGTTTACTCCAAAAGTGAGGTTGATCATGAGGAGCATTTATAGATTGTACTTCAGAGGTTGAGACATGAGAAGTTGTAAGCTCAATTCTCCAAGTACAAGTTTTAGCTAGAGTCTGTATCTTTCTTGGGTCATGTTGTGACCAAGGATGGTATTATGGTCGATATGGCCAAGAATGCAGCAATTCCTGATTGGGCTAGGCAAACTTCTACTACTAAGATTTTTAGTTTTGTTGGTTTAGTAGGCTACTATCGATGCTTTATTGAGGTTTTTAATCTATTGTAGCGCATTTGACCAAGTTGACTCAGAAGAAGATTTCCTTTCATTGGTCAAATACTTGTAAGGCGAGCTTCCAAAAGCTTAAGGATTTATTGACATCAGCTTTTATCATGACTTTGCCCAAGAAGTGCATGAGCTTTACCATCTTTTATAATGCTTCTGGCATTGGGTTAGGTGTCGTGTTAGTGTGGGGGGTAAGGTAATTGAGCATGCTTTTTGTTAGTTGAAGCCTTATAGAAAGAATTACTCTATCCACAATTTTGTGTTATGCGCGATTGTGTTTGTATAGAGTTTGTGGAGACATTATTTCTATGGATTCTATTGTGAGATCTTCTTGGATCACCATAGTCTTTAATACTTCTTCACCTAATAACATCATAATATGAGGCAGTGTCGTTGACTTGAGATGCTTAAGGATTATTATCTCACCATTCTCTACCATCCGGGCAAAGCTAATATAATTGTGAATGCCTTGAACTAGAAAATGACTAGTATAGGTAGCTTATCTCATCTTTTGAGCCAGGAGAGGCCTTTATCCTTAAAGGTTTAGTCTTTTGCTAACCGAATAGTTAGGCTCAATATTCCAACACTTTGGTGTGTTTTGGCACTTGTGGAGGTTAGATCTTCCTTGATGGAGAAGATTGGGATCATCAGTTTGATGATGATGGTTTGAGAGTGATTCAGTATATGGTGTTAAATGGTGATATTAAGGAAGCCTCACTTGATTTTGATGGTGTTTTTAGAATTGGAGGTTGAGTTTGTGCACTAAGAGTGGGTGACTGGGTAAGACTAATCTTGGAGGAGGCCCATTTTCTAAGAACTCCATTAATTCAAAAGAGACCAAGATATATCATGATTTTATATAACACTACTAGAGGAGTGGTATAAGAAAGGATGTAGCATACTTCGTAGCTCATTCCCTATGTTGTCAATAGGTGAAGGTTGAGCATTTGAGGCCTGGTGGTTTGCTTCAGAGGTTACCCATACTCGAGTGGAAGTGAAAAAAGATCAGTGTGGACTTTGTGCTTAGGTTGTCTCATACTTCTTGTAGTTCTGATATTAACTGGGTCATTGTGGATCGATTGAACAAATCTGTTCATTTCATCCCTATTCGTGTTTTTTTAGTACTGAGAGGTTAGCCCGTATCTATGTTTGTGAGATATTCCATCTACACGATATACCAGTGTCTATTATTTCAGATAGAGGTTCACTTTTTACTTCTAACTTTTAGAGGACCTTTTAGGAGTAGTTGGGTACTCAGGTTGATCTTAGGATAGCTTTTCACCCCCAAACTAATGATTAGTCAAAGTGGACTATTCAAGTTTTGGAGGATATTCTCACTACTTATGTTATGGACTTCAGAGGTTAGTGGGAGCTGTATTTAGCCTTGGCAAAGATTGCGTATAATAATAGCTACCATCTGAGTAATGATTTGGCATCTTTTGAGCCATTATTTTGTAAGCATCACCGCTCTACAATTGGTTGGTTTGAGACTTTTGAGATTAGACCTCGAGATATTGACTTGTTTTATGAATCTTTAGATAAAGTTTGGTCTATTCAGGATATACTTCGAGCGGTTAAGAGTAGGCAAAATTGTTATGCAGATCGTAGACTTCCTACCCTGAAGTTTAGTGTTGGTGATCGAGTCTTCATTCAAGTGTCACCTATTAAGGGTGCGATGAGATTTGGGAAGAAGGTCAAGCTTAGCCCTAGGTAAATTGGGTCATTTGAGATTCTTTAGACTATTAGAGATGTAGCTTATGAGGTAGCTTTTCCCCCAGATCTTAAATTCGTTCATCTAGTTATTCATATATCCATTCTATGACATTATATCCCAGATGAGTCTCATGTCATTCATTGCGACACAGTGCAGTTAGATAAGTGATTGTCCTTTGTTGGGGAGCTAGTCTCCATTTTATCCTGGGATGTTAGATGATTGCATTCTAGAGATATTCAAGTGGTTAAGTTTTAATATAGATACTATTTTGTAGATGAGTCTACTTAGGAGGTCGAGTCTGACATACGTAGCAGTTATCCCTAGCTTTTTGCCAATTCAGGTATTTATCTTACCTTTAGTTTGAGGACAAATTAGATTATTAGTGGTGGATATTGTAATGACTCGATTCTGTGAACCTTCCCCTTTTATGTGTTTTCACCATTTAACCCCTCTTTATGGTTGCTATGTATTTTTTTAGGGTGTGGGGATGGTTGGCAGATTCTCGATATGATCGAAAATGATTTGTGCAAGTTTGTGGTTTATATAGGTTTTAAAGGCCTCATAGTTGACCTCAGTCAACATTTGTTGTACTTTGTGTTGGATGGAAAAACAAATTGCACCAGTAGATCTAAAATATAAATTTTGGGTTGGTAGCGTGGTTAGTTCAATTTTATGACTTTTGGATTTCATTTTGACTATTGTTTTGAAAATTAGTGAAATTAGGTCTTGTGGGCTAATTTTGTGAAAATAATATCTTTCCAAAAATCTAATGTCACCATTGAGTTTAGAACATCAAATTTAGTCTAGTAGCATATTTTGTTTGCCTTCATAGGATTCCAAACGAATCCCGAGGGGTTGATCAACAACTTTGCAACTTAGCAAAGTTCCTAATCCAACTGAATTTTCTGCATCCACTTAAATGGTAGCCATTTTAGCAGCCCATACACAGCTTTAGTGGACCCTATTGATCGTGAATCACAGCTAAAGCGAAAACTTGACCACTTTAGCAATCGACACTTTAGCGGTGGGGGACTGCTTTCGCAGCCTTATATTTCTAGGCTGGACAGCTTAAGAAGTCGACCCGTCACTAAAGTGATGACCGTTTAAGCGGTCATAGGTGTGTTGATATAAAAAACATTTTTCATGATTTTTCTCCATTTTTGAGACTTTGAGCTTCGGGTTGAATGAGTTTTGGGAGATTTATTCCATTTTTGAGGTTGGGAAAGCTCTAAATCACTATTTCAATTTTTTTACTTTGATTGTGTCATTTAAAACTCTTTTAAATCTTGATTTCAAATTGGGAATTTGGGGATTTTTGGGTCCGAAAGGCTTAAAAAGAAATTTCTTTGATTAAACCTCATTTATAAACCATTTTCATTGTCTTTTTCTCCAATGGCTTTCGTTAATCAGGGATAAGGTTTTTCTAAACAAAAATTTTGATTCTATCCTTTCATTATGAAAACCCATTTTGGGATCCATTTTGACCCAGACTTGAAAGTGGGCAATATGGATATCGTTGGCTTCCTTTAAAGTGTTGATTCTATATTTGTAGATTTTAGTTGATTCTGAGGCTATTCGAAAGGGGAAAACTTCACGTTGAAGGGCTAGGCTAGGATTTTTACGTCATGAGGTAGGTTATGGCTTAATTTTTTTAAAGTGGATTGGATAGTTAATATGTAGATAAAAGCATGCTATGGGTATGGGTAATAATCATGGTAACTGTATTTCAATACTATTATTACTATTGTATGCATATGTGGGGGCCTATATTGTTGGTGGTGGTGACTTGAGATGATATTTAATGCATGTTGCTCATGTGGGGGCTTTATCTAACATCATTGGCCTTGTTTATGCATCTTATGCCTTTGTAGTTGACATAATGCCTGTATGGGGCTTAAATTATAGTCCTTATCTATCATTGGTTGCTTTTTTCATGATAAAAACACCTAAGTTAGGGTTGATATGATATTAATGATGCCTTACAAGCATATTTATTCCAATGGTACATTGCTTATAGGAAATCGTGAATGGTTGACATATTGAGTGGATTTTGAGCTCACGTGTACATGTATTGAATGGATTCGACATCTTTCTACTGGTTTGGTTATGAGAATTATATCTTCATATCATACATAGATTCATGAGACATTGGTACCATAGAGGAAACATCGATTTTGACAAAAATTAGACACTTTTTCAAAACTCTCTACTGCAGTCCACGACCTGGAGAGGAGATATTGATATTGAGATTAGGGTTAAGTATTGAGAAAGTATATGGGTTGAGAACCCCACATAGGTCCTACCTAAAAGTGTGGAGGCTCGGTACGTGTATACGAATGTTCTATGATAACCTCAATCATATCACATCATCATCATCATCGCATTTCATGCACTATGCATTTTTAGTGTTTTGCTTTTGTTTTATTCGATGCGTATCAGTTCCGTTTCTTTTGCATACCTATTTTTTTGTTTATATTCTATATTTAGAATTGTTAGTAGAGACATTATAAGCTACCTTTGGGACATATTCTAATTGTAGGTGATGTTCTCATAATATTTATTGATGTATCGTATTTTCTACTTTGCTCAATCAATCTATGATACCAACTGAGTACAAGTGGATTGTACTCATCCCTACTTGTCCTTTTGGTGCCGATCCAGGTTCGAGTGCATCACGTGACAACTGAGATTGTGCAGTTGATCAATTTTCTTTTTGAGGTATTAGCCGCTATATGCCTTTAGAGTTGACATCATACCTCCTCCTATCTAATTGATGTCTTTATTTAGTATTCAGAGACAGACTTGTAGTTTTTCTAATTCATTTGTATCTCTAGTTCTGAGTTGTATTTAGATTGTTCTTACACTATAACACCAAGTTTTAGGATGATTTATGGTATATTTATTTTTAGACATCTACTATTGTTGTACTTGTATGGGCCTGACTTTGCTATAGAAATCTCGCCTTGGGAACTATTGTATTATTTTCTTCTTACTTATCAGTTCAGGTGATTCACTTACTTATCAAGGATTATCCATGATAAGTGTCATCATGACATTAGTTTTTAGGTCGTGACATATAAGGACCCTATTTAAAATGCATATATATATTGATATGCAGTGATAATCTGAAAGTCATAGAATAAAAGCAAGTAAAACTGAATGGAGGGTAATGTACAAATTCTGAATCTAAAATTATGAGATATAACCTGATGCAATTACGAAGTAAATAAATATGTGACTAATTAGTATACTGAATAAACTAAATACAAGGTCATGTTATAAATGAGTTTGAACCATGGGAGTTACTATTAACATACATATAACAACATGAGCTAAACAAGGAGTTCGATATATAATCCACATTGAAAAAGGGCCAATATACCATGCCAGGATATAATGGTTGATCTGATATGGTACCACTAAACTAATGTCCAAAAAGGACTAAGGTGTCAAGCCTGATCTGAAATGTGACCCTTTAAAACCTATGGTGGCGCCATAGCTCTAGGACTTAGAGATTTCTATGAAAGGTCTCAGACTAACTGGAGAGTGAGCCTTCATCCCTAGGTTTTCTTGGTGCTAAGTACTACTCCCAGCTAAATATAAGTTGATATACTAAATATCTCAATAACACTAAAGTTCTAAGACTATATATATGTGTTTTATCTAAAATCATTCTAAATCATGTAAACTTGAAAGAATGCACGTTTAACAAAGAATGCATGAAATCCTAAGTCATCGAGTGTTCATAACCCACCATCTATGAAGAATGCAACTATTTATCACGAAAATTCTATCATTAGAGTATAATGAGAAATTAGGTAACACGAGTCCAAAATCATGAATTACTCAATGTATTGAGGGATCATGAATCACAAGTATGCATGGATACTAAATTTCATGGAAAGACATGGTATATTAAACTAATATAAACTAGCATCCACTAAATCATGCATAATTCATTCTAAAAGAGGTTGAAATCTATAAAAACATGCATAATTATTCACGTATTAAAATAATTGAGTTAAATCCACAAACATCATGCATAATAACTTTGGATGGAAACCATAATAAAAAAATAACATGAGGGAATTTAATTTCAAGAATTTGGTATAATTAGGTGTGAACCCTAGATCATGTGTTCATAAAAATCATAGCTCGAATTCATATTTTGAAACTAGGTTTAAGGCATAAGGGTGAAAGTAATCACTTATTGAATACACACATACTTGATTACTTTTGATTCCTTAACTAAAGTTTGAAGGATTTGATATTGAAGATGAAGAGCCTTACTTTCTTACTTTGGGAGAAGAGAGGTCGCTTGTTTCTCATGTTTCTCTAAGTATTTTCTTATGATATGAATAGAATGAGGCATTAGAAGTAGTTTAGGCTTTATATTTAGCCTTAGGGTAGCTTAAATGACGTAGTTTAGGAGGTTAAATTATGGGAAAAGACTTGAATACCCCTCTAAAAATACTGCTGAAAAATCTAATTTTCGACCTTGGATGGACCCTCCTATGATCTAACCATAATTGTGGTATTAATCATGGGTTTTAGGGGGGATTTTAAGGATTTTGTACTACATGAGAAGAGCACATCCCAAGATCGGGGGTTTCGGTCGTGGTATGGTCATCAAATTTGAAAGTTTGACAGTGTTTTAGTAAAATGGTCATAATATTTCACTCTGATAATAGATTAAGACAAAATCAGATGCGTTGGAAAAAAGACTCAAAGACCTTTCATTTGGTAAGTCATTATCTCCAAAAGTTTTCATAATCCAAGAGTTATTTCATTTGAAGTTGACTATAGATACATTTGATACCAATTCAGAATGTACATCGACTACTATCATGTAATGCCTCGGATTCTGAACCCCAGACGCTACACGGTGTTCATAATCCCGAAGGACCACAAGTTAGGCCATGACTAATATCTGTAACTGAGAACTGAATAACATATTGGAAAATGCGGAAATCTGGCGGAAAACTTGCCATAAGGTTCAAAACTGAAATACGACTGTATAAGGTATAACAATACCAAAATTAAAACAACTGTCTAAAAATACTCTAGTCTTAAAAGCCTCTAATCTGTCTGAACTATAGAGTTGATGGGACAATCCTCCGACTAACTCCATCTACTGGAATACAAAATCAAATGCAATAATAAAATAAGGAACATCCTCGAATGATAAATACTCACTGCTAAGTCTACTGTTGCTAGCTGAATCTGAACTGCTAAGGGTTCTAGGGAACCAGTGCGTCTGAACCTATGGTATAAGATATCATAGCGCAAGAAAGTATGTGTCAGTATGAGGGAATGTACCGGTATGCTAGATGAGGTAAAGCTAAATGCAAGGGTTCATATGCATGAACATAAAACTGACTGAATAACATGAGACTACTGAATGAGGATGCATGCATGAAAATGTAAACTATAATTAAGGTCATACTAACACTGGATACCGAGTTCTGAATACTATCTAACTATTATCTGAGTTTACTAATACTGTAATACTAATAATTGAATCTTCTAGTTCTGAATTACTGATGATTGTTGTGGGGTTGATCCTATCTAACGGGTAACCCCTGAGATCAGGCCTATCTAGCGGGTGATCCTTGAATCTGTTGATAATGATATTGATTGACAGTATCTAACAGTCCTAAATCTGTAGAACTATCTAAGTTCTTTACTGAGCTGAGTGATTGTATCTAACAGTCCTGATTTCTAAAATTCAAAACTGAGTTCTATTCTAAAGACTAAAACTGAAACAGAGACTGTGGGAAGTAATCATCTAACCAACATGCCCCTCTAGCTAATTTGGTATCCAACCTGTAACCCCAGTTGGAAGGGTGTCAGTACCATGCCACGGGTAAAGACACTACTGTGGTCAACCCTAGCTGACGGGTGACCCTGAATAGGAAGTCAAGCATAATCTGATGGGTGACTCCTGGGAGGTAGCCAAGCCTTAATCTGATGGATGGCTCCTCATACTGTGCTGGCTACACAGTTCTGGAGTATAGGTACTGCTACTAACAACTTAACCTACCTGATGGGGAAGTCATCATCCCTACTATCGCTCGATGCTGAATCCTACTCCCAACTAAATAGACACTGAACTGATTCTTAGACTGTACTAGATTAGACTGAATCTATTACTGATCATGTTACCTAACTGATCTAACTAAGTTTACTGGATTCCATTGACTGATGGAATACTACTGAATTTTATTATCTGACTAAATGCTACTAAGTTTTTGAACTGATTACTGAAACTGGATTGGACAGATACTGAGATTACTGAGTTTTCCTAAGTTCTATAACTGACTGAGTTCTACTGAGTTCATGGCATGACTGAGATTATCTTGAAACTGACATTAGCTCTAGGTAATCAGCTAAATTATCGGGTATTGAATACCCCCAAGACTCGATAGCAAAATTAGTAAGACATGGAAAATTCTTAAATAACATGACAATAGTCAATCACTCACAATATAATCAATGAGGCATTTCATTAAGCACTTGAAAGTCATAAACTTGTAAATGTATAGGGATGCATACTAATGTTTCATGATTCATTCAATAAGGTCTTTCATTAAACACTTGGCATGAATTAACTTATACATAAATGAGGGTTTCTTGTCAACATGCTATAATGACTCTTTTTCATTCACATAGGCATTTTATCAAACATATGGGGAGCATGCTTTGGTCATACAACAATCATTACATCTAAATTATTATGGCTACATCAACCACTTGCAAATTTGAAGGGTTTATCATGAACATCATTCAAATCATCACATACTCGGATCAAATCTTGGAACTTATAATCTAAAACATGAATTAAAACCAAACAACAACATGAACATGAACTTCAATTCAAACAAATCATGAAAACTCATAAATACACAATCTTTATATTTGAAAGGAGATTCTTGGGCTTCATGGGTGGAATGGACCCATGAATGAACATCTAACATACCTTAATTCGTGAGTTTCTTGGAGTTCTTGGAGAGATTCTTGCGGTTGACCTTGATTCTTGAGACTAGGGTTTGCTAATTTGAGAGAGTGTGCATTTTGTTCTTGAGGAATTGTGAACATAATGAACAATTTTGGCTATTAAGGGTATAAATCTTGTATTTAGGATGACTAGGGGATTTGGAAAATTATCAAATGGTCCCTAAAATTAAATAACAAAACCTGAATAAAATCCTAATTTTACATGTTGGCACGACACGGTGATATCGCGCCAGCTCATTGGAAAGCGGACGACTGGGAAACTAGTTATCGGCGCAACGTGGGGGTATCGCGTTGCCACCTTGGATGCAAACTGAAAGGGCACCGCGATGCGGTGGGATTGCGTTGGTGCACTGGAAATTGACAATTCTGAAATTGAGCCTTGGCGCGATGCGCCAATATCACGGAGGCTCATTGTTTTTCAAAAAATGCCATTTTAGCTGGCTTTGTGACATGCTAAAGTAACAGGTGATACACTATCTCACTAAAATGGCTCTAACTTTTCGCCTGGGTGTCGAATTTAGGCGAATTTTGTATCGATGGAAAGCTAATGCTCGAATTTGAAAAGTACTGAGTATATCAAAAAAAATTATTTAGGATAATCCCATGTGCTGAGGGTTAATCTAGGCTACGGAAATATAGGGTATTACAATATCTCCACCTTGGGAACATTCGGCCTCGAATGTGGCTAGTTAAGTTGAGAGAGTACTGGCAGACTGAGCTTACATAATGAACTAGACATGCACAACTGAAACAATATTACGTGACTGGTCTGGTAAACTGAACTTACATTTTGAACATGCATATCTGATGCATGATTATATATATGAACTGATTCATGATTGCATAACTAAATATGCAACAATAATTGATACTTAAGATTATAGCTATAACTGAACATGGAACTGAGTAGATCTAAGGAAGACTATAATCTTAAGCTGAGAACACTGATAAGCCTAAGATCATTTACCGAACATGTATGAATGGGAACATGAGAACATGAACGAGTCTGAAACATGATACACGAATGAAATATCGTGAACTGAACTGAGCCCTTGAGTACATAGCTTACGGCTGAGGTTGGAACTAGAGGGTCAACTATGAGTACCCACTATCTCAAACTAAATTTGTTATGCCAAATGAAACTAAAAGGTTTAGATGATGATAGCTCGAGGGTTATAGTGCATCTCCCCCGTAGGACACTGTGTCCCTCAAAGAGCATTGACTTGATAGAGATACTGAGAAAAAGCATGGGACGATGCACGAATATGATCTGTGATTATAGAACTTACATGTAAGGCATGAGTACTGACATTACTAATATCACTACTAAAATATGAAAGCCTGCCTTGGTTACTTATTCTACCATCTCCCCCTTGGGAACACTATGTCTCTCTAAGAATACTTACTTCACTGAGATACTGGGGCGATGCATAGGGCACCTATGGACCGAATCGTGACTTAATATCTGGGATCTAAAACTAATGCATGCTTTATGAACTAAGGTAAACTCCCAACTACTAGGATGTTCTATCTGGGAATAGTTACATCCCTGAGATTTTTTATAATACGACTAGATGGAAAGATGGGGAAAAAACAAACATACAAATTTGACTGCTTGACTGTTAAACTGAATTGCCGGCTTTACTGACTGACTAGTGCTAAAAACTTAAGCTCAACTGGGAGAAAGGGATCTAACAAAGCATATCATAAAGATGAAAGACTCATAATGTACCTGAATCTATGTTAGAGGAACTTCCCTGATTATGGCAAGTCTGGAGTGTATAAAATCTGTTTTGGTGCTGACTACCAGTGGTACTGGAAGTGGCACCCTGCGGATGCAAATCTCTACCCCTATGAGTCATTATTCTACACTCCTACGACCTGTGGCTTGGCTTACTACATCCAAAACATACATCGTTGATTGCTCTACCTAGGTGATTTCTATCACACTCTTCACAAAGCAGATAGGTACGATCACTTCTCACACTACCCTGGGTCTTGGAGCCTGTCACCCGATCATGGCTATCATTCCTAAACTCTCGTATTGGTGCACTAGCTAAAGATGGAGCTGGGACTGAAAACTTCTAACTATGCTGAGAACGGCTACCACCCGTGACCCTGGCTGAAAAAAACTAGAACTACCTATTCTGGCTCTCTTATTTACTCTCTATCTTTCCTTAGCTTTATCTACCTTAATTTGCTGAGTGTGCATTATCAATTTAGAAAGATCCTTGTCTTTATTAATCATAGCAGTCCTACACTCCTTAACTACCAACCCAGACACACCGATCACAAACTTACTTATGCTTGATCTAGGGTCAGCCATCTGATCAGGGGCATACTTAGACAACTTGTTGAACTTGAGGCAATACTTCTTCACTATAATAGAGCCCTTTCTCAAGTTCATGAACTCTTCTATCTTAGTTTCTCTTATCTTAAGTGGAAAAACCTTGTCTAAGAATGCATCCTGAAATATCTGCCAAGTCATGGGAGTTGCATACTCCCTTCTACTTTTCTTCCATATCACTACCCAATATAAGCAACATCCTTCAGCCTATAGGATGCCCATTCGACACTCTCAACTTTATAGAAATGTATAATCTAGGTGATCTTCTTCACCTCATTAAGAATAAGTTATGGGTCCTCACCTACCTTTGAGCCAAAGAATTCTGGCGGGTTTATTCTAATAAAATCTCTGATTCTGGCTGTGGCTAAATCCCTATCTTGTTAGGTAGGTTTGCAGCCTGACGGTTACCCTAAACATTAGCTATCACAGCTTGGGCTAGCGCCTGAAAAGCTGCTCAAAACTCTGCATATGATACATTCTCATTCAAAGGATCTACAGGCTGAGGTGGCTGGTTATCATTTCTACAGGCATTAGCTCTGTGAGGAGGCATATTTTGTAATAAAAGGGTAAAGTAGATTAGATTGAGGGTTTTACGGGAGATCATGCTCACTCACATGACATGCATACTTAAAGAAAGGAAATTGTTCCTAAAACATCTGATAGCCTATTGTCCATAAGTGTGGTGCGCTACATACCCATTCACAAGACTCTACTAGATGTGGCTTTTAGACTTTCTAGGACACTGTTGAACCTTAGGCTCTGATACCAAGTTTGTAACATCCTAGATTTTGAACCCCGGAAGCTACACGGTGCTCATAATTTCAAAGGACCACAAGTTAACCCATGACTAATATCTATAACTGAGCACTGAATAACATAGTGTAAAATGCTGAAATCTGGAGGAAAACTTACCATAAGGTTCAAAACTGAAATACAACTGTATAAGGTATAAAAATACCAAAACTAAAACAACTGTCTAAAAATACTCTAGTCTAAAAAGTCTCTAATCTGCCTGAACTGTGGAATTGATGGGACAATCCCCCAACTAACTCCATCTACTGAAATACTAAATCAAATACAATAATAAAATAAGGAAGATCCTTTAATGATGAGAACTGACTACTAATTTTACTGCTGCTGGTTGAATCTGAACTGCTAAGGGTGCTCGGGAGACAGTGCGTCTGAACCTACGGTAGAATACACCATAGCGCAAGAAAGTATGCATCAGTATGATGGAATGTATTGGTATGCTAGATGAGGTAAGTCTAAATGCAAGGGTTCATATGTATGAACATAAAATTAACTGAATAACATGAGACTACTGAATAAGAATGCATACATAAAAACATAAACTGTAACTGAGGTCATACTAACACTGGATATCGAGTTCTAAATACTATCTAACTATTATCTGAGCTTACTAATACTATAATACTAAAAACTAGATCTACTAGTCCTGCATTACTGATGACTATTGTGGGGTCGATTTTATCTAACGGGTGACCCTTAAGATAAGGCCTATCTAGAGGATGATCCCTGAATATGTTGATACTAATATTGATTGACTGTATCTAATAGTCCTAAATCTGTAGAACTATCTGAGTTCTTTACTAAGCTAAGTTACTGTATCTGACAGTTCTGATTTTTGAAATTCTGAAGTGAGTTCTATTCTGATGACTGAGACTGAAACAGAGATTGAGGAAAGTAATCATCTAACCTACATGCCTCTTTTAGTTAATTTAGGGTCCAATCTGTAATCCCAGTTGGAGGGGTATCAGTATCGTGCCATGGGTAGAGACACTACTATGGTTAAGCTTATCTGACGGGTGACCCTGAATAGAAAATCAAGCCTAATCTGACGGGTGACTCCTGGGAGCTAGACAAGCCTTAATCCGATGGGTGACTCCTCATCCTGCGCTGTCTACGCAGTTCTGGAGTATAGGGACTACTACTAATGACTTAGCCTAACTGGCGGGGAAGCCGTTATCCCTACTCTCGCTCGGTGCTGAATCCTACTCCTAACTGAATAGACATTGAATTGATTCTTAGACTGTTCTAGACTGGGCTGAATCTATTACTGATCATGTTACCTAACTGATCTAACTGAGTTCACTGGGTTTCATTGACTAATGGAATACTACTGAATTTTGTTAGCTAACTGAATGCTACTGAGTTTCCAAAATGATTACTGAAACTGGATTGGACAGATACTACGATTACTGAGTTTTCCTAAGTTTTATAACTGACTGAGTTCTACTGAGTTCATGGCATGACTGAGACTATCTTGAAACTGACACTGGTTCTAGGTAATCAGCTAAATTATTAGGTATTGAATACCCCCAGGACTCGATAGAAAAATTAGTAAGGCATGGCAAATTCTTGAATAACATGACAATAGTCAATCACTCATAATATAATCAATGAGGCATTTCATCAATAACTTGAAAGTCATAAACTTGTAAATGTATAGGGATGCATACTAATGTCTCATGATTCATTCAATAAGGTCTTTCATCAAACACTTAGAATGAATTAACTTATACATAAATGAGGGTTTCTTGTCAACATGCTATAATGACTCTGTTTCAGTCACATAGGCATTTTATCAAACATATGGGGAGCATTCTTTGGTTATACAACAATCATTACATCTAAATTATCATGGCTACATCAATCCACTTGTAAATTTGAAGGGTTTATCATGAATATCATGCAAATCATCACATACTAGGATCAAACCTTAGAACTTGTAATCTAAACATGAATTAAAACCAATCAACAACATGAACATGAACTTCAATTCAACCAAATCATGAAAACTCATAAATATACAATCTTTATATTTGAAATAAGATTCTTAGGCTTCATGGGTGGAAAGGACCCATGAATGAACATGTAACATACCTTAATTCGTGAGTTTCTTGGAGTTTTTGGAGAGATTCTTAGGGTTGACCTTGAATCTTCAGACTAGGGTTTGCTAATTTGAGAGAGTGTGCTTTTTTTCTTAAGGAATATTGAACATAATGAACAATTTTGGCTATTAGGGGTATAAATCCCGTATTTAGGCTGACTAGGGGCTTTGGGAAATTATCAAATGGTCCCTGAAATTAAATAACGGAACCTGAACAAAAATCCTGATTTTACATGCTGGCGCGATGTGGTGATATCGTTCCATCTCACTGGAAAGTGAACGACTGGGAAACTGGTTGGTGGCATGATGCGGTGGTATCGCGTTGCCATATTGACGCAAACTTAAAGGGCATCGCGATGCGGTGGGATCGCGTTGGTGCACTGGAAATTGATAATTCTAAAATTGAGCCTTGGCGTGACATGCCAATATCACGGAGGCTCACTGGTTTTTGACAAATTCCATTTTATCTGGATCCGCGAGGCGCTAAAGTACCAGGTGATACACTATCTCACTAAAATGGCTCTAACTCTTTGCCCGGGTGTTGAATTTGGGCAAATTTGGTATTGATGGAAAGCTAATTGAATTTCCTACGTAATGGCAGGCTCAAATCTGAAAATTACTGAGTATGTTAAAAGAATTTATTCAGGATAATCCTATGTACTAAGTGTTAATCAAGGCTAGGAAAATATGGGGTATTTAATATCAGTTGAACAGAGTCATAATAAAAAACAAATATCTTATTCACAAGATTAATAACTTATTTGACCAACTTCAGGGTGCCAATTGTTTATCTATGATATACCTCATATTCGACTATCATTAGTTCAGAGTCAAAGAATGAGACATTTTGAAGATAGCATTCAGAACTCGGTATGGTTAGTTCAATTTTTTGTTATGTCTTTTCAACCTACAATACTGCTACAACTTTTATTGACTTGTTGATATGGGTATTTAAGTAGTGCTTGGACATGTTCGTCACTTTCTTTATTGATGGTAACCTTGTTTACTCTGAGTGGGGATGAACATACAAACTATTTGAGAATTGTCTTCCAAAATTTCTAAGATCACTAGTTATATGTTAAATTCAGTAAATAAATTCTAGCTAAAATCAGTAGCATTCCTTGGTCATAACATTTTCAGTGAGGGCATTCAGGATGGTTTTCAAAAGATCAGAGCAATTAGAAATTAACCTAGACTCATCTCTCCATCAAATATCAAGAGTTTCATGGGTTTATCTGGTTACTACAGAAGATTTGTTGAGGGCTTTTCTTCTAATATTTTCCCTATATCCAGATTGAATCAGCAAAATGACAAGTTTTTATGGTTTGATTCTTTTGAGAAAAGTTTCAGCAGTTGAAGACTGGACCAACCTCTGCTAATTTTGACTCTACTTAAGGGTTAGGATAGGTTTGTGGTTTATTATGATGCTTGCAGAGTTGGTCTTGGTTGTGTGTTGATGCAATATGGCAAGGTTATAGCATATGGCTCTAGATATCTCAAACTTCATGAAAATAATCACCTGACTCATGATCTTGAGTTGGCAACAGGTATTCTTGCCTTTAAAATTTTACGGTATTATCTTTATGGGGTTTATGTTGATGTGTTCACAGATCAAAATAGCCTTCAATATGTATTCAGCCAGAAAAATCTAAATTTTTGTTAGAGAAAATGGATAGAGTCATTGAAGGATTATGATATGAGTGTCTTATACTATTTAGGTAAAGCCAATGTAGTGGTTGGCACTTTTAGTAGGTTATCTATAAGAAGTGTTGCTCATGTAGAGGATGGAAAGAAAGAGTTAGTTCCTGAGGTTCACATATAGGCTAAATTGGGAGTTCAGTTGGGTGATTCGGCCAAAGGTAGTGTCTTAATTTAGAATGGTTCAAAATCCTCTTTGATAGTCGAGGTAAAAGAAAAAACAAGATAGTGATCCTATTTTGCTTAAGATAAAAGAGGTTGTTCAAAGTCAGAAAGTTGAGGTTTCTCTTAAGGGGGAGATGGCGTTCTTCATTGTCTAGGCATATTATATGTTCCAAGTGTGGATGACTTGAGATAGAGGATGCTAATAGAAGCTCAAAGTTCCTGATATTCTATTCACCCAGGAGCTACTAGGATGTACCACGATCTATAGGAAGTCTATTGATGGAATGGCATGAAGAAGGATAACGTAAAATTTTTGGCTAAGTGTCCAAATAGCTAGTGGTTGAGCACCAGAGACCCAGTGGTATGATTTAGGATATTAGTATTTCTACTTGGAAGTGGGAAGTGGTGAATATAAACTTTATTATAGGATTGCGGTGTACTCACCGACATCGTGATTCAATTTAGGTTATTGTAGATCGAATAACCAAGTCAGCTTATTTCTTACTAGTTAATACTTCAAACTTAGTCGAGTATTATGCTAGACTCTACCTTAGAGAGTTGGTCAAATTGCATGGAGTTTCTCTGACTATCAACTCAGATAGAGGTACTCAATTTACCTCTTAGTTTTGGAAGACATTTCAGAAGGGTCTTGGTACCCAATTTCATCTCAGTATGGCTTTTTATTCGCAGACAGAAGGCTAGGTAGAGCGGACAATTCAGACTTTGGAGAATTGATTTCAAGGGTAGTTGGTATGTTCGTTTTCCTTTAATTTAGTTTGCTTATAATAATAGCTAGCCCTCTAGTATTTAGATAACCTTGTTTGAAGCAATTTATGGTATGAGGTGTAGATTTCCTATTGGTTGGTTTGAAGTTGGTGAACCTACCTCAATAGGGTAAGATTAGTTCATGAGGTTATAGAGAAAGTTCAATTTATTAAAGAGAGACTAAAAAAAACTTAGATTCATGAGAAATCCTATTCATATGTGAGGAGAAGGGGAACTTGAGTTCCCTATTAGTAATTTCTTCTATTGAAAAATTTCACCATGAAAAGGGTGAAGAGATTTGGTAAGAAAGGGGAAACTCCCTACTATACTGGTGGATTAGTTTGGCAATATGGCGTATGAGTTAGATTTTCCCACAGACTTAGCATCAATGCGTCCAATTTTCTGTGTGTCTCAGTGAAAGAAATACATTAGTGATCTCACATTGGTTGTGACTTTAGATAGTGAGGGTGTGAAAGATAGCCTCTCTTATAAGGAGGTCCCAGTTGGGATTCTTGATCATCAAGGTCGTAAGTTAATAAACAAGGAGGTCACTTTAGTAAAGGTTCTTTGGTGAAATTAACTAGTTGATGGGGCTTCTTGGGAAGCAAAGGCAGATATGATGGCCAAGTACTCCCATAATTTCTGTTTGAATTATGTTTCAGCTTAAGGTAATAGTTTCTCCTTAATTAATTCTTTTTCTTATGTCACTCAGCTATTTATATGACATATCGTGCATTCACTAGTTTAGTTCAATCTGTGTTTTATTTATAAACTTAGTTTTCATGTCAATATTCAATTCATAGAAATTCAGTGTTGGGATTGCAGATCTTTCCCTTGTTCTTCAGCTTAGTTAGTATATATTCGGGGATGAATAGCCCTAAAGAGGAGATATTGTAACACATCAAGAATCCAAGCTAATATTAAAATCATGCTTTAAGTACATATAGGACCCAAAATCACAATTTGGTAGTATGACAACTGATTTAGACAAGTATTAAGGCCTCAAATAACTCCTAGCTCATAGCCAAGTTGAGACCTCCCTTACCGATGGATTTCTTATGAAAAATCTTTTAATAGTCAAACTTAAATAATCATAACTTCTAGATTTAAAAGTATTTTTGATTCAATACCCACCAAAATAATGGTTTTTGAGTCTTCTTTCCAACGTATCTAATTTCTCATTAATTTGGTATCGGAGTAAAAAGTTATGGCCATTTTACTAAAGCACTATTAAAGTTGTCAGTGACAATGATTCAGACACAATAAGTTATTGGTAGACTTATGAGTCATAAGGTGACTCATTGTAAAGGATGAGGAAAATAAAAGTCAAGTCCTAGGCAATGAATCAGGCCACAACTCATAACCAGACCCTATGAGTTGTCACGTGAGTCATTAGGACTGATACCAGCTACTTCTTAGATGGTTTTAAAAAGGTTTTTTTGTCTTTTTTCACTCATGTAACACTAAAACAGTGTCTTTTAATCTAGTACAAGTCTGTTTATTAAGTTTAATATCACCCTAAGCCTCTCAATCACTTAAAAACAAACGATACTTAATTAGAAACAAAAAAAAAGAAATGATTTTCTCCCAAAATGCAAAAACTATGGTTTTTTACTTTTAGGCGCCAATTTTAAGAAATTCTTCAAGGGTTTTATCTTTAGGTATGTGGGATTTCATCAATGGGTTTTGTTTTCACACATTGAGTCCCAATGTTAACTCAAATCCTTAGTTTAATTCCTTCCTTAGAGCCTAGCATTCATGAATATTTTGAGTATCTTTATAATTCTATTTTTTTTATTATTGAGATATAAGCCCATGTATCATTGCATATCTATAATTGCAATCCTTCATTATATTATGTAATTCATGATTCTCAAACTTGAGTTATAAAATTTTCTTACTTTATTGGTTTATGGAGTTGTCATGGTAGTTGAATTCTTCAGAGATGGTAGGTTATGAACACCAGATAACCTAGGATTTCATGCAAATATTTATGTCTTCTAAGTTGGTAGTTGCCCAGTAGTGGTTGCTTATCCTGTAATATCTTTTGAGGAGCAAAAATGTTAGGAAACTACCTGAGGTTAGATCTACCAACATTTTTTGGTGCTCCTAGAGAGGATGCACATAAGTTCCTAACTGCTTGTGAGTGTAGGCTTTGTGGTTTGGGACTTATTGAGGATCATGCTATAGATTACAATATATTTCAATTAGACTTATTTTCTCATCATTGGTGGAGAGTTTATATGGATTCTAGACCAGATGGATCTTCTCTCTTTTCCATGGACTCAGTTCTTTGAGATGTTCTTGGAGAAGTATATGCCATACAACTTTAGTGATCGATTGAGAGGTCAACTCTCCAGATTATAGCAGGGCTCTAAGACGGTTGCTGAGTGTGAGAGAGTTCGCTGCTCTGTAGAGGGTTGAGGCTTTCCATTCATATGTCTACCCAGAGTAGGTATCCTATGTGTCCATCTTTTCATCCTTAAAGCCAGTCAAGTCGACCTATTCAGGCAGCCCTTTAGATTACTGACAAAGGTCAGTCTAGTGCTAGATATTGCCCTAATAAGGGCAGTGGTCAGTCTTCGAAGACTATGGTGGTTATTTTGGGATATTCAAATCTATTGGTTCTAGTTCTGCTTATATTACTATTTTACATGTGGACTTCCTGGTCACTATTTATGGGATTGCCCTAGTCGTACGGCAATGGTTGATTCAGCTTAGAGCAGTTCACCCCTCAGCTAGAGTTGGTTCTCATAGTTGTAGGGGTGGTTTTTAGGGTACTCGAGGAGATTCTCAATAGGTAGGAAAGAAGGTCGGTTAGGTTCCCAGCCAAGTGGCAGGCGTGGTTGGTTATATGCAGTACCTGCAAGACCCGAAGCTTAAACTTTGGATACAATAGTTACAGGTGTGATTTTAGTATGTCTCTAGTAGACCCTTGCTTTATTTTATCTTAGATCCAATTATTTTTATATCTTTGCTTATTATGGACCATTGTTAGAGTTATCTTATGATTCATTATCTGTGTCATTGCGCGTATCCACTTCCGTGGTAATTCTTTAGTAATGGATCGAGTATTCAGATCATGTGTAGTGACTGTTAGTGATATTGATACTTATGTTGATCTTATTATTCTGGATATGCTAGATTTTGATGTGATTCTGGGCATGGACTTGTTATCCCACTATTATGTGGTCATGAACTATTTTGTCAAGACCGTTAGCTTATCCATACCCGGCGTACCTCCAGTCATATGGCAGAGAGCTATTAGCCATAAGCCGATGGGGATTATCTCTTATGTGTGTGCTAGTAGACTTATTTTGAGGGGTTGCGAATCTTATCTCCTTTGTATTATGACACTCCTACGGAGAGTCCGTCGCTTGACTCTATGCTTATTGTTTGTGAGTTTCCAAATGTGTTCCCACCCAACTTACCTACTATTCCCCCTATCCGTGAGATTTATTTTCTATTAACCCTGAGCTTGGCACCCGACCTATTTCTATGGCACCTTATTGTATGGATCTTACCGAGGTTAAGGAGCTGAATTATTAACTTCTGGATTTTTTTATAAGGGTTTTATTAGATTGAGAGTGTCCTTATGAGGTGCTTCTGTACAATTTGTGAAGAATAAAGATGGTTGTATGCATTTGTGCATCGATTATAAGTACCTTAATAAGGTGACGGTGAAGAACCATTTATCCTATGCCTCGCATTGATGATTTGTTTAACTAGATTCAGGGTGCAGTCGTGTTTTCTAAGATGTATTGTGGCTTTGTATGATAGGAGATGTCATTCTCCAGTTGGATGGTTAAGACTTATGAGGTTAGTCCCCGAGGTTCAGGTTTACTTCAGGACTTATTAAATAGAGTCAGGGTGATTCAGATAGGTCGAAAGCGGCTTAGAGTAGGCAAAAGGCCTATGCAGATCATCGGCTCTGTGCCTTGAGATTTGGAGTTGGTTATCATATGTTCCTCTGTATTTTGTCTAGGAAGGGTGTGATGAGGTTTGGGAGGAAGGGTAAGCTCAGTCAGAGATGTGTTAGCCCCCTTAAGATTCTCTAACTACTTGGAAAGGTAGCTTATAAGTTAGCTTTACCTATGGATTTTTCTACTCTTCGTCTGGTTTTCCATGTCTCTAAGTTGTGGCTATTTAGTCCTGATGCTTTTCATGTGCTTAGATGGGAATTGATTTAATTGGGTGAGCATTTGACCATTGTTGAGAAGCATGTGCTCATTTTGGCTAGTTATGTGAGAAGATTGCGCATCAGAGAGATTCTAATTATTGAGGTTCAGTGGAGACACCACCCAGTAGAAGAGGCCACTTCAGAGATCGAGAGCGATATGTTGGCCCAGTATCCTCACCTATTCAAGAGTTCTAGTTTATCCTAGTTCTTAACGAAAGTTTCATTAGTAGTGGATATTATAATGACCCTTTAGGTCATTGTTTCTTCTTATTTTGCCGTGTGAGCTTTTCCATAGTTGCCCCAAGTCATTTATGACTTGCTGGAAGTGATAGTTCAGTTACAAGGCAGTTTATTTAGTGTTTAGAGTCAATTCCCTGTTTAGAAGTCTTCGTTGGTATTAAATGGCCACCGAGCAAAAACATCAATAAAATAATCTTGAATGCAAATTTCGACTGCACTAGCAACTCTGGAATATCGATTTTAGGCTAAGTAGACCTTTGGTTTGGGTCCTAATGCACCCTAGCTCATTTAGACCTATCAGCCAAAAGGTGGGAAAATTATAAATTTGAGTGTGGAACCCACATTTGGTCGAAATAACCTTGGATGGAGAATCCGACTTTGCCAACGCATCCATAACGTCGAAATTAGTGTGGTTACATAGTTCATTTATTTATATGGAATTTTGAATGAATCCTGGGGCATTGGCTGAAACTTGGAATTTCTTCCAAGTTTCAACTGAAACCTAATGCAAGGTGAAGATGCCACAATAGCACAAGCATGAATGGCGATCGCCTTACCGCGATCATGGTCCATGGACAGCGATCGCGACATCTCTTTTTCTGGGAAGGGTATTTAAAAGGCTTTTAGGCCATGTTTTTGGGTATTTTCACTCATTTTTTAGACCAAGGAACCCTAAAATGGTGTGCTTAACTCAAATTTAGTCTTGGGAATGTCTTGGGAGCTTAGTAAACATATATTTTTGTGATTAACAATGGATTTGAGCTATGAATCCTTCCATTTCATGCTTGAATTCTTGACCAAAACCCCAAATAGCTTAGAGGCTTGATTTAGCCCCAAATAAGCTTAGATTTCACCTATTTCTTGATGTTATAATTCCTTGATGGTGTATGAACATTGGGTTGACCTCGGAAATGTGTTTTCCGTAGGTGGGACCCAACTAGGATTTTTGGTGTTGTTTTTGGACCCAAAGCATAATGGTGCAATATAGGTATCAATATTCTCGTAAAAATGTGTAAAATGTGTTTTTAATTGCTTTACACCTTGAAGAAGCTTCTCAAAAGGAAAAAGTGGAGGCTTAGCGGATTGTTGAGCATTCATCAGATTTAAGGTAGCTAGGCTTATTCCTTGTTAGATTGAGCTATGTCATAGTATAATTGTAATATCTTGTTAGATTGGGATGGAATCTAAGTATTGTATTAATGAGATGCAAGACTTGGGTTATTTGGACCATTTAAATTGTGTGAATCTTAGAGTTGTAAAAGCTTGACTTGTTTCCTATTATCTTAGATGGAATAGACTTCATTACTCATGTTTAGCATGAGAATGCCTTAGAATACTCAACCTTAGGTAAAATGCTCTAGTTGCTCATACGTAGAGTAAATTGGCCTTAGTTGCTTGTACCAAAAAAGGTTGCCTTAGTTCCATTGGACTTAGTAAAAGTACTTGAGTAAAATATCTACCTTAGGGCTTGTGGTGGCTTTCTATATATCTAAGAGTTTATTTAGATACCTCAACCTAGTCCAGGGTAGAAATTAACTTAGAATTTATTTCGGGAATTTAGAAGTGGGCTCGTTGACCCATCTTAAGGCAAGACTTATGATTAGTTCTCTTGAGTCCTTACACTTAATAATTGACTAGAGAGTGCCCTTTTTAGGAAATATTGATAACTGTTGGTACTTATTGGTTATAAGGAATGGCATTGAAAGTAATGCCCAAGTGATTAAGCCCTTGTATGTCTTATTGGCTAAAGCTTATGTTGAGCTATTAATTATGTTATTGTGATTGACTATTGTTTAGGCTAACGAACATGCTATTGAATGAGCCCTTGACTATGATATGGCCTAAGACATAGATGGTGTTATTGACCCCGCTATGAATAAGATATAGATTACACCTCGATTTAGCTATTGCTCACACTATTGATAAACTATCTTTAGACCAATGATAGGCCAATAAATATGCTAATAATGGGCCATTGTTTATGATATTGCTCATGGTTATGCTTATGCTCTAAATGATTAGATTATAGAGTATGTAATGATAAGCCCTTGATGATACTTTTATTTAAGCCATGTCTACATCATTGATTAAGCCATTGATTAGGCTAGTCCCTGGTCCGTTAACTATGTTATGGCTCATCTTATGATCATGCTTAGTAATTATGCTAATAATCACATTGGCAATCTTCCCTATTGTCGATATTGGAGATGATAATGTTAATGGTGCTTGAAGGCATGCTTGTTGATTATATGTAGAGTTATTCTATAGATCATTCTTGGACTTATGATTCCTCATTATATGAATAATTATGTTAATGCTTTTTCAACTTATTATACATATCTATATACCCATCTCTCCGGTATGGTACAGAGGAGATATTGGTGTTGAAGATATAAGTTTTGGGGAAAACCCAATGATAGTTTATATTATTCATGTTACATATACATATATCTATTGATAAAGTGAAATTGATGATGAGCATTGGATTATGGAGGTATGATTTTCTTCACTTCTCCTTTATATATATTTACTTTAGCCCTCGTATGGCTTGTCATTTACTTTAGCCCTTGTGGGGCTTGCAATTTACTTTAGCCCTCATGGGGCTTATCCTTTATTAATGATATTAATTTATATATTGTGATACTATAATGATACCCGGCAAGGTCGGAGGATAATATAATGATATGATGAGATCCAGCAAGGCCAGAGGATACTATGATAATACCCAGTAAGGCCGAAGAATACTATGATGATATCCGACAAGGCCAGAGAAAACTTTAAATATACCCGACAAGTTCAAAGAATACTATGATAATATGATGATAACCGGAAAGGTCGGGGGATGCTATGATGATATGATGATACCCGACAAATCTAGAGAATACTATGATGATATGATGATACCCAACAAGGTCGAAGGATACTATAATGATATGATGATACTCGGCAAGGCCAGGGGATACTATGATGATATGATGATACCCGTCAAGGATGGAGGATACTATGATGATATGATGATACCCGGCACGACTGAGGATAATTATTGATGTGCCTGTGTGTATATATACCGATTTGATCTAGGCTAGCCCTATGTATGGCAATTATGTGTTTATTTCTGCTCTTGTGTAGTTGGGTATAATGTTGACATTAGAGTTGCCGGTTATAGTCTTCTAATGAGTTAAGGTATGAAGCGGTATAGATGTTAACTTAAGGCTTAAAAGATGATTTATGGTCGATATAGCTTAAGTGGCTAATTGTGAATAATGGATTAGTGAACCTTAGTGACAAAGAGGACTAGTGGCACCGATAGCTATTAATAGCGATGTTTATTTCGTTATGAAGGTTACTGATAATGGGTTTAGTGAAGGTGATGATTAGTTGCTATTAATGACTAAGTCTGTGTTGTTGTTTAGTGGTTAAACGGGGATTTGTGGATTAATAATGCTTGTTAATAAAAGATGTTAGATAATACATGAGTAGTGAATAAATTGTGATAAGCGGCCATTTGATAAATGGGGACTAGTGGAATTATGATGGCTAGAAATAAGTATTGGTTTATGGATGAATATGGTCTAGCGGTGAATCTTGGGTAGGTGCTATATGTTGGTTAGTTAGTAAATAATGGTTAGTCATTGAACTATGAATAGTGATTATGTGATGAATAGTGGATAGATAATAATTAGAGGTTATATGATGACTAGTGAGTAATTAGATTAGTTATAAACGTTGGCTAGTTAAGAAGGATCTATTAGTACATATCGATGATATAGTTGTTAGCTGGTATTATTATTATTATAGTTATAAGTCTTTGGTACATGTTGTTTAATTATGAATATGGATGATCATTATGAATGTTGGCAAATGGCTGATTGATGGAAATTGTGGAAAACTATGGAATAATGAAGAAGTTTGGATATATTGTTGACTTGATTCCCTTATGATTCTCTTGGGTGTACTCTCCGGTGGTATGGGATGTCATGATGAGTTCTTTACTTTATTCATAGTTGGTTTATGGTTGTACTTGTGAATGCTTGTGTTAATGTTATAACGTGTTATGATTTTGAACTATCTGATTCTTATTTATGATGATATTGGTATGCGTTGATGCCTTATGATATATTGTTATTCCGTTATTTATTGCTTTCTATGTACAATGATATTGGCATGTGATGATGTCTTATGTTATACTATTAGTTTGATATGAAAAATTATTATATACAGTTATGATGGAGATTATTTAGGTTTGATTCTTTACCTTGACTTAGTTATGATTATCTTACACTTTATCATGCTTATATCATAACTTAGCTCAGTCGAGCGATGATGCCTACTAAGAACCCAATGTTTTGGTACTCATACTACACTTTTGTACCTTTTGGTGCAGATCTGAGTACTAGCTGTCGTTGTTGATTCGAGCTTGTGTGGTGATTGACTTCTGGAGATAGGGTGAGATCATGGATTTTGAGTCACCCAATTTCCCCCTATCTTTTACATTCAATCTTTAGTATTTGAGACAGACGGATTGACTATATTCTAAGACTTTTAGGTTGTATTATTGACATTATATGCTCTTGTAGTAGCTTTACCAGGTCGTAGGATTGGTACTATGATAACTGTTTGTTAATATTAGAACACTTTGTTTATATTTTAACTTGTATCCGTTAAATTTGGCCTATGTTGGCATTCCTTACCAAATTAACCCATTGCGATAGCTCCGAGTTATGGTATTGCTTACCTACAGGCAGAACTTAGTAGGTACCATCATCACATATAAATTAGGTCATGACAGATCAACCCTAACCTAGTTGGGTTACTGTATTTGACATCGCGGTATACTTCTTTGGAGGTAAGTTTCTGGCAACATCAAATTTTGGCATTGTTTTTAGGAAATACGGTTATGGAGTTATTGATTGAAGTTGTTGAAGTTTTTGGTTCTATTTTGTTGTTATTCATTGGGTGTACGCCGGTTTATGCCTAACACTAGATGTCAAGGCAATCCCTTACTCCCACTATATCCTAACCTAGAGAGAATTCTATAGTCAAATCGTACAATGACAGAACACATACATGAAGGCCATCTGAAGGGGTTTGAGATGATCCAAATGTTGTGCCTCCTTCTCTGCCTCCTATAGTTGAGGACATTTTTTATCAACATACCGAGTAATTATTATCAAAAGTAGCTGTTAACTAGAGGAGGGAAGTAGATACCCAGCATATAGCTTAGGAAGCTAAGCTGGCGAGGTAAAGACCAGATTTTGATTGTCAAGCAGCACTTGATATAAATTAAGATAGGGTTAGATATGGTATAGCTCAAGTACTCCTAGCCTATCAATACTTGCCACCATATGAAGATCCAGAAGAGGATTTGGGGTACATTGAGCCTACCAAGAAAGGAACTATAATTCCTCCTACATTGCCACCAAATGTGAAGTTTGATATCACTAATTCTATGATCCAACTGTTGAACCTGAAGGGTGTGTTTGCGGGCTTACTAACTGATGACGTAAATATGCACCTCACAAACTTTATTAGGATCTAAACTTCAAATATTATACTGAGAATAGATCAAGAAGCACAGAGACTCAGGTTGTTCTCGTTGTCATTGACTGGTGAAGTTATGTTATGGTTAGGGGAACTTTGTAGAGGATTAATTACCACTTAGAATGAATTACGGAGGCAGTTTTTAGACTATTTCTTTCCTCAGGCCATAATGTTGCAGTTGAAAGATGAGATATATAACTTCAGGAAATTGTATTTTGAATCGATGTATATGGCATGGTTTTGGTATAATAAGAAGTTGATGATGGTGCCTAATAATAGAATTTTGAGACAGAATTTGTTAGAAATGTTATATAGTGCCCTTAATACCAGTTCAAGAGCTATGGCAGGCATTATTAGTGGTGGGGCATTTATGCGCTAGTGTTGGGAGGTAGCATCGAATATGTTAGATCAGATTTTTCTCACCAACTGAGGGTGGCATACTCAGGAGGCAGAGAGGGGTGCTGGCACTTATGCCATTGGGAAATTCAGTGAGCATGGAGTGGTTGATAATTCAAATAGAGGTTGTGCAGCTTAGAACTGAGGTTGGGCTATTGATGAAGTAGTTTGCAACAATGAATTCTTAAAAGGTAAATATTGTTGGCTCATAGGGTAAGGCCTCTAACTCATATGATTCTGATTTAGAAGAAGAGGCCAAGTATCTTGATAGAGAGTTGGTGGGTTCCAAGCCAAGGGCAATGAAACCAAGGTCAGAACTAGTATAAGGATAGGTACAGAGATCGGAGTAGAGAGCGAGATGGTGACTGGAGATGTAAGGATGACTACAAAGAGAAGGGGGACAGATATGTTCTACTAGGCATTCGAGATAGTGAATCAAGGATGGAGGCGATGTTGTCCAAGCTAGTCAAGGGGTAGAAAAGTCAAGAAACTTACCTTAAGGAGATTAAGGCAGACATTTCAGGTTGGAACCAGAAAGTAGAATCACATGCTACTGCAATCAAATAGTTGGAGAAATAATTCAGTCAAATGTCAGCAACCTTGAATAAGAGGCAACAAAGTACCCTTCCAAATAATATAGTGAAAAATCCTATGAACAATGGTCACTGTCTTGCCATCACCATAGAAAGTGGTAAGACAACTATTAACTCTCCTATGCTCGTGGTTGATAAGTCAAAGAATGATAGCATTAATATAGATAAGGCACTTGAAGTAGAGTTAGAGGAGGTGGTGACTAATCTAAGTCATAACAACAATCAATAGGTTTTGAGAAAGAAGTTGCTAAGGATAATGGTAAAAGAAAGGTAGATGAACCAGTGTTGAAGACTATTTCATATCCTCCCCCACCTTTTCCTCATTTGTTGAAAAAAAGCAAGAGGAAGGGAAGTACAGGAAATGTGTGTCTAAGCTAAAGTAGTTATTTGTTAACATTCTTCTTGTAGAAGCTTTAGAGAAGATGCCTAACTATGTGGAGTTTATAAAGTACTTGGTCACTAAGAAGTGGACGGTGAGCTTTAAGCCCACAGATAATGTGCACCATTGTAGTGTCGTGGTTACCCGATCATTAGTGGAGAAAAAGAAGAACCTTGGAGCTTACCATTCCATGTACTATTGGTTGCTTCAACTTCTCTCAAGCATTATATGATTTAGGATCTAGCATCAATCTCATGTTAGTGGTATACAGGCAGTTGGGTTGGGGGCACCCAAACCTACATCTACAACCAGTCGGACTATTAAGAAATCAATTGGTATTTTGTGTGATGTATTGGTGAAGATTTCATCCTCTATATTTCTGGTTGACTTCATGATCTTGGATTGTGAGGTGGACTTTGAAGTCTCTATTATCTTGGGAAGTCCTTTCCTAGATACGGGTAGGGCCTTGATTGACATAGAGATAGGGTAGATAAAGTTCAAACTCAATGATTAGTAAGTCATTTTTAATATTTGTTAATCTATATGACAGCCGAAGGATATGAGAGTGGTGTCCATGATTGCTACTAGTGATGATGATAAAGTGACTGTGCCCATTGCAAAAAGACTTGGGGTTGAGGCGTTAGCAACAGTCATCATGAATTTTGATAGCAATGGCATCGATGAATATGCCAAGATAGTGAGCGCATTTTATGGTAAAGGTTCGTATAATTATGCTACAAAGAAGCTTGATTTGGATCTACAAAATATAAGCACTCCTCCAGCTTGACCATCTATTGAGAAGACATCAGTCTTGGAGTTGAAGGCCCTCTCATCACACTTGTGCTATACATTTTTGGGGGCCGACAACACCTTATTGGTAATTATTATTGCCGACTATGGAGACAAAGGTTGACGCATCAATATCAGTATTGCAGAGATTTAAGAGGGCCATTAGATTAACCATTATAGATATTATGGGGATCCTACCAGGTATTTGTACACATAAAATACATCTTGAGCCGGATTGTATTCCCATCATTGAGCATCAGCGTCGATTAAATACTCATATGCAGGAGGTTGTGAAGAAAGAAATTATTAAGTGGTCAGATATTGGAGTGGTTTACCCCATTGCAGACAGCAAGTAGCTCAACCTGGTTCAATGCATTTCTAAGAAGAGTGGGATCACTGTAGTCCCAAATAAAAAGAATAAATTGTGCCCATAAGAGCGATTATTGTATGGCTAGTGTGCATGGATTACAAAAAGTTGAACACTTGGATGTAAAATGACCATTTCCCTATGCCTTTTATGGATCAGATGCTTGACAGGTTAGTAGGCATGGGTTGGTACTATTTTCTTGATAGGTACATGGGTTCCAATTAGTTTCGATTACGCCCGAGGACCAGGAAAAGACTATCTTTACCTGCCCTTATGGGACTTTTGCATTCAAAAAGATGTCATTTTTATTACGCAATGCTCCCACCACAAGAGATGTATGATATCTATATTTTATGACATGGTGGAGGACATGATAGAGTTCTTCATGGATGATTCTTTACTAATTGGGGACTTTTTCAATGATTGTTTGGCCTATTTGGCCAACGCACTCAGAGGTGTGAGGAGTGAAACCTGGCATTGAATCGAGAAAAATGTAATTTTATAGTAAAGGAGGGTATGTTGGGCACAAAATCTCAAAATGGGGTATTGAGGTGGATAGAGCAAAGATTGAGGTGATTGAAAAACTACCTCCTCCAGTCTCAATTAAAGGTATCCGAAGTTTTCTGGGTCATGCTGGCTTCTATAAATGGTTCATCAAGGACTTCTCTAAGATTTCTAATCCTCTTTGCAAGTTTTTAGAGAAGGAGTGAAATTTATTTTTGATGATGCATGACTCAAGGCCTTTGAGTGTTTTAAAGAGCAGTGAATTTCAGCTTATATTATTATTTCCCCTGATTGGTCTTTACCATTTAAGGTGATGTATGATGTGAGCGAACTGTCCTTGGGTATTGTCTTTGGCTAGAGATGAGAAAAGATCCTTTACCCGATCTACTATGCTAGCAAGGCATTAAACCCCACATAAAAGAACTATACAGTTATAGAGAAGGAGTTGCTTGTGGTGGTTTTTAACTTTGAAAAGATCTCATCTTACTTGATTGGGACCAAAGTCATTTTCCATACACACCATGCAGCATTGTGGTACCTTATGTTGAAAAAGTATGCCAAACTGAGATTGATATGTTGGGTTCTCTTGCTATAGGAATTTGACTTTGAGGTAAAAGATCGGAAGGGCATAAAAAACTAGGTTGTGGATCTTGTCTTGCCTTGAGGAAGAGGCAATGAAGAAATTTGGGTATGATCTTGACATGGATGATACTTTTCCAGATGAGCGGGTCTTGGCAGCATCTCAAGACTTAATCCCTTGGTTTGCTTATTTTTCCAACTATTTGGCAAGTGATCTTATTCTAGAAAACTTATCCTTCTAACAGCGCAAGAGGCTTATGCATGAGGTAAGGAAGTTCTTCTGGGATGAACCTTATCTTTTTTTGGATTTATATGGATGGAGTGATTCATAGATATATTCCTGAAGTGGAGATGATGAGCATCCTTGAGGCTTGTTATTCATCACCAGTTGGGGGGCATCATGGTGGAACCCGCACAGCCCATAAGATACTACAGTGTGGGTTTTATTGTCCTACGATCTTCAAGGATTCTCAAGACTATGCGCAAGCCTATGACCATTGTCAATGTCAAGGCAATATTTCACGATGCCATAAACTCTCCATGACACCTATTTTAGAGTTGGAGATATTTGACATATGGAGAATTGACTTCATGGATCCGTTAGTAATCTCCTATGGAATGAAGTATATTTTGGTGGTAGTTGACTTGTATTTAGATGTGTGGAGGTGGTATCACTCCCCAATAATAAATGTAGAAGTGTTACCATTTTTCTGAAGAAAAAAAAATTCTCTATTTTGCACTCCATGTGCAATCATTAGTGATGGTGGATCTCACTTCTACAACTGTTTGTTTAAGTCTCTACTTGAGAAATATGGTGTAAAGCATAAAGTGGAAACACCTTACCATCCTTAGACGAGTAGACAGGTTGAGGTCTCCAATAGAGAAATCAAGTCCATATTAGCAAAGACTGTGAATGCCAAAAGGATTGACTGGTCTAGGAAGTTGGATGATGCATTGAAGCTTATCAAACAGCTTTTAAGACACTCATAGGTGCCTCCCCATATTATCTTGTGTACGTCAAGGCATGCCATTTGCCAGTCAAAACTTAAGCATAAGGCACTATGGGCGTTGAAAAAGCTAAATTTGGAGTGGCATGATACAGCTACATTGAGGTGGAACAAGGTTAATGAGTTCGATGAATTCTGGCTCTGTGCGTATGAGAGTTCTGCCCTATACAAAGAAAGAATGAAGTAGTATCATAATAAGAAGATAAGAAAAGAGTATTTAAGCCCAGTGATTTGGTCTTGTTGTACAAGTCAAGACTTCACTTGTTTCTTGGAAAGTTGAAGTCGAGGTGGTATGGACCATTCATCGTGGTTTGGGTATTCCCACATGGTTCTATTAAGCTAGAGAGTGATTGTGAATCCCTATTCAAGGAGAATGGGCAGCGGGTTAAGCATTATATGGAAAACCCAGATGAGGTAAAAGAATGTGACGATATAGACCTTGGTGAAGTCTGAGTAACCAAGGCAATTGCATCATGTTGCGACGTAAAATAAGGAGTTGCATGGAAGGAAACCCATGGGATACTTGGTGAAGTCGGAGTATCCAACCTAGCCACATCGTGTCACGATGTTAAATCAAGCACTGCATGGGAGGCAACCCATATTTTGTACTCATTACTTTATAGGGTAATTTGTATGTTCAGTTGCAGGGATGGAGATTGCAGAAAAAGACCTAAAAAAATTCTAATGCCAGGTCCCTACGACTCACCTAACGAGTCATGATCACTCTTAACGACTCATTACCAGGGTCGTAGGATAATGGAGCTCAGGCCACTCTCAGATAATTGGTCTCTAAGTTATAACAACTCTTAAAATGAGTCATTGTCAATGACAATGACTCGTTATGCTGAGTCATTATAAGTGTAGACCCAGGTAAGGTTCTAGTCATCACGGAGGGGGGGATTAATGACCCGTTACTAGTGATAACGATCGTTACGAGAGACTCGTTATCAATCCTTCTATCATGGGCCTGCTGGGTCAACCCGATCTGGAACTAGTTTTTAAAATGTGAAATTAACTCCCATTAATGATTCTCTTCCTATTTGAAATGTTGACTCCCTCCATTCTCCAAAACCATTCCATTAATATTTAAAGAGCACTCTAAATTCACCCACATCATCACATTCAAAGAATAAAATAACTTCAAGGCATTTGTGTTCAAGGAATCCATAAACAACAAATCAAGTAAGTTGAATGTTCTTAATTTTTAAGTTGGTACTTCAATATGGGTCAAAATTTCTTAAATTCCTTAAGTGCACTATGTTTGGAAAATATAAATTGGCCTTGTTCTTGATTAACTCAAATTACATTGATAAAATTGGGAGTAGAATAAAATTTATCCTATGATTTGAGTGTGGGGTGACCTAGGAGTTTCTAATGCATGTTGAAGTCATGTAGATGTGTGGAAATGTGATATTTGAAATCCAACCCTTCGAACATTCATGTTTCAGGGATTACAGGACTCTAATGACTCATAGGGTCACCTAATGAGTTGTTACTTAACTCGTAATCACTGGGAACATAAGTGAAACAAGAACTTAGGTTTTAGTTATCGTAACGACTCACACAATGAGTCGTTATCACACTATACGACTCGTGGTAAGGAGTCGTGATGACTGGGAAGGGGTAAGACACTAAGGAAATAGATCTAATCAGACAGCGTGTGTTTGTAACGGTTTGTTGTCTAACATAAATTCTCGTTAGGAGGACTCATTACCTGACCAGTGACCATACCTTATGCACAATTTTACCTCACGAGTCTCATAACGACTTGTTGCCATTGGTAATGAGTCATATTATGACCTGTTATGTACCCAGTCCCTACTACACTTATGATATTTTTCTTATTTTTCTTTTATTTTCTTAAATGTATTAATGTATGTGTCTCTCACAGGTACCAATGGAACCAAACAATGACTCCACTAAGAATCAAACTCCCAAGAAGAAGGCCCCTGCCCCCACTTATTATCTCAAAAATAGACCCACTGATGACGAAGAATAAAGTGGGACAGTGGAGGAATACCCAATTGGAGGGGCAGTGGCGCCAAGGGAGAAATTATCCAGAGATGCTAAAGCTGATACAGAAGAAGTCACACCACCTCGGTCAAGGACAAGGATGAAACATACTATCCAGTCACCACCCCACTCACCATTTTAGTCTAAAAAGAATGATGAAGATGATGAAAAAAATGAGGAGTCTGGTCCCTGAGAGGAAAATAATGATGGAGATGATGGGTCTGAGAATGAAGAGTCTGACAATAAGGGGTCTGAAAAGGAGGAGGAGGGTAGAAGTGAGTTGAGTGATACCCTGGTGGATATACCACCCCCTCCTCCACCTATACCACTTCAGATAGAGCCTGCTTTGGTGCCCATCATTGAATGGTGGAGGTACCCCAAAATATAGAAATTATATGGTTAGGACAGTTCCCTCAACCCTTTTATGAGATCATCAAAGAGAGGGATTTATTTAGAGTGCAAGCTAAGAATAACAAGCATGTTTAAGATGCCAAAATTTGACACTCGGTTCAGATAGTACCGCTTTGATTGGATGACCAGAGCTCCCATCCAGTATAGTGCTGCATTAGTATGAGAGTTCTATACAGCCTATCAGATAGAGCTTAAGAGGTTGTATCTGTAAGGGAATTTATGGAAGGGTAGTAAGGGTGGTGAATCTTGATGACACTGATGATTAGAGGTGTTTTTGTGAACATCTCTACGCAGACCATTTACAAATTTCTACATGGGTCATAGTTCCAATTACCGGTCAACAAAGCTGAGATTGACTACCGCATGTAGAAGATGCGGAATATAAAGCTAAAGTAGATTAGTACAGAGAACAAGCTTGCTCACTTCCAGTGGATGGCCAAAATTATTGCAATGGAGAGGGAGGAGGCTCCTTGGGTGACTGGAAGAGTTGGCTCTTCTTCTTTGATTATGAAGAGGAGCCTAAACTTTGCAGCGAAGTTTTATGGACATTTGTGCATCATATGTTGATCCCCATATATAGGTACAATGTTCTGAGTCCAAACAGAGCCTCCCTAATTGTGGGCATCATGGAGGGATACATTGTTTATGTAGCCAAGTGGATAGCAATGGAGATTGGTGATCGAGCAATGAGCCCAGGCATAGTCCTGGCATTCTTATGCTTGCTGACATGAATATGTTTAGATGAGGGAGTACTAGAGATTTAATGAATTGATCAGTTTATTTGACCTCAGAGTACTTTAGATTTAGGTATGATTTGAAATACTACTAACCCCATCTCCAAGGCAACTAAGGTGGGTACCACTTTACTACGAGAGATATTCCAAGTCGGAAGGTATGAGATTGATACTCTGTGGGTTAACTGATGTTGGTAAAACTCCCGTTGAGACTGCCCAGTAGCCTCAAGCCTCAGAAGCAGCAGGCACCTTCCAGACTATAACTCCATCTCCTGCGGCTAGACCATTCATCGTCAGGCCGGCCCTACTATCTATGCCTTAGTACTATAAATATTCCTGAATGAGGTGCTCAAAAGATTAAGTATCGTTGAGAAAAAAATAAAGAACATAGATAGTGGAGTTAAGCCATAGGTTCAGCAAGAGATTAGGGATAAGATGAAGAGTATGAAAACCCAGTTTGATGGGATTGAGAGGCGGATCATCCAGAAGCTGGCAGATGTACAGCCCCAGATTTGAAGGGGATACATTAGGAGTTAGCCACACTCCGAGTTGCTATTGAGGATATTCATGCCAGACCTTTTCTTTCTATTTTTATTATTGAGTAGATCATCGAGGAGGACATGCCCAATATATGGGGAGTTGGTAGGTCAGACACTGTTGCTAGACTTAATGAGGGTGGTAGTCCAAGAAAGAAGAGAAGGAAAAGAAAGAGTAGTGAGAAGGATGATGTTGAGGCTGCCAAGGTAGCCAGTATTTAGATGAGCTGGGCCATTAGATGAGGGTCCAAGAGATGGCGATAGGAGCCGGTAGCTTCCAAGTTATTGATGCGACCATTGTATATACAACCGAGTTGATTGGGAGAACTGCTCCCACCCCATAGGTACCATTGAGCACATTATCTGCCATGGGTGCCACTATTGTTATGAGTGTCTCGGACACTATTATGACCATTGCTGATGAGAGCGAGGCCCATTCTAAGGCCTCGCATACTGACACTGCATGAGTTAGCGCCTTGAGCGCCCAAGTCTGTCTTTGTCCTTTGTTCTTACATTATAGATACATTGGGGATAGTGCATAGTTTCTTAGTTGGGAGTAGGGGTGTACCATGTTGCTGTAGGTTTTTGTTGCCTTGCTTCTATTCCTATTGGTCACAATATGATTGTAGAACCAGTATGTCTAGGATAAATAGTTTAGTGTTGTGTTTTTTTTGTTTCGTGGTGTGTTTTATTTTGTGTCATTTTGTGTTTTTGTTTAACTAGGAAAAATAATTACCTAGGGCAGTTGATATGTTTGTTTAATCGTGATTTAATTGAGATACCCCTCCAAAATCTCTATGTTGAACTATGTGTTATAGAGATATATGTGACCATCATGAATCTAGTTATGGCATTAGGATTAGGAACATGATAACCATAGCTAACATTTCCATGAACCAGAGAGATATTAGTGTGTGATATAACCCTGTGCCAAGTGTGTGTGAGATACTACTTAGTTCCCTATGTGTGCAAAATCCAGAACTTGTCCAATTAGTCTTACCTAAGTAGTAGGATAGTCAGTTAGGAAAGGATCATAGGCCATTTTCAAAATAGTCCACTTTTAGCCTAAATGACCTTCCAAAATAAGAAATAGAATCTCTTGATCCTAATTTTTAGACTTAAATGACCTATTTTCTTGTTTACACCATTTTACCTTCCTATTTTTCATAATAAACCCATTTTGGACCTAGTCCTCCTTGGACATTATGCACCTCAACTCAGGAAAATCACCTAAGTTAAGGGTTGCTATCATAGAGGTGCGTGATTTAAAGTGGGTATGAATAAAGAGTGTAAATAAGAGAAAAAAAGTAGGGCTCGGTGTGGTAGAAAAAGCATAAAAAAATCAAAAAGAAAAGAAAATTTGAAAAGAAAGAATAAAAGTAACCACACCCAGCCTGAATATGTAATAAAAGAATAAAAAGGGAGAAATAAGGGTGGAATAAGAGAGAAATTGGTTGATAAATGGACCCCAAAGTAAGTGTAGTTCCAAGGTGGCTTGGTCACTAAATGTCCTTATAAACCATACCAACCCCTAAAGCCTATATTACAAGCCGAGTAAAGTCCTATAGTGATCCTAACCTGACTGTTCGAAAACTAGGGTAAAGAAAATAAGGGCAAGCCTATGGTATTTTGTACATATTGTGGAACTTCTTTTTAAGTGTGAGTGTCTCATAATTGTCTCCGCATTGACATGTATACTTTAGCTGAGTGAGTGGGAATTCTTTGATGTGAGGGCACATGGGTTATGCTGCTAACTGCTTGTTTGTTCGGGTAATATAATTTTTATATATGTTTGATTGTCTAATACTAATGTAATGTCATAGCCTGATTCCTTTGTGTCACATTGTTGTACTTCATGAATTCACATAGTATGAGTTTTGAAAAGTAAAAGTGGGAGGGGGTAATGTTTTTAGCTTAAAAATGAAATTGACTGCCGCAAGTATCTTAGATTCTTCCTGGTTGAGCATCATGTTTGTGTTGTTTTATTTTTGTTGCCTGGGACATGTAAATGTTCTAAGTTAAGGTGTTGATATGCCATGCTTTCATGGTACTTTCGATGCTTAAAACGGTGAAAATATGCAATTACTTAGGTCTTTTATTCGAATATGATGTGTGTTTTATGTATGTTATAGGTAAATTAGGTTGGAAGTGTCATGGATCATAAATGGATGAAAAAATCTCTAGAAGAAGCTAAGTGTGGACTGGGTAACGAGTTGTTTAGTCACCTAACATCCCATGACCCAAGTCGCTACGTGGACAGTGAACAAGTCTAACTTCAAGAGTAAAGTAAAGGATGGCCACGACTCGCTAGGAGTGACAATGAGTCATGGAGTGGAATCATTCTGGGCACAGTATTCAAAAGTCCTAAAAGTTGACAAGTGAGGTTCTAATGGACATGAGTGAAGCCCACGAGTCGTGATGATAGATAACAACTAGTGGTGATAAGTCATTCTAAGCATGGAGAAAAAGTACTAAAACTAAAATCCACTAGAGTCATCACGAGTCCCAGCCCACGACTCGTTACATCTCATAACAAGTTGTGTCCATTGAAGATAGGAGAGAGCTACGATAGCGGGCAACAAGTCATTCTCAGAATGACTCATTTCCAAATGTGTGACCACTACTGACCTAGCTTTCCTATTTTGTTTTGGTTAGGTTTCATTTGTTACTTTGAGAATCTATAAATACCCTTTGGGTCCTAATGTAATAGTTTACGTACTTTGACATATTTTTACACACTTGATACTCTTGTTCTTGGTTTTTAGATTATTATTCAAATTGAGACTTTGGACTTTACTCTTTTATTCTTGTGCAATTAAGTCTATGCTCTCTTCATCGACTTCCATGGATTGTTGCATAACCATGAGTGGCTAACTTCCTTAACTAGGGTTGTGGGAACCCTGGAGGAATAACAAAGTACGAAAAGTGTGACATTCAGCTATATTAACATTTACACGTGTATTGTGATTTCCTTCAAGTTAATTGCTTTCTTAGTAGTGGCCAACTTTAAAAACCAGCCTGTATTTGAGATTTTCTTTATAAGAGAGGTTGAGATTTGGAAAAGGGAATTATGACAGTGATTCGAGTTTGTTAACCCTTGTCTAATAGCTTGAGACCCACAAGGTGATAGTTAAACTAGGATCAAAGACAAGGGACAATAGAACGACACCCTGAGACTCACAAGGTAAAGGGTGAGATTTACCTACGAGTCCACAAGATAGTTGGTAATACCTAGCTTGTCAGGTTCTGCACGTGAGACGATGAGATAGTTGGACAGAGCACGAGAAACTTACAGAGTTAGAAATCTAGGGGAAACACAGTCCTAGTGTTTGTATTCTCAATTGGTTACTTTTACTAATTATTGCAAACCCCTCATTTACTTTCCCACACTTCTGGATACTTTAGCAAGTTTGAGATACGAGTTTGACCTGTTCCCTACGGGATCGACCCCAACCTAGTTGGGTTACTGTATTTGACATCAACCGTGGTATACTTCTTTAGAGGTGTAGTTTTGGGAAACATCAATATCAATTTAGTAGATCCACGTCAGTCAGTGTCCATACCCTTGGCAAAGTACAGAGCACCCTTCCAGTCGAGGTTACAAGTTGGACCCCAATTAGCTTAGATTGGGGTATGTTGGTTAACGGTATCTCCCACAGTCCACAGTTCAGATTTAGATATCTGCATGACCTTGGATTCAGTTATTCAACATATCATACAACATATGTTTATTACTTGAGCTTGCATCAATTTATTATATTAGATGCATTATGTTCAGCCTATGTCAGTTATTTTTAATCTCACATACTTAGTACATTCAAAATACTAATTGCAAACTCTTCTTTACCCTATATTGTCTTATAATATAGGTTCTTATGTCCATCATTCAGATCGTGCATAGTACGATCTTCTACTATATCAACATCAGTACTTTTGTAAGTCCTCATCATTCGAGGGCTAGTTATCAGTATCTCTCATTTATGTCCTTTTAGTTTTCAGACAGTTAGAGTTAGTTGGGAGTTTGTCTCAGCAACTTATCATAGTAAAGGCAAGTTAGATATGCAGCTTTATGGTTTTAAACTCAGATATTGTTGTTGATTTTGATTATTATTTGCATCATTCAATTCATCTTCTACATAGTATTTTTATTAGTTATTTAAGTATTCATAGTGTCATGTCAGGCCATGGGTTAGCTTGGGATCACTTGTGTCTCTAAGCACCGTATTACAACTAGGGGGTACTCTTAGATCGTGAAAAAAGTAGGATAGTTGGGGTGGTGATTCTTGCCATCCTTTGATTAGGGTAAGTTATTGACGATGCTTGTTGAGTAAACGAGTTTCATACTTACCCTTATGTTTTTTCTTTTTCTTATTTTTTGAACCCCATGTAGGTATTGGTTCAAGTAATAGGTCTTAGATTACATTCTTTCGGTGTTGATTGCGGAGATCGATATAGTCACTGATGCTTCAAAGAGCTTACCCAAATCTTTCTTTATTTATTTTGTGTTTTATCTGCATTTAAGATAATTTAGTTTACAATTTGAATTGATTTGAAAATTTAATTTTAGAATATTTTAATTTTTTCAATTTGAATTTGGTTGGATGTGTCTTTAATTCTAATAAATTTGAAAAATTAAAATCAAAATCTACACACACATACACATATATACACACACACACCTAATACAGACTTTGTATATATGTTAGGTAACTATTTCATAGCTCGAACCCACATTTAAAGTAATTTAATTTATAACTCTATTGATTACTAGATAAGAGGGAGTTGCTCCGATTGTAATGGCCTAAAATCACCTTCCGGGACGTCACACGGTGCTTAGGGCTACAAGTAGCTCCAAGCTAAACCTTTGAGCCTATCACTTCTCATAATAACTCATTCAAGAAAGAATATACAAAACACTGGCACTGTTATATCAAATGAAAGGAAATACGAAGGTAATACTCGATCCAAACGACCACAATACTAAAAATCTCAATACAACCACAGTCTGATAACTAGTCTGGCAAAGCCTCTACTACTCCATAAACTCGAGAGTCGTTGGGACAGGTCCCCAACTGACTCAAACTGAACTAAAAGTAATGACATAAATACTCGAATACTGAAATGTCTGAAGATAGGTCCTCGAACCATGAAGACTCACCACAGTAGAAATATAGACGAAGGTACTCGGGAATCACTGACTAGGCTGGGACTGAGCACCTGAACCTACATTATAAGACAATGTAGCACATAGATGTATATGTGGGTCAGCACTTGGGAATGTACTGAGTATATGGGGGTGTATGAATTTACGTAAAACAATATCAATACTCTTTAATCAAATCATGCATGCAAATAGGAATGACTCACATGGCTTGAATAACTCTAAAATGTAAAGCTCATAAATCATGTAGAATGAAGCATGTAACACAAATCTTGTGAGTCATTATAGTTTGGCTTTAAAATATGTGCTCTCCTCTTATTCTCATTACTCACAGGATGAAGGAAGCTTTAAACAATACTTTCAACTTATGCACATATTTCATAGAGAGAAAAACTTCTTTGTTGCACAAGAACTTATAACTCTTTTGAACTCAAACAGTTGGAACTCGGAATCATATGACTTTGGTTTAAAAACTGATGTTCAACTCTTATTAGTAGAGAAAACTACTTCCCTTTTGGGAAAATACTCAAAATCAATTCGTTCACTTGAAAAAGTATCTCATTTCAAAGCTTTAGGGAAAATACTCTATCTCAATGGAAAATACTTTAGTTTAGGGAGGTTCTCTTAACCGACATAAACCATGCGAGCTACATGGAGTCCAACGTCTTTTACTCCTAAGGAAGAAACCTCACATTGGGGAGAATCATCGTACTCTTGCCAAGGAGTATAACCTCCACTCAGTAATCACTTATCTCGGCCTCGGGCCCAATCATCTTGGCCTTATGCCAAAAATCGTAAACCTATGGTGGCACGTAGTTCTGGGGTAAGAAATCATAGTAACTTACACAACTTGGTGTTAAATACTACTCCCTATAGTTTATCTCTCTCATTTCATGGAAATCCACTTTCAAAATAATCTCATGGTTCATAAGAACCTAACAATCAAATCTGTAATCTCATGTAGTAGAGTGGATTTCAAAACTCTATGACTATTAGGTCAAAACATTTCTCAATAATCTCAGAATACTCAAATCATGTGTGCTTATAGCACAATAGTTCATAAAATTTCAAGTCTCAAGTAGGGCTTAATGACCCATAATTCAATCTCAAGTTTAGACCCATCAAAATGCATAATAGATAACATATAGAATCATAATCCATGTAGAAATCTGGAAGTTACAGCAATTTGTCTCAAAATCTCAACATATTCATATACTTCAATATCTCAAACATTGCAACTATTAACTTCTCAAGGAATAAAATCATAGGGCATAAACCCAACTATAATTTCTCAAGAAAACATGCAAAAATCATGCTATTTGACTTTTAATTCATGGAAAACATCAAGATATTGCAATCAATAATAATGGGTTGAAAACCCTAATTCAAATTTATGTAAAATCTCATAGATTGCAGAAAATTATAGTTTAAAGAAGTCATTGGGCACAAGGGTGAAATGATTACCCTTGTTCAAAACTCCACATACCTTAGATTATGATATTGGATGAACAAGCTTGCTTCAAAATCTTTATTTTACTCTTGAGAGAGGGTTCTTGCAACCCTTGAACTTGGGGAACTTAAATCTCAACTCTATTTATAGAATCTATGGTGAGTTCTTGGATTTCTTGGAGAAGAGTTTTAGATTTGATCTGGAGGGAGAAACCCTAGCTCTTTTGTGTTTTGGATGATGAATGAAGTCATTTGCTTCGTTTGGAATATATCTAGTTGATAAAAGAGTGGAAAGACCAAAGAGTTCCTTTTAAAAATGACTTAAAATACTGAACAGGGGCTGCGACGGTCAGAGAGACGGTCCATCGCTAGCCTTATGGTCCATTAGATATTCCGTTACACATCGGTCAGAAAAAGAACACACTATCTTGATGCGACGGTCTCAGTGATGGTCCGTCGCAAACTCAATGGTCCGTCGGATTATCCATCATACTTGGGCTAGAAAAGGGAGGTACTACCTTAGTTGCGACGGTCCGGGGGATGGTCCATTGCACACTCGATGGTCTGTCAACCTATCCATCGCACCCGGGCGGTTCCGACAACTCTCCGTAAAATGGCCATAACTTCCCACCCCGATGCCAGATTCGGACGAAATAGGTATCATTGGAAAGCTATAGGTATCAATTCTTTACACTATAGGAAGTCATTTTTAGGAAAATTCAACAAGATTAAAACACTAATCAATTAGAAAGTCTCTTTTCAATATTTTAGGGACGAAATTATAATTCACTTGACACGCTCAAGGCTCAAACTACAAGGAAACTTTGTGGGGTCTTACAATATCTCCCCCTTGGAAACATTCTTCCTCGAATATCACTATTTAGACTAGGAAAACAGAAAAAATAGAGTACACATAGCTGAACCAATTTGCTAAACAGGCTCAAAATCTTTCTAAACTCTTGAATACCTCAAAAATTGCAAGAAATCATGCAAGAATAGATATATAGCTGAACTTTAGATTAGAAGGGTTGAATTAAGGAAGAATAATACCTTCGGATCTATCTAAACTAGTAGAAAAGAGGTGCGGGTACTTGGCTCGCATGTCTGCTTCTGCCTCCCAAGTAGCGCCCTCAACTGATTGGTTCTGCCACAACACTTTGACCAAGGGAATCTCTTTGTTCCTGTAATAACCTGCATGTTTCTAAGCTAGGAAGTGAATAAGTTTTCCTACATATGAAACCTTCTATCATGTGAGTAGAACTTTAGTTCATGACTTACAATGAATATCCTAGCGATAGGATAGCTTGCGATGTCTTAAGCATGCTCATATGAGTCGCTTAGAGTGATGCAAGCTAAGACTTTTTTAATCCATCAAGTCTTAGTGTTTGATTTTGCAAGGGTCATCTTTGAACAAGAATAATGTGATTGATATGTGACATTTTGGTAGATTTATACCCACCAAATTGTGGAGAATCGAATTAGCTTTCCAACGATACCAATTTCATCAAAATCCGACACACGAGCAAGGAGTTATGGCCTTTCAAAGTAGAATGTGTCGCCTAACCAATCGCACATAGCCACTGAAAAGCATAGGCGATATCATATGCGGTGACTATGTAAAGCATAGGCGATATCATATGCGGCGCTTTGTAAATATAGGCGATATCATATGCTGAACCTATGTATGATTTCAGCCACGAAAACACTTAGTTTTTGAGTTATTTCGAGGGTAGTTAAGTCTTTTAACACTCCTTACATGTCCCTAAACCTAACCTCACAAAATTTATAGATTTTAAACACATTACAATCCTATTAACATCTCAAAGTTCATTATCCAAGAGCACCATAGGTGAAAAACAACTAGGGTTGCACAATCAAGCTTGAAGATCAAATTTCAAGGAAATTCCTCCGTCAATCATCAAGAACCTCCCTTCCAAGGTATGCGTAGTGTTCATCCACGGATTTCTTTTGTCCGTGGAGTTCAAGAATCAATCTTTAAAATACAAAAGCTTGGTTGGTTGTGGTGACATTATCATACCCATGTTGATGCTTGTTTGTTTTGCTATATAATAGTATCATGACTGTACATCTCATAAAAGTTATGTTGTTAGTTGAAAAACATGATCTTTAGGTGGATTGATAGAATGCAAGTATGAAATCCACCTATGCCTTAAAGAGTTCATGCAAGGTGTTCGATAAAATGCTTAGTATGTTAGAACTTCATATTTACATGATTTCATGATATCTAAATAACAAGGTCATGTTAGCCATACACTCCAATATGAATTTCCATGCAAATTATGTGTTGTTATTGTTGTGGTATAAAGCATGTGTGATAATGGAGATATAAATTATGTACACAAAATATATCCATGCTTTTCCTATCATGTTTGAAATGTTGAATAAATACATAAAGTATACTATCCCCTACTTATGATATTGTGAATTGTGGACTCAAATCTTGTAATCAAGTCATGTCATGTGTGTCAGTTTCCTCCTATCGAGTCCTGGGGGTATTCGTACCCACAAATTATCATTGTGTGCCTAGATCCATGTCATGTTTCATGATATCCGAACTCAAGCTATGATTCCATAGACTTCAGCCAGTCATGTGACTCAGGAAAACCTCATGATCTCAGTCAGTTGTCAGATATCATTAACATTCCGCCAGTCAATGGAATTTAGTAAGATTAAGTCATGTATAGTCAATTATTCATGTCCAGTCCCTCCAGATGGGAGTAGAGGTTAGCACCGAGTGAACCCAAGGATGGGAACTCACCCGCCAGTTCAGGGTGTGATTCTTAGAAGCAGTCCTTGTGTTCCAGAACTACGTAGCTAGCGTAGGTTGAGACATCTTAACCTGTCAAATTAGGTTTGATGAGGTGGTTTAACCTGTCAGCTTAAGGTTCCCACCGCTCTCATTGAGTACCTGCCAGATAAGGGTCACTCACAAGCTATCCTTACCCGTGGCACGGTATTGACACCCCTTATGTCGAGGCAGAGATTGGACCCCAGCTTATCCATAACAGCATACATAGGGCATGTCGGTTAAACACTACCTCCCATAGTTTCAGTATCAGTCTCAGTAAAAGAACTCAGGGTGATCTTCAGATTTCAGTATATACAGGACTGTCAGATACAGTTGTTATGTTCTTCAGATTTCAGCATATACAGGACTGTCATATATAGTCGTCCATGTTATCAGCATCCAGTATCAGTCATGACAGTTATCAGTAAACCATGTATTAGCTTACAGGTCTTGCTATCACGCATTCACGATCCCAGTTTCTATATATGTATGTTTGCACTCCCACGTTCATATTAGTCAGTCAGTGTTGCTCATGCATGAAACCCTTTATGTTCAGCCTACCTTCCTCGTATACTCAGTACTCCAGTTGTACTAATGAATTTGCGTTATGGTGCTTTATTTTCATGTTACACCATAGGTTCCGAGACACGAGCTCCAGCCCAGCAGTAGCGGTAGCATTCCAATCGCAGAGACACAGTGAGTCCTCATTGATTTGAGGACAATATGATTTGATACATTTATTTATTCCTTCACTTCAGTTTTGTGGAGTTAGTTAGAGACATGTTCCTTCAACTCCTTACTCAGATAGTTTAGAGGCTTTCAGATTTATGTTCTGATTTATGCTCAGATTTACGTTCAGACTTAGCTTTCAGATTGAGTTGTTTTGGGTATTTTCACCCACATGGACGTTATGATTTTCAGACATGGTTTTATTCAGTTGAACGTTATGGCCTTATAGTTTTATGTATTCCACATTATTATGTCATGATTTGCAGTATACAGGTACAGATATCAGTCATGGGTTAGCTTGTGGTCCCTCGGGGTCATGAGCACCGTGTAGCATTCTGGTTCAGCAAATTTGGGCGTTACAAACTTGGTATTAGAGCCTAAGGTTTAATAGAGTCGTAGGAAGTATGAAAGTCATATCTAGTAGAGTCTTGTACATGGGTGTGTTGCGCGCCACATTTATGTACAGGAGTCTATAAGATGTTTTTAGGAACAGTCCCCTTTCTTCAGTATTCATGTCATGCTAGTGAGCATAATCATAAGTTAAACTCTCATTCTAATCCATTCTTCTCTTATTCCAGACCATGGCCCCAAAGAGAAGAAATCAGCCAGCTCCTCTGCTCAAAGATCCTTTGGGCGAACATATTTCTCATGCAGAGTTTAGAGCCATATTTACCACACTTACTCAGTCCGTGGCTGCACAGAATGAACGGCCACCAGTCATTTCGTCCAATCCAGTGGCCAATCCCATAGCATCTAGGGTTCGGGACTTCACCCGAATGAACCCTCCATCTTTCCATAGGTCTAAGTCTGATGAGGACCCTCAGGAGTTTATTGACCAAGTCCAGAAGGTCATTGACATCATGGGTGTTACTTCTATTGAGTGTGACAAGTTATCCTCCTACCAGTTACAGGATGTTTCTTATGATTGGTACAAACAGTGGAAGTCTGAGAGGTTAGATGATGCAGGTCCTATTGAGTGGGAGGAATTTTTCACGACTTTCTTAGACAGATTCTTTCCCCAAGAGCTGAGAAAAGCCAAAGTTCTTGAGTTTATCAACCTCAGGCAGGGAAATATGATGGTTAGGGAGTATTCTCTCAGATTTACTCAGGTAGCCAGGTATGATTCTCATGTGGTTGCAGACAATAGGGCTAAGATGAGCAAGTTCGTGTCAGGGGTCAACGATAGCATGGTAAATGAGTGTAGGTATGCGATGTTGATCGGTGATATGACCTTAGCCATACTCATGGCCCATGCCCATCAAGTAGAAGAGCAGAAGGTTAAGACTAAGGAGAGGTAGAACAAGAGAGCAAGGTCAGGTAACTTCAACTTTGCTCACCCGAAGTCAGATAGAGGAAACTGTTCACTGTTTTGCTCCAAGTCAGCCGTTCCAGCCCCTTCCTCTACCAGCGCTCCAGTGCCGAAGTTCAGAGACGGCAACAAAGACAAAGCGCCAGGCTCTAAATCTCAAGGCAGTGTTAGCAGTGCCCAAACGAATCCCCTTTGTCAGACTTGTGGTAAGAACCACAAGGGCATTTGCAGAGCCGATAGTGATGTCTATTTTGGTTGTGGCAAGCTAGGCCATAGGATTAGGGAGTTTCCGCAGTCAAGTCTTCAGGGTCAGCAAAATCATTCTGCAGCTCAGTCTGGTCGCCCAAACTAGCAGGGTGTTATTTCCAGTACTACCAGTAGGCAACGCCTAAACAGACTCTATGCTCTTCAGTCCCGGTAGGATCAGGAAAATTCTCCTGATGACGTTACTGGTACGTTATAGATTTTCCATGTTCATGTTTATTCTTTTCTAGACCCAGGTGCATCCTTGTCTTTTGTTACTCCATACATAGCAGGCGATTTCGGAATCAGTCCCGAAATTCTAGCAGAGCCCTTTTCAGTCTCTACCCTAATGGGTATACAGGAACTACCCGGTTATGATATCTCAAAAATCCATGTCAGCAGATTTAGTTGAGTTAGAGATGACTGATTTTGATATCATTCTAGGTATGGATTGGCTTCATTCCTGCTATGCCACAGTAGACTGCAGAAACAGGATAGTTCAATTTCAGTTCCCGAATAAGCCCGTCCTAGAGTGGAAGGGTAGCATTTCAACATTCAGGAGTCAACTTGTTTCCTACCTTCGGGCAAGGAAAATGATTTCTAAGGGGTGTGTATATCATCTCGTGCATGTTAAAGATTTCAGTTCTGAATCTCCCAGTCTCGAAATAGTCCCAGTTGTTAATGAATACTCAAATGTCTTTCCCGAAGATCTTCCACGCATTCCTCCCGAAAGGGAAATAGACTTCGGCATAGACCTTCTTCCGGATACTCAACCTATTTTTATTCCGCCATATAGAATGGCATCAGCAGAACTCAAGGAACTGAAAGATCAGTTGAAGGATCTCTTAGATAAGGGATTCATCAGACCCAGTGTTTCTCCATGGGGTGCACCAGTAGTATTCGTGCGCAAAAAAGACGGTTCTCTCAGGATGTGAATTGATTACCATCAACTCAACAAGGTTACGGTCAAGAACAGATATCCTCTTCCCAGGATTGATGATCTATTCGACCAACTTCAGGGTGCCAATTACTTCTCCAAGATAGACCTCAAATCAGGCTATCATCATCTCAGATTAGAGAATGTGACATTCCAAAGACAGCTTTCCATACTCGGTATGGTCACTTTGAATTTTTAGTCATGTCATTTGGTCTTACCAATGCCCCTACAGCTTTCATGGATTTGATGAAATGTGTGTTCAAGCAGTACTTAGACATGTTTGTCATAGTCTTTATAGATGATATTCTGGTCTATTCTCGCACAGAGCATGATCATGCAAACCATCTCAGGATTGTTCTTCAGACTATCAGGGATCACCAGTTATTCGCTAAGTTCAGCAAGTGTGAATTTTGGCTAAGATCTGTAGCATTCCTTGGCCATATTGTTTTCGGCGATGGCATTAGAGTAAATCCTCAGAAAACTGAGGAAAAAAACTGGCCCAGACCCGTATCTCCATCAGATATCAGGAGTTTCTTGGGTTTGGTCAGCTATTACAGATGGTTTGTCGAGGGATTTTCTTCTATTGCATCTCCCATGTCTAGATTGACTTAGAAGAAGATTAAGTTTCAGTGGTCAGATTCATGTGAGAAGAGCTTTCAAGAGTTGAAGACTCGACTCACCTCAACTCCAATTCTAGCTCTTCCAGATGGTTCAGACGGTTTTGTAGTCTATTGTGATGCATCTAGAGTGGGTTTAGGTTGTGTCCTCATGCAGCATGGTAAGGTCATAGCCTACGCCTCCAGACAGTTAAAGCCACATGAGAAGAATTATCCTACTCATGATCTTGAGTTAGCAGTGGTAGTTTTACCTTGAAGATTTGGAGGCATTATCTCTATGGAGTTCATGTAGATGTCTTCACAAACCATAAAAGCCTCCAGTATGTATTTTCCCAGAAAGATCTCAATCTTCGTCAGATAAGCTGGTTAGAGCTCTTGAAAGATTATGACATGATTGTTCTTTATCATCTGGGAAAGGACAATATTGTGGCTGACGCTCTCAGTAGACTCTCCATGGGTAGTATTTCTCACGTTAAGGGTAGCAAGAAAAAGATGGCTCAGGAGATCCATCAGCTTCCCAGACTAGGCGTTCGCTTAGTTGATTCTTCAGAGGGTGGTGTATGTGTTCACAGTAGTTCAGAGTCATCTCTAGTTTCCAAGGTGAAAGAGAAGCAAGACAGGGATCCTAGCCTTGTTAAGCTCAAAGAGTCAGTTCAGAATCAGAAAGTCGAGGTTTTCTCCCAAGGGGAGATGGCGTTCTTTGTTGTCAGGGTCGTCTATGTGTTCCAGGTGTAGATGAATTGAGGCAGCAAATTCTTGCAGAAGCGCATGGTGAGCGATACTCTATTCATCCAGGGGCCACTAAGATGTACCGCAACATGTGGGAGATCTATTGGTGGAGTAGGATGAAGAAAGATATTGCAGATTTTATGGCTAAGTACTCTACATGTCAGCAGGTTAAGATAGAGCATCAGAAACCTAGTGGTTCCATGCAAGAGTTCACCATTCCTACTTGGAAGGGGGAAGAAGTGAGCATGGACTTCGTGATGGGGTTGCATAGAACTCATCATCAGCATAATTCAGTCTGGGTCATTATAGATAGAATGACTAAGTCAACTTATTTCCTTTCTGTTCGTACCTCTTATTCCGCCGAGGATTATACCAAACTCTATATCAGGGATTTAGTCAGGTTACATAGTGTTCCACTATCTATCATCTCAGACAGAGGTACCCATTTCACCTCTCACTTTTGGAAGGTGTTCCAAAAGGGTCTCGGTACCCAAGTCCATCTCAGCGCAGCGTTTCATACTCAGACAGATGGTTAAGCAGAGAGGACCATTCAGACTCTTAAAGATATGCTAAGGGAGTATGAAATTGACTTCAAGGGAAGTTGGGATGACCACTTGCCTTTGATTTAGTTTGCATACAACAATAGCTATCATTCTAGTATTCAGATGGCTCCATTCGAAGCTATCTATGGTAGGAGATGTAGATCTCCGATTGGTTGGTTTGAAGTTAGTGAGGCCTCAGTCATAGGTCCTGACTTAGTATTCGACGCCTTAGAGAAAGTTTAGTTGATCAGAAAGAGACTCCGAGCTGCTCAGAGCCGACAGAAGTCCTATGCAGATATTCGTAGAAAGGATCTCGAGTTCGAGGTCAATGACTATGTCTATCTTAAGATCTCTCCCATGAAGGGAGTGAAAAGGTTCGGTAAGAAAGGGAAACTCAGTCCCTGATATATCGGTCCCTTCAGAATTCTCTGTCGCTTCGGCAAGGTAGCTTATGAGCTTGAGTTGCCTTCAGATCTAGCCTCAGTCCATCCAGTCTTCCATGTCTCTTTGCTCAAGAAGTGCATAGGTGACCCAGCAGTTGTTGTCCCTATTTAGAGCATCAACATTCAGAAGCCTCTCTCATGAAGAGATTCTAGTCAAAATCTTAGATTATCAGACTCGTAGATTGAAGAACAAAGAAGTCCCTCTAGTCAAGGTTCTTTGGCGAAATTAGTCTCATGAGGGAGCTACTTGGGAAGCAGAAGCATATATGTGTACCAAGTATCCTCACCTCTTCCCCACCAATTCAGATCAAGCTCAAGGTAACAGTTCTCCTTAAGCTTATTCAGTTTCATGTTCATGTTTCCAGTATAAACTTGGTACCTATTAACCGTTGCATACTCAGTCATGCATTCATATATCAGTTGTCCATGCATTAGATATGCACGAGTTCAATATGTTTAGCATGTTAGTCATGAGATCAAGTTTCAGTTCTTCATGTTCAGTTCAGGATCTGTTTTCTTGTATCCCTTCTCAGCAAATTCTCATTCGAGGACGAATGTTCCCAAGGGGGAGATATTGTAATACCCTGCATGTTTCTAAGCTAGGAAGTGAATAAGTTTTCCTATATATGAAACCTCTTATCCTGTGAGTAGCATTTTAGTACATGACTTATAAAGAATATCCTAGCGATAGGATAACTTGCGATGTCTTAAGCATGCTCATATGAGTCACTTAGAGTGATGCAAGCTAACAGTTTTTGAATCCATCAAGTCTTAGTGTTTGATTTTGCAAGGGTCATATTTGAACAAGAATAACGTGATTAATATGTGAAATTTTGGCAGATTTAAACCCACCAAATTGTAGATAATCGGATTAGCTTTCCAACGATACCAATTTCATCAAAATCCGACACCCGAGCAAGTAGTTATGGCATTTCAAAGTAGAATGTGTCGCCCAACCAATCGCACATGGCCATTGGAAAGCAAAGGCGATATCATATGCGGCGCCTATGTAAAACATAGGCGATATCATATGCGGCACCTATGTAAATATAGGTAATATCATATGCGGCGCCTATATATGATTTCAGCCACGAAAACACTTAGTTTTTGAGTTATTTCGAGGGTAGTTAAGTCTTTTAACACTCCTTACATGTCCCTAAACCTAACCTCACGAAATTTATAGCTTCTAAACACATTAAAACCCTATTAACATCTCAAAGTTCATTATCCAAGAGCACCATAGGTGAAAAACAACTAGGGTTGCACAATCAAGCTTGAAGATCAAATTTCAAGAAAATTCCTCCGTCAATCATCAAGAACCTCCCTTCCAAGGTATGCGTAGTGTTCATCCAAAGATTCCTTTTATCCGTGGAGTTCAAGAATCAATTTTTAAAATACAAAATCTAGGTTGGTTGTGGTGATATTATCATACCCATGTTGACGCTTGTTTGTTCTGCTATATAATAGTATCGTGACTGTACATCTCATGAAAGTTATGTTGTTAGTTGAAAAACATGATCTTTAGGTGGATTGATAGAATGCAAGTATGAAATCCACCTATGACTTAAAGAGTTCATGCAAGGTGTTCGATAAAATGCCTAGTATGCTAGAACTTCATATTTACATGATTTCATGATATCTAAATAACAAGTTCATGTTAGCCATACACTCCAATATGAATTTCCATGCAAATTATGTGTTGTTATTGTTGTGGTATAAAGCATGTATGATAATGGAGATATAAATTACTTACACAAAATATAGCCATGATTTTCCTATCATGTTTGAAATGTTGAATAAATACATGAAGTATACTATCCCCTACTTATGATATTGTGAATTGTGGACTCAAATCTTGTGATCAAGTCATGTCATGTGTGTCAGTTTCCTCCTATCGAGTCCTGGGGGTATTCGTACCCAAAAACTATAGTTGTGTGCCTAGAGCCATGTCATATTTCATGATATCCGAACTCAAGCTATGATTCCATAGACTTCAGTCAGTCATGTGACTCAGGAAAACCTCATAATCTCAGTCATTTGTCAGATATCAGTAACATTCCGCCAGTCAAAGGAATTCATTAAGATTAAGTCATGTATAGTAAGTTATTCATGTCCAGTCCCTCCATATGGGAGTAGAGGTTAGCACCGAGTGAACCCAAGGATGGGAACTCACCCGCCAGTTCAGGGTGTGATTCTTAGAAGCAGTCCTTGTGTTTCAGAACTACGTAGCCAGCGTAGGTTGAGACATCTTAACCTGTCAGATTAGGGTTGATGAGGTGGTTTAACCTGTCAGCTTAGGGTTCCCACCGTTCTCATTGAGTACCTTCCAGATAAGGGTTACTCACAAGCTATCTTTACCCATGGCACGGTATTGACACCTCTCCAGTCAGGGCAGAGATTGGACCCCAGCTTAGCCATAACAGCATACATGGGGCATGTCGGTTAAACACTACCTCCCACAGTTTCAATATCAGTCTCAGTAAAAGAACTCAGGGCGTTCTTCAGATTTCAGTATATACATGACTGTCAGATACATTCCTTATGTTCTTCAAATTTCAGTATATACAGGACTGTCAGATATAGTTTTCCATGTTATCAGCTTCCAGTATCAGTCATGACAGTTATCAGTAAACTATTTATTAGCTTACAGGTCTTGCTATCACGCATTCATGGTCCCAGTTTCTATATATGTATGTTTCCACTCCCACATTCATATTAGTCAGTCAGTGTTGTTCATGCATGAAACCCTTTATGTTCAGCCTACCTTCCTCGTATACTCAGTACTCCAGTTGTACTAATGCATTTGCGCTATGGTGCTTTCTTTTCATGTTACACCATAGGTTCCGAGACACGAGTTCCAGCCTAGCAGTAGCGGTAGCATTCCAGTCGCAGAGACACAGTGAGTCCTCATTGATTCGAGGATAATATGAGTTGATACATTTATTTATTCCTTCACTTCAGTTTTACGGAGTTTGTTGAAGACATGTTCCTTCAACTCCTTACTCAGATAGTTTAGATGCTTTCAGATTTATGCTCAGATTTACGTTCAGACTTAGCTTTCAGATTGAGTTGTTTTCGGTATTTTCACCCACATGGACGTTATGATTTTAAGACATGGTTTTATTCAGTTGAACCTTATGGCCTTACAGTTTTACGTATTTTGCATTATTATGTCATGATTTGCAGTATACAAGTACAGATATCAATCATGGGTTAGCTTGTGGTTCCTCGGGGTCATGAGTACCGTGTAGCATTCCAGTTCAGCAAATCGGGGCGTTACAGTTCCTCAGTCTACGTATCTGAAAATCTAGGATCTCAATGGGAATCTCATCGAATGAAAGACTGTTCTAAATATCAGCACTCTCTGAAGGATCTATCATAACGGAATCACCAATATACTTCTTAAGCATGGAGACACAAAAAATAGGATGAACGGTTGACAACTCCGCAGGCAACTCAACCTCATAGGCTATTTTCCCAACACGGCTCAAAACTCTATATAGGACAATATAACGGGACTAAGCTTTCCCTTTTTACCAAACCTTTTCATCCCTTTCATGGGTGAAATATTTAAGTACACCAAATCACCCACTTCAAACTCAAGATCTTTTCTCCTCACATCGGTATATGACTTTTGATGACTCTGAGCTATCTTTAACCTCTCTCAAATCAACTTAACTTTCTCCATAGCTTCAAACACTACATCAAGCCCAATCACAGCAGCTTCACCCACTTCAAACCAACCTATGGGTGATCTACATCTTCTACCATACAAGGCCTCAAATGGTGCCATCCCGATGCCAGCATGGTAACTATTGTTATAGGTGAACTCTATCAATGGCAAATGCTCATTCCAACTACCTTTGAAATCAAGAGCACACGCCCTCAACATGTTTTCTAGGGTCTGAATTGTCCTCTCAGCCTGACCATCTTTCTGTGGATGAAAAGTAGTACCCAAAAGAACTTGGGTACCAAAACCCTATTAAAACGCCCTCCAAAACTAAGAGGTAAATTGAGTACCCCTATCCGAAATGATAGACGCAGGAACTCCGTACAGCCTGACTAACTCTCGGATATACAATATAGCATAATCCTCCACTATATAAGATGTATGCATGGGCAAGAAGTGCGCGAACTTAGTCAGCCTATCTATAACAACCCAAATAGAATCATGATGACGACGTGAAAGAGGTAACCCAATCACGAAGTCTATATTCACCACCTCCCACTTCCAAGTGGGTATACCAAACTCTTGCATCATACCACCAGGTCTTTGGTTCTCTACCTTAATCTGTTGGCACATTGCACACTTTGCTACAAACTCAGCTATATCCTTTTTCATACCACTCCACCAATAGATTTCCCGCAAGTTGTGGTGCATCTTGGTAGTGCGGGGATGAAAAGAATATCGCGCGCGATGCGCTTCATCCATAATCCTCTGCCTCAGATCATCAACACACGGAATGCATAATCTACCCATCAATCTCAATACACCATCTCACCCTTGGGAGAAAACCTCTACCTTTTGGTCCTTAACTGCCTCCTTCAGTCTGACCAAACTAGGATCTCTATCTTGCTTCTCCTTCACTTCCGAAGCTAAAGAGGATTCGGAACTACTTTGCACCAAAGTACATCCCTCAGCTGAATCAAGCAACCTAACACCTAATCTATCCAGACAATGCACATCATGAGCTAACTCTTTCTTACCTTCCTCTACATGAGAAACACTACCCATAGACAATCTGCTAAGGGCATCCGCTACTATATTGGCCTTGCCCGGGTGATACAACATACTCATATCATAGTCTTTTAACAACTCTAACCACCTTCTCTTCCTAAGATTCAACTCCATATTAGTAAACACATACTGCAGGCTCTTATGATCAGTAAACATATCAACATGAACACCATAAAGATTGTGTCTCCAGATTTTCAAAGCAAAGACCACAGCAGCTAACTCAAGATCATAGGTTGGGTAATTCTTTTTATACGGCTTTAACTGTCAAGAGGCATAGACTATAACCTTACCTCTTTGAATCAACACGCAACCCAAACTAATTCTAGAGGCATCACAATACACCCCAAAACCATTTGTACCATCAGGCAAAGTCAACATAGGGGCTGAAGTAAGTCGAGTCTTCAACTCCTGAAAACTCTTCTCATAGGAATCTGACCACTGGAACTTAACTTTCTTTTGGGTTAACCGGGCCATGGGAGACGCAATAGAAGAGAAACCTTTAACAAAATAGCCGTAGTAACCCACTAGACCCAAGAAACTTCTAATATCAGACGGAGAGATAGGTCTAGGCCAATTTCTTACAGCTTCTATCTTTTGGGGATCAACTCTAATACCTTCAGCTGAAATAATATGACCCAAAAAGGCTACAGACCTTAGCCAAAATTCACACTTACTGAATTTGGCAAACAACTGGTGACCTCTAAAAGTTTGCAAGACAATTCTAAGGTGATCTCCATGATCATGCTTAGACAAGGATATCACCTATGAACACTATGACAAACATATCAAGATGTTGCTTGAACACTCGATTCATGAGGTCCATAAAAACTGTTGGGGAATTGGTTAGCCCGAAAGACATGACTAGAAACTCAAAGTGACCATAGCGGGTTCGGAAGGCTATCTTTGGAATATCATATTCCCTCACTTTAAGTTGATAATAGCCAGATCTAAGGTCTATCTTGGAGAAATAACTTTCACCTTGCAACTGATCAAACAGGTCATCAATTCTCGGAAGAGGACACATATTTTTTACTATAACCTTGTTAAGCTGACGATAGTCAATGCACATACGCAAAGAACCATCTTTCTTCCACACGAATAGAATAGGTGCGCCCCAAGTAGAAATATTGGGCCTTATGAAACCTTTGTCTAAAAGATCTTTGAGTTGCTCTTTCAACTTCTTAAGATCAGCAGGTACCATACGGTATGGCAAAATAAAAATGGGACGAGTTTTGGGAAGAAGGTCAATCCCAAACTGTATCTCTCTATCGGGAGGTACCCCTGGGAGATCTTTCAAAAAAACATCTGGAAACTCATTAACAATGTCGACTAACTAAATAGTTGGAGCGTCGAACTTAGTGTCTTTGACTTTAACTAGGTGATAGATGTAACCCTTAGATATTAGCTTTTTGGCTTTGATATAGGAGATAAAATGACTCTTAGGAGATACCAAACTCTCGGGCCACTCAAAAATTAGATCATCAGGGAACTGAAACTTGACCACACGGGTACGACAGTCTATAGATGCATAACAAGAATGAAGCAAATCCATACCCATAATAAGGTCAAAATCCACCATGTCTAACTCTATCAAATCAGCAAGTATGACTCTATAAAGAACAGCAACAGGACAATCTCTATACACTTGTTTAGCAACAACTGACTCCCCTACTGGTGTGGAGACTAGGAAAGGCTCAGGAATCTTTTTGGGACTCATTTTGAAATTCACAGCCACAAGTGGGATCACATAGGAGAGACATGACTGGGGGTCCAACAACACATGAACATCAAAACAAAAGATGCGGAGCATACCAATAACAACATCGGGAGAGTCCTCCTGCTTCTGATGGGATGGTAAGGCATAGAATCTGTTCTGGCGCTGACCGCCAGAAGTGCTAGATGAAGCGCCCTGAACAAGGGCAGGATGAGGGATAGGATCTAGTGTACTAGTAGTCTGTGCCTGAGGTTGGGCATCTCTAGTCCCCTGCCTAGCATGCGGAAAATCTCTAAGTCTATGGATCTGCTTGCCACAACCAAAAAAAACCCTCAAATCTGTGAAACACTCACTGGGATGATCCCTACCATACTTAGCACAAGGAGGATAACGGGGCCTGTTACCAATACTTTTCTGTGACCTAGACATAAAAGACCTGCTCCCTTTCTCCTACCTGCCTTTAGGCGTGGGAGCACTAGCTGATAAAGCACTGGAATAGACAGCCGTCTCTGAAACTGAGGGTGGTTTCCTCTATGGAACCTAGGCTAACTATACTCATGCTGCTCAGATCTAACTCTCTTGTTACCCCTTACTCTATCTTTCTCTCTTATCTTATCCGCCTCTATCTACTGTGCATGCATCATCAACCTAGACAGATCCATATCTCTATGCAGCATCATAGTCCTACACTCTTTTAGCACCAAACCAGAAACACCTGTTACAAACTTGCCCATACTAGCTCGGGTGTTAGAAATCAAATCAGAAGCATACTTAGCCAACTGGTTGAACTTCAAGCAGTACTCCTTAATAGTCATAGAGCCCTGCCTCAAGTTCATAAACTCCTCAATCTTTGCTTCTCTCATCTCAAGAGGAAAGAACTTGTCCAAGAATGCATCTTGGAATATCTGCCAAGTCATAGGATCAGCATCCTCACCTCTACCCTTCCTCCGTGATACAACCAAGTCATAAGCTATGTCCTTCAACCTGTAAGATGCCAACTCAACACTTTCTTCCTCAGAAACAAACATCACCTACGTTATCTTTCTTACCTCCTCAAGGTATAACTGTGGGTCCTCACCTGCCTTGGACCCATAAAACTCGGGCGGATTCATCCGCATAAAATCACGGATCCTAGAAGCAGCTACATCACCTCTCTGCTGATTTGTAACTGTGGCCTGGTTATTGGCCCAAACATTAGCAGTGACTGTTTGGGCTAACGCCTGAAAGGCCGCCTGAAACTTAGCATGAGACACAGTCTCATTCAAAGGATCAACAGGTGGGGATTGCTCATCATCATTTCTGATGTGTGAGCTAATGCTAACACATTTGAGGCTTTTAACTAAGAATAATTGTGAAGTCTTAAGCAAATTTTATCATTTTTAATTGGTTTATATTTGATTTTGTAGTTTAAGCTGATATGATAGAAAACCAACAAGAATGGAAGCAAAGAAGTTAAAGTCTGAAGAAATCTAAAGAAAAGTGTGGCTGATGACATTTGTGATAAATCGCCAGCCCTGTGATAAATTATCAAGTTCATCGTCAGCAGTAACCAGAGAATTGGCCTAAGTTGAAAGATATGACGACATTTTATGATAAGTCATCAAGTGTCTGATAAGCTATCAAGAATGTCATCAGCCTGAGGTAGCACAGGAGAACTGAAGCAGAACTTTGACGATATTTTTTTATAGGCCATCACGAAGCTAATAAATTGTCAAGTTTATCGTCAACCTTAAATAGGAAGAACCAAAACTGAAGAAGGAGATGACATCTGTGATAAGTCGTCAGCCTCCTAATAGGCTATCACAAATATCGTCACCTAATCCGAGGGATTTCTGAATTCTATTATTTTGTTTCCATAATTAGGGTGGACTATTTAAAAGCTTTGTTTTAGGGTTTTCTGAAAAGTTCCACATATTGAGTTTTGACAATACTTTTGATATTTTCTCTCTAATTTCTTGTCTTGAAAAAGCAAATACTTTGAAGAGATTATTATCATTATTCTGGGATTTTTCCTTTGTGATCGAATCTGCGATTCACTAGTTATTATTCTTCTTATGGTAAGTTTAACTTTCAAAGCATGAATACAACTTGTTGTTTTAATTTTAGCATTATGAGTGGCTAAATTCCTTTAACCTGAATTATGGGATCTAGGGTTAGGTCTTGATAAGGTGCTAAGTGCTCAAGATTCAAAAGGAGGTAGGATTTCTTGATAATTCTGAGGTTTTAATTAACGTCTGTTAGTTACAAATAATAGATAACACCTGCTTTGGTTTGCTTGAGAAAGAAACCAAATATAGTGGGAAGTGAATTATCAACAGGGACTTGGAAATACTCTGTTTAATAATCAGCGTTGTAACAAGGTTGGTTAAACTGAGGTAAAATATGGGCAGTGAATCTAAATTCCTAAGTCCAAGAGGATTAGGTAATTTAATGCTTAAGTAGGTCGAGAGAAATTTAAGCATAACGTCGATAAAGATAACTTATTGCCATACCTACCGTGAGAATCTTGAACCACTAGTAGCATCTGTCAAGTACCAAAACCCCTGGTGAACATAATTCTGGTTTCTCATAAACTCTTGATTACAAACACAGAAACCAAAGTAACCAACAACTATTTGTTAAACTCAAAACCCCCATTTTATCTTTTCGTGCCGGTTGTTTGAATTTAACTTGTAGCTTTAGTTTCAAACTAGGTTAATTGCCACTCACATTGTTCCCTGTGGATTCGACCCCGACTCCAAAGTTGGGTAAATATATTAACGACGATCATCTTGTACTAAATTGAAGTGTAAATTGAGCGTTATCAAAATGGAGCTGTTGCCAGGGAACAATTTGGCGTATTGAGTTGGTTTGGAATTCTAGCCTACTTTCTTGAATTCAAACTTGTAAATATTTATTTTTAGTTTACATTTATTTCTTGTGTTAGGTAGATTTTTTATTTTAGTTTACATACTACTATGGCATCATGGAATGAACATGATCTTGGTGGTTGGAAATCTTATCTTGATGATCCATGTCCATATTGTGATGGACCTCACTTTTGGCAAGACTATAGATATGCTCCCCGGAGAGAAATATGTACACCATCTCCATCCTATCGGGAGTATAATTGTTCTGTATATGGTGATCAAGATGGACATTGGAGTGATTGCCCAAATACCGCCTCCCCCCATTGTGCTAACCCAAACTCTAGTTCTTCTTATGATTTTGATAGGTCTTTTGGTCAAGAAAAGGAAGAACGAAGCATCGGAAAGAGTGGCATTGAAGCTATGCTTCAATTAATGTTGGATCGTATGGACACAATGAATGATATCATATGTGATATACGTCAAGACATTAAGGCATTTAACAAGGAAAGAGAAAGGATAGGGGAGATGGATATCGAGGTCAATCATCCAAAACACTCTTCTACATTATGTTTAGATGATATCTTGTATGTGGAATCATTTAGACTAATCGAAGAATATGAATATGAGGAACAAGAATCCTATATTGATGATGAGCTTGACGTTGATCAACCCTTGGAGATTTCCCAACCAACCGAACTAACCTTGAGGGATGATGCCAAGATTGGGGAAATAGTGCTAGAGGCAAAAGAAGAAATCAAGCACAATCCTTATGAAGACTCTAGTCCATTTTGGGGTAAAGATACTAATAGGGATGCTACTCCGGAAGTAAGAGTTAGTCCTCATTCGAACCATTTTTCAACATTATACATGGTGGATGTAATAAAATTCGAATGACCCAAGCAAATGATGAATGTTGAAAATGAGGAGAAAAATTCTTACATTTTAGAGTTTATCTTTCCAAAAGGGTATACCACAACCCCAATCGTAAAAGCCAAGAAGCCTAAATATCGATTTCCATTTAGTGGATTATTAAGATCCTCACTACTTTCCAATGAACCCACATAAAAGTTTGATGCAAAATTGGGAAAGCGGTTCAAGTCTTCAAAGTGGCATGATAGAACATTCATTATCATGCCCTCACCTTTGCCCAACGGACCTAAAAGAAGTAAAGATCAAAAGATGGGCCGACAATTCAAATCATCTAAGTGGAGGGATAAAGGATGACTGAATGATATCGTGCAGCGATACTAAATTAGGCTCTGCTTGGGAGGCAACCCAAGGTATTTTGTTGTTTGTATTCGTATTATATGATTGACATCAGATCTTCGCACCCATGGTGCCACATGTATATTTCTAACTCTCTTGTTTCGGTTTGACGCATTGGGGACCTTACATGATTTTAAGTTGAGGGTGAGGATACTTGTGGGTGTTGAGATCCTCTTGGAGTTTTTGTTGTCGTGCCTCTTTTCCCCGGAGTCTTATTCCTAGTAGAGCCGGCATGTTTAGGCATATTGTGATTTGTTGTAAAATGTTATAGTTTACTAGGAGAAATACAAGTACATTATGCAGTTAACATGTTTTTGTTGATTTTTGAGCACCTCTCCAATGGTCTGGAGGTTTAAATATGTGATTTGCATCTAAGTGTTACCACTATGCATCTTTGTATGGCATTAGTTCTAGTGACACAATAATCATTGCTAAACAGCTGCATGAACTGGATAAGTAGTAACTGATTATATACTGGTGTACCATGTGCGTGTTAGATTTTATTTAGTTCCCTCTGTATGTTGGATTCATTACTTTCCCGGTTAGTCTTACGTAGGTTGAAGGATAGGGGTTAGGAAAGGATCATGGGCCATTTTGATATTAGCCCACTTTTAGCCTAAACGACCTTCCCTATGTGTATCATATCCCTTGATCCCTCTTTTGAGCCTAATTAGCCCATTTCTTTGTATGACACTTGTCACCTTCTCATTTAGATCATAATGAACCTGTTTTGGCCTTGGTCCTTCTTAGATACTGTGCACCTTGACTTAGGCAAATGGCCTAAGTTGAGGGTGGCTATCATAGGGGTGCGTGATATAGAATGAGTATGAAGAAAGGTAGTATAAAAGAAAAGAATAAAAAGCTGGTTGCGGAAGAAAGGGCAAGAAAAAGAAAAATTATAAAAAAGAATAAGTAATTAAGAAAAGATTGTACCCATCCTAAATAAGTGTGATCAAGGAAAGAGAAGAGCGGAAAAGGCTAATGAGTGTAACCCCAAAAAGCTAGTGTAGTGTCAAGGAGGCTTAGTCACTTTAAATACCATCGAGTATCATACCATCCCCTAGCCTACATTACAAGCCTAAGAGAAGTTCTATAGTGATCCTAGCTGACCTATCTGAAGATCTGGGTAATGAAAATAAGGGCAAGCCTATGGTACTTGGCATACACTGATTGGAACTTCATTCTGAGAGTGAGTGTTTTGATTGTCCCCATGGTTACATATATAATTCCTAATATGAGATGAGGGGGATTTCTTTGCGGTGAGGGCACACTGGTTACATTGCTAGTTACTGACTTATTCAGGTAGTGTAATAATAGTCTATGCATTGTTGTTATAACTAAATTAATGTTGTATCTTGATTCTTGTGTGTTGCATTGGTGTTCTTCATTGTTCTTGAATTGAGTGACCTTGGAGATGGTAAAAGTGTTTTGATATGATATGGATGATTGACTGCCAAATGTACTTTGTAATCTCTTAGTTGAGTTGAGTTGCTTGAGGACAAGCAATTGTTTTAAGTTGAGGGTGTTGATGTGTGAGCTAATGCTAACGTATTTGGGGATTTTACCTAAGAATAATTGCGAAGTCTTAAGTAACTTTTGTCATTTTTGATTGGTTTATGTTTGATTTTGCAGTTTAAGATGATATGATAGAAAACCAACAAGAATGGAAGCAAAGAAGTTAAAATCTTAAGAAATCTGAAGAAAAGTGTGGTTGACAGCATTTGTGATAAGTCGCCAGCCCTGTGACAAGTTATCAAGTTCGTCGTCAGCAGTAAACAGAGAATTGGCCTAAGTTGAAAGAAGTGACTACATTTTGTGATAAGTCGTCAATGGTCTGATAAGCTGTCAAGAATGTCGTCAACCTGAGGCAGCACAGGAGAACTGAAGTAGAGCTTTGACGATATTTTGTGACAGGCTGTCACGAAGCTGATAAGTTATCAAGTTTGTCGTCAGCCTTAAACAGGAAGAGCCAAAACTGAAGAAGGAGCTAACAGCATCTGTAATAAGTCGTCAGCCTTCTGATAGGCTATCACAAATGTCGTCACCTAATCCGAGGGATTTCTGAATTCTATTATTTTGTTTCCATAATTAGGGTGAACTATTTAAAGCTTTGTTTTAAGGTTTTCTGAAAAGTTCCGCACATTGAGTTTTGACAATAATTTTGATATTTTCTCTCTAATTTCTTGGCTTGAAAAAACAAATACTTTGAAGAGATTATTATCATTATTCTGGGATTTTTCCTTTGTGATCTAATCTGCGATTCACTAGTTATTATTCTTCTTGTGGTAAGTTTAACTTTCAAAGCATGAATACAACTTGTTGTTTTGATTTTACCATTATGAGTGGCTAAATTCCTTTAACCTGAATTATGGGATCTAGGGTTAGGTCTTGATAAGGTGCTAAGTGCTCAAGATTCAAAAGGTGGTAGGATTTCTTAATAATTTTGAGGTTTTAATTAATGTTTGTTGGTTGCAAATAATAGATAACACCTGCTTTGATTTGCTTAAGAAAGAAATCAAATATAGTGGGAAGTGAATTATCAAAAAGGACTTGGAAATACTCCATTTAATAATCAGCGTTGTAACAAGGTTGGTTAACCTGAGCTAAAATCTGGGCAGTGAATATAAATTTCCAAAGTCCGAGAGGATTAGGTAATTAAATACTTAAGTAGGTCGAGAGATATTTAAGCATAACGTCGATAAATATAACTTATTGTCCTACCTACCATGAGAATCTTGAACCACTAGTAGCATCTGTCAAGTACCAAAACCCTAGTGAACATAATTCTGGTTTCTCATAAACTCTTGATTACAAACACAGAAACCAAAGTGACCAACAATTATTTGTTAAACTCAGAACCCCCATTTTATCTTTTCATGCCAGTTGTTTGAATTTAACTTGTAGCTTAATTTTTAAACTAGGTTAATTGCCACTTACATTATTCCCTGTGGATTCGACCCCGACTCCAAAGTTGGTTAAATATATTGACGACGGTCGTCTTGCACTAAATTGAAGTGTAAGTTGAGCGTTATCATTTTTCGCGGGCATTCGCTCTTCGGAGAGGCATTTTCTGAAATAAGAGAGCACGAATTATTAGATGAGAGGGACAACTACAGGCACGATGGAATCTGAAAGAAAGAAACAACTTTTTCGTAAAATGTCTTGTAGCCTCTTGCTCATAGATGTGGCACGCTACACACCTATGATCAAGACTCTACTTAACGCGGCTTGTCAGACTCCTTTCAAACCTTAGGCTCTAATGCCAAATTTGTAACAACCCAAAATCACCTTTCGGGACGTCACACAGTGCTTAGGGCAACAAGTAACCCCAAGCTAAACCTTTGAGCCTATCACTTCTCATAATAACTCATTCAAGAAGGAATATACAAAACACGGTCATATCAAATGAGAGGAAATATGAAGGTAATACTTGGTCCAAACGATCACAATACTGGAAATCTCAACATAACCACAGTCTGATAACTAATCTAACAAAGCCTCTACTACTCTATGAACTCGAGAGTCGTTGGGACAGGTCCCCAACTGACTCAAACTGAACTGAAAGTAATAACATAAACACTCGAATACTGAAATATTTGAAGATAGGTCCTCTAACCATGAGGACTCACCACAGTAGAAATGTAGACGAAGGTACTCGGGAATCACTGTCGAGGCTGGGACTGAGCACCTGAACCTACATTATAAGATAATGTAGCACATAGACGTATATGTGGATCAGCACTTGGGAATGTACTGAGTATATAAGGGTGTATGCATTTACATCAAACAATATCAATACTCTTTAATCAAATCATACATGCAAATAGGAATGACTCACATGGCTTGAATAAGTCTAAAATGTAAAGCTCATAAATCATGTAGAATGAAGCACGTAATACAAATCTCATGAGTCATTATACTTTGGCTTTAAAATCTGTGCTCTCCTCTTATTCTCATTACTCACAGGATGAGGGAAGCTTTAAACAATACTTTCAACTCATGCATATATCTCATGGAGAGTAAAACTTCTTTATTTTTCAAGAACTTATAACTCTTTTGAACTCAAACACTTGAAACTCGGAATAATATGACTTTGGTTTAACAATTGATGATCAACTCTTATTAGTAGAGAAAACTGCTTCCTTCTTGGGAAAATACTCAAAAGTAATTCGTTCACTTTACAAAATATCTCATCTCAAAGCTTTAGGGAAAATATTCTATCTCAATGGAAAATACTTTAGTTTAGGGAGGTTCTCTTAACCGACATAAACCATGCGAGCTACATAGAGTCCAACGTCTTGTCCTCCTAAGAAAGAAACCTCACATTGGGGAGAGGTGTCATACTCTTTCCAAGGAGTATAACCTCAACTCAGTAATCACTTATCTAGGCCTCAGGCCCAATCATCTCGGCCTTAGGCCTGAAATCTCAAACCTATGGTAGCACGTAGTTCTGGGATAAGAAACCTTAGTAACTTACCCAACTCGGTGCTAAAAACTACTCCCTTTAGTTTATCTCGCTCATCTCATGGAAATCCACTTTCAAAATAATTTTATGGTTCATAAGAACCCAACAATCAAATTTGTAATCTCATGTAGTAGAGTGGATTTCAAAGCTCTATGACCATTAGGTCAAAACATTTCTTAATAATCTCAAAATACTAAAATCATGGGTGCTTATAGCATAATAGTTCATAAAATTTCAAGTCTCAAGTAGGGCTTAATGACCTATAATTCAATCTCAAGTTTAAAATTATCAAAATGCATAATAGATAACATATAGAATTATAATCCATGTAGAGATCTGGAAGTTACAGCAATTTGTCTCAAAATCTCAACATATTCATATACTTCAATATCTCTAACATTGCAACTATTAACTTCTCAAGGAATAAAATCATAGGGTATAAACTCAACTTCAATTTCTCAAGAAAACATGCAAAAATCATGCTATTTGAATTTCAATTCATGGAAAACATCAAGATATTGCAATCAATAACAATGGGTGAAAAACCCTAATTCAAATTCATGTAAAATCTCATAGATGGCAGAAAATTATAGTTTAAATAAGTCTTTGGATACAAGGGTGAAAGGATTACCCTTGTTCAAAACCCCACATACCTTAGATTATGAAATTGGATAAACAAACTTGGTTCAAACTCTTCTTCTTACTCTTGAGAGAGGGTTCTTGCAACCCTTGAACTTGAGGAACTTAAATCTCAACTTATTTTGTAGAATCTATGGTGAGTTCTTGGATTTCTTGGAGAAGGGTTTTAGATTTGATCTTGAGGGGGAAACCCTAGCTCTCTTGTGTTTTGGATGATGAATAAAGTCATTTTCTTCGTTTAGAATATATCTGGTTGATAAAAGAGTGGAAAGACCGAAGATTCCCTTTTAAAAATGACTTAAAATACTGAACGGGGGTTGCTACGGTCAGAGCGACAGTCCATCGCTAGCCTGATGGTCCGTCACAAACTCGATGGTCCGTCGGATCGTCCATCGTACTTGGGCCAGAAAAGGGAGTTACTGCCTTGGTTGTGACGGTCTGGGCGATGGTCCGTCACACATTCGACGGTCCGTCAACCTGTCTGTCGCACCTAGGCGGTTCCGACCACTCTCGGTAAAATGGCCATTACTTCCCACCCCGATGCCGGATTTGAATGAAATTGGTATCGTTGGAAATCTATTTCAATTCTCTACACTATAGGAAGTCATTTTCAAGAAAATTAAATAAGATTAAAATACTAATCACTTAGGAAGTCTCTTCTCAATCTTTTAGGGCCGAAATTACACTTCACTTGACACGCTCAAGCCTCAAACTACAAGGAAACTTTGCGGGGTCTTACAGGATGGTACGCACCCCTCACTTCTAACTTGAATATTGTTAGTTCAAGTCACCAAGGAAACAAAAAGAGTGAGAACTCCTAGGGAAAGGTAAAACAGATCTTAAAAATAAAAAGTTAAAATTAAAAATTTATTAACCTGGTATGGCTATCTTTACCATTTGTATATTTACAGAGTATAGACCTCCTAATGTCTCATCCTCACTTCAACTAGGTACACTAAATAATAGTACTTTTGAGTTTTAAATCATTGTGGTTGGATTTAAATTGCACTTTAAACTTGCAAGTCAAGCTATTTATGGTTTAATCTATATATATATATATAATATAAAAGAGAAACATAAGAGTGATATGTGGCATGTCTCTAAAGTCAAAAATCACATTTAGCTTTTTTTCTCAACTTTTTGACATTTATCTTAATTTTTTCAATTTAAAAGATACATTAAAAAACTTAAAAATTATTTCTTGTTACATTCTATTAATTATTCATTTAACTCTTTTTCCGTTTCAAAAACTCAAAAGTCAATGTTATTAATTTAGAAATTTAGTGATAATTTATTATGTAATGAATCAACATAAATCTATATGTCTATATTATATATAAGTAAAACAAACTTGTGTCTAAAATCATCACAATCTCTCCATATTCTTTATCATTTTAGGATCAGGTATGATTTTTAAGTGTGTTATAATTTGATTTCATGTTTGCTCTTTACTTTTTAGTTCATCTCTCTATTTTAAATTTTTGAAAGTTTAATGATAATATAGGCGGTCACACAACAACCAAAATTTTGTGTTGTTGCTACTAAATCATATAATTTGACTCTTTACGCAGTTTTGTAAAGGATTCTTTGATTATAAAGATTTTTTTTCGTATTTGATATTCGCATTAAAGCCTGTTTAAATTTGAATTCACGCTGAAAAGTTCCACATTGAGATTATAAAGATATGTGACAATAGTTTATTTAAATTGGCCATTATTGTATTTAAATAAGATTGTTATTTATTTGTAAATCATATACTGGAATATTTACAACAAGAATTTTACCAAATTTATTTACTTCTTTTTAGTCTATTGCATCTTCAAAGCAAAGAAAGCATTATTCCTCTCGAGCATGTATCTTGATTTGAATTGGTCAGGAGACATTATGAAGGATTTGAACAAGACAGTTTAAGCATCAAACTAAAAATAAGATAATTGTGTTTATTTCTTTAATACAAATTTTTATTTACTTTTTATGGCAATTTTTAGTTACTTTTTATCACTTTGAGCAATTATAATTCTATGTGATTATATGCATGTTCTACTTCACGTTCTATTTTCTACAATTGTGATACTCATAAACAAGTTTTTGCTTTTGAACTGTTCTTTCTTATTTGTTTTAGTTTTGTAGTTTTATCTTATGCCTGAAAACGTGTATTCACCAATTTTTTATTTGTTCATTGAATATATATATGTGAAATAATGACGGAGCCAAAAATTTTATTAAGGAATGTCAAAATGTAAAAAAGTAAATACATGAAGAAGTCAAGGAGTGTCTCTCTCTCTCACACACACACACGCACACACACACATATATATTAGGAATAGAAAAAAAATGACGTGACATCTTTCGTTGGCTAAGAAATACAAATTTTTGAATTTTTCTCTATTTGTTTTCATTTATGTGCTATATTAAAAAAACTTCAAAAGAAAATTTCTTTCAATATATTAAATATGCAATGTTAAGAAATTTGAAAAAAAAATTCTTTGCATTTCTTTAATGTAAAATTTAATGATCATTATTTTCATTACTCCTACAACTTTTTATTATCATGACCTATTAAATAATTAATAATCATATTTATGACATATATTTAGTATTTTCATATTACAAACCTATAAATAAATATTTTAAAATTTTGTACAAACAATCACATTAATTTTTTAAGTTTCATGTTACATTTTTTGTGCTTATTACATTTATTTTTGTTATTTGTCTCAAAGAATAAGATGAAGGCTACTGAATGGTGGCGTTGGCTTGTGGGAGATGCCGATAAGAGTTCAGAAGATTGTGTATTGATTTTGTATATTTTCTTTTATGCTTATAATTAAGATATATCATAAAAATAATGTTTTATTATTTATTTATTTTTATACGCTTTTTTTATGATTTCTTTTGTTTGTATAAATGAATTTCTTTGTTGTAAGTTCATAATTTTTTTTATTCAAAATAGTAACTTATAATTTATTCGAAATCTACCAACCACCGTCTTTTTTAACTACATGAAGCGCGAATAAATTTACTAGTTTTAAATATTTTGATATCTTTTACTCTTTCTATCCCATTTTATGTGGCACAATTTCTGTTTTAGTTCGTCTAAAAAAATAATGTCACCTTACAATAATTAGAATCAATTTAGCTTTAAGATTATCTTTTACCCTTAATAAAATGATTTATAGTCACACAAATATTTGAGTATTGTTGTAAACCACAAGTTTCAAAAGTCTTCATTTTTTTCTTAAACATTGTGCTAAGTCAAAGAGTGTCACTTAAAATAAGATGGAGGGAGTATTATGTTTTTGAAAATAGTTGCTTGTTGAAATTTCAAAATCGAATCAAAATAATTAAAGAAAACAAATCAAATTAGACCTAGAATGGATCGAGTAAGGATAAGATTTTAACAATTTGAAATTTGATGATGGCTAAAATTAAACCGAATCAATTCGTGCACGTGCCTAGTTGAGAAGACCACTTGGGAGATAGAGTCAGACATATAGAGTAGATATCTCTAACTTTTTAATAGTTCGAGTACGTTTCTTATCCTAACATTAGAGGTTGAATATGTGGTTTAGTGGTAGATGATGTAATAACTCTCATAGTGTTTTATTCTCTTAGTTCAGTTTGACCATTTTACCCTTTCTTGTACTTGTTTTATGGTATTTGTGATCTGTGCATGTGGGTCGCATAACTGTGAGGAGGTTAGTTGAGTATTGTATGAGTTTTTCATTCTGAAAGGTTTAGAAGTTAGTATAGTTGACTTTGGTAAATATTTGATGATAACAAGATCGTATGAGAATTATGTCAGTTTTGTTAGCTGTGCAATTTCATTTTTGATTAGTAGGACTATGGTTGATGTCTCGACGCATTTTGATAGATTTTGAGTAGTTGGTTGGAAAGTAGGAAGTTCAAACCATAAAATTGACTGTGGTTAACATTCATTAAAGATGACCTCTGTTTGGTGTTTTAACGGTTCCAATGAGTTTAAAATTCTATTTTTAGTCAAGTAGCATAGTTAGTTTGTATTTGTAGAGTTCAGGATGAGTTTTGGGTGTTGATTTTGAATGCGGTAGTCGCATTTGGCTCAACTTGAGTTGCTAGTGTTTGTAACAGCAGCTCCTATGGTGTTGGGCCGCACTATGGAGCCACACCAGTAGAGTTGGGTTCCTCCCGTGGAGTTGGGGTAGGCAAGGGTTGCCTGCTCCCCGGGAGGATCGCTCGAATCGGTGGATCCATGGTTACGGCGTTTTGTCACTCCTACCGGACAAGTCCGCTTTTCTTCAGAAACCTACATGGCTAGTGACTTTCTTCTTTATGGAAGTTTCACCGCTTGTGACCATATCTCTGCATGTGTGGAGATTATTGTGGATACAATGGATTTTTCTTATTTTCTCCTTTTATTTTTTATACCTCAATTTTGGAGCTTGAGAACTCAAATTTGGGAGACTCAAAAGGTGTTTTTCAACGGTTTCTCTTTGAATATGATTTTCATACTATTTATACACATTCCCCAATGATTTATTCATGATTTGATTAACTTAATTTTTTATTAAATTTCATATTTGAACCCTTAAAGTTATGGGTAATGTGATTTTCGAATAAAATTCAGTCTTGCCCTTGTGAGGTTAGGGTTGGCGTTTTCGGCCTAGAATTTAAATATAGCAATATGACTTTTTCGTAACTCTCGAGTTAATTATGTGATGTTGTTCAAGACATATCTTTATTTAGTTCTTGTGCGTTTTTACTTTTATTATTACTGTTTGAGTATTGAATTGACTTAATATATCATGGGGGTTGAGATTAGATATCATAACCACTTGAGTGTCAGTTGGAGACATATTTGATAACCTTCACAACTTGAATGACACTAATTTAGCGAAAAGTTTGATTGTATAATTAAAGAGAGAAACGAAAAGTTAAGAAAAAAAGTGTCATTGTGTTATTGAAGTAAACAGAGATTATGTAAACTGTATATTTGGAGGTTTTTTTTGTTTTTTGTTTTTTTCAAAATTCAACTTGTAGTAATCGTTAGTAGAGGACTATTAGTGGGGAATAGAGAAGAAAAAAGAAAAAAGAAATGAAGAGTGAAAAAAAAAATAGAATTACAGCTCAATAGCCTAATGTGAGTATGATATAAGGGTGTTAACATTGTTGTATTGTTCTTCCTCCATCCAATAATATTTGTTCCTTCTATTAAAAATAGATGTACAATAATATTTATTTATTTTTGAAAATTAATGAATAATTTTCCATTTGTAGGGGGGTGCGGATTAGGTGCGATAATTTAAGTAGATAATAAATACGTAGGTATTTATTTTTATAATGAATATTATTGATTGGAATAATTTTCATTTTTATCTTCTTGACTTAAGATGTTTTATTAATTCATATTCTAGATTAGATATTATCGTAATTAAATTATCTAGTGTTTTAGGATCCTCGTTAGTAATATGTAACCTTTTGTATTCTAGGTATAAACTATATAGTTGGGTTTCTATTTCTTTTAATGATTTATTCTTTTCGTAAGATGTATTCATTAATTTGTGTAGTTTATTATTTTATCCTGTAGTAATTGTAGAGTTACAGATTTCTGTATAATAATTCACCCTAATTGTACTGTAATGTATATTTAATTCGAGATTTTCAATGTTATTTATTATCTTGTGTTGTTCTTCTCGTAGTGAGTTTTTTAAATTATATAAACTATACATGTACTTTTTCCTAAATTTTCTAAGGTTTCTTCTATCCATATTAATTTTTCTTTTAGATTCTCCATTATTTTTCTAATTCGATTTCTATAATTAATTTCGTCATTTAGATTATTTTGATTTTCTCTAGTTTTTCTTATATATTCTAACATCTTTTAATCTGAATAATATCCATCTGGGTAATTATCCAGGTATAACTGTGTTATCCAATTTATAGTTTCAATTTCATAGTCTAATACTTTTTCTAATATTATTCTCTTAATATCTATAATTTCTATATCTCTAAGTATATATAAGATTAAGACTTTAAGATTATCTATCATTTAAAATTGACTAAATATTTTATTATAATATTTTGTAGTTGTTTGTTTTAATCTTATTAACTCTTTTATATTTTTACTAAGAAATTTTATATATTTTATATCTTTAGTTTCCATGTATTTATCTAAATTTACTTTCATCTGTTTTTCTATTAACTGTATGTTTCTCATATCTTTTTTCCAAAAATTCTAGATATATGTAATTTATCATGGTAAGTATTTGTAAGAGTAGTTAGGTAGGTATGGTATGTAATTTATTCTAGTCATATAATATTTACCAAATGCTTTTTCTAATATGATTTTTCTTATATCTACTACTTTTATATCCTTAAGTGCATACAAAATGAGTATTTTAAATTTATCTACCATTGTATCAGATAAATAATTATTCATTTTCATAAAATTGCTATTTTTAAAATGTTCCCTTCAATCATGTACATAACAAAATATGGTCATCTTAGATTACTATATACTAGATTATTCTTAAATAACATGTTCTTCGGTCACTATTAGCATGGTAATCTGGATATTTTTCCTTAAACAGCGCCTCTACTCTGGTTACTCCCCACCACGGCTTCTTGCCTTATTGGTTTCACCTTTAGGATGGCATAGTTCTTAGGGATTTTTCTCCGTTTCCACTTTGCTAATAAACTTCTTAACATATTATTCTTCGAATAATTCTACTATAAAGTAACTAACATGAATTTATTTTATCATACCATGATTGTTGGGAATTATGAATTTAGCTATTCATAATCATAAATAAATATACCTGTTCGGGTAGGTTTGATCTTTCTGAGCTTTGTTCCTCCATAGATTTTTCCATTGAAATAAATCTGTTTTTTAATAACTAAGCAAAATATTTGTAATGGGCAGGAGAGAGTTTTTGCTTCAACACATGAAGGCTTGCTTTGCAATGCCTTCGGTTTCTTTCATTTATAGAATGAAAATCTTTACAAAGTCTTTACATGAGTCTTTACACGTTTAAAAAATTCTAAAATAGCCTTTAGAAAAGTCAAAAAGGCTAGGAGGCTAAAAAAGAAAAGTCTATACAATAAGAACTAAGTGTCATAGCCTTTAAAAAAGGCTAGGAGGCTAAAAAGTAAAGTCTAGTCTATACAATAATTCTAACAATTCTAATAATTTTACGTAAATAATTTAATATCTTGTCTTCTTCCATTGGTATCTTCTCGTTGTCGTATCTGTTGCTTCTTATCTTATCTTTTCAGCTGGCATGCTTATTTTGATTCTTTTATTCTAGGCGGACTTCTGGGATAATATTATCTTCTCCATTACATTTTGAACATTGATGGTCTGGATATTTATGTCCAATTAACTTGCAATATCTGGTTAATAATTCTTCTGAAATAAATTTTTCTCTAATGGCTCTGGCGATAGGTTTTTTCTCTGGATTGAGTAAAGTTAGGATCCATTGTCTAACGTCTTCCATATCTACTTCTCGTAGTTCCTTTGAATTTGAGTAGACTATTACATTACCTCTTGAATAATAACTCCATATAGGATTTCTATTGCGATAAGTGTTTGATAACTCTTGAAGAATCGTAGATAGTCCAATAATTCTCTTATTTGCATAAAAATTTGGTATCTCAATTCTAGGTATTTCTGGTTGTTGAGTAATATCTTCTGGTATAATCATATCTCGGGTCATTCCTATTTTTACAACTTGTATAGGTGATTTAACTTCATCATACAATATCTCTGCTGGTGCCGTATAAAATTTTATAAAAAATAGGTTACCTTTGGTTATTCCTTTGAAAATGTTAAATGAATCATATATCTCTGGTATACTGGATATTTCATTTCCGTCTTGGGTATATATGGTACTAAGTAATCCATATTCGTAACAGGTTTTAACTAGACCTGGTTTGGTTTTGGGCAAAGCAATTAGCTTATTGTATCCGGTTAGCTTCTGGGTTATGTAATTCGTATGTGGTTCTTGGATTTTTATAGCTCTGGGGTTGGTATTTAAGAAGGTTTGTATTTTGTAAATATTTTTTATGTATGTTCGGGCTGTATAGTTGTAGGTCTTTTTATCTTGGTTTAGACTTTCTCGATTTGTGGTAATTTGTGGTAATTTGTGGGGGTATAAACATAGGATTTTTTGGTGTATTTAGAATTAATGGTTTATCAAATAGCTTGTTTAGGTTCATATTTGTATTTTTCCTAACTCCTTTGCTTGTACCTGTAGAAGTAGATTGATAAATGTTATGGGTTTTACGGAGTATCCCAACGTCTCCTTCTAGCTCTGGAATTTTAATGTCTTCCGATCGACATAGCTCTGCACACTGCTGAGTTAGCTGATTTGTAGCTTCAGACTTCAGTTTAACTTCATTAGTCTTTAGCTTTTCTATTTCATTACCCATACTGTCCACTTTCATTGAAAGCGTAGTTAGGGTGTTGAATATCTTTTCTAGAGTATCCTCTTCTATTATATCAGTCTGTGTAGCTTTGTCTTGATATGTAATCTGCAATAACATTTTTGTTAGTACTAATTACTTCAATTGTAAATGTAAAATTTAATATATTCAAGACTAGTCTCCGAATTTCTTTTGTTGTAACTAAATTTTGTATTTTCTTTGTTAGCCACCAACGTACCTGTGTATTATCTGTTCGTACAATAAACTTGTTATATACAATATATGGCTCAAATGCTAATAAACATTTATATAATGAGCATAATTCTTTTCTATTTATTTCTCATTTTATTTCTGTTTCATTAAATGTACCTGAGTAGTATCTACAGTGGTGTTCTAATTTTTCTTCTTCATATTTATATTTAAGTACTCCTCCATAACTACATTCACTAGCATCTGCTTCTACTATATATATAAATTTTCTATTTTCATCTGAAAATTGTAATTTTGGTAATTCTTTACAAAGTATTTTTATTTTCTGAACTTGTTTTTTATCTTCTTCGTTATAATTATATTCTACATCCTTTTTTAATTTTTTCTGTAAGGGCTTTAGATTTTCTGCTAATTTTGGTATATATTCTCTTACTTGGTTTACTAATCCTAAAAATGATTGTAATTTTTTTTTTGTATCTAGTTCTTCTTTTGAATTTATTATTTTTTGTACTATATGTTGTTGCATTTTTACTCCACTTTTATCTATTTGTATTCCTAAAAATTCTATCTGATTTTTCATAATTTCAGCTTTCTTTTTACTTAAACTTATTCCCGATTTTTCTATTATATCCGTAAATTATTCCAATAATTTTAAATGTTCTTCTTTGGTCTTTGTATATAATAGTATATCGTCTATGTATACTATACAATTAGGTAGTTGTTTAAAATAACTATCCATAAAATGTTGATATCAACCTGGTGCATTTTTATAGCCAAATGGTAATACATTCCATTCATAAAATCCTTGTGGTACCGTAAATGCGGTTAATTCCTTAGATTCTTCTTCTAACTTTAGATGGTAAAATCCTGATTTACAATCAAATTTACTAAAATAATTATATCCTTGTATTTGTCTTATTTTTAATATCTTATTTGGTATTGGGTAATTATAAGTCATTGTTTTTGCATTTAAATTTCTATAATCAATAACCATTCTACTTTTTCCTCTTTTTTGTTCATTATGTTTATTTACTATAAATGCTGGGCTATTATGTTTACTATTACTTTTTTGTATATATTGTTTTTCTAATAATTCTTCTATATGTATTTTAAATTCTTTTAAATCATCAAAATTATATGTTAATGGTTTCTGGGTTATTATGTTATTTTTATATATTAATTCAATTTTTATAATGGTTTTATGTTTTTTCCATCCTTTTAATGGATCTTCACTATATAATTGTCCTAATTTTTTCTTAATTATTTCTATCTTATTTATTGAAAATATAGTTATCTCCTTTTTATTTATTGAAAATACGACCAGTTCTATTGTATCTTCAGTATTTTTTATATTTTCTAATTTTTGTGTAATTTTTTCACTTCCTTTGATCCAATCAGTTTTCTTTCTTATTTTATTAATAACTCTTTTTGCTCTTACTTTCTGTTTACATGGTGTTGTAAACCACCAATCTGTCCTAGTTATTATATGTGGGTATAATTTATCTAAAAACGGCATTCCTAAAAGTATATCTTTTGATGTTAGCTCATAATTATAGATTTCTTCTATTGTTAATATTTTATCTCATACTTGTGTTTTTTTACATTCTTAGCTTTATAAGTAATTAAGCTTCCTTCGTTATTAAATCCTTTAACTATTATTGGTGTTTTTAATTTATCCCATTTACTTTCTGGTAAACAATTATATCTACATAAATTAGCTTCTGCTTCTGTGTCTATCATAGGCGTATAATATCTACTGTAATATCCTTCTACTACTATCTTCATTAATACATATATTTTCATTTTATGTTAAAGCTCTTCTTAAGAATAATTTCTCTTTGTTATATGTTATAGTTAATTGTGTATGTTCTATATTATATGGTTTTACTTGTTCTAACCATTTTATTCCTAATATTATGTCTGTTTTTTGCATTTCTACTTTTACTTCAAATTCTATTTTTATTTTTCTTATTCCTATTATTATTTCTTTTTCTGCTATATTTTTAGTATTTATAAAACTTCTTGGTAGATCTGGGCATATATTATTGTCAGTTTTTATTTCCTTATTTTTTACTAGATATTTTGCTATATAATTTTCTTTTTGTCTTGTATTTAAGAGTATTAAATATTCTTTTTCATTTACCTTTCCTGTTATGTAATATTGGTTTGAATTATCCATTGAACTTGTTTCATAACTTGTTCTTTTTTACGAGCTTGATGATTCCGGTTTATCATAAGTTATTCTTTTTGTTGTACTTATTCTATCATTTATTATTTCTAGATCTTCTTCCATGTCTATATTTCTGTAACTATAATCATTATTATCAATTGTTTTTACAAATTGTTCAAAAGGGCTTTCTATTTGTATTTTATTAATTTTATTTTTTCCCGTTATTTTATGTTTTGCTGTTAATACATATAGATTTTTACATCTTGCTGTAAATATTTTACTTCCTGGGGTTAATTCTATTCCTGATATTTTTCAATATAATACTAATAATTTGTCTATATTTTTATCTGTTACTACTACTGAATAATTCACACTTATTATAAATTTAAATTTTTGGTATATTAAATTTCCTTTTATGGCAGTTATTATACTTTTTTCTATAGGTTTTATAATTCTATCATCTGCTAAATATAATTCTATTGGTGTATCTATTCCTTCTCTAAAACATGCTTTTATTAATATTTCTTTACCTCCAAGGTGTACATATTTTATTGGGTCTCTACTTTTTATATCGTTTATCTCTTTATTAATTATTCTTTTTGTTACTAGTGGTATACTAGCTTTACCTTTTGCATATCTACCGTCTATTACATGTTCCTTTTGGCTTACTACATAATATTCTTCATTTATCCTAGTAAATATATTTTTTATTGTTGGTATTTTAAATATTTTTTCTACACTTAATTCTAACTCTTTTCCTTTTATTTCATCAAATATTATTTTTTGATCTGTTCCTTCGTTATTTAAATATTCTTCTTTTGTTATTATTTTTATATCTTCTCCAGTCATTTAATTCGTCTAATTCACTATCTATTTCGTTATCTGTTTCATTCTCTGAAATTTCATATATACTGTCTTCACTTTCTAATTCGTAATCTATGTAATCTATCTGCATATATTCTGTATTTTCTATTTTTATTTCTGATATTTGTTTATTTTTTGGGTTTTTAGGTAATTTACAATCTCTAGCTAAATGTCTTATTTTTCCGCAATTATAACAAGTACATTCTTTTATAGATTTCTTTTTCCTATATGGTCTTTTATGTTTATAATTTTTTACATAATATCTTTTTCTTGGTTTCTTATACTTATATTTTGATTTTTTGTATTTCTTATATTTCTTATGCCTTTTTCTTTTCTTATAATATCTTTCTTCGCATCCAAATTGAGGTGCTATTTTATCTTTGCAACATGCTAAATTTCTTATTAATGTTTTTTCCATTTTTCTTTCTTCTCTGTATTTTTCACATAGGTTTCTATACCATTGTTGTAAAAATTTTATTCTTGCTCCTAGAGTATTTACTATTTTTGTTTCATCCCAACTTTTTATTATTTTTGAACTAAATGGTTCAGGTAATTTACTAAAATATAATTTTCTTATTTCTTTACTTTCTTCTATATTATATGCTCCTTTATAATAATATTCTTTAAATGCGCAAGTATATTCATCTATGTAGCACATATTACATATTGCTAATTTTAACATTAAATTCCTATTTATATCTTTCTCTTCATTTTGTTCTTCTTCTTTTGTTGTCATGCTACTAAATTCGTCTTTTATAGTTGTTTCATATTTTTTTAATAATTCTATAGGTGTTAATTTTGTTGATGATGTTCCTTCTGTGGGTTTGTCAGTTCTTACTATTCTTTTACTATTTTCAGTTAGATTTAAAAACCATAATTTCACTGTTCCTATTAGTGTTCTTTCTATATATTCTGGTTCATCTATTACACTTATATTATTATCTAATAATTGTTTTGTCATATATCCTATCCATAATTGTATTGTTTTTTCTGTATCTATTATACAATCTAAGTCTAAAAAGTTATAATTTTTATTAACTATTTATTTTGGTGTCCATTTGTCATATTCATTCTTTAGATTATATCTTTTAAACTTATTCTTATAATATGTAGGTTTCCTTATTTCTGATGTACTAGGTATTATATTTTGATCTTCTTTTTTATCAAGAGTATTTATTTCTGTGTTGATATTTTCTAAATTTTCTTCATTAATTACTTCTTGTTTTTCATTGATTTCTAAATTTTTTGTATTTGTTAATATTTCTGTATATGTTTCACTATCTTCTGAATCATAATTATCTGTCTCTTCAACATCTATATTATTTATTTCTAATTCATTGTCTTTTATTTCTTTATTGTCTATTTCTAATTTTTCTTTAAATTGATTTATCTTGTTTAATAATTTTTGTTCTTTATCTTTTTCTTCTTTTTCTTTCTGTCTTTTTTCATACAGATCTTTTAACATTTGTAGTTCTTTTTCTAATTCAGCAATCCTACTATTTTTAGTTTCTTCTATTTTTAGTATTTCTTCTGTAGTTTGTTGTTTTATTTTTTCTATTTCCTTTTTTCTATCTATTTCTTCGTTTTCCCTTTCTATTCTTGTCATAGCTGTCAGTTTATCTTCTAATTTTAATTCTTCTTTTTCTAACATTAAATATAAATGTTCACCTATTTTCTTATATCTTCTCCCTAGATTAGAAAATGCTATTCTTATTTTTAATCCTTCGTGATTTTCATATATTTTTTCGTCTATTATAAATTCTTCTTTGTTCATTTAATTGTAAATAGGTCATGTTGATATATATATTCTAAACTATCTATTTGTGATTCTAAATTTGATATTTCATCTTTTTGTGCATTTATTGAGTTTTTACTAACTCCGGCAAATATATTATAACTTAATCTTTCTATTCTTATTTTTAATTCTTTACGGTTTTCAGAAATAATTTATTTTAGTTCTTTGTATTTTTGTATTTTATTCATTTAAACCGTATTTATAGTATTTTGGCAGATACCTAAATCTGATTTTATCATAATTAGGTGGTATGTGTCTCATTCTTCTAGATTTTAAATGGATTATGAATTTTGCTTCAATACTAGATACTAAGGTAATTAGGTAGTCTAGTCTTTGTGGGTTTTCTTTTGTTTTATTTAGACTTATATATTCTGAATAATTACTAATTAAAGATTCTTTAATTTTTCTAAAAGCTTCTCTGTTTTTAAATGATCTTCTCATAATTAATCAATATTAATTATTGTCAAGTAAATCCAATCTAAATTCATAAATTCAAACATGTATGCTACTTCTGTATTTTTTAAATAACTGGGCTCTGATACCATTTGTAGAGGGGTGGTGCGGATTATGTGCGATTACTTAACTAGATAATAAATACGTATGCTACTTCTGTATTTTTTAAATAACTAGGCTCTGATACCATTTGTAGGGGGTGGTGCGGATTAGGTGCGATAACTTAACTAGATAATAGAATCAAACTAGTTTCGAGACTGTGGAAGATCGATTACAAAATCCATATTAATTACTTCCCACTTCCACACAGGCAACTCAATTTCTTGAGATAATCCGTCGGGCCTCAAGTGCTCCACCTTCACTTATTGACACACCATGCACTTAGCCACAAAATTAGCCACATATCTCTTTATATTATTCCACCAATATATCTATTTAAGGTCTTGATACATCTTCGTCAAACCAGGATGAACCGAATAACATAACTCATGAGCTTCGGCCAAAATTCTACATCGCAACCCATCCACATCGGGAACACACAACTTCCCTCGGTACCTCAAGAAACCATTACACTAATAAAAAAAACCATCACCTTATGCTTACCCATATCCTCCTTGATTTTCATCAAGATAGGACCAACACCTATTTCTCCTTCACCTCAGCACCAAAAGATGACTTAGCCACCTCTTGCACAAATACACCACCATCTTTAAAATTGAGAGATGAACTCCAAGATTATCTAAATGGTGAATATCCTTCACCAAGTCCCGCTTTTTTTCACCCACATAAGATAAAATCCCCATAGATAACCTGCTAAGAGAATCAACAACCACGTTAGCATTACTTAGATGATAGTGGAGACTCATGTCATAGTCCTTGAGCAACTCAAGCCATCTTCTTTGCCTGAGATTCAAATCATTCTGGGTAAATATATATTGCAGGCTTTTATGATCTGAATAAATGTCAACATGGACCCTATATAGATAATATCGCTAAATCTCTAATTCGAACACCATAAACAGCAACTCCAAATCATAAGTCAGATAATTCCTCTTATGAACTTTCAACTGCCTAAAAGCATATGCTACCATCTTTCTATATTGCATTAAGACACAACCAATTCCCACACAGGATGCCACAAAATAAATTATGAAACTATCAGTACCCTTGGGTAGGGTCAAGATTGGAGCAGAAGTCAATTTATCTTTCAGCTTCTCAAAACTTCTCTCACAAGCATTGAACTACAGAAATTTCACCTTCTTCTGAGTCAACTTAGTCAAAGGTGCAACAATCGATGAGAATCTCTCCACAAACTTCCTATAATAGCCAGTTAAACCCAAGAAGCTCTAACTGTCAGTTGGCGTCACGGGCTGGGGCCACTTCTTAACCATTGCAACTTTCTATGGATCCATCATAATCCCTTCATTAGAAACAACATGACCCAGAAAAGTAACAACACTCCACGAAAATTCACACTTCAAAAACTTAGCATACAATCGCTGATCTTTTAGGGTCTGCAACATAATTCGGATGTGATTGACATGATCCACCTCGATCTTTGAATATACCAAAATATCATCAATAAACACAATCATGAACAAGTCCAAAAACTAACAGAATACTCGATTCATGAGATCCATAAATGCCACTAGGCATTTTTCAACCCAAAAGACATGACCAAGAACTCAAAATATCCATATCAGGTATGAAAGGCAGTCTTAGGGATATCCTCCTCCCTAATATTTAACTGATGATAACCCAATTATAGGTCAACCTTAGAGAAAACTTAGCACCTTGAAGTTAGTCAAACAGATCATCAATCCTAGGAAGAGGGTACTTATTCTTCATTGTCACCTTATTCAACTGGCGGTAATCAATACACATCCGAAGAGAACCATCTTTCTTATGCACAAAAAGAGCGGCAGCATCCCATGGAGACACACTAGGAAAGATAAAACCCTTGTTAAGAAGATCTTTCAACTGCTCCTTAAGTTCTTTTAACTCAGTCGGATCTATTCTATAAGGAGGGATAGAGATAGGACAAGTATCCGAAAGAAGATCAATCCCAAACTTAATTTCCCTATCGGGGGGGACACTAGGAATATCATCAAGGAAAACCTCAAAAAACTCACTAACCACAGGAACTGATTGTAAAAAAGCACCCTCTGAGTTAGAATCTTTAACCCGGACCAAATGATAAAAACACCTCTTGAAAATAAATTTTTGGGATCTAATATATGATATGAACCTTTCCTTAGGTACTAGAGAACTCCCTTACCACTCAATAACCGACTCATTATGGAATTTGAAAATGACCATACGGGTTTGATAGTCTAAAGAGGCATAGCATGAATGCAACTAATCCATCCTTAAAATGACATCAAAATCTACCATGTCTAATTTAATCAAATCCACCAAAGTTTCCCTACGACCAATAGATACCACACAACCCCTATAGGCCCTTCTAGTAACCACCGAGGCACCCACCAAGGTAGAAACAAAAAAGAGGTCTAAAATTTAGGTAGGATCAAAACCAAAATGCACAGCCACAAATAGGGTCACATAAGAAAGGGTAGACCCCAGATCAAGTAAATAGTACACATCACGAGAAAAAAGTTTTAACATACCAGTGACAACATCAGGAGATGCCTTGGGCTCCTGACAGGTAGTAAGTACATACAGGAGATTTTGACCAGTGTCGGTACTAGTTATGGCATCCCTTGGTATAGGAGCTGATGATGTGGCAATCAAAACCTTATTAGCATCCGTAGCGACCTTTCCCCCAGAGAAATCCTTCAGCATATGTCCCAGCTAGCCACTTAAAACACCAATTCTTTCTTTTATCATAGAAACCACGATGCAATCGACCACAAAGTCTATAAGGAAGAAATAATGGAGCTGACTTGGACCCATTAGCCTGAGATTGGGCATCTTGTGCCCTAAAACTATCACCACTATAAAAAAGACGATCTCTAGATGGCTTTGGATAAGGTGCACTAGCTATCTAATAGGAACCAGAGTTGTTCCACTTCTTCTTAGACCACTTCCCATTATCTCTATCACTCTGTTGCTGACCTCCACCCTGATCTGAATATCAAAGCTTCTTACTCTGCCTCTCTCCTACCTTTGCTTGCTTCTTCTTTTCCTCTTTAACCTATTGCATGTAACCACCAACCTAGAAATATCCAAGTCCTTGTTCAAGAGAGTGATGTGCTATAGAAATATTACACTTTCAATGCTTAAAACTATTAAAATATGCAAGTTTCTTAGTTTGTTTTGTTATAAATGATGTGTTTTACAGAAAACTAGGTTTTGGATTCAAATTTTAAGAAAAAGATGAAAATGGAGTTTTGGCTACTTAATTATTTTTGGGTGTTTGTGACACTTTCCGGATGTACGTGATCAAAATATGTGTTGAAACTTGAAGTTTGGAAGCTTGGCCACAAGAGTTGGAAAGCTTGGAACTTACCTATGTCTACATATGGACCATATGTAGCATATGTGGTCTGTATGAGACCAAGGTAAGTACCAAAATTGAAGATCCAGAGGGTGAAAAAGCTAAAAATAAACTTTTGACACTTACCTATGTCAACATACGGACCGCATGTAGCACATGCGAACTGCAAGTGGGTAAGGTAAGTGCCAAAAGTCCAAAGTATAGAGAGTAGAAGGTGAAAATCTAAAAAAAAACTTTTGTCACTTACCAATGTCTACATGCACCCAGGATCAGGCTGCATGTGGCACATGCGCCTAAGGCCAGGATATTTGTAGACACACGTAAGTGGCCACCGACCCTTTTTTGTCCTTTTTCATCTGGGTTTTGATTTTAGGGTTTCCTCATGTACTATAAATACCCCTTATTGGTTTTTTAGTAGAAGTTTTGAACTCTTGAAACTTACAAACATATTTTGATTCCGAGATTCGATTTTAGTTTTGGAATTCTCTTTTATTGATTTTGGTTGATTACTTCAGTTAAAATTTTATGTTTTTAGTTGTGATTATTGTGATTACATCTAGGGGTGTTCATGGGTCGGATTGGGTCGGTTATTGATCAAAACCATAACCAAACCAACTTAGTCGGTTTTTAAATTATTAAAATCAAACCAAACCAAATAAAAAAATAATTGTTGGTTTGGTTCTTGTCGGTTTAGCTAGGCTTGGTTCAGTTTTTTTGTTTTGTAACTTTAGCTAATGGCAAAAGTTGGAATTTAACAAAAAATCCAATCCAACATATGAGATGTCAACCGAGTGTTGTGCCTCAACCATGAAACTAAGATGTCAATTCAGTGTTATACTTAGGTAAATCCATGAACACCATATGAACACTTCTAAGAAAAAATAGAAACTACATATAACAGAATGACACAATAAATCCCTCAAAAGGTGAACACATAAATTTCTTGCTTGATAATGACTAAAAAGAAAGTTCAAAGTGATTATCTATAGTCTAATGAAACTCAACTGTAAATTTTCATAGACAACAAGATATTATTTTGACATTTAGTATCATTTGTTACTCAAAGTGCAAAAATTATTTAGAATCTCATAAGATACTGTCAATTAGAGGGAGACATATGACTGAAAGTGCTACGGCTAAAGTTAAATTCTTGATTAAAGTTTAAAAGGTAACAAATATTTATATTTTATTCATAAATTATGTATAAATAACTAATTTATATATATATATGTTATCGATTCGAATTGGTTATTTTGTCGGTTATTTTAGAGTAAAACAAAAACCAAACTACATAAGTATCGATTTTTAAAATTTAAAACCAAACCAAACCAAACCTAACCAAATGTTAATTTTTTAATCGGTTTGCTTTGGTTCTCGATTTTGTTTGGTTTGGTTCTCAGTTCGGTTTGGTTTTTAACCAAATTGTGAACATCCCCAATTACATCTTATGCTTTCAATTATGAATGTTGTTGATTCTTTCACAAGCATGAATGACTAAAGACCCTTAGCTAGGGTTGTGGAAACCCTAGCAGATTGAGAAGTAAGGGAAGTGCTATGTTATTCTGAATCGATACCCATGCATGCATTGAATTATCTTCACTTTAATAGTTATCTTAGCAGTTGCAAACATTAGGATCCCTCCTAGATTATTGCTACTTACTCCAAAAGAGGAGTAGTGACTAGAAAAATATAATTACTACTATAATTTAAAGTTTAACTATCGATCCATGCTACTAGGTATTATCTAAGTAAGATGGTTAGTTGTCATCTAATAACTAGAGACTCAAAAGGTAATAGTTAACTGGGATCTAGGATAAGAGTTAGTAAGGCGACATCCTGAGATTCAAAATATAAAAGTAAAATCTTTCAACTAGTCTAAAAGATGATTGGTGGTACATAACCTATCAGATTTTGCATGCAAGGTATCGGGTTGGGTCAATAAAGCATGATAAGCCTATGGAGTTAAGAAGTCATGGGTAACACAGTCCTAGTATTCACCGATGAGTGATTACAACCAAAGTTAATATTCACTACTTGTTCGATATTGATACTACAAAACCCTATTACTTTTCTAATTTTACCTGTTGCTAAATGCCACAATTCCATGTATTACCTTGGGATTCGACCTTAACCTTTATTGGGTTACTATATTTGATAGCGACCGCATAATCTTCAGATTAAAGGTGTAGCTTGGGAATTATAAAAAATCTGGCAATGCTACCAGGGAATACGGTGTTGAGTTGTTCTTAGTTGGGTATATGTCGATGTATGCCTAGTACATGGAGTAGAGGAAATCACTTACTCCTAGTGAATCTGAATGCAAAGAAGATCCTACAAACACATAGTAGGATGGCAGAACCAAAAAGAGATGATATTCTTGAAGAGGTTCATGATGATGTGTCTCTCCCTCCTCCTAAAGGAGTACCGAATGTTATTGAATAGCATACTGATATATTGTTAGAACAAGATGCTAATACAAGGAGGGAAGAAGATGCACAGTGGATATCTTAGGAGGCAGAGTTAGTTGTGCAGAGGTAGGAAGCAGATCGCTGAGCATCACTCAGAGGAAATCAGAATAGAGCTAGAGGTGTTCGTGCTCAATGATCCTAGCATACCAATATTTGTAGCCATATGAGGATGATGAAGAGGATTTGAGGTACATTGATCCGACAAAGACTGGATCCATTATTCCTCTTGCTTTACTCCCAGGCATTAAATTTGACATAATGAGCACAATGATTCAGCTCTTAAATCTAAAGGGTGTATTTGCGGGTTTGCCTATAGATGAAGCAAATATGCACCTTGCAAATTTCATTGGGATCTGTAGTTCGAAATCAAATCTAGGGGTAAATTAGGAGGCACTTAGACTGAGGTTATTCCTCTTCTTACTTATAGGATAAACGTCTTTAAGGTTAGGGGAATTTCCAAGAGGATCTATCACTACATGGAATGAGTTACGAAGGAAATTCTTGAACAGGTTCTTTCCTCTATCCAAGATACTGCAGCTTAAGGATGAGATTTATTACTTAAGTCAGCTACATTCAGAATCCATGTATGAGGCTTGGTTCAGGTTAAAAAAGAAGCTAAGTATGGTGCCCAAATATCGAATTTCAGGGATGAGCTTATTGGAGATATTCTACAGAGCCCAGACTACCAGTTCTAGAGCTATGGCAAACACCATCTCTGAAGGTGTGTTTATAAGACTATGCTGGGAGGTAGCTTCGAATATGCTAGATCATATCTCCCTCACTAATTGAGGGTGGAAAACTCAGGAGGCTGAGAGGGGATCTAGCGTGTATGCCATTAGTGACTTTTGCGACTAGAAAGTAGATGATGATTCAGTAGCACAAGAAATTACGCTGCTAAGAACTAATCTTGCGTTACTAGCAAAACAGTTTGCAATAATAAGTTTTGAGAAAGTGAATGCAGTAGGAGCACGGAGATCAGCTTCCAAAGCTTATGAGTCAGAATTAGAGGAGGAAGAAAATAATATGGATCACCAGTTGGCGGGTTTCCAAGCCTATGGACAAGGAAACTAAGGTTGATACTATTATGATAGATACAGGGACCGTAGTAGGGAGAGAGATAGTGACTTAAGAAAGTGGTGACGTCTAAGCTACACCTCTTCTCAGAATATAATATAGTTGTTGCCAAATATAGTAACCCAATAGAGGTTGGTGTCGAATCCCAAGGGAATACATGGAATCGTGGCTCTCAGCTGTTGAAATCAACGGGCGAAACTGGAAAAGTAAATGTGGGTTTTGAGTATCAATGTTGAACTAGTAGCAAATATCAACTTCGGTTGTAATCAGTCGTAAGTGAACACTAGGATTGTGTTCCCCCTGGCTTCTAAACTCAATACGTTTATCATGCTTTGTTGAACCAACCCGATACCCTGCATATATAATTTAATAAGTTATGTACCTTTTATAGTCTTTTGGACGAGTAGAAGGATTTCACCTTTTACCTTTTGAGTCTCAGGATGTCGCTTTACTAACCCTCATCTCGATCCCAGTAAACTATTACCTTTTAAGTTTCTAGTCATTAGATGAAATCTAACCATATTATATAGATAAAACCTAGAAGCGTGATTCGACAGCTAATCTCTAAATTACTGTTGTCTTTATCTTTTCCTAGTCACTACTCCTCTTTTGGAGTAAGTATCAATAATCTAGTCGGGATCCTAATGTGTTCATCCATTAATAAAACTATTATATTAAAGATAAAGCAATACATACATGGGTATCAGTTCAGAATAACAATAGCACTTCCCTTACTTCATCAATCCGCCTGGGTTTCCACAACCCTAGATATGGATTTTTAGTCGCTCATACTTGTTAAGTAATCAACAACGTTCATGATTGAAACTATGGATCAAATCACAATAATAAGAAGTAAAAATCCCATAGTCATAACTGAATTAATAAACTGAAGAACGTAAAGAATTAAAAATAAGAATAGAAAGATTAAGTTATAATATATTTGCCGGAGTTAGTAAAAACTCAATAAATGCACAAAAAGATGAAATATCAAATTTAGAATCACAAATAGATAGTTTAGAATATATATATATCAACATGAACTATTTACAATAAAATGAACAAAGAAGAATTTATAATAGACGAAAAAATATATGAAAATCACGAAGGATTAAAAATAAGAATAGTATTTTCTAATCTAGGGAGAAGATATAAGAAAATAGGTGAACATTTATATTTAATGTTAGAAAAAGAAAAATTAAAATTAGAAGATAAATTGACAGCTATGGTAAGAATAGAAAGGAAAAACGAAGAAATAGATAGAAAAAAGGAAATAGAAAAAATAAAACAACAAACTACAGAAGAAATACGAAAAATAGAAGACACTAAAAATAGTAGGATTGCTGAATTAGAAAAAGAACTACAAATGTTAAAAGATCTGTATGAAAAAGGACAGAAAGAAAAAAAAGAAAAAGATAAAGAACAAAAATTATTAAACGAGATAAATCAATTTAAAGAAAAATTAGAAATAGACAATAAAGAAATAAAAGACAATGAATTAGAAATAAATAATATAGATGTTGAAGAGACAGATAATTATGATTCAGAAGATAGTGAAACATATACAGAAATATTAACAAATACAAAAAATTTAGAAATCAATGAAAAACAAGAAGTAATTAATGAAGAAAATTTAGAAAATATCAACACAGAAATAAATACTCTTGATAAAAAAGAAGATCAAAATATAATACCTAGTACATCAGAAATAAGGAAACCTACATATTATAAGAATAAATTTAAAAGATATAATCTAAAGAATGAATATGACAAATGGACACCAAAACAAATAGTTAATAAAAATTATAACTTTTTAGACTTAGATTGTATAATAGATACAGAAAAAACAATACAATTATGGATAGAATATATGACAAAACAATTATTAGATAATAATATAAGTGTAATAGATGAACCAGAAATATAGAAAGAACACTAATAGGAACAGTGAAATTATGGTTTTTAAATCTAACTGAAAATAGTAAAAGAATAGTAAGAACTGACAAACCCACAGAAGGAACATCATCAACAAAATTAACACCTATAGAATTATTAAAAAAATATGAAACAGCTATAAAAGACGAATTTAGTAGCATGACAACAAAAGAAGAAGAACAAAATGAAGAGAAAGATATAAATAGGAATTTAATGTTAAAATTAGCAATATGTAATATGTGCTACATAGATGAATATACTTGCGCATTTAAAGAATATTATTATAAAGGAGCAAATAATATAGAAGAAAGTAAAGAAATAAGAAAATTATATTTTAGTAAATTACCTGAACCATTTAGTTCAAAAATAATAAAAAGTTGGGATGAAACAAAAATAGTAAATACTCTAGGAGCAAGAATAAAATTTTTACAACAATGGTATAGAAACCTATGTGAAAAATACAGAGAAGAAAGAAAAATGAAAAAAACATTAATAAGAAATTTAGCATGTTGCAAAGATAAAATAGCACCTCAATTTGGATGCGAAGAAAGATATTATAAGAAAAGAAAAAGGCATAAGAAATATAAGAAATACAAAAAATCAAAATATAAGTATAAGAAACTAAGAAAAAGATATTATGTAAAAAATTATAAACATAAAAGACCATATAGGAAAAAGAAATCTATAAAAGAATGTACTTGTTATAATTGCGGAAAAATAGGACATTTAGCTAGAGATTGTAAATTACCTAAAAACCCAAAAAATAAACAAATATCAGAAATAAAAATAGAAAATACAGAATATATGCAGATAGATTACATAGATTACGAATTAGAAAGTGAAGACAGTATATATAAAATTTCAGAGAATGAAACAGATAACGAAATAGATAGTGAATTAGATGAATTAAATGACTGAAGAAGATATAAAAATACTAACAAAAGAAGAATATTTAAATGACGAAGGAACATATCAAAAAATAATATTTGATAACAATGTATTTGATGAAATAAAAGGAAAAGAGTTAGACTTAAGTGTAGAAAAAATATTTAAAATACCAACAATAAAAAATATATTTACTAGGAAAAAGGAAGAATATTATGTAGTAAGCCAAAAGGAACATGTAATAGACGGTAGATATGCAAAAGGTAAAGCTAGTATACCACTAGTAACAAAAAGAATAATTAATAAAGAGATAAACGATATAAAAAGTAGAGACCCAATAAAATATGTACACCTTGGAGGTAAAGAAATATTAATAAAAACATGTTTTAGAGAAGAATAGATACACCAATAGAATTATATTTAGCAGATGATAGAATTATAAAACCTATAGAAAAAAGTATAATAACTGCCATAAAAGGAAATTTAATATACCAAAAATTTAAATTTATAATAAGTGTGAATTATTCAGTAGCAGTAACAGATAAAAATATAGACAAATCATTAGTATTATATTGGAAAATATCAGGAATAAAATTAACCCCAGGAAGTAAAATATTTACAGCAAGATGTAAAAATCTATATGTATTAACAACAAAACATAAAATAACGGAAAAAAATAAAATTAATAAAATACAAATAGAAAGCCCTTTTGAACAATTTGTAAAAACAATTGATAATAATGATTATAGTTACAAAAATATAGACATAGAAGAAGATCTAGAAATAATAAATGATAGAATAAGTACAACAAAAAGAATAGCTTATGATAAACCGGAATCATCAAGCTCGTCAAAAAGAACAAGTTATGAAACAAGTTCAATGGATAATTCAAACCAATATTACATAACAGGAAAGGTAAATGAAAAAGAATATTTAATACTCTTAAATACAGGACAAGGAGAAAATTATATAGCAAAATATCTAGTAAAAAATGAGGAAATAAAAACTGACAATAATATATGCCCAGATCTACCAAGAATTTTAATAAATACTAAAAATATAGTAGAAAAAGAAATAATAATAGGAATAAGAAAAATAAAAATAGAATTTGAAGTAAAAGAAGAAATGCAAAAAACAGACATAATATTAGGAATAAAATGGTTAGAACAAGTAAAACCATATAATATAGAACATACACAATTAACTATAACATATAACAGAGAGAAATTATTCTTAAGAAGAGCTTTAACATAAAATGAAAATATATGTATTAATGAAGATAGTAGTAGAAGGATATTACAGTAGATATTATATGCCTATGATAGACATAGGAGCAGAAGCTAATTTATGTAGATATAATTGTTTACGAGAAAGTAAATGAGATAAATTAAAAACACCAATAATAGTTAAAGGATTTAATAACGAAGAAAGCTTAATTACTTATAAAGCTAAGAATGTAAAAACACAAGTATGGGATAAAATATTAACAATAGAAGAAATCTATAATTATGAGCTAACATCAAAAGATATACTTTTAGGAATGCCGTTTTTAGATAAATTATACCCACATATAATAACTAGGACAGATTGGTGGTTTACAACACCATGTAAACAGAAAGTAAGAGCAAAAAGAGTTATTAATAAAATAAGAAAGAAAACTGATTGGATCAAAGGAAGTGAAAAAATTACACAAAAATTAGAAAATATAAAAAATACTGAAGATACAATAGAACTGGTCGTATTTTCAATAAATAAAAAGGAGATAACTATATTTTTAATAAATAAGATAGAAATAATTAAGAAAAAATTAGAACAATTATATAGTGAAGTTCCATTAAAAGAATGGAAAAAACATAAAACCATTATAAAAATTGAATTAATAGATAAAAATAGCATAATAACCCAGAAACCATTAACATATAATTTTGATGATTTAAAAGAATTTAAAATGCATATAGAAGAATTATTAGAAAAACAATATATACAAAAAAGTAATAGTAAACATAATAGCCCAACATTTATAGTAAATAAACATAGTGAACAAAAAATAGGAAAAAGTAGAATGGTTATTGATTATAGAAATTAAAATGCAAAAACAATGACTTATAATTACCCAATACCAAATAAGATATTAAAAATAAGACAAATACAAGGATATAATTATTTTAGTAAATTTGATTGTAAATCAGGATTTTACCATCTAAAGTTAAAAGAAGAATCTAAGAAATTAACCGCATTTACGGTACCACAAGGATTTTATGAATGGAATGTATTACCATTTGGCTATAAAAATGCACCAGGTAGATATTAACATTTTATGGATAGTTATTTTAAACAACTACCTAATTGTATAGTATACATAGACGATATACTATTATATACATAGACCAAAGAAGAACATTTAAAATTATTGGAATAATTTACGGATATAATAGAAAAATCGGGAATAAGTTTAAGTAAAAAGAAAGCCGAAATTATGAAAAATTAGATAGAATTTTTAGGAATACAAATAGATAAAAGTGGAGTAAAAATGCAACAACATATATTACAAAAAATAATAAATTCAAAAGAAGAACTAGATACAAAAAAGAAATTACAATCATTTTTAGGATTAGTAAACCATGTAAGAGAATATATACCAAAATTAGCAGAAAATCTAAAGCCCTTACAGAAAAAATTAAAAAAGGATGTAGAATATAATTATAACGAAGAAGATAAAAGACAAGTTCATAAAATAAAAATACTTTGTAAAGAATTACCAAAATTACAATTTCCAGATGAAAATAGAAAATTTATATATATAGTAGAAGCAGATGCTAGTGAATGTAGTTATGGAGGAGTACTTAAATATAAATATGAAGAAGAAAAATTAGAACACCACTGTAGATACTACTCAGGTACATTTAATGAAACAGAAATAAAATGAGAAATAAATAGAAAAGAATTATGCTCATTATATAAATGTTTATTAGCATTTGAGCCATATATTGTATATAACAAGTTTATTGTACGAACAGATAATACACAGGTACGTTGGTGGCTAACAAAGAAAATACAAAATTCAGTTACAATAAAAGAAATTCGGAGACTAGTCTTGAATATATTAAATTTTACATTTCCAATTGAAGTAATTAGTACTAACAAAAATGTTATTGCAGATTAAATATCAAGACAAAGCTACAGAGACTGATATAATAGAAGAGGATACTCTAGAAAAGATATTCAACACCCTAACTACGTTTTCAATGAAAGTGGACAGTATGGGCAATGAAATAGAAAAGCTAAAGACTAATGAAGTTAAACTGAAGTCTGAAGCTACAAATCAGCTAACTCAGCAGTGTGCAGAGCTATGTCGATCGGAAGACATTAAAATTCCAGAGCTAGAAGGAGACGTTGGGATACTCCATAAAACCCATAACATTTATCAATCTACTTCTGCAGGTACAAGCAAAGGAGTTAGGAAAAATACAAATATGAACCTAAACAAGCTATTTGATAAACCATTAATTCTAAATACACCAAAAGATCCTATGTTTATACCCCACAAATTACCACATACCGAGAAAGTCTAAACCAAGATAAAAAGACCTACAACTATACAACCCGAACATACATAGAAAATATTTACAAAATACAAACCTTCTTAAATACCAACCCCAGAGCTATAAACATCCAAGAACCACACACGAATTACATAACCCAGAAGCTAATCGGATACAATAAGCTAATTGCTTTGCCCAAAACCAAACCAGGTCTAGTTAAAACCTGTTACGAATATGGATTACTTAGTACCATATATACCCAAGACGGAAATGAAATATCCAGTATACCAGAGATATATGATTCATTTAACATTTTCAAAAGAATAACCAAAGGTAACCTATTTTTTATAAAATTTTATACGGCACCAACAGAGATATTGTATGATGAAGTTAAATCACATATACAAGTTGTAAAAATAGGAATGACCCGAGATATGATTATACCAGAAGATATTACTCAACAACCAGAAATACCTAGAATTGAGATACCAAATTTTTATGCAAATAAGAGAATTATTGGACTATCTACGATTCTTCAAGAGTTATCAAACACTTATCGCAATAGAAATCCTATATGGAGTTATTATTCAAGAGGTAATGTAATAGTCTACTCAAATTCAAAGGAACTACGAGAAGCAGATATGGAAGACGTTAGACAATGGATCCTAACTTTACTCAATCCAGAGAAAAAAACTATCGCCAGAGTCATTAGAGAAAAATTTATTTCAGAAGAATTATTAACCAGATATTGCAAGTTAATTGGACATAAATATCCAGACCATCAATGTTCAAAATGTAATGGAGAAGATAATATTATCCCAGAAGTCCGCCTAGAATAAAAGAATCAAAATAAGCATGCCAGCTGGAAAGATAAGATAAGAAACAACAAATACGACAACGAGAAGATACCAATGGAAGAAGACAAGATATTAAATTATTTACGTAAAATTATTAGAATTGTTAGAATTATTGTATAGACTAGACTTTACTTTTTAGCCTCCTAGCCTTTTTTAAAGGCTATGACACTTAGTTCTTATTGTATAGACTTTTCTTTTTTAGCCTCTTAGCCTTTTTGATTTTTCAAAAGGCTATTTTAGAATTTTTTTTAAACGTGTAAAGACTCATGTAAAGACTTTGTAAAGATTTTCATTCTATAAATGAAAGAAACCGAAGGCATTGCAAAGCAAGCCTTCATGTGTTGAAGCAAAAACTCTCTCCTGCCCATTACAAATATTTTGCTTAGTTATTAAAAAAAAGATTTATTTCAATGAAAAAATCTATAAGGGAACAAAGCTCAGAAATATCAAACCTACCCGAACAGGTATATTTATTTATGATTATGAATAACTAAATTCATAATTCCCAACAATCATGGTATGATAAAATAAATTCATGTTAGTTACTTTATAGTAGAATTATTCGAAGAATAATATGTTAAGAAGTTTATTAGCAAAGTGGAAACGGAGAAAAATCCCTAAGAACTATGTCATCCTAAAGGTGAAACCAATAAGGCAAGAAGCCGTGGTAGGGAGTAACAAGAGTAGAGACGCTGTTTAAGGGAAAATATCCAGATTACCATGCTAATAGTGACCGAAGAACATGTTATTTAAGAATAATCTAGTATATAGTAATCTAAGATGACCATATTTTGTTATGTACATGATTGAAGGGAACATTTTGAAAATAGCAATTTTATGAAAATGAATAATTATTTATCTGATACAATGGTAGATAAATTTAAAATACTCATTTTGTATGCACTTAAGGATATAAAAGTAGTAGATATAAGAAAAATCATATCAGAAAAAGCATTTGGTAAATATTATATGACTAGAATAAATTACATACCATACCTACCTAACTACTCTTACAAATACTTACCATGATAAATTAGAATTTTTGGAAAAAGATATGAGAAACATACAGTTAATAGAAAAACAGATGAAAGTAAATTTAGACAAATACATGAAAACTAAAGATATAAAATATATAAAATTTCTTAGTAAAAATATAAAAGAGTTAATAAGATTAAAACAAACAACTACAAAATATTATAATAAAATATTTAGTCAATTTTAAATGATAGATAATCTTAAAGTCTTAATCTTATATATACTTAGAGATATAGAAATTATAGATATTAAGAGAATAATATTAGAAAAAGTATTAGACTATGAAATTGAAACTATAAATTGGATAGCACAGTTATACCTGGATAATTACCCAGATGGATATTATTCAGATTAAAAGATGTTAGAATATATAAGAAAAACTAGAGAAAATCAAAATAATCTAAATGACGAAATTAATTATAGAAATCGAATTAGAAAAATAATGGAGAATCTAAAAAAAAAATTAATATGGATAGAAGAAACCTTGGAAAATTTAGGAAAAAGTACATGTAATAGTTTATATAATTTTAAAAACTCACTACGAGAAGAACAACACAAGATAATAAATAACATTGAAAATCTCGAATTAGATATACATTACAGTACAATTAGGGTAAATTATTATACAGAAATCTGTAACTCTACAATTACTACAGGATAAAATAATAAACTACACAAATTAATGAATACATCTTATGAAAAGAATAAATCATTAAAAGAAATAGAAATCCAACTATATAGTTTATACCTAGAATACAAAAGGTTACATATTACTAACGAGGATCCTAAAACACTAGATAATTTAATTACGATAATATCTAATCTGGAATATGAATTAATAAAACATCTTAAGTCAAGAAGATAAAAATGAAAATTATTCCAATCAATAATATTCATTATAAAAATAAATACCTACGTATTTATTATCTACTTAAATTATCGCACCTAATCCGCACCCCCTTACAAATGGTATAATTATCGCACCTAATCCGCACCCCCCTAAAAATCTATATGTATTAACAATAAAACATAAAATAACGGGAAAAAATAAAATTAATAAAATTTTCTATCTATTTTATTCTTGCTATTACATATTATTCATCATTCAATGTATTTCCTAAGATATTAAATTTATTATATTTAAATAGTGATATAATAAAATTATTCATATTATTAATTATTTCTTAACTTATATGGCAAGTCAATAGTGAACAAGTGTTGTTGGGCGAAGGAAATACTAACTTTTTAGAAAATATAAGGAGTTGAGAGTTGACTTTGGGGGAGTCTATTCACACCGCGCCACCACAAACATAGGTAGGGGTGTTCATGATTCGATTTGAGTCGATTTTTTATTAAAATCAAAATCAAACCAACATAATTGGCTTTTAAAAATTTAAAATAAAATAAAATAAAAATCATCGATTTGGTTTGATTTAGTTCGGTAATTTGATTTTGACTAGCTAATGATAATTTAATAGCGGTAAAATAACGGAGACATGAGATAATTATTTCAAATGAACATTAGGAATCAACAAAGTTCTCTTTACTATCACAAGATAAATGTATATGAATCTTCAATTTTTTTAATACTATTTCGATGGTTTAGTATGTTTAAATTGCATAACTATACATGTTACTCCACATCATATGTCTAATATATACAAAATTAATATGCAACTTTAAATATAATGGTTAATTCTACAAAAATTAAAGGGGCAATATATTGAATAATAGATGGATGTCTTAGCAAAGAAGATTAAAAACTGGTAATATATTACATCACATATGAACAATTAGATTTAGAGTGTTGGGTTTAAGCATATTGTTTTGTTAGAATGAAACTTAATAGTGTTGTAGTGCATGTGAAAAAGTAAACTAAAATTGAATAAACGATTGAAAGATATAAAATATTTATAATTATTTATGAAAAACTAATATCATATAGTCAAATAACTATAAAATTTATGTATATAATTGATCGGTTCGGTTTGATTATTTTTTCGATAATTTTTTTTGGAAGACTAAAATCAAATCAAATATTAGCGATTTTTAAACTTTAAAATCAAATCCAACCAAATCAAATGTCGGTTATAAAATTTATATATAATTTATTGGTTCGGTTGGATTATTTATTCTTTGTTTTTGTAAAATCAAATCAAATCAAATATTATTGATTTTTACAATTTCAAATTAAATAAAATATCAATTATTTTAATCGATTTGATTTAGTCACGATTCAATTTTTAACCAAACCTTGATGTGATCACCGATTCACCCCTACACAGAGGAGATGCAACACGCAATTAAGAAGGATATTATGGACATTTCGTGTTGACTGGAGACATTCTTAACGCCTAATCCCTCCCTAAACTTACCCCATACAAAACCCGAGAACGTGTGAACTTTCGGCCCATTGGACTGAAGCCCGTAACCCGACTCTAAAGCACTGAGTATTCATTCGTTGATTCTTGATTGATTGATATTACTATATTAAAAAAAAAGAAGCCCTAAAACCCTGATAGTTTTTTTTTTGTGTGTATTTCTAAACCCCTTAAATGGCCTTACGAGCGGCGGCAACCACCATTCCGGTAGCACCACGAGGTCTGAGAGCAGTTTTCTCTACATTTTCTTCTAACTTTCCTTTTAATCCACCACAAGCGCAAGTAGAGAAGCAGCCACCGGCTGAACCATCCACCAATCTCTTTGTCTCCGGTGAGCAAGTTTCCTTTTAATTTCTCCTCGAATAGGAGTTCTTATTAGTTCCTTATTTTTTATTTTTTATTTTTTTTTTCTCTTAAGAAGTTTTCTTCGGTTTTTACTTGCAGTTCAATTATTTTAAATATGTTGGGGTGTATTCCGTATGGAGGTTCGTCCAATATTTCGAAAACAGTTTTTCTGATATTTCGAAAACAATTTTTGTGGGAAAACAAGCTTTTTAAAAACTTTCTAATGAAAGTATGTTTTTCCTAATGGAAATACGGAAAATAAGCTCCATAAGTGACATTACAATTTTATTGGCTTGTCCCATCCACCTAATGTCCCCAACGCTACCCTTGCCACCCCAACCTCACTCCCACCGCATCGCTATAGTGTTTTGCTAGATATCGCTATAGTGTTTTGCTAGATATCGCTATAGTGTTCCGCTAGATTACATTAAATGTTTTGGGTAGAATATTTTCTTGCTTATTTTCCAGAGACTAGAAAATAAGTACAAATCCATTTATTTTCCAAGAAAATAGTTTCTAGAAAAATATTTTCCTTCCTACCTGACAGACCCTTCGTACCTGACAGACCCTTAGTCGCTGTGAATTTTGTTACTCTGTTTGTTCCGCAGCTATATCAGTCCAACTTTATGTTATATGTTCAATATGAGCTCAGAGGTTTCCAAATTCTAGAATTTGGAGCAATCTATGTTCTTGCTAGAAAAGAAATTGTTGTATAGGATCTTCCACATCATTTCCTAGTAGCCTAGTAGGTCTTGATCTTTTCTTAATTCTGGTTCTATGAGTAAAAACGATTTCATTACACGCATGATTGAAAAGGATTTCGTTTATTTGGATTTTATTCTTTTATGTAATATGCATCCAATCTTTTCTTGAAAGCCATTTTGTAACTTGTTTTGATAGTCGGATGTATTTGTTGAGAAATGAACATCAGTAGGTGGTTATGGTTCCTTCAACGTTATCAAAAGAAATGCTATAATTCTTGTTTTCCTCATTTATATTTTCAAGTAGGATTTATTGTGAAAAATGGGATGAGTAGACTAATTAATGATGATGTATTTGCTGAAAATGAATATCACTCGCTGTTTATGTTTCCTTCAAAAGATATGGGACATATAGTATACCTTAAAAATAATATAGAAGACTTAAAAATAATATAGAAGAATTAATAAGGTTAAAACAAATAACTAAAGAATGCTATGACAACATTTCAACAAACATGATAGAAGCAGTATCCAAGTACCCCCAAAATTGGTATCAAAGCTATGTTATTTCAAAATAGAGGAACTGTATTATAGAATTAAATTTAGATATCCACTAAAATATTATAAATACTAATGAATAATATAGACCAATCCCAAAAATATAAGGAACTAAAACAGATATTATCTGAGAAACGAAGAGAATTAAAAATAAGAAGAGAAAGACTGCAGTATAATTTAATTGTTGGAGTATGTCAAAAATCAATAAAAGCACAAAAAGAAGAAATATCATATTTAGAATCTCTAATAGATAACCTAGAATACATATATCAACATGACTTATATACCCTAAAATAGATAAAATGAATAAAGAAGAATTCATAATAGATGAAAAAACATATGAAAATCACGAAGGATTAAAACTAAGAATAGTATTTTCTAATTTAGAAAGAAGATATAAGAAAATAGGTGAACATTTATATTTAATGTTAGAAAAAGAAGAATTAAAATTAGAAGATAAACTAACAGCTATGGTAAAAATAGCAAAAGAACATGAAGAAATAGACGGGAAAAAAGAAATAGAAAAAATAAAACAACAAACTACGGATGAAATACGAAAAATAGAAGAAATAAAAAATAATAGGATTACTGAGTTAGAAAAAGAATTACAAATACTAAAAGATCTATATGAAAAAAGACAGAGAAAAAGACGAAAAGTATAAAGAATAGAAACTATTAGATGAAATAAACCAATTTAAAGAAAAATTACAAATAAAAAATGAAGAATTAAAGATCAGTGAATTAGAAATAAATACAATAGATACTGAAAAAACAAATGATTATGATTCAGAAGATAGTGAAACATATACAGAAATTTTAGAAAGAATAGAAAATCTAGAAATTCTTGATACAAAAAATTACGAAAACATAATACCTAGTACTTCAGAAATAAGAAAACCAAAATATAATTACAAAAATAAGTGCAACCCAAAAAATGAATATAGATTGACACCAAAACAAATAGTTAATAAAATTACAACTTAGATTTAGACTGTGTAATAGACACAGATAAGACGATACAATTATGGGTAAGATATATATCAAAACAATTACTAGATAATAGCATAGACACAGCAGATGCACCAGAATATATAGAAAGAACATTAATAGGAATAGTAAAATTATGGCTATCAAATATTACTGAGGAAAGTAAAAAGGTACTAAGATCTGACAAAAATACAGAAGGAACAACTAAAGCATCAGCCATAGAAATATTAAAAAAATATGAAACGGCTATAAGAAATGAATTTAGTAGTATGGAAACAGAAGAAGAACAACAAAATATAGAAAAGGATACAAATAGGAATTTAATGTTGAAATTAGAAATATGTAATATGTGCTACATAGATGAATATACATGTGCATTCAAAGAATATTATTATAAGGGAAAATATAATATAGAAGAGAGTAAGGAAATAAGGAGATTATATTTTAGCAAATTACCTGAACCATTTAGTTCAAAAATAATAAAAAGTTGGGATGAAGTAAAAATAGTAGATACTCTAGGAGCAAGGATAAAATTTTTACAATAATGGTATAGGAATATATGTGAAAAATATAGGGAAGAATTAAAAATGGAAAAAACATTAATAAAAAATTTAGCATGTTGCAAAGATAAAATAACACCCCAATTTGGATGTGAAGAAAAATACTACAAGAAGAGAAAAAGACATAAGAAATATAATAAATATAAGAAATCCCAATATAAATATAAAAAACCAAGAAAAAGATATTACGTAAAAGACTATAAACATAAAAGACCATATAGAAAGAAAAATCTATAAAAGAATGTAAATGTTATAATTGTGGAAAATTAGGACACTTAGCTAAAGATTGTAAAGTACCCAAAGATCCAAAAAAAAAAACAAATATCAGAAATAAAGATAGAAAATACAGAATATATGTAAATAAATTATATAGATTATGAATTAGAAAGTGAAGATAGTATATATGAAATCTCGGAAAATGAAACAGATAACGAAATAGATAGCGAATTAGATGAATTAAATGACTGAAGAAAGTATACAAATAATAAAAAAAGAAGAATATTTAAATGAAGAAGAAACAGACCAAAAAATTATATTTGATAGTAATATATTTTGAAGAAATAAAAGGAAAAGAATTAGATTTAAGTGTAGAAAAAATATTTAAAATACCAACAATAAGGAATACATTTAATAGACGAAAAGAAGAATACTACGTAGTTAGCCAAAAAGAACATATAATAGATTGTAGATACGCGAAAGGAAAAGCTAGTATACCACTAGTAACAAAAAGAATAGTTAATAAAGAAATACGGGATAAAGTAAAGACCCAATAAAATATGTACACCTCGGAGGAACAGAAATATTAATAAAAACATGTTTTCGAGAAGGAATAGATACACCAATAGAATTATATTTAGCAGATGATAGGATCGTAAAACCTATAGAAAAAAGCATAATAAGTGCTATAAGAGGGAATCTAATATACCAAAAATTTAAATTTATAATAAGTGCAAATTATTCAGTACCAATAACAGATAAAAATATAGATAAGTCATTAGTACTATATTGGAAAATATCAGGAATAAAGTTAACTCCAGGAAGTAAAATATTTACAGCAAGATGTAAAAATTTATATGTATTAACAACAAAGCATAAAATAACTGAAAAAAATAAAATAAATAAAATACAAATTGAAAACCTTTTTGAGCAATTTGTAAAAATCATAGATAATAATGATTATAGCTACCAAAATATAGATATAAAAGAAGATTTAGAAATAGTAAATGAAAGAATAGGAACATCAAGAAGAATATCTTGTGAAAAGACAGAACCATAAAAAAGAATAGTATATGAGATAACTCCAAAACCTAACAATAGATGAAAAAGAATATTTAATACTAATAAACACAGGACAGGAAAATAATTATATAATGAAATACTTAGTAAAAATTGAAGAAATTAAAACAAATAATGATAAATGTCCAGACTTGCCAAGAAACCTAATAATTATTAAAAATACGACTGAAAAAGAAATTATAATAGGAGTCAGAAAGATAAAAATTGAATCTGAAGTAAAAGAAGAAACACACAAAGCAGATATAATATTAGGAATAAAATGGTTGGAACAAGTAAAACCATACAATATAGAACATACCCAATTAACCATAACGTATAATAAATAAAAATTGTTAATAAAAAGAGCTTTAATATGAAAATATATGTACTCATGAAAATAATAGTAGAAGGATATTATAATAAATATTATACGCCAATGATAGATACAGGAGCAGAAGCCAATTTATGTAGATATAACTGTTTACCAGAAAGTAAATGGGATAAGTTAAAAACACCAATAGTAGTTAAAGGATTTAATAATGAAGGAAGTCTAATTACGTATAAATCTAGGAAGGTAAAAATACAAATATGAGATAAAATATTAATAATAGAAGAAATTTATAATTACGAACTAACATCAAGAGATATGCTTTTAGGAATATCATTCTTAGATAAACTATATCCACACATAATAACTAAAACACACTGGTGGTTTACAACACCATGTAAACAAAACGTAAGAGCAAAAAGAGTTATTAATAAAATAAGAAAGAAAACAAATTGAATAAAAGGAAATGAAAAAATTACACAAAAATTAGAAAATATAAAAACTACTGAAGATACAATAGAGTTAATCATATTCTCAATAAATAAGGAAGAAATGACCATATTTTCAATAGATATGGTAGAAATAATTAAGAATAAATTAAAGCAACTGTATAGTGAAAATCCACTAAAAGGACGGGAAAAACATAAAACTACTGTAAAAATTGAGCTAATAAATAAGGATAGTATAATAACCCAAAAACCACTAACATATAATTTTGATGATCTAAAAGAATTTGAAATGCATATAATTGAACTATTAGAAAAACAATATATACAAAAAAGTAATAGCAAACACATTAGCCCAGCATTTATAGTAAATAAACATAGTGAACAAAAAAGAGGAAAAAGTAGAATGGTTATTGACTGTAGGAATCTAAATGCAAAAACTATAACATATAATTACCCAATACCAAACAAAATACTAAAAATAAGACAAATACAAGGATATAATTATTTTAGCAAATTTGATCGTAAATCAGGATTTTACCATTTAAAACTAGAAGAAGAATCTAAAAAGCTAATTGTATTTACAGTGACACAAGGATTTTATGAATGAAATGTATTACCATTTGGATATAAAAATAGGTATCAACATTTTATGAATAATTATTTTAAACAACTACCTAACTGTATAGTGTATATAGACGATATATTACTATATTCGAAAACTAAAGATGAACACCTAAAGTTATTAGAACAATTTACAAATATAATAGATAATTCAGGAATAAGCCCAAGTGAGAAAAAGGCAGAAATAATGAAAATCCAGATAGAATTCTTAGGAATACAAATAGATAAAAACGGAGTAAAAATGCAACAGCATATAGTACAAAAATAATAAATTCAAAAGAAGAATTAGATACAAAAAAGAAATTACAATCATAAGATTAGTAAACCAGGCAAGAGAATATATACCAAACCTAGCAAAGAATTTAAAACTATTACAAAAGAAATTAAAAAAGGACGTAGAATATAATTATAGTGAAGAAGATAAAAAACAAATACAAAAAATAAAGATACTTCGTAAAAACCTACCTAAATTACAATTTTCAGACGAAAATAAGAATTTTACATATATAGTAGAAGCAGATGCAAGTGAGTATAGCTATGGAGGAGTACTCAAATACCGGTATGAAAACGAAAAAATAGAACATCATTGTAGATATTATTCAGGAACATTTAATGAAACAGAAGTAAAATGGGAAATAAATAGAAAAAAATTATGTTCATTATATAAATGTTTATTAGCATTTGAACCATATATTGTATATAACAATTTTATTGTACGAACAGATAATACACATGCACGATGGTGGCTAACTAAGAAAATACAAAATTCAGTTACAACAAAAGAAATACGGAGATTGGTATTAAATATATTGAACTTTACATTTATAGTGGAAATAATTAATACTAACAAGAATGTTATTGCAAATTACATATCAATACAAAGCTACACAGACTGATATAACAGAAAATGATACACTAGAAGAAATACTTAAAACCCTAACAACGCTTTCAATGAAAGTGGACAGTATGGGCAATGAGGTAGAAAGGCTAAAGACTAATGAAGGTAAACTGAAGTCTAGAGCTACAAGTCAGCCGCATGACTATAAAAATGCACAACTATGTCGATCGGAAGACATAAAAAATTCAGAGCTAAAAGGAGATGTTGGGACACTCCATAAAACCCATAACCTTTATCAATCTACATCTGCAGGTACAAGCAAAGGAGTTAGCAAACAAGGATTGAATCTAAACAAGATATTTGATAAACCATTTATACCAAAAGTACAAAAAGACCCTTTATTCGTACCCCCACAAACTACCACATATCTAGAAAGTCTTAACCAAGACAAAAAGGCCTATAACCATATAACCAGGTCATATAGAAAATATCCACAAGATACAAACTTATTTAAATCTTAAATCCAGAGCTATAAATATCCAAGAACCAAACACAGACTATATAACCCAAAAACTACAAGGATACAACAAGTTAATTGCACTACCAAAAATCAATCCAGACCTAGTTAGAACTTGGTTTAGTTACGGACTAGTAAATACCGTATATACCCAAGACGGAAACGAATTAACAACCATACTAAAAATATACAGAGCATTCACTACTTACAAAAAAATAATCAAAGGAAACCTATTTTTTTATAAAGTTTTATACTGCCCCAACAGAGATATTATATGACGAAATTAAACCAGTTATACAAGTTGTAAAGATTGGATTAACCAGAGATATAATTATACCAGAAGATATTGGACAATAACCAGAAATACCTAAGGTAGAAATACCAGATTTCTACTCAAATAAACGAGTTATTGGGATATCTACGATTATTCAAGAGCTAGCAAATAATTATCTCAATGGAAACCCTATATGGAGTTACTATTTGCGAGACCAGCTAATGATCTATTCAAATTCGAGGGAGCTACGACAGTCAGATATGGAAGAAGTCCAAAGATGGATTATGACATTACTCAATCCAGAAAAACAACCACCCACAAGAACAATTAAGAAGGAATTTATTTCAGAAGAGTTATTGACAAGATATTGTAAATTAATAGGACACAAATATCCAGATCACCTATGCTAAAAATGCAATGAAGAAAATAATGTGATTCCGGAAGTCCAACTAGATTGAAAGAAGATAAGAACAAAAGAAAGGCCAGCTGGAAGATAGACAACAGGAGATAGAAAGCAACATAAAGAAGGACGAACTAATGAAAAAATAAAAGCACAAGACAAGATAAAAAGCTATGTAATTAGCCTTTTTGACTTTTTAGGACCTATTATATAACCTTTTTGACTTTTAAGACGTAAATTATTGAATAGCCATTATTAGTTTTTGTCTTTTAGGAATAACCATTATTAGTTTTTGACTTTTAAGACGTAAAGTGTTTTAGTTATTATGTGTTGTTATAGTTTATCTAAGAATGACATTCCTAAAAACATATCTTTTGATGTTAGTTCGTAATTATAAATTTCTTCTATTATTAATATTCTATCCCATATTTATATTGTTACATTCCTAGCTTTATATGTAATTAGACTTCCTTCCTTATTAAATCCTTTAACTACTATTGGTGTTTTTAACTTATCCCATTTACTTTCTGGTAAACAGTTATATCTACATAAATTGGCTTCTGCTCCTGTATCTATCATTGACATATAATATCTATTATAATATCCTTCTATTATTATCTTCATGAGTACATATATTTTCATATTAAAGCTCTTTTTATTAACAATTTTTCTTTATTATACGTTATGGTTAATTGGGTATGTTCTATATTGTATGGTTTTACTTGTTCCAACCATTTTATTCCTAATATTATATCTGTTTTTTGTGTTTCTTCTTTTACTTCAAGTTCAATTTTTATCTTTCTGACTCCTAGTATAATTTTTTTTTCAGTCATATTTTTAATAATTATTAGGTTTCTTAGCAAGTCTGAACATTTATCATTATTTGTTTTAATTTCTGCAGTTTTTACTAAATATTTCATTATATAATTATCTTCTTGTCTTGTGTTTACTAGTATTAAATATTTTTTTTCATCTATTGTTCCTATTATATAATATTGAGTTAGGTTAGGTTTTGGAGTTATCTCATATGCTATTCTTTTTTATGGTTTTGGCTTTTCATAAGATATTCTTCTTGATGTTCCTATTCTTTCATTTACTATTTCTAAATCTTCTTCTATATCTATTATTTTTTACTTCTTCTATTTTTTGTATTTCATCCGTAGTTTGTTGTTTTATTTTTTCTATTTCTTTTTTCCTGTCTATTTCTTCATTTTCTTTTGCTATTCTTACCATAGCTGTTAGTTTATCTTCTAATTTTAATTTTTTTTTTTCTAACATTAAATATAAATGTTCACCTATTTTCTTATATCTTCTTCCTAAATTAGAAAATACTATTCTTATTTTTAATTCTTCGTGATTTTCATATGTTTTTTCATCTATTCTGAATTCTTCTTTATTCATTTTATCTATTTGATGGTATATAAGTCATGTTGATATATGTATTCTAGGTTATCTATTAGAGATTCTAAATATGATATTTCTTTTTTTTGTGCTTTTATTGTTTTTTGACATACTCCAACAATTAAATTATATTGTAGTCTTTCCCTTCTTATTTTTAATTCTCTTCGTTTCTTAGATAATATCTGTTTTAGTTCCTTATATTTTTGGGATTGGTCTATATTATTCATTAGTATTTATATTATTTTGGTGGATATCTAAATTTAATTCTATAATATAGTTTCTCTATTTTTAAATAACACAGCTCTGATACCAATTTTGGGGTACTTGGATACTGCTTCTATCATGTTTGTTGAAATGCTATGTCATAGCATTCTTTAGTTATTTATTTTAACCTTATTAATTCTTCTATATTATTTTTAAGGTATACTATATGTTCCATATTTCTAGCTTTTATGTAGTCGAGTAGATTTTTTTTCATAAGTATTTCTATTAACCTTATTTGCTCCATATCTCTCCTCCAATATTCTAAGTATTCGTAATTTATCATTTTAGTCTGAGTAATACCAATCTGAATAATAATATCTACCATCAAAATCTATATTTTCTAATTCGTGTTCTATCCATTCAGTATTTAGTAACTCATCTTCAATATCAAATATCTTTTCTCATATGAGTTTTCTTATATCTATTATTTTATATCCTTAAGTATATACAAAACAAGTATCTTAAATCTATCTATCATCTCATCATATAAGTAGTTAGTCATTTTATTTCATATGATGCTTATTTCAAAATATTTCTTTCAATCATATACATAACAAAATATGATCATCTTAGATCATTATGTACTAGATTATCCTTAGATAATTATGTTCCTTTGTCACTATTAGCATGGTACGTTTGGATACTTCTTTCCTAAATAGCGCCTCGACTCTGGTTACTACCCTATCACGGCTTCTCCGCCTTACTGGTTTCACCTTTAGGATGACATAGCTCTGGGAATTTTTCTCCGTTTCCTGCTGTCATTGTTTTTCATTCATCCTGGGATTATCAGTTTGTACCTTCATATGGTCTCAACTAGTATCTTATTATGTTGGCTTTGATGATGGAAAATAGTCCTCCTTGCCTCTTTCAAATTCTTGTTTACCCCAGTTTTGAAAATTAGGGGTTGGTACAGGATCCAATTCAGACTTGTAGTTTGTGAGTACTTCCTCCTTTTATGGTTATAGCCTTCTGCGATGGTGATCTACACCACCTTTAGTTGTTGCTTGTTGGGAAAGAAGCTTTTACTAGCTTACATTCTGTCATTTTTCTCTTAAATAAATTTGTGTTTGTGATCTTCTTGCAAAGCTTCTTAGTTGTATATGAAACTGGTGATTTCTTAGCAGCTAAAATTATACCTTTCTTATCCTCTATTCAGGTCTTAGCAAACGTACTACCTCGGAAGGGCTTCGAGAAGCATTTGCCAAACACGGTGAAGTGGTCAATGGTCCGTTTTACTTATATCTTACATACCTCACTGGTTAAAACATAACATGAGAGAGCATATTATGAAACAGTATACATGTATTTATGTAGTATGTTATGCTTTTGCAGCCAGAGTGGTGACAGATCGTGTATCTGGTTATTCAAAGGGTTTTGGTTTTGTTAGATATGCGACTTTGGAAGATTCTGCAGCTGGTATAAAGGGCATGGATGGTCAGGTGAGTTATGAAGCTACAGTGCTCATTTTCGAAGTAGTGGGCAAATTTCCTTGTGCATGCTACATAGCTTTGTGGTGCCAAAATTCTGCCCATTGACCTCCAATAGAATGACTAAAACAAGGATATTCATAGTTACCTATTGTATTACAACTTCATTTTTGTTTCTGATTGGGAGTAATAATCTGAATTGATGTGTTTATCATGATAAGAATGGAGTATGGGAATCTTTGGTATTAATCGGGAATAAACATGAATTGCAATTTAAAATTGAGATGCTTAAACATTGGAATGTTTGACAAGAATGATCTAAAACTTTTGGGTTGGAATGCCCAATATTCCTTAAAAAAAGTCTGTTCTCATAGCCGGCAATTCAGGTTATATAATTAAGAGAAAATAATTTATAAGCATCAAGTGCGAAGGCTTTTGATGTTTATTCGGTGATTAAGAGCCTTAGGCTCTATATTCACATAAAAACCAAAAGAGCATGCATTTAGAGTTTTGGCTAAACTGATAGCCTGTTTGGCCGAGCTTGTAAAATCAGCTTATTTTGAAAAGTGCGTATCTCAAAAGTGTTTTTTTGAAAAGCACTTTTGGAGAGAAGCGGTTTGTGTTTGGCCAATAAATTTAAAAAGCACTATTGAGCAACAATTAGTATTTGGCCAGCTTTTAAAAAGAAGTGTATTTTTTCGAAAGTGCTTTTAGGAAGAAGCTACTTTTTTTAGCTTCTGAAAATAGCTTCTGCTACTTCTTAGAAGCACTTATTTTCTCTCAAAAGCTTGGCCAAACACCTCACTTTTTAAAAATAAGCAATTTTTTAAGTACTTTTGAGAAAAAATAAGCTTGGCCAAACATGCTACAAGCATCTTTTTCCATATGGATTTTTGTTTCAGTGTGGATATGAATAGCATTACATGTCCCTCCTTTTTTCTTTTTCACTTTTTGGGATTAATTTGATATTTTCTTTCTTTGGTTGTGTACCAAACCGCACTTTTAGTGTGTTGAAAGGAAAGTATTACCAACTTATCTTATTACTATGTCCTTCAATCCCTCTGAAGTCCAAAACTTTATTCTGAAATGCTGTTTTACACATTATGTAATTTTCATCACCTAGATAAGTATTAGATGTATTTCATCTGTCTAAACTAATAGATTAAAGTGTTACTTGAAAGTCTTATTTAGTAGTATGACATATACTGTTGTGAAGTTGTTTTCCGGATGGAAATCTTTTCCTTAAAAGAGAAATATTTTCAAAAAAGTTGAAACAAAAGTACCTTTGTACTTTGAGGGTGCAAGCCTTTCTTTACCACGTAAAACTATTCATTAGTTATGTGTATCATCACATATCACCTTCTGCGAACCAGTTTCTCTTTCTTTACCACAGTTCTGAATTGCAATTTAGGAAAATATTTCTGGTACCAAACATCTTATGAAGAACATTTTACCTCAAATCATATGTTTGTAAATGAACCCTCTAGAAGAGAACCCTACCTTAACAAGACTTGGTAACTAGCTATAGATAAAGAAGAGAGGAATCAAATGCCAAAAAATGAGAATTTACAAAAAGAAATGATTGTTTATACAAAGAGTAACCTTGTTGGTGCATCAAAGACATTAATCAGGAAGGGCTATTTCTTAGAGGAGCAGAATCAAGCCCTTTGCCGTCAAAAGGATTCCTATTCTCTCCCTCCAAACTACCCATGTAAGTGCTAATAGCGAAACATACTGCATTCACGCCTTCTCTTTCGTGCTCTGAAAACCCAGCTAAGTAGAGTATCCTTCACAATATTCAGCATGATCCACTGTACATCGAGACGTCATAAAATCTCTCGCCACAAATGTGTTCCCCACCTGGCAAAGTGGTAATAGATTATCTGTCATCTCTTAAATGCACAACAAGAACCAGCTTATATTGTGATCTTCCTCAAGCTTTTGGATTCAGAAATGCGCCCATCCCTCACCGTGAACCGTGTGAAAAAACTCACCTTTATTTGTGCCATGGGATCTAAACTTATGGATGAGGGAAACCAGACTCCTCTCAAGCTAGCAACTTACAGTAGTAAGTCTTAGCTGAGAACTGTCCACTATTCCCATAGTTCCACATCCAAGAGTCTTGGCTCATCTAGTAAGATTTGTTTATTAAGCATTCGATTAAATTGAATTTTTTTTAATCCTTTTATCCTGAACGTTCTTTCTATATTTTGGATTCCAAAATACACACTCCTCATGTACTATCTGACCTTATTTGACTGTCATCCCAAATCAAGTGAAACTGTTGAACTATTGTGTACCATTTTTACGAGAAATCTTGATTAAAAAAACTATCTGTACAAGGAAAGGTGCGCCTACATAATTAGGTCGTCCACTATGTACGATGTACATGGATGATTAAGTGTCTGAAACATGTATAGTCTGTTAACACATGGGTGTTCCACTTCTGCTATTTGTCAACGGGTGTATATTTCTCGGATTGAATGCATTGCCCTACTGTACATCCTTGCCACTGATGATGGTTCATGGTTGGCTTGTTGGTTATAGCTCAGTACAGTTATTGAACCTCCTCTTCATTTTCCGCTTAGTTTGGAACCGCTGTGGAGAACCCAGCAATGCAACCATTTAAACCTCCTAGTCCCTGTTTATGCATTTGCATTTTTTCCACCACCTCTTTTATAGTTCTTGGTGGATGTGTCTATGCATGTAATTTGATCTATTAATTGCTAATTGGTTCTAGGAGAAGAAATTTATGTTTTTTCATTTCTCTTTTGTAGTTCCTTGATGGTTGGGTAATTTTTGCCGAGTATGCGAGACCAAGGCCTTCGCCTCCTTCCATGCAGGATAATTGCACTACAGGTGGATATGGAAACTACAATGCACCACCCATGTATGGCAGGGATAACATGTGAACTTATATCAGCTCGTCATGATTGGGATATCATGCATCTGCTCAAACAAGAATTCTTCATATGAACTATGGTACTTAAATGGCGTAAACTAAATAGATGTATCAATTTTTTGGAAACTTCTGTCAGCTGGTGTTTTGGTGATGCTAAACGGACCAAACCCAAGTTGACGTTCTTTCCAATTGAAACATGCGTGGATCTTGATCATAATTTCCAAGTTTGCGTAAGTTTATTTGTTTGTATTAGATGTTTAGTTGTCATAAGCATGATTTCGCTCGAACTTTTTGTTCCACTTCGGTAGATTGCCAAAATGTTTGTTTGTATTTGGATTGAAACGAAATGGACCTGAAAATAGTTTTATCTAATTTGGGATGGAGAGCTAATTGATCGAGTAAATGAAAGCTTACTATATTTGAAGTTTTGATTTGTGTGTGTAATTTAAAAAAGAAGAGGGCAAGTAGGTGTATAAAACATCTCGCGTTAGTTTGGTTAGGAAAAGGCTGTGCTTCAAGGAGTGTGATGTGGACAGTTTACCTTAATGATAAGAATTAGATAGATCACATAAAAATAATTTTATTGCTTAAAGGTTCCCTCTTGATTTGTCTATAATTTAAATTTTTAAAAGAGTAGAGATTTGTGTCTATAATTTAAATTATTAAGAGTAGAGAATAAGTTTAAGGGAAAAATTACATAAATATATAATTTAAGCATTAATATTGCAAAATATATCAATATTATTTTTTATTTATAAAATATAATTTTTATTTATAAAATTTATCGAGTATTAAGATGTGAGTTTATATTGAAAATTCAAATGAAATAAAATAAATAAAACATACAGAGTCAGTTCTTATCCTTCCTTCCCAAAATGCCTTCGCTACTTCACCCAAACTCCCTTAATTTTTCCCACTTTTTCTCCTCATTAAATCAATTAATTAATTCTTTATTTATTTAAGTCTACGTTAATCGAATCAACGTTATTGTTAATAATTTCCGAAAATCATAGTGAAGGTGTACAGAGATGGAGGAAAAAGAAGAGAAAAGGAATGAGAATTTTTTTTTTTTTGGGGGGGGGGGATGACAAAATGGTGCCTTATATAGCCCATGAATAGATCAGCAAGTGGCTTCACTAGGTTGTTTATTGATTGCTTTACTTGGTACTCTAGATAGTTTTTACACAAGGCGCAGCTGCAACTTCAAAAGGAGCAATTGTTGCACTAAAAGGTGGTCGGCAAGATTGGATCTTCCGTTTGGACGAGTTTTAGAGAATTTTTCAATGGCAACAACGGAGGATATCAATGATTTTTTATATATAAAAATTAGTGTATCAACAGTTTTATGGTATCTAAATTATATAAAAATTGGTGTATCAATATTTTTATGGTGTTTGAAATAGTTAGAAGTTGGTGTATCAATAATTTTATGATATGTGAACTATATAGAGATTGATGTATGTCTGAAATAGTTAGAAACTGGTGTACCAATAATTTTATGGTGTTTGAACGAAATTGATGTATCAATAATAACAATTTTATAGTGACTAAAATATATAGAAATTGATTTATCAATAATTTTATGACAATCTAAAATGTATAAAAATTGGTATATCAATAATTTTATGGTGTCTGGTCTTTATAGAAATAGGTGTATCAATAAATTTTATGGTGTATGAAAATTGTATGGGATGTGGTCTGAATTAATCGGAGAATTTACTACTATTAATGATATTTTCTCCTCAAAAATATGAAAGATTAATGTTAATTGAATTAAATAAATAAATTTAAAAACATAAAAAAATATCAAATAAATGTGTTATTTTTTTGTTTACCTTATTTAATATATATATATATTTTTTAAAAACTTAGTTGAAAAACAAACTAGGAGAATTTATATGATAAAATAGGGAATATCAATCATTAAGTTGACCCCTTAAATCATGATATTTTATTTACTATCTTTTTTTTTTTTTAACCTTTTTTGATAGCATTTCAACTGTTATATTTTGAAAAGTAAAAACTATTGGTAGTTTTTATAATATTAATGCTTAAATTGTATATTTATGTGATTTTTCATAAGTTAAAAAGGGTCACACGGAAAAAGTGAAGGGGGAGTTGTGAATCTGTAAGGACTCGTTTGGGTAGGGAATAAGTTATCTCGGTATTGTTATTCTTAAGGGAGCATTTTATCTCTTAATGTGGAAATTTTTGGCGCGCATTCAAATTTAGTCGAACTTTAATATGAATACCGAACATTGAATGAATTTTTTTTTAAAAATAAGAATATTATTCTTATCCCTTGTATCAAATGAGTCTAGTAGCTATGCAATCCCTTAGTTGAAGCGCTCTCTCCCGCTTCTTTTCCTATCCATGTTCCTTGTAGCTTATTTGAACTCTCTACAAGAAAGACTAAACTACTGTACTTTTAGCTCATACTTCCACAGTTTCATAACCAACTTCACGATCTCAAATACTTAAATGTCATGTTTATGGTATTTTTTTTTGTATACTTCTTTGTAATAGTATAAATAGACGATGATAAGTCATATTTTATATATTTTGAGAAATACTTGAAAAAAATAAGAATATCTCGTCTCTCTTTATTTGTTAAGTCTATATTTTTGGTTTGCTCTCATTTTCTAACAACGGGTATTAAGTTAAGAATCCATGGTTTACACTAATGTTCTTGTTATGTGAAAAAAAAAAGAATAAAGAGAAAACCAACAAAAATTGAATAAGATGGTTTGATTTGATTTATATATTTAACACACTAGCATAGTTGATTTAATTATTTATGAAATCTTTTTCTCGAAGCGAACCATGGGCACCTCTATTTTAAACTACTGGTAGTACTATTTTATTTCTCTTTAGAAGAACTCTGGATCAAAATAAGTCATTTTTAAAATTAATTCACCAAAGCAATATATTTTCTTGAAACTTTACTAAACTAGTATAAAAATTGTTCCCAATAACGTATTATGCTTTTAAAAAAATTAACGGAACAAAAAGAGATGTGGATGACGTTAAAACATAAATCGTTATTGTCAGTATCGTTTTTAACATAAAACATTACTGTTAGTAACATTTTTGACATAAAACGTTACTGCGAGTTACACTCAGCAACTCTGTCACATCAAAATCTTTGTACAAATCTAACGTTAAATTCGTTATTGTCAATTACGTTTTATCTTTAAAATGTTACTCCGAGTAACGATACTATCAAATCAACTCAAAACTCTGTCGCGTCAGAATTTTTGACATTAAAGTCATTATCAGTAGTCACTTTACTTTTTAAGATAAAAACGTTACTATGAGTAACGATTCTATCAAATCAAATCACGGGCCTGCAAAGTCAAAATCTTGGTGATTGATTTACCAATAAAATTTTACTGCCAATAACGTTTTATCTCTAAGATGTGACTGATAATAACAATTAACAACAAACGACATTCCAACAAGTGCAACAATTTATTGTCAGTCACATCTTAGAGTTGTCACTTGTTGGAATGTCGTTTGTTGTTAATTGTTATTGTCAGTCACATCTTAGAGCTAAAATGTTATTGACAGTAACGTTTTATTGGTAAATCTATCACCAAGATTCCAACTTTGCAGGTCCGTAATTTGATTTGATAGAATCGTTACTCATAGTAACATTTTTATCTTAAAAGTGACTACTGATAACGACTTTAATGTCAAAAATTCTGACGTCATAGAGTTTTGAGTTGATTTGATAGTATCATTACTCAGAGTAACATTTTAAAGCTAAAACGTACTTGACAGTAACAAATTTAATGTCAAATTTATACAAAGATTTTGATGTGGCATAGTCGCAGAGTCTCGTTACTTACAGTAACGTTTTATGTCAAAAACGTTACTAATAGTAATGTTTTATGTTAAAAATGTTACTGGCAGCAATGATTCATATTTTAACGTCATCCACAACTCTTTTTGGTCCGTTAACTTTTTTAAAAGCATAATACGTTACTGGGAACAACGTTTATACTAGTTCGATAAAGTTTCAAAAAAACCATATTACTTTGGTGAATTGATTTAAAAAATGACTTATTTTGGTCCAGAGCTCTCTTTAGAATGTTAAAGGACTTCCAACTAAATTTAGTTTTTTTTTTAATAGAAGTATTCAAGCTTGACCATGTGTGGAATTTGGTTTGAGGAACATACTCTATTTGAATTTGGTAAATCTGCTCCATCCAGTCCCCAATCCATCTTAGTATCGTCACTATAGATTTTGATATTGCAATAAATTTTTGATGTGATTCCACCTTCTCCAACTACATGATTCAAATAAACTTAAATTGCTATAGTTGGAACTTGGGATCATACTCGGAACATATATTTCTTTTTGGACTATTAATATGAGTAGAAACCACAGTAGTTAAAAAATTACAGTCTTTCAAATAAGAGCCAACCAATTCGTAGCTATACCATGAAGTTACAAAGGTTGTAGTTGTGAGCCAACCCCCTACAATGAAACAGGCACAAGAAAAGAGCAATAGACCAAACCAGCCTACAAAAAATGAAATGATTCCTCTGTAATCAATCATCTATAATATCAAATAAATGACTTTCATCTTTGGTAAACTTACCAATTACTATAATCATAACGATCCTCTTATTCAACTTCAAAAAGAGTTCATGACTTCCCTGAGAAATAAGGGGACTGGTTGCAAATCTAAAATATGATGCATACATTAGAGGTGCAAAACATATACAGTTTCCTTTACATCAATACAAGAAAAATTATCAAGTCCAACAGTTTATCAAAGTGTAGTTTACTTGTGACAATTTAATCTTTCTCAACACCCTTTTTTTTTATATACTCCTCATTTTAACCTACACCTAAAAACATGATCCTATTAGTGCAGATTTTAATGATGAATTATTATGTGTAGGAATTAGTTCAGTGAGTTGCAGTAGAAAGGAAAAACATCCTTGCCTATCATATGTAAGGAAAGAAGAATAAAGCAATAAATGGGTGGAGACAATCAGGCGACTAAATATGGAAAAAACAGGTCATCAAGTATCAAGAATAATGAATCATAAATTCAAGAATCTTAGTCAAAGAGATAACGACTCTACACAACAAATCAAGGAAATAAATAAGGGAATGTACAAGTGTCAAGTAACAATCTCGCTGTGCCCAAAATCAAGGATTTACATAAGGAAGGAGATCGTCTCAAATTTGCATTAAGTACCAAAGTCATGGAATGATTTTTCCTTATTCTTGAAAAAAGGTATCTCAATTCGATTTTCAAGGATCAAAATTCCTTGGTTGCCTTTCTTCAAGTCTTAAAACGGCTACTGCCAACTAGTCCATCTATTTATTAGACTGCAAAAGATGAATAAAAACGTACTTTTGTCTAAACCTTCTTAAAAACTTTGCTCTACCTCGGTCAATCATTATATTATCTAGTATTCTGTTGTGTATTAAAGAAAGAGAGGAGAGAAAAAGTTTTTTTGCTAGGCATTTATCAAGAGAGAAAAGGAAGAAGAAAGAAGAAAGAAACGAAAAATATTGAGTGTAGTTGTAGGAACTACTTCAAAGTTGTACTCATTCAAACACCACCAAAAGACTTAAATAGAACATCCTTACAACCCAAGGGGACTGGACATAAGATCCGTATTGAGCCCCAATCAGTATAAAAATATTTGGTGTCACTTTTTGTTTCAAGAACTTTATAGTATTTCTTCATTTATGCATTAGTAGCCGACTACTCACTCTAGATAGTCGACTGAAAAATAAAAAAAAATAGTTATTCACCCCTTTCTTTCCCTGTATTTTCGATTGGTATCAAAGTTTGGTCTCAAAAGTTATTGACTAACAAGTGAGAAAAAGATCATGGCTCTGCAAGCAATCATTGGTTCTCTGTTTCAAGAAGGAACTTCTCAAACTAGGCCTCTTATTTTAATGGTAAGCATTTCTCTCACTGAAAAATCAGAATAGAGACGTTCATCAATTCCTATGACGTGAGAGTACGGAGAGCTATCAAGCGTGGTGACATTCCAATTCCTCTTCCTAAGAGAGATAGTAAAAATGATAATGGTGAGGTATCCACTGTTGCTGTTTCAACTTTGAAAAACTATTCTGACGAAAAGATGATTGTTATTTAAATCAACTCCAAAGCAAAAAAAATATTGTCTACAATGGTATAAGTGTGAAGAGTATGAGATAATTTTTTGTTGCGAAACTGCCAAAGAGAGGTTGAATAAGCTAGAACTAACCTATGAAGGAACAGAACAAGCAAAGCAAACCATTGTAAGTTTATTAATATATCAGTATGAATTGTTTAAAATGAAAGAAGGTGAATCTATTAAAGACGCTTTTGTTCGTTTTGAAAAAATTATTGGTGAACTCAAAACTACAGGTAAAACTTATCATATTTTTGATTATGAAAGGTTGTAACCTTGAACTTTTATACATAAATACTTTAACATATGATAAAGTGCGGGGAGATTTTGTTGCATTTGAAAAGACATATATGACAAATCGAGATTAAGAGGATAACAAGAAGAAAATTTTTGCTTTTAAAGAACTGAGGTAGAAGAAGGAAGATGAAGATGAATTTAGAGAGGAAGAAGTGTACTTATTACCAGATCTGTCATGGACAATATAGGGAGAACAAGGAATTACAGAAGAGAAACCTAAAATTTCTCAAAAGGTAAATATATCTCAGATCAAAATAGAAATAAAGGAAAATGTATGGGTGTGGAAGATATGGACACATTGCAAGCAAATTTTCTGAATAAAAAAGAAAATAGTCAAAGGGATATTCAAAGGAAAAAGCCTTCAATAGCGGGAGTGATGAAAATAATGCCAACACTGAACAAAAAGATTCATCAAATGTATGCTTCATGGTCATTGTTGAATCTAGTGAGGTAAGTACTATGTCTTGTGAAAATTATGAACATTTGAAAGAGCCTTTAAATAAGGCCATAAATGATTTAAATAATCTGTTTAATGATTTTAGAGACATTCAAAAAGAAAAAAAAAGAATTGGATGATTAAACTGGAAGTTGCCAAAATTGAAAGAGATCTGATCCAAGAAGAATTTTTTGAACTTAAAAAATCAAATCAGTAGTCTAAGAAAGTCTTCCAACCAAAATTCTTTAAAATATAACTAGTCAACTTACTCACATAAGTCTACTGGTAATAAACCCATCAGTGAATCTCCTTAGCCTAGCATAAAATCATTTATCAAACCTACTAATGATTCAAGTCATATGCCTAGTAAAAGATCAATTGTTCCGTACTCATCTAGTAGCAAATCTTCTGCTAATGAAACTAAAGAAAGCAGTGATAAAGAATTTTTTTTCTTTATAAATTCTCAAAATCCAATTTGAAGGCCAAAGATAACGACAAATGACTCTAACAATGAAGGACCTAAGAATGCTTGAGTTCCAAAAAAGACGTAATCATTTTATTTTGCAGGAACACCACAAGAAGATATCAAAAGAAAAATGGTATCTCGATAGTGTGTGTTTAAATCAAATGACAGAAAATAAATACCTATTCAAACATATTGCTGACTATGATGGTGGAGCTATTTTTTGGGGGGGATAACTCAAAGGGAGTAGTTATCGGTTAAGGAATTATTACTTTTAATAAATTTTGTGCTATTACTAGTGCTTATACTGTGAAGGATTTAAAATATAATCTGTTGAGTATCAGTCAGTTGTGTGATGCAAATCTTGAATTTTAGTTTAAGAAGAATGGATGTGTCATTGAAGATGCCACTGCAAGAACTCTATTGTTAGGAAGTAGAAATGAAAACGTATATGTCCTAAATTCTATTAAAACCATAAAACATATAAGTTTGGCATCCATTGTGGAAGATCCTTGGATATGGAATAAGAAATATTAATACAAGCCAAATCGACCTTAATCTTTTAAGGAATATATTTCAAGGCCGACACAAAGGGACCCAAGCCATGATTATCTCAAGGATGTAGGGAAAAATTTAAAGGACCCTTTTCAAGCTCCTAAGAGTCCAATACTATGTATGAAGGATAACTTGGAGTCAAGAGTTGGAATCACCTCAAGACTTTTACTAGAAAGTAAGCATGATAACTAAAAACCATCTAAGGATTATTGATGAATCTAGATGTATTTCAAACCATCTTGATACCATTTAAGGAGTGTTGTGGGTTTTCTGATGCATGCAAAATGGATTGAGAGCCATTGTAGAGATCGTTTGAGGGTCAAAAGGAGCTCGAAGACATTATGGAGTGACATGCAAAGTCACCTGTGCCCGCAAGTGACTGTACTATGCCTTGCGCTCATAACCTGTGCCAGTAGATGGCCATCTTCATGGGCATATGGGCCAAAGCTGTTAATTTGCTTTATTTTGTTGAATTGGGTCACTTTTGGGGCCATATACGTAATAAAAGGCCCAAGGTTATAAATAATAGGACGTAGCTTTATTTTCCTTAGGTTTTAGATATTATTATGAGTACACTTGAAAGTGTGAGAGCTAAGATTATCTTGTGATGAATAATTATTTCAAAACATGGGTTACTTGAGAGTTCAATTACGTAAGAGGTAGGTACTTTAACATATTTGAAAGAGAGTTCTTAGGATTTGAAACATTCTTCGATTGTCCTTTCTTATATATTTTTGTGTCTATCTATCTATCTATCTATCTATCCGTTACTTTCCGTAATTTTATTTCTATCATATTCCCTTTATTTTTATACTTTATTTCTCTTCGCGTGGTTTGGCAGTTATCATTTGGTATAAGAGTAGATTGGGAGTAATTCCATTCTTGAAGATAGCTAATGCATTTGGTGGAGTCTTAATTTGGGATGAGCTTTTTTAAGATATGACACTTAGCTATGCGGGCTATTATGTGTTACTTGACTTAAAGGGAGATTTGTGTTTTTCTAACTATATAGCCATTAAGGACTTACATGTGTGGTTTCCCAAACATCGTGGTTCTTTTGATTCACCCCTTCGTCAATATTTCCTATGTAGCCAAGTATCTCTTGTTTTGTTAGGTTACAAACTATTTGTGGCTCATTTTGATGCTTGATTATATGTTAAATCTGTCCACACTTGGCATGGTGATAGAATTGTTATTGCTGACCATTATTCTAAGCCTCATGCTTTGAGGATATTGTGGTCACTTGTCATTCTCATGTGTTTTCAGGATTGGATTCAAGGACAAATCATTTCAATAAGGGGAGGATAGTATGGGCACAGTTAACTTGGAGCATATTTTGAGGGTTCTTAATATGGATGATAGCATGAAGCCCAACAGAAGTCATGTAGTAACAAATACACAAGGCCATGGGTAATCAAGATGCTATTTAGTCAATTGAGAAGGGCCTTTGTGGGTTATTTTTAAAAGTCACTTTTGGGCTATTTTTGTTGTAGGCTATTTTTGTAAAAGAAAATAACTATAAACAGTTGCCTTAGCCATTTTCATAGGTAGATTTTTGGATGATGAATTATCTTGAATAGACTTGATATTTGGTTACTCTAGATTAGGATAGTAATTAGATTCAATTCCAATTGTTAGCTTAGATCGAGTGATTAGGGAGAATTTCTAAATTGCTCGTGTTATCTTTTTCTCTTGATTGATCATCGAGTTGTCATATTGTGGATTTAATTTGGTTTCTTATGTATTTAATTGAGTTCTCTTTCTCCCTTGGTTTAATTTTTGTTCAATTAGGCCGTTTTTTCTTCACTTCTAATCTCTTGTTTCTTAACTATTCTTTAATTTTGTTGTTTAAATTTTGCATTTTTGATACAAAAAAAATGACAGAATCAAAATTGTAATAAGTAAAGGATAGATATATAGATAGATAGAAATAAAAAGATATAAGAAAGGACAATCGAAGAATGTATCAAATCCTAAGATCTCCCTTTCAAACACCTTCAAACACTTACCTCTTACGTAAACCATAGGGGAATTAAACTCCCAAGTAACCCATATTTCAAAATAATTATTCAACCCAAGCTAATCCTAGCTCTCACATTGTCAAGTATACTCATAATAATATCCAAAAAACTAAGAAAAATAAAGCTAGGTCCTAATATTTACAGCCTTGGACCTTTTATTACATATATGGCCCCAAAAGTGACCCGATTCAATAGAATAAAGTAAGCTGGCCGCTTTGGACCACATGCCCACACAGATGGCCATCTTCTTTCATAGGTCAAGGGCACAGGTGACTTCGCAAATCACTCCAATATGTCTCTGAGCTCCCTTTGACTATCTCACAACCTCTCTAATGGCCCTCAATCCTTCTTGCATTCATCAAGAAACCCATAACACTCCTTAAATGGCATCAAGATGGTTTGAAACACATCCATATTTATCAATAACCTTTTGAGTGTTCGTAGTTCTCGTGCTTGCTTTCTAGTAGAAGTATTGAGGTGATTTTGGCTCTTGATTCCAAACTATCCTCCACACATAGTATTGAAATCTTGGGAGCTTGAAAAGTATCCTCCAAATGTGTCCTTGCATCCTTGAGATGATCGTGGATTGGGTTCTTTTGTATCAATCTTGAATTATAGTTCTTAAAAGATTAGTAATGGTTTTGTTTGTACCATCCTCCGCTTCATGAAAAGGATTTGACCCCAAATTTAAACCTTGCAAAACCATAGGAAAAACAAAAAACAATGATATCCTCATGTCATGAGGGTTACTATCAGCAGTAACAAACTTATAACTAAGCCAAGGAGGAACACACTTAACATATCATCAAGAATTAGACTGACCATGAAGGGTGTGTAACCCCACAAAAAATAATCTACTTGTCCACTCAAGAGACTTAATATAACACCCTGATTTTTTGGTCCCTGAAAACTTCTTAATCATTGATCTTTCTATCCTCACTACAACTCACCCTGTGAGTCATAGGTGTCATTTCGGTTCTTAGGGACCCAATCGTAGCCTGGCTAGTATGTTGTCCTGGAGTTTCTGTCATGACTACTGCTTGGACCCTACAAGTCGTAGGGTCTTGTAATGAGTTATTTAGTGTGAAAAAAAGAGAACCAGTGTACTAACCTAAAGTTTCTATTGTGACTGCGACTAATATGTTATGAGTTGTAAGGATTAGATATGAGCTGTATGGTGCGACTTACAACCTGACCAGTGTAGGGTAACCCTAGACACTATTCAGATTACGACTGGACTAAACGAGTCATAGGGTAACACTAGGAGTCGTGAGGTAACTCGTAGCGACTGAGCATCAGTTTTAGGTTTTTAATTAAGGGCATCCTGGTAATTCCCTCCTACCCCATTTTGCCCCCACGACTTAAAACCCTCTTTGGGAATTTATTAGCATACTATTCACAATCAAAACACTCTCTCTAACTCTCTAAATTCTCTCAATTAAGATACTTAGGGTTTCCAAGAAGTTGATCAATTAGATCTCCTAAGGGAAAATTCACTCCATAACTCTTGATATTTCAGGCATGTTACTCTTCCTCAACTTTTACTTTTTAAAATCATGTATTTTAAATAGTTATCCATGTGGTTTTGATGGTGGTTTTATAACACGGGTTGAGGGTTTTGAATGATTGTTGTTTATGAGATGTTTCATGTTTACATATGCATTGTTTATGTTTAAATGGTGGTTTTGAAATCAATTTGATGCTGGGCATGGTGAATAAACTAGGGGATTGTGATTTTCCCTAAATTTTGTGAATATTTATAATTGAATTGGTAATAACCCCAACCCAATTTTTGTGGAAGTTGTTTGACCATGCGTATAATTGCATTGAACTATTTTTAGGACAATTTTATGATATAAAGAGGTTATTGAAACATGATAGTTGATTTAATGAACAAAGAGAGTCGTTGTTCCCCCACCTTATATTAATGAACAAATGGAGTTGTTCTCTCGAGTTAATGAAATTGATTATGGCATGTTGATGAAACCTTGCTAGTATAGTTTGTATGCCGATACCGACAGTGTATGCCTAAATATGTACTATGTTCTAATGAATAGGAATGTATGATAAATGTTTTAATGAGTCTTTAAAATAGGGTTGTGTAGCTACGCTGTGAAAGTGGAGGTACCGAGGGACCAATGCTGGAAATTGCATTTACCAGTACGGGGGTCGAAATGGCCTGGGGTCTGAGTCCTTTCGCTTACGACCAGCTGGTTTGAGTCCATCTTATTATTATGATTAGGAGATTCGAGTCCTCCATTTTATATTACATGATTGGGTGCTTAAGTCACCTTAGTATATGATTGGGAGGTTCGAGTCCCTCATACATATATATGATATTATTCTTTAGTTTCTGCGGCTACACACGCTGGGGCCCGACTAGGAGGGTGAGAGCTGGGGCCTATATATCCCATGGGTACTATTATATGGCGGTTAAACTACATAGTCCAGGCTAAAGTTTTAAAATGCATGTTAAAGCCTTGTTTCCTATCCCAACATGTTATATGAGTATATATATATATATATATATGTATGTACACATGTATGTGAACATGTACATTGATTTTACTGAATTTTTAATTTTCATTACTTTATCCTAATTCTCGAGTTACATGCTAGTGCTCAACCCACTAATCATCTCTAGACGCTATATCCCTACGTGATGCAGACACTCATGATACTTCTACTTTTCCTACACAGTGTTAGATGGATCGGATCGGTTCATCGGTCATTTACGGTGAAGTGGTAAGCTTTCATTTTCTAGAAGACTTGATCATTCCATAGGTTTTCTTTCATAAATTAGAATTTAAGAGTTAACATTAACATTATCATTGTCATTATTAGAGTTGGGGTCATATCCCGACACTTTATTGATTTTGATTTGTTAGAAGGCCTCATGGATTATTGTGGAATTGTTTAGTGGTGTTGGTTGGTTAATAGTAATCGATTGTAGTCATGTTTTAAATTCTTTAAGCTTATCTTATGCTATCTTGTTATATGTTTGAAATTCAATCATTATTGAGGATATTGTGTCCTACTTGGTTAGGAGCAGGGGGTGGTGGTGTTCGGTCCTTATTGGACTTAAGATGCACATCACAGCCAAGCCCTAGTTTGGGTCGTGACAAAGATGGTATCAGATCCTAGCTTTGGGTTCATTGGGTGTCCATAAAGCCATGTTAAGTAGAGTCTGTTTTATGGGTGTGTAACACGCCATACTTATAAGTGAGATAAGGTTAGGAGATAGTTAGGAATGTTTCCCTTTCTTGTTGTTCTATTTTGGTCTATAAAGTCTAAGATCTTGAAATCTCCTCTAATTCCCGTATGTTCACTTTTTAGATTATGCCCCTGAGAAGATCTGATGCTCATGGAAACTCTTTTGTCCCGTCTGAGAACAATGTCGACGGAGCTCGTACTACTTATAAAGTTCAAACCCGTTCTAGAGCTCTGTCTCCTAATTGTACTGCCCCACATGGAGTTCCACTGTTTCCCTCTAGCCCTCCTTATCCACCTCAAGTTGATGTGTCTAGTGCTGAGTTTCACCAGTTAATCCATTTGCTTATCTAGTTAGTGGCCCCTCAGACTGAGCGTGTTGCTTCTGTTGCTCCATCTTCTGAGGTCACTAGAGTTGGAACATTTATGAGGTTGAGTCCTACAACTTTTATTGGTTCGAAGGTTGAGGGGGATCCTCAAAGTTTCATTAATGAGATGAAGAAGATTTTCTGTGTGATACATGCTACTGACGTGTAGGATGTGGAGTTTGCTGCTTATCAGTTGAAGGATATGGTGTATTAGTATATGAGGAGTGGGACCAGTCTAGGGGTGATGATGTTAAGTTTGCTTTGTGGGATGACTTCTATAGTGATTTTGTTGATCACTTATTTCCTTAGGAGTTGAGGGAGGGAAAGGCTGATGAATTTGTGAATCTGAAGCAAGGCAGGATGATAGTAAATGAGTGTGCCTTGAATTTTCATCAGCTATCACGTTATGCTCCTGAGTTAATATCTAACATAAGGGCTAGAATGAGAAAATTTATTTCTGGGTTGTCCCGTGATTTGATTTTTAGAGCAAGGTTGCCCTGTTAAATAATGATATGGACATGTCTAGACTTTTGGTATATATGCATTAAGTGGAAGAGGAAAAAAAAGCAAGTAGAGATGAGTGAAAGACAGAGCAAAAAGTTTTTATATTCAAACCAGGGTGGAGGTCAGCAACAGAGTAGTAGAGATGGTGGAAAATGGTCTAAGAAGAAGTAGGGTAATTCTGGTTCCTATTCTACGACTAGTGCTTTATATCCTAAGTCATCCGGTGATTGCCATTTTCAGAGTAATAGTGGGTTTAGGGCACAGGGTGCCCAGTCTCAGGATAGTGGAGCTCAGTAAGCCCCATCTTATCCCCTTGATATTTCTGTAGAAAAGTGCATCATGAATTATATGAGGAGGTGAGGAATAAGTGCTTTACTATGGCTAGTTGGGCCACTTGCAGTGAAATTTTCCATTAGTCAGGGTTGCTACTGGGGCTAATAAGGTTCCGATTGCCTTGTCTTGAGCTCCTTCACTGAAGGGTGCTACTTCTGGCTTCAGCATTGGTCGGAACTTCCTTTATGATTTTGCCACTCGTTAGGAATGTGAAGTGTCTCCTGATGTTTTCATTGGTTGGTTACAACTTTTTTCTCGTGATGTGTATTATCTAATTGATCTGGGGTCTACCCTTTCTTATATGACCCTTTATGTGGCTATTTATTTTGGTTTTGGTCCTGATTGTATTCCTTATCCTTTCTCTGTGTCTATCCAGTGGCTGACTCTGTGGTGGCTAAAAGGGTTTATCAGGGTTGTGTGGTATCTATTTGTGGTAGGGAGACCTTGGTAGATTTAATAAATTTGGGTATGTTAGATTTTGATGTTATCCTAGGGATGGATTGGTTGCATTCGTGCTATTCTTCTCTTGATTATCGGACCCATAAGGTCATTTTCAAATTCTGAATAGCCAGTTATAAAATGGGAAGAGTGTTTCCTAGTGCCTAAGGAAAGGTTTATATCTAGTCTTAGAGCTCGAAAATTAATTTCCAAGGGGTGTTTATACCATTTAGTGCATGTTTAAGATTCTAAATATGAGGGTCCTTCATTGCAATATGTTCCCATGATTTAAGAATTTCCCAAAGTGTTTCCCAATGACCTTCTTGGTGTCCCTCCCAATAGGGAAATAGATTTTGGGATTGATCTTTTTTTGGATACCTCTCTATCCTTATCCCTCTATATAGAATAGCTCCGACTGAGTTGAGAGAACTCAAGAAGCAGTTGAAAGACCTTCTTGATAAGGGTTTCATTCATCCTAGTGTGTCTCCGTGGGGTGATCCTATGTTATTTGTGTGTAAGAAGGATGGGTCCCTTCAAATGTGCATAGATTATCGCTAGTTAAATAAGACAATGATAAAGAATGAATACCCTCTTTCGAGGATTGATGATCTATTTGACCAACTTCAAGAAACTAAGTACTTTTCTAAGATTGATCTTTGGTTGGTTTATCAGCAGCTAAAGATTAGGTAGGTGGATATCCCTAAGACTGCTTTTCAAACCTGGTATGGTCATTTTGAGTTTTTGGTGATGTCTTTCGATTTGACTAATGCGTCAGCAGTATTTATGGATCTTATAAACTGGGTATTCCGTCAGTTTTTAGACTTATTCATCATCATATTTATTGATGATATTTTGGTGTACTCCAAGTGTAAAGGGGATCATGCCAACCACCTCTGCATAGTGTTGCAGACCCTTAAGGATCAATGGTTATACTAAATTCTCCAAATGCGAATTCTGGTTGAATGCAGTGACATATTTGGGTTATGATTTTCTAGTGAGGGGATCATGGTGGATCCACAAAATGTTAAGGTGATTAAGAAATGGCCTAGACCCATGACTTTAACTGGCATTCAGAGCTTATTGGGTTTAGCTGGGTACTATAGGAGGTTCGTGGAAAGTTTTTCTTTGATCGCTACCCCATTGACTAAGTTTACTCAGAAAAAGGTAAAGTTCTTATGGTTGAATGCTTGTGAGGGTAGTTTTGAGGAGTTGAAGGATAAATTGACTTTGTCTCCAATTATGACTCTACCTGAGGGTACCTATGGTTTTGTTATTTTTGTGATGCATCCCATGTGGGTATGGACTGTGTGTTGATACAACATGGTAAGTTTGTGGCCTATGCTTCTAGAAAGTTGAAAGTTTATGAAAAGAATTACCCAACGCACAACTTAGAACTGTTGGCTGTGGTCTTTGCTTTGAAGATTTGGCATCATTGTTTGTATGGAGTTCATGTTTATATCTATTCAGACCATAAGAGTTTGCAAAATGTGTTCACCTAAAAGGAGTTGAATCTCAAACATAAGAGGTGTCTTGAGTTGCTAAAGAACTATGATATGAGTCTTCACTATCATTCAAGTAAATCTAACGTGGTTGTTGATGCTCTTTACAGGTTGTCTATGGGGAGCTTATCTTATGTGGAGGAGGATAATTGATAATTGATGAAGGATATTCACCCGCTGGCTAATATTATAGTTCATCTCTTGTACTCTGAGGATGGTGGTGTGATAGTGCAAGAGGTGATGAAGTCATCTCTTTATTCTAAGGTGAAAGAGAAACAAGTTTTGGATCCTATCTTGATGTGGATTAAGGGTGACATGGACTAGCAGAAAGTAATAGTTTTTGAGATTTATGGTGATGGTATCTTGAGGTACCAGATATAGGTTATGTGTTCCCAAAATTAATGGGATGTGAGAGAGGATCTTGCTTGAGGCTCACGAGTCAAGGTACATCGTTCATCCTGCATTGATGAAGATGTACCATGATTTGAAGGAAATCTATTGGTGGAATAACATGAAGTAGGAGATGGCGAATTTTGTGGCCAGATGTATGATTTGTCAACAAGTGAAGATGGAGCACTTGAGACCTGGTGGGTTGTCTCAAGAGATCAAGTTTCCCGAATAGAAGTGGGAAGTAATTAGTATGGATTTTGTTACTGGTCTTCCATGGTCTCGCCATCAGTTTGATTCGATTTAGGTCATCGTAGATAGGATGACTAGGTCCGCCCATTTCCAACCTATGAGAACTTGTTACTCTGCTGAGGATTATGCAAAGTTGTTCATTCAGGAAATTAGCAAGTTGCATGGTGCGCCTATTTCTATTATATTTAATCGTGGTACATAGTTCTCCTCACGTTTGGCATTCTTTTTTAGAGAGGTTTGGGAACTAAGGTGAACCTTAGCAACGCTTTCCACCCTCAGATGAATGGTCAAGCAGAGAGGAGAATTTAGACATTGGAAGATATGCTCAGATCCTATTTTATCAATTTTGGTGGTAGTTGAATTGATCACTTTCCCCTTATTGATTTTGCATATAGTAATAGCTACCACTCTATCATTGGGATGGCTATGTTTGAGGCTTTGTATGGTAGGAGATGTTGTTCTCCTATTGGGTGGTTTGAGGTTGGTGAGGATGGGTTGTTTGGTACTGATTTAGTTCATTAGGCTTTGGAGAAGATGAGGTGATTCAGGATAGGATTAAGGCTGTCCAAAGTCTCCTAAAGTCCTTTGTAGATGTGAGAAAGAGGGAGTTGGAATTTGAAGTTGGCGATTAGGTGTTCTTAAAGGTATCTCCCATGAAGGGAGTAATGCAGTTTGGAATGAATGGGAAGCTTAGTCCCCATTATGTTAGCCCTTATTTAATTTTGAAGGAAGTGTGTAATGTAGCTTATGAAGTTGAATTGCCTTCGAGTTTTGGTTCTATTCACCCTGTCTTTCATGTTTAAATATTGAGAAAGTGTGTGGGTGATACTTCCTTGGTGGTTTCATTGGAAAGTGTGGATGTTTTGGATTCCTTGTCTTATGAGGAAGTCCCTCTGAAGATCTCGGATCGACAAGTCTGCCAGTTGCGAATGAAGGACTTGGCTTCGGTAAAGGTTCTATGGAGGAACCAAAAGGTTGAAGAGGCTACTTGGGAAACTGAAGAGGACATGAAGTCTAAGTATTCATTCTTATTCCCGTTTTGAATAATCATGTTTAAGGTATGTATTTAATGATAAGTTGGAGATTTGGAGAAAGAACCTTGAGTCGAAAGGATTTCGATTAAGTAGGACCAAGATGGAGTACTTGGAGTGTAATTTTAGTGATATATCACAAGAGACCGAAGTAGTTGTGAAGATGGACTCTCAGGCCATTCAGAAAAGGGAGAGTTTCAAGTATCTGGGGTCTATGATTTAGGGCGATGGTGAGATTGAAGAGGATGTCACGCATCGTATTGGGGCAGGGTGGTTGAAATGGAGGCTTGCTTCAGGAGTTTTATGTGATAAGAAGGTGCCCCTAAAGCTTAAAGGTAAGTTCTATAGAGTGGCATTCCGACCGATGATGTTGTATGGAGCGGAGTATTGGCCAGTTAAGAAATCTCACATCCAAAAGTTAAAGGTGGCAGAGATAAGAATGTTGTGGTAGATGTATGGTTAGACCAGGAAGGATAGGGTGAGGAATGAGATTATTTGAGAAAAGGTAAGAGTGGCTTCAGTGGAGGACAAGATGCGAGAAGTGAGGTTACGTTGGTTCGGACACGTGATAAGGAGGGGTACTGATGCACGAGTGCAGAGATATGAGACACTGGCTATGGATGATTTTAGATGGGGAGAAGTATACCAAAGAAATATTGGAGGGAGGTGATTAGGTATGAGATGGAGCACTTACAGCTTACAGAGTACATGACCCTTGATAGAAAAGTGCGGAGCATGCAGATTAGGGTAGAGGGTTAGGGGGTGGAAGGGTGTCGATAACAGTAGGGGAGTGTTCTGTATTTGTGTATGAAACTTCTTATTAATAGGTGTTGAGTGTTATCTATGGTTTTAGATTTATAGTTTTAGTATTATCTTGTGGCTAGCATTGTTAGTTTATTTTGCATACTATACAAGTTTATATGCATTTATGTATTGTGTTTGTTATATTGTTATTGATTCTAAGTCGGAGGTCTATCAAAAACAACCTCTCCACTTCACCTGAGGTTGTGATATGGACAGCGTACACTCTACCCTCTCCAGACCCCACTAGGCAGGAATACACTGGGTATGTTATTGTTGTTGTTGAAGGTATGTGTTATTCTTAACATCTTTGTTTTCTAACTTTGTTAAAGGAAATTATGATTTCCTTGATATACTTGTTTTCTATCTTTTGTTAAAGGTTAGAATGGGTGTGTTTCTATATGAAATCGTGCTAAGGGATACTTTATCTCATTATTAACGGACGAATGATCCTAAGGGGGGAGAATGTAACACACCGAGGTTTTAGTCCCTGAAAACTTCTTGATCTTTGAGATTATTGCCCTCACTATGACTTACCCTGCGAGTTATAGGATGTCATTGCGGGTCTTAGGGACCCAATCGTACCCTGGCTAATGTGTTGTCCTGGTGTTTCTGTCTTGACTATGACTTGGACCCTACAAGTTGTAGGGTCTCGTAACTAGTCGTAGGGTGTGAATCATAGGGAAACCATTGTACTAACCTAAAGTTCATATTGTGACTGTGACTAACATGTTACGAGTCGTAAGGAATAGATACAAGCTGTATGGTGCGACTCGTAATCGGAGCAGTATGGGGTAACCTAGGACACTGTTCAAATTACGATTGGACTAAATGAGTCATAGGGTGACCCTATGAGTCATGAGGTCAGCCATTGCAACTAGGCATTGATTTTCATCCTTTTAATTAAGGGCATCCTGGTAATTTCCCTCCTACCCCCTTCGCCCACATGACTTAAAACCCTCTTTGGACTTCATTAACATACTACTCACAATCAAAACACTCTCTCAAACTCTTTGAATTCTCTCAAGCAAGATTCTTAGGGTTCCTAAGAAGTTGATCAATTAGAGATCCCAAGGGAAAATTCTCTCCATAACTCTTGATATTTCAGGCATGTTACTCTTCCCCAACTATTACTTTGTATAAGTATGTATTTAAAATAGTCTTCCATGTGGTTTTGATGGTGTTTTGGAACATGGGTTGAGGGTTTTGAATGATTGTTGTTTATGTGATGTTTCATGTTTACATATGCATTGTTTATGTTTAAATGGTGGTTTTGAAATCAATTTGATGCATGGGCATGGTGAATAAATTAACGGATTGTGATTTCCCCAAATTTTGTAAATATTTACAATCGTATTGGTAATAACCCCAACCCAAATTTTGTGGAAGTTGTTTGACCATGAGTATAATTGCATTGAACTATTTTCGAAACAATTTCATGATATAAAGAGGTTATTGAAACATGATAGTTGATTTAATGAACAAAGGGAGTCGATGTTCCCCATCCTTGTGTTAATGAACGAAGGGAGTTGTTCTCCCTAGTTAATGAAATTTATTTGGCATGTTGATGATACCTTGCAAGTATAGTTGGTATGACAATACCGACAGTGTATGCCTAAATATGTACTATGGTCCAATGAATGAGAATGTGTGATAAATGTTTTAATGGGGTTTTAAAAGAAGGTTGTGTAGCTAGTCCATGAAAGTTGAGGCCTCGAGGGACCAATACTGGATACAACATTTGCCAACGCGGGGGTCGAAATGGCATGGGGTTTGAGTACCCTCACTTATTACTAGGTGGTTTGAGTCTACCTTATTATTATGATTGGGAGGTTAAAGTCCCCCATATTACCTTACATGATCGGGTGCTTAAGTCTCCTTAGTATATGATTGGGAGGCTCGAGTCATCTATGCATATATGTGACATTATTCTCCAATTAGTGTGGCTACATGCACTTGGGCCCAACTAGGGGTGAGAGCTGGGGCCCATATAGCCCGTGGTTACTATTATATGGCGGTTAAGATGCATAATCCAGGCTAAAGTTTTAAAGTGCATATTAAAGCCTTTTTCCCTATCCATGCATGTTATATAAGTACATTTATATGTATGAATATATGTATGTGAACATGTACATTGCTTTATACTGAATTTTGAATTGTCATTACTTTATCCTTATCCCCGAGTTACATGTTAGTTCTCAACCCACTAACCATATCCAGACGCTGTATCCCCACGTGATGCAATCACCGGAGATACTTCTATTTTCTTGCGTAGTATTAGGTGGATCGCCTCAGTTCATCAATAGTTTGCAGTGAAGTGGTGAGCTTCCATTCTCCAAATGACTTGATCATTCCATCGACTTCCTTTCATAAATTAGAATTGAAGAGTTCACATTAACATTATCATTGTCATTGTCATTGTCATAGTCGGGGGCATGTCCCGACACTTTATTGATTTTGATTTGTTAGAAGGCTTCGTGGATTACTATTGACTTAGGTAGTGGTGTTGGTTGGTTAACAGTTATCGGTTATAGTCATGTCTTAAATTGTTTGAGCTTATCTTATGCTATCTTGGTATATGTTTGGAATTCAGTCACTGTTGGGGGTATTGTGTCCTATTTGGTTTGGAGCAGGGGGTGGTCTCCGATCCTTGTTGTACTTGAGATATCCGTCACAGCCAGGCCTTAGTTTGGGTCATGACACTTTGACAAAGGGAAAATTTAAAAGGACCATGGTAATTAGTCAACCACTCGTGATAATCCATATTGGTTTCATGTTTCAACAAGCACACAATCTTCTTTAAGTCAAGAGTCACATGATAATCTCTAAAGTTAAGTGAATTTTCATGAACAAAATCATTCCAAGTTAAGACTACACTCAATGCACTAGCTATCTCCAAGAATGGGTTGATCCCAAGTCATCATCGGGGTCAAATACAAAGGTATTCCCAATACAAGTTAGCAAACATATTGCATATAAGCTCATAATGTTCTTCTCTTCAAAATATTCCATGCTCACATAAGATGTTAATTCAATACGACCATGAATAACATCATATGCAATAAGGTACTAAAGAAAGATATCACATAAATGGAATTTATCCAAGGTGTTTTCAAGATAAGAATCACTCTCCGACCTACAAGTAGTAAAACCTTGGTCAATAAAAATAAACAGTGGGAATTCTCTTGATATTTTCATTGCTCCCCTTCTTTTGAAGAACATTCATCCTTGTTGGAGATCTTTCCCTTACACAACTTTGCTCCCTTAAGTGGATTAGAAATCTTTAAGAAAGCCTTTTTGTCGTAGGGAATAGTACCAACAACTCCAACCAAATCTTGCTTGTCATCTTGACTAAGCACCAAGTGGGGTGTCATACAACCACCGTATTCCAATTGGTCACCGAAGTCAAATGGATAGAGTGTCCATAGACACGGGTCTAGGAAACACTCTTTTTTCCCTAAGGTGCCGCCAACACAAAAAGACATACTCTCTTCACAAGCATAAGTGCTTTCATGGACAAAGAGAGAGTAAAGAAAGGTGTCACATATACTTAAGAATTGAAACACTCAAAGAGAAAGAAATAACTGGAACACAAAGGCCACCTTTCATTTCTTCATAGTCCTTTTCCTTTAGTGTACTTTCATCTTCCATGAAGAGATTTCCATCTTTAGGAGGAATTTTGTCAAACCATAGTGGTTTTTTATATAGGGTATTTCCCTCAAGAGGAGCTACATCATTAACATGATCTACACCACTAGGTAGTTCACTAGAGTCATTTCATCATCTTCAGATAAGATATTGTACTTAAAAAGAGAAGGGTCAATCCAAGAAGAAAAATTAGAACATGTAAGTTCACTCTCAAAAAGACAATTATCGAGTTTTGAAGAGGTTTTAAACACGTGATCATATTTCTATGAGCCAAGAAAGTAATAGAATTTTCATTAAAAGGAATTCTCAAAGGGGCAGTTCTATTCAAAGGATCAACATTATCAACATTATCATTAACTTGAGGTTTACTAACCAAATCAAAAACACCCTTAAGTAGCGGACTAAATTCACAAGAAAGTTGATTAACACCATTTTCATAGGACAATGTATTAGCATTCAACACAGAGGTTTCAACAATAGGTAGACTCAAATTGATCTTAGAAGAAGAGTTAATTCGGTCATCAATAGGATCAACTAGTGTATCCACACTCTCAATATATGTATTATCATCACGAGGTAAAGAATCATTAAGGTTACATATAGACAAGCTATAACTCACATTCAATTAGCTACTAACCACACAATAATATTTCATATGTACTAACATGCAAAAGTCAGCTTTATTACCTTGAAGTTCTTGATAAGATTCTTATTTACCTTGGTTAAGTGTTCCTTTCAAAGTGTTGGAATACTTTTTGTATTATTTGATGCATAGGTCCATCTTAATCTCCCAATCTTTTTATTAGACCCTATGTTTGAAGCTTGTATTCCTCCTCTATTTGTAACATTTGTACCTGTACAAGTATCTTTACTAAGAGAAGGACAAAGAAAGTTAGATTGGGTTTGTGGTAACTCCCTTACTTCACTCCTCACAACCTCTCCTTTTTCCACTCTTGGGTTACCATATTTCACTCTATTACTCCTCTTAATATTTTGTCTCTCATTATCAAGGGACTTGGAGTAAGTTCCCATATTTCTTTGAAGCTTATAAAAGAAAAATGGAAGGAGATTGTTTCCCCATTGGTCCACTACGACTTTGGGCCAATTTCGCTTATTTGGAACTCTATGCCTTTTAAACCAATTGGCGCGCAAACATAAATAACCAAAGTACAAGGGAATTACATTACACCAAACCTCCTCATAGTACCCTCTACAAGTAAAAAAGACCTTCACACTCTTAGTAACCTCATATCCATCCACGGTATATGGATAATATTTTCACACTTGAGGTATCCTCAAATAGTTAACTGGGGAATGAGTGATGTTGCTGGCATAACACCAATCATGGAGAACAAGATCGAATCTTGAAGTTCCACAAATATTGATCTTTACTTTAGCAATATTTTTTTGGATCAACATTATAAAGCTTTGTATATCCTTTCGGTACATAGTTGCCTCTCATGACCCATTTCAATTCTCTCCAAGTTTGAGTGGGCCTTCTTACAAGTTCCCACCAACTCAAAGCTAGGCCTCAAAGATGTCTAGTGGCATATGTGGCTTGCTCAAATTCACTCAGAAAATAATCCTCAAAGAACCTTTAGCATTGGCATTCCTAATCAAGATAGGCCTCAGGATCATGTTCACTATTAAAAATAGAAAGAGGTGCTCTTAGGAGATTGTGACTCCTACTATACCCTTTATATTCATTTTGGTTCCTACTTTCCAAAGTTTGATTACTAGAACAAGAAGGATAGGATATAGTATCTTGTACATTAGAGATGCACTCTTTTTTTCCGTATGTGGTGACTTTTACTGTTAGTTGTATCCACCTACATTGATTCGACTTTGATAAGAAATTCTACAAGACAAGGAATATAAATATTTGCAATCCTCATGCACATTCCCACTATGATTCTTATAAAGTGAATAAGAGAAAGGATTATACCTTATGATAACGCTCAACATACTCCATAATTTATGGGCAAGGTGATAGTTGTAAGATATAATAACCCAATGTGAGTTTGGGTGGAATCCTCGAGGAGTGAATCTAGTATTCAAATCCTATGAGTGTTGAAAGCATCTACGTATATACCGTAGTGTTAACAAAATAAAATACATAAATTAAAATGGGAGGTTGGTTTGGAAGGTTGTTTTAGTGAAATCTAATCAAACTACCATTTAAAAGCAACAAATGTAGGTAATATTCCACATGAGAATGGTCTTGGGAATATGTCCTCCTTGGGGCAAATAATGCATGGGTTCATGATAATCAAATGCAAAACCTAGTTAATGATTATATGGGTAGGCTAGGTTAGGGGTTTTGATGCTAGTTTTTCAACCAACCACCAAAAATATCACCCATGGACCCTTTTGAATAACTCATGGGTGTGGCAAACAAATCCACCCAAAACGTCAATTGGTCATCCCTATTTCTAGGAAGATGCCCAATACATAGAAAATTCACAATCCATCCCTATTTTAAGGATAATATAAAGGAATAAGCTAAATATCTAATTATTGATCACTAATACCTTATCACCTATATCCCTCTTTCAAGGATGATATAGGATCCATAAGCATACCCACATCCCTCTTTCAAGGATGATGTGAGATTTTGGGAATTTGAGGTTTTCACCCATAAATTCCCACTCAACAAACAAGTTTTAGAAAAACCCAACATCATTAACCAAGATTCTACACTAACAATTAAAACCCACACATAATTTCACCCTATTTCAACATAATCCCAAGATAATTATTTAGTTACTCAAGAAGTTTAAAGAATGAAATATACAAAAATGGTCATTCAAAGTTTCCATTGAAAATGCAAGAAAGAGTATTCTTTAATTTAACTTCAATTACAACTAAACTCAATTGGAAAATTAAGCAAAATAGTTTTGCCCAAATTAGTAGGGTTTTACAAAGCCAAAACTTCAAAATCTTGGGTGATGTCCAAAAATTGAAAGGGTTTTCATCTTATTGAGAATTAGAACCAGATGTAGGATATAATAAATCTGCCCTTGGGATATTTTTCTCTCAAGCGCGATCACCGAAGCTTGATTGCAATCACGGCTCCTACGATTACAGTGAGCCCATTACAATCACCATCTTGACTAATCTTGACTTTTCTCTATTGCGACCCTCATACCGGGATCGTGGTAACTGAGGGTCAATTCTCGCTCATGTTTTTTTCCAGCTTTTGCACTAACTTTCCCTTTTTGATCTCTTTTCATCTCATCTCACTTATTTTCTTCCCATCACCTATATATCTTTAAAACATAGGAATTAGTGCATCCAAATGATAAATTCATCCCATTAACACCTTTAAATCATAGTAGTGTGCATAGTTTTAGATGTATGTGAGTGGTAAATTCACCACTCATGAACACCCCCAACTTAAACCTTTGCTTCTCCTCAAGCAACCCTACTTCTTACTCAATGAGACTATGCAATTGTAAGTCCATTTAAATGACCAAATGATCAAAATGACTTCGAGTTAGATTAATATCAACAAGTGGCTCTCAAGCATGGACAAAGCAACTCTCTCACTTCCTTTAACATGAAATTCAATCTCAAAGATGCATAAGACTTTAAAGAACAACAATGCAACAATCACTAACTCTATAAAAGTGACTCTCTATCAATAGCAACTCAATTATACTCCTTTGTCTTATTTTAGGAAGATGACAATTTCACCCGCCTCAATTAGTTTGCATGCCTCATCACAAGAAGGAAATCCCATACGCCAAATTACTTATTACACAACAAGGATTTAAGTAAAAAATATCACTCTCAAAAAGACTCTCTCAATGCTAACAAGTACCATACCATATGCTTGGCCTTATTTTCAATTGCCACTACTATGAACACACTTGGTTGAGGATCTCCAAGGACTTTTTTAAGCTTGTAATATAGGTTTAGGAAAGGGTATAATATCATTTAAGAACAAAGTGAATACAACCTCCTTGAACATCTACATCACACTATTCAACACAACTTTTGACCATGGACCACTTCATTTGTTTCTAAAATTCACACATGCCTACTTTCACTACCTTGATTTACCCATCTCTTTGAAATCAATTTCTTTTTTAAACCATGCTATTTCTTCCTTTGATTATTCCTTTCTCTTTCACTTTTTTACTTTCTCTCTTTTCTTAGCTTTTTAGGCATGCACTTATAATATTATGGCCTTAGGTTACCTCTTCCAAGACTTAAAACCCCCAACTTAGGCCTTTGGCCTCAAGTTTCATTTTCCAAGTTCAAAAAGGGTATGGTTTAGAAGAGAGATAAACTTTAAATGGTTCAAGGCGTGTAATGCGGTTGCCAAAGAAAGGCTTGAAGGCTTAAAATAGGTAAGTAAGGATACTATTCTATCTATAGGTAGGCTATTTAGGCCAGAGTGGGTTCATATGTTTACAAAGAAGGCCTAAGATCATTTTACCAACCAAGTATAATCACAATTAGCCTTGAGAGGATAATGGAGCAAGTTCTAGATGATACAAGTATGCCTGAGAGAGACACAATTATGCTCACTGCATATGACATGCAAACTTATCAAGGAGGCTCAATTGCATTTCCTACTAAGGACAAAAGGAAGTTTTTACCATATACTACAAACTAACGACTTTGGAGTCACAAATAGAGGTAAAGTATTGTTACAAAATTGTTCACGTCCATGCCCTTGGTTTTCAAATATTTTTGGATTGAGGGGTGTTTGCTTTGCATTTACACTATGCAAAATTTGCTATTGATGGCACCAAACCAAGACATCATCTCACATTTTGTCTCTCATAAAGGCAAATCATATAGCTACTCAAACTTCACCATAGGTATAAGGGTGATCCCAAAACTCCAATGCTACGGGTACTTAGACTTCCCCTACATCTATGGTATAAAATTCAATCACGATAATTTTTCCATAAGAATGTCATTACTCAATCTATCATAGGGAAAGGCTCGTCCAACATCATCATAAACACGATAAAGAAGAAATTAAAAAAATCTAAAAATGAAACAAGCAACTAATCCATGAAATGTGGGCACAATCAGAGTGTCCAAATATTATAACCTAGAATAAATATAAAAGTCATCCAAATAAATATAAAAGCATTAAAAAATATCTCAATAATACAAACCAAATGAATGAATACACAGATGAGAACACCTAACTAAAAGTTTTCAGTGTCCTCACTACATAATCAAAAAAGCATAAAGAGAGTAAAAGGGTGCTCCTTGTAACCATATCAAGAGCTATTGTCGCCGTTGGTATTCGCATCATCTGAGCATGACCAATCAGCTGGGGACTCATCATCACTATCAAATCTCTAGGAAGAAATTCTATCTCTGGGTTTTGGGACCTTCCAAAGGCCCTTCACCCCCTTACACATATTTGTGAAAAATTTCTCTCTCTTCTTCTCCCTCTTTTTCATCTTCTCATGTGAGTCCCTGAGCTCCCTATATGAATGTTCTAGAGATAAGTATGACCTTTCAAGCATAGCAATAGTGTCCCCCTACTTCTTCTTATCCTCCAAATGTATCTCATAGTCAGACCGAGCAACATAGGAATGACGGGTGGTGGAAGACTCTCTCGGCCCCTGAGGCAACCCTGATAGAAGCTCCATTATCACCTTTATCTCCATCGAGATCTCCTTAAAAATCCTTGATGTGGATGGCTTGCATGAGTCTGTGTCCTCACCTATCAATTTGACCAAGTCTATCTTTCTTTTTTTGTTCTTTCCAGATGCTCCTTCACCCCAAATCTTAAGAGGGTAAATAAGGGTGTTTGGATGCACCCAAGTGTCTCCGGGATACTACTTAACCCTCAATATCTTGCATAGCTCTATGATAAATGAAGGAAATAAGAGTAGTATGTCACCTCCATTCTTAAAGTGCCTTATGTATGAAATCACTAGTCGTACAACATTTAAAGGAATGTTGTCTAGGATACAAGCAACCATTCGGGATCGCACATCTGAAATATAAGTCATTTGAGTGCATGGAGAGACCTGACTACAGATGATGTTCAACCCTATCCTCACCTTAGCAGTGAAGTCATGCAATGATATTCCCATCTTGGTGGCAGCCCAAGAGACCTCTCTACCAGGACACAACTTCTCAGTTCAGATCCCCTTGCCTTGAATTGGATCATGTCCTCATCTAGTAGCCCATATATATAATTAATCTGCTTAGACCAAAGTGAACATTCTTCCCCCAGCTCTTCACAAATGGTTCGGAGAAAGATACTACACTAATATTAGCGTAGAATTCCCTTACCCAATATTCACTTGCCCGACAAAGATCCAAGGCAAAGCAACTCCACCCGGTGGCTACCAGGCGGTAATGAAAGACCGAGAGATTCTTTGTACTTTAGTCTAAATAAATTCCTCTCTCAGGGAGTAACTTGGTTTTGGGGAGGTAGGCATAGTACTGAGAGTGGCATTCCGGGGCCATAAACCGAGCCTGGTCAAAATCTTTCATTGTGAGACTTGAAAACCTAAGAATGACACAATAGCATTAATTATCAATATTTACATATGAAAACTATGCTATGTTATCAAATTAAGCTAAAGGGATGGTGCTTAGCAATTTCTAGGCGAGAAATGGACTTGACAAATTTTTGGTCAAGGTCAGGAAACAGCTTCAATTAGCCCAATCGTGGATACCTCATGGATGTGGCAAACAAATCCACCCAAAGCCTCAATTAGGCATCCCTATTTCTATAAAGATGCCCAAGACATAGCAAATTCATAATCCATTCCTATTTCTAAGATAATTTAAAGGAATAACATAAATGTCTAATTATTGTTCACTAATACCTTGTCACCTATATCCCTCTTTCAAGGATAATATAGGATCCATAAGCATATTTTATCCCTCTTTCAAGGATGATGTGAGATTTTGTGAATATGAGATTTTCACCCACAAATTCCCGCTCAACAAACAAGTATCAGCAAGCCCAACATTATTAACCAAGATTCTACACTAATAATCAAAACCCATACATAATTTCACCCTATTTCAGCATAATCTCAAGATAAATATTTAGCTACTCATGAAGTTTAAGGAAATAAATATACAAAAATAATCATTCAAAGCTTCCATTAAAAATGCAAGAAAGAGTATTCTTCAATTTAACTTCAATTACAACTAAAATCAATTGGAAAATTAAGCACGTTATTCTTTCCCAAATTAGTTGGGTTTTAAAAAGCCAAAACTTTAAAATATTTTGGTGATGTCCAAACATTGAAAGAGTTTTCATCCTATAGAGAATTGGTACCAGCTATGGAAATGATAAATCTGTCCCTGGGCTATTTTTCACTGAATAGCGATCGCCAGAGCTTGATCACGATCAAGGCTACCACAATCGCGGTAAGCCTATAGCGATCGCCATCTTGACTAATCTTGACTTTTCACGATCGCGACCCTCAGACCACTATTGCGGTATCTAAGGGCCAATTCCTGCTCATGCTTTTTCCAGCTTTTGCACTAACTCTTCCCTGTCTTATTTTTTTTTTATCTCTTTTTACTTCTTTTATTCCCATTACCTATATATCTTCAAAACATGGGAATTAGTGTATTCAAATGATAAATTTATCTCATTAACACCTGTAAATCATAGTAGTGTGTATAGTTTTGGATGTAAATGACTGGTAAATTTACCACTCATCACCTTACATCATCTTCATGTTTGGAGTGGGAAGGGTATACTTCTTACATGCTCTGTTGTTATCATAAGAACCATCACAAGGTTCTTCAACCTCTCCATATTCACCATAATAGCTAGGGTCACCATTTCCCTCATATTTTTCTTCGAAATAGTAACTCTTATTCCAATATGGTTATTGATCATGGCTATATTCATAGTCTCCATGACCTCCATCTTCTTTATAGCCATAGAATTATTCACCATAATCATAGTCTTCTACATCGTAGTCACAAGTATCTAAGGCTACTGAGGCTATATTTCCTTATTACTCCTTTGTACCTATAAAACGAGCAAACAAGGTTAGTAGTAAAAACTTCTCACCATGCTCGTAAGAATATCACCTTTGTATGCCTTAAAATAGAAGTCTTGGTACGACCCAAAACAGGGTCTATTCATGTCAGGCATCTCAAGTTCGATCGGGATCGAAGACCACCCCCAACACCCTAAAATTTTAGAGGGGGTGAATTAAAAATTTTTTGTGAGTCGAGTATTGACTCTTCACAGTTGACTTGCCTGCAGATCAGTACACTTCATAAAATAGATTAGATTTAAATAAATGAAAAGTAAATAATCTACTTTAAAGTAAAGACACAAAGATTTATCCTAGTTTGGAACAACAATGTGGTGCCTACTTCCAGTCCCTTTGGGTTTTAATGTTTTCTTAGATCTTTCAAAGTTGGGCTCGAGTATAATGATGAGAAACAAGTTCTAAAGACTTATTTTATTCTTTAGGTCTTGTGACACAAATTCAGTTTGTATTACAAAGTTGACTCGATCCTACTCTTTATATAATTATTGTAAACTAAGAAGTACAAATCTTTGTGAGTAAGATTAAGACACTTTGAGAATCTTCCTTGAAGTTGCGTAAGTGCTTTGGTCTTCAGTCCTCTCTTTATATTATTCAATTTTTTTTCTTTGTAAGGAAACCCTAGAGATTTTCTCTCAATCAAGGAAATGAATTGATTCCTTAATTGAGGAATGTTACCGTATAGTATGTCCATATCAAATATGTCCATACACGGTACTTTATACACGTTCATATCAGATACGTCCATGATCTTATTTTCTTTTACTCCTATGGTGATTGATTACCTTTTCCCATGTTTTACTCTAGTCAGGCTACTGTTGGATGCTTGCTTTCCTTTGCGAGATTTTCTTGGAAATATTGAATTGATTCCATATGATTGATATTTTTCAAGTTTTAGCATCGTCCATCATGCTATTGGATTCTTGCTTTCTTTTGCAAGATATCTCGGACATCTTGAGTTGATTCCTTAGAGATTCTAGAATCTCTTCTGCATATTTGGTGTATCTTCAATATCTTCTCCTTCTATCATTATAGATCTTCAATATCCTACATATGTTTACTCATTAGTTTGTCATTATTAAAATATAGAACGTAAATATAGAAGGCTAACAATCTTCCCTTTTTTTATAATGACCAACAAGCATTAAACATCAGTTGACTTCCACGTGTGTCACAGTAGTTGGCCTGTTCACCTTGACTTGTAAACACTTTCGATGTTCCTGTCTTTCTCTCCCTTTTGGAATAATCAAAAAGAACCATAGAGAAGAAAAATAGTAGACATATAGAAGAAAATTAATCTAATTATTTACAAAGTACTAGGAAAAAATAAAAAGTATGGTAGATAGTGTGTTAAAAATCATCTTACAACCCAACAAAAACAAGGTACAGGACCCCATTTTGAATAAAAAGTCATCATTCACCACTTAGACAGAAAGTATGTTAGGGTATTGTGCATATTATGGAAGAATTTTTCATATAATTTTTCAACATTTTTGAAGAAAGGGGAATATGAGTTCTAAACGAAAATAGTAAGATTATTATTGGAGGAGTGGACTTAGGACTTAAGGGGTCCATACGAGTGAACACTTGAGTAAACAACTTGATGCCCTCTTATTTAAACCTGTTGAGAGCCAATCAGGCCATGCCTATCTCTATGCTAGTTCTCTTCCTAAGGTCTAAGAGTTTAGAAATCGACTTCTGCAGCAGCATGACACCTTTCTCAATAGCTTTGAAGTGATCTTTGATTTCCTCCAGTTCCTTCAACACAATAACCATGGGTATAGAAACAAACTTGCTTACCTTGGGGAGTTCAGATTTGCAGCATAATCCTTCTTGCACCATTCATTATCAACCAAAACATAGCTCATACTGGCAAAAGTTTTGGAATCATAAGTGACAACGACTTCCATTGAGCGGTAAGCAGAGTGATTAATACAATGGTATAAGATAATCTGAGTAATTAGTAGGCCATAGGGTAAAATGACAGAGGCATGAACATCCGCTGCACTCTCCAGCATATACTCAAGTATCCAGGTTGCCCAAATAATTTTGTGTTTCTTAACTAGACAATACAGAATAAATACATCATGATAGATAATGTTGCTGAGGGATCCTTTTCTTGGAATCATTGAGGTAACGATTATGTGGGTCATAATGCTATACTTGAAACACAGGGACAAAGGCCAAAAAGTAGATAATGTTGTGTCCGGGTCAGACAGGATCCTTTTTGCTTCTTAAAACTTGCCTTAAAATCTTCGGGCCAAGTACCATTCATGAAAGAAATCACACCAGAGAATTTTATATCAGAAACCTTCTTAAATAGAAAATTATTTAGGATGATTCTTGTACCAAACACAAGACTCTCAAGTTTACCACTATCAGGAGAGAGATATAGATTCACATAGAACATGCAAACGGGATCCTCATAATCCACAAGTCCACAGAGATGGAAGACCAGGGACAAATCTTGAAACTTAAAGAAGTGACTGACATTACAAAAGACATCTTTTAATTGACAGATATTGATTATGCGACCGAATATAATGGAGTGGCTTTTAAAGGATTTTTTTCTTTCCGAGAGCATGTACAAAACTTGTGCATGTCCTCAGAAGAGAAGAACTTTAGATAGGTATTTTGAGGTTTCTTGGAAGAGGGGGTTGGGCTGGGAGTAGGACGAAGTCTTTTGATGAGAGTAGACTATTGAGAATCTGATGAGGATTCATCAGAGGGCTCATAAAGGAGAATAGGGCTGTCGGAGAGAGCTTTAGGAAGAAATATGGAGACACTGTCCATGGAATAAGTTCTGGTCATAGAAGAAAAGTGGAATTAGATTTTAAAGGAACAAAAAGGGAGAAAATAGGATGGGTAAGTGTACGAAGGAAGAACGGGGAGATATAGGTGACTTTGGAGAGAGAATAGAGGGGAAGACGAAGAGGCGTAAAGTGAAAAAGTAACTGATAAAAGTTAAAGAATGATAGAAGGGGGTGAATTAAGAAGGTAAAGAGGTGCAGAAGAGACAAGGGTGGCGTAAATACCAATAAGAACAATGATGACTCCCCTTTTTGAAAACCACTTTTTGGTTAAAAACTGAAGAGAAAATCGGAACAAGTAAAAAGATTTTTTGTCCAAAAATAAAACTCATAGGTCATTAATACTGAGAATACCAAGTCTTTTTCTAAGGTAACAAAATCTTTCTTCTAACAAAGGTTTTGAAAAAATATCTGCTAGTTGATTTTTAGAGTCAACAAATATTAAAGAAAATTCTCTATTTCCTACATGATCTCAAATAAAATGATGCTTAATATCAATAGGTTTGGCCCTAGAATGATGCACGGTATTTTTAGACAAAATAATAGCACTGGTGTTATCACACATTATGGGAACAGATTCAAAATACAAATTAAAATCAAGTACTTGATGCATAATCCATAAAATTTGAGTACCAAAACTTCCAACGGCTATGTATTCGGTTTCAGTTCTTGATAGAGCAAATGAAGTTTGCTTCTTACTGTGCCATGAAATCAAGTCATCACTAAGAATTTGACCTGTTCCATTAGTACTTTTTCTATTTCTTTTATCACCTACAAAGTCAACATCTGAATATCCAATTAAATCAAAATAAGAAGAGCAAGGATACCATAGTCCAATGTCTTGAGTTCCTATAAGATATCGGATGATTCCTTTTTACGACAGTCAGATGAGACTCTTTAGGAGTCGACTGGAACCTGGCACACTGAACATGATATCTGGTCGACTGGAGGTCAAATAAAGTAGTGATCCAATCATTCCCCTGTACATATTTTCATCAACATCCTTTCAAGACGAGTCTAAATCAAGACTTATGGATGGACTAATTGGAAGTTCCATAGGCCTTTCCTTTTTCCATACTAAACTTTTTGATGAGTTTCTTTATGTAGTTAGCTTGACTGATGAAGGTACCTTTGGGAGTTTGTTTGATTTGTAATCCCAAGAAGAATGTGAGTTCTTCTATGAGGCTTATTTAAAATTCTTCTTTCATTAGATTTGCATAATTTTCATATAGAGAGATGTTAGGACTACCAAATATGATATCATCAACATAAATTTACACAATAAGAAGATTTGAATCAAACTTCTGTATGAACAGAGTTGTACCAATTTTACCTCTTTGAAAATTATTATTTAGTAAGAAAGTACCCAATCTCTCACACCAAGCCTTTAAAGCTTGTTTGAGACCGCAGAGTGCTTTTGACTATTTAAAAATATGATTTAGATAGGATGGACTTTCAAAACCAGAGGGTTGTTTTTCAAAAACTTCTTCATGAATAAATCCATTTAAGAAGGCTCTTTTGACATCCATTTGATATAACTTAAAGCATTTGAAGGCAACAAAAGCTAATAAAATTTGAATTCATTCTAACCTTGACACAGGGGCAAAGGTTTCATCATAGTCAATACCTTCTTGTTGAGAGTAACCTTGAGCTACAAGTATGGCTTTGTTTCTGATAACCTTACCTTCTTCATTCAATTTGTTTTTGTAGACCTATCTAGTTCTAATTATTGAGTAGTTCTTGGGTCTTTCAACCAGAGTCCAAACTTGATTTTGTTTAAACCGATCCAATTCTTCCTCCATGAATTTGACCCATGATTTATCTTTGAGGCCTCATTGGTCTTCTTGTTCCAATTTGAGATACAAGGGCAACAAACACTTTTTTTCTCAATGATGCTCTTATTTGCATCCTATCATCTAGATTTCCAGTGATAAATTCATTTAGGTAGCTAAAATAGTGTTTCCATTCTCTTGGAACACTTGGTTTGACTATTTTTGCTGCGGGAGTCGACTCTGGAGGGGGTGTAGTCAACTCATCTTGTGATGGCTCAGAGGTTGTGCTAGCATTGGCTCAAGATTGTATATCACTTACCTGTTCTTCATCAATACTGAGACTTATAGTAAGGTGATTAGTTTCATCAAATACAATAGACATAGATTCTTCAACACATAATGTTTGTTTATTATAAGCTCTGTAAGCACAACTGGTGGGAGTGTACCCAAGAAAAATACCTTCGACACTTCATGGATTAAATTTTCCCAAGTTATTCTTATTGTTGTTGTGAATAAAATATTTGTATCCAAAAGGATGAAAGTAGCTACTATTTGAATTCTTCCCTCTCTATAGTTCATAAGGCATTTTCTTTAGAATAGGTCTGATGAGGCATCTGTTGATGATGTAACATGCTGTGGTTACTGTCTCTATCCAAAAGTGATTTGGGAGATTGTGTTCCATCAGCATGGTCCTGGAAGTTTACTAGAGAGACCATTTTTTTTGCTCTACCACACTATTTTGTTGAGGAGACCGAGGTGATGAGAAGTTCTGAGAGTATCCATTTTAAGCACAGTATTCCTCAAAATCCTTATTTTTAAATTCTCCTCCATGATTGCTATGAAGATAGGTAATAAGGTGTCCAGCTTCTCTTTGTACTTTTCTACAAAATATCTCAAAGTTTGTGAAAGCCTTTGGTTTATGAGCAAGAAACATTACCCAAGTAAAACGAGAATAGTCATTAACGATGACAAAGCCATGTCTTTTTCCACCAATACTTATGGTCTTGGTGGGCCCAAACAGATCCATATGGATTGTTTGAAGGGGTTTTGTTGTAGACATAATGTCTTTGACTTTGAATGATGTTCAAGTCTGTTTACCCAATTGGCAGGAATCATAGATGTGATCCTTTTCTAACTTTAGTTTTAGCAGACCTCTCACCAGTTCCAGTCTAGATAGTTTCTCAATTATATGCATACTAGCATGCTTAAGTTTTCTGTGCCACAACCAAATGTCATTGGTTTGCACAGTGAGGTAGGTTAAAGTAGAAAAGTCAAGACTATTTAAGACATAATAATATCAATGTGTTCACCATTAAGAGAGATATTTCTTTTGTCGTGTTTGATGAAGCAACTTTCAGCTTTGAAGGAAACTTCAAATTCAGCGTAACACAGCTGACTGATGCTATGTAAGTTATGCTTGAGGCTATCTACTAGATATACTTCAACAAATTCACATGAAGAGCTGAGCTTTACTGAGACAACTCCGATGACATTGCCTCTAGAGTTGTAACCGAATCTGACTGATCCACCATCTATTTTCTTTAGAGCAAATTTTTTTTATTTTCGGTCATGTGTCTGGAACATCCTCTATCAATGACCCACGTTCCCTTCTTATAACTCTTGCAGGCATGTTTTTGTAAAATAAGAAAATCAATTTTATTTAGGTACCCAAGTGGTCTTGGGTCCTTGCAGGTTAGATGTGCTCCCTTTAGGCTTCCAAACCCACACACTTTTAGGCTTATGCCTGCAACTATAAGATTTGTGCCCTTTCTATCCACAGATATAACAAATAGGGCCTCGAGAGGAAAAAGAGGTCTTGGTTGATTTAAACGATATTGATGTGGAACTTGATTTGGAACTTGATTTGGTTTTAAAAGAATTCAATATCACGAAACTGTGACTTGGTGATTTCTAATGCTATTCAATTACATTTTACATCATCAAGCTCTTTTTAAATTAAGTCAATTTCTATTTGACGTGCTTCAATTTCTACTTGATAGTTTCTTCGTTACTTTTTGAGTTTTTATTTAAGTCGAGCTTCCCAAATTTTCTTTTCTTGGGAGAGTTTATTATATTCACTTATAACTTTTTGAAGCTCATCGGTTAATATATCTAAATTAGATTCAAGAATATTATAATTATGATAGTCGTGTGGTCTTACCTCACTAGATTGTCCTTTTGCCATGAAGCATACGTTGGCCACTTTTGTTTCTTCTTCAATTTCATCTTCATCACTCCAAGCTCCAAAATTTTGATTCTTTCTAGATGATCTTGTTCTTAATTTTGAACAATTTTGTTTGAAGTGTCCAAGCCTTCCACAGTGATAATGACGATCATCGTTTCTAGTGAGATTATTACTTTTGGCTTCTTGGGATCTTTGTTGTCTCTGTATCATGATCTACCTTACTCCACGATTTATGAGAGACATTCCTTCACTGTTGGATTCTTCCAGAATTTTCTTTTCTTCAGTTAGTGAGGCATTAAAGGCTACTGGTTTCTTCTTTTTCTCCTTGTAGTACCTGCTTATATAATTTCATTCATATGCAATGAGATTACCTCATAGTTCGTCATATGTCATGTTGTGAAGATCTTCATCTTCCATAAGGCAGCGTTGGTTTCCCAAACTTTTGAGAGGCTTTTGACCAGCTTCTGGACTTGCAGGCTATGTGGATAGATCATCACCAATGATTTCAGCTCGTACTCAATTTTGCTGAATCTGGCAAGCATTGTTTCAGTGTTTTCATTTTCTTTCATTTTGAATAGCTCATATTCATTGACTAGGGTAGAAATCTTTGACTTTTTGACTTTGGTGGTTCTTTTATGGGTTACCTCCAATTTTCCCACATCTTTTTTGCAGTCTCGTAGGTTGATATCTTGTCATATTCTTCTCTACTAACTGTACAAAGATGTAAACTTATAGATCGTGCATTAGTTTGGATTACCTCTTGTTGTTCTTTGGTGACCTCAAAGCTTTTAAGGTATTCTATATCGGTATTGCTTGATTCTTTTTATTTGTCCTTTTGTTTCTCCTTGATTCCTGGAATTAGCTTTGGTCCCTTTTTAATGACAACCTAGGCTTGGAAGTCATTTGATTGGACAAAGATCCTGAATCTATTTTTCCAACACTATTGGTGAGACCTGCTCTGATATGAATTGAAACTCAAGAGGGGGTGAATTGAAAATTTTTTGTGAGTCGACTATTGACTCTTTCTAGTCTACTTGCCTGCAGATTAGTACCCATCACCAAACAGATTAGATTTAAATAAAAGGACAAGTAAATAATCAACTTTAAAGTAAAGACATGAAGATTTATCCTGGTTTGGAACACCAATGTGGTGCCTACTTCCAGTCCCCTTGGGTTTCAATATTTCCTTAGATCTTTCAAAGTCGGGCTCAGATACAATGCTGAGAAACAAGTGTCGAAGACTTATTTTGTTCTTCAGATCTTGTGACACAGCTTTAGTTTGTATTACAAAGTTTACTCGATCCTACTGCTTATATAACTATTGTAAACTAAGAAGTACAAAGCTTTGTAAGACTAAGATTAAGACACTTTGAATTTCTTCCTTGAAGTTGTGTAAGTGCTTCGATATTCGGTCCTCTCTTTATATTCTTCAACTGCTTTTCTTCCATATGTCCATACACAGTACTTTATACATGTTCGTATCAGATATGTCCATGATCATCTTTCCTTTTTCTCCTATGGAGATTGATTCTCTTTTCCCAGGTTTTGCTCCGGTCAGGCTGTTGTTAGATGCTTGCTTTTCTTTGCGAGATTTTCTTGGAAATCTTGAATTGATTCCGTATGATTGATATTGTTCCAAGTTTAGCGCCGTCTATCATGTTGTTTGATTTTTGCTTCCTTTTGCAAGATATTCTTGTATATCTTGAGTTGATTCCTTAGAGATTCTGGAATCTCTTCTGCATCTTTGGTGTATCTTCAATATCCTGTAAATATTTACTCATTAGTTTGTCATTATTAAAATATAGAAAATAAATATAGAAAGTTAACACACCCCACCATAACATTCCTTTACCCTATGTCAGACTCACTCCAAACATATAACTAGTTATAACAAAATTTATTGGAAAACATTTAAAGAAGTTCATAACCATAACCAACCAAATGTCCAACCAAACATCCAATCTGTGTCAACCCCAATGCCAATACCAATACCAAGGCTAACACTAGTACCGACACTGCCAATGCCCATAGTAGTCACACAAAGCCTCTAACTAAAATCCAAGAACATCTGATCGGGACATGCCTCTGACCATAGACAAACCCAAAGTCCAAGAAATAACAAAAAGTATAAAAAGAAGTCCATAACATAATATGGAGTCTTCCGTAGTGTGGAAGCTCACCACTTCAGTATAACACGAATGTTGTCCCCGAGTCCAAATCACTGAGCAGGGGGAGTAGTATGGCCGATTCCTTCATCGTGTGGGGATATAATGCCCGAAAATGGTTAGTGGGTAAACGCTAGCATGTACTCAGGAGTAAGGATAAAATAATGCCAGTAATTCAAAACCAAAGTAAATAATCATATGCAGTCACATACATATATTTACCATACCGGGAAAGAGAACTGGGTTAAGCATGCATTTAAAACTTTAACCTGGGTTGTGTATCTTTGTAGTAATAATCTACCCACGGGCTATATGGGCCTAGTGTTACCCTCTAAATGGGCCCCAGTATGAGTAGTCGCATAAACTGGAGATATCATAGGGGCCGAGATTCCCATGTACCCTTCGCTCTCCATGATACATATATACAAGTATAAACTTTGGGGATTCCCATGTACCGCACAAGCATATGGTCACTAGTGACCAACTCTCATGTCGGCAAACATGAGTTTCCAGTGTCCGTCTATTGGACACACACCTTCACGGTTAGCTATCACAACCCACCATTATTTCCTATTTAAAACATTCAGCACATAACCAAATCACCAATTTAAGGAGTCTATTATCAAGGCATTATGAAGTGGTATTGTCATATCGACTATAGCTTGTAAGCCCAACACTTAGGGGATTCTTATGTACCCAACAAGATTTCCAATTAAACCAAAACTATGGCTATCAAGCCATATCATTCATACCAATTTAGGTTCCAATACCATATTATGAAATGCAAGTTTTTCAGTAATAATCAATGTATGTGACAAAATCATTCTCATAGGCATTTTACAAACATGTTGAGGGCATATAGTTTACAAAACCAAAACCAAATATAAATTGACCATTCCCATCCAATCACATGCTCAAAACCATAAATATAACATGAAAACCATAATTAAAACAAGATAAAGCATTATCAAATCATAGACAACCAAAAACCCCAACATATATTTTAAAACCCAATAATATCACAATATTACCATGAAATCCATTCATCAAAACATATTTTAGTTGAACTAACAATAAGGGAGGAGTAACATGCCTTAACAACAAGGAAGATGGAGAGAAACCACCCTTAGGAGCCTTAACTGATTTCCTTAAAGAAACCGTAGCCTCTTCTTGAACCCAAAGCTTGAGAAAGATTTTAAGTATTTAAGAGTGTTTGATTGAGAATAAGAGGTTAATGAAGTTCCAAAAGGTGTTTTATGTCATAGGTCAAAAGGAGTTAAGAGGGGAAATGTCCAGAATACTTCCAACTTAAACTATAAAAATTTCTGCAGGTGGGTACGATTGGAACCCTCAACATGTAACCACATCATACGAATGGTACCCTTAAATCCTTACTTGATCGGAAAATTGGACATCACATTCTGTCCAACATACGACTCCCTTGCCCAACTCGTATCATCACCATATGACTAGTATCCTTTAATTCATACCCTAAGCAGAACATCTAGGATAGACACTGGATAACACATGATTGGACACTATAATTCTCATATCCTGAAAATACGACTCTTAAGGAGTCTTCCATATCTAGGTCAAAACTTGGCCAATATCAATCTGACCAACAACCGACTAGGATCCTAGACCCATACCCACCCCATATGAGTAAAGGTATATGTTGTATGATGATCAGGAGGTTTAAGACTCAGGAAATTTTCAAGGGCCAAAACCCAGGGTATTTCAATTCTCCCCCACTTGGATCATTCATCCCTGAATGATGGAACAAGGTAGTATAAGCACGATTAAACTCCCAAACATCTCCACTCTTACCTTTAACAAAATAGAAAACAAAAATAATAAGAACATCACATACCTTGAGCATGAATTTCCGAAATAGAAATAGGAATGGATAATTGAACTTTATGTCCCTTTTTGCTTCCCATGTAGTCTCTTCCACCTTATGCTTTCTCCATAGAAACTTTACCGAGTCCACGTCCTTGGTCCACAATGACGAACCTGATGATCTAATACTTCATCCGAGATCTCCTCATAAGATAGGGAATCCAAAATACCAATATCCTTGATAGGCACAATTTGCGACAAATCGCCCACTCACTTTCTCAACATAGAAACATGGAACACCGAGTGAATGGAGCTCAAACTTGAAGGCAACTCCAACTCATAGGCAACATTTCAACCCTTCTCAAAACCAAGTACGGACCAACATACCGGGGTCTGAGCTTCATCTTCTTCCTAAACCTTATCACTCCTTTCATTGGAGACACCTTTAGGAACACCCTATCTCCAACCTTAAACTCTAACGCCATACGCCTCATATTTGAATAGGACTTTTGGCAACTTTGGTCAGCCTTAAGCCTATCCTGAATCACCTTCACCTTCTCCAGAGCTTGGTGAACCAAATACGGGCCAAACATATCCGCCTCGCCAACCTAAAACCACCTGATAGGAGACCTACACCACATACTATACAAGGCCTCAAATAGAGCCATCCCAATGCTAGAGTAGTAGCTATTATTGTACGCAAACTCTATAAGGGGAAAGTGCTCAACCCAACTACCACCATAGTCAATCACGCAAGCACGGAGCATATCTTTCAACATCTGAATAGTTGTTTCTTCTTGCCCATCCGACTGTGGGTGAAAAGCAATATTAAGACTCACCTTGACCTTTTTAAAATGACATCCAAAAGTGAGATGAAAACTGTGTACCACAATCCGAGATGATAGAAACAGGTACCCCATACAACTTTACAATCTCCTGGAGGTATAACCTTGCACAGTCCTTAGCCGAGAAATTTGTCCACATACGCAAAAAGTGAGCAGACTTAGACATCCTACCACAATGACCCAAACTGAATTAAATTGATTCAGAGACCGAGGAATACCGGTAACGAAATCCATGTTGATGACCTCCCACTTTCATTCTGGCAATTTAATTTCTTGATACAATCCCCCGAGCCTCATGTGCTCAACTTTTACTTGTTGGAACACCATGCACTTAGCCATAAAATTTGCCACAACTCTCTTTATATTGTTCCACCAATACATCTCAAGGTCATGGTACATTTTCATCAAACCAAGATGAACAACATAGCACGAATCATGGGCCTCAACCATATCCTTTCTCTCAAACCATCCACATCAGGAACACATAATCTCGCTTAGTATCGTAAGGTACCATCACTACTAATCTCGATGGCCAAAACCTTTTTCCCACCTACATCACCCTTGATCCTCATCAAGACAGGATCTAACATCTAATTCTTCTTGATTTTACCACTAAGAGACGATCGTGCCACCTCCTACATAAATACGCCACCATCCTTAGAGTCTAAGAGACGAACTTCAAGGTTATCTAAGCGGTGAATATCCTTTACCAACTCCTATTTTTCCTTATCCACATGATTTAAACTCCCCATGGATAACCTGCTAAGAGTATAACCAACCATGTTAGCTTTAACTAGGTAGTAATGAAGACTCACATCATAATCCTTGAGAAGCTCAAGCCATCTCCTTTGCCTGAGGTTAAGCTCTTTTTGAGTAAACATATATTGCAGGCTCTTATGATCTAAAAAAATATCCATATGTACTCCATACAAATAGTGCTGCCAGATTTTTAATGCAAATACTACAGCTAACAATTCTAAGTCATGATTCGGATAGTTCCTATCATGCACCTTCAACTATCTAGAGACATACGCTATCACTTTACCATGCTGCATCAGAACACAACCAAGTCCCATACGGGATGTATCACAGTAGACCACAAACCCATTAATTTCTTCAGGCAGAGTCAAGACTAAAGAAGAAGTTATCTTATCCTTCAATTTCTCAAAACTACCCTCACAAGCATTAGACCATAAGATCTTTACCTTCTTCTGAGTCAACTTAGTCAATGGGGAAGCTATAGTTGAGAAACTCTCCATAAACCCCCTATAGTAGCCAGCTAAACCCAAGAAGCAACAAATATCAGTTGGATTCATGGTCCTAGGCCACTTCTTAACCACTGCAACTTTTTACAGATCCACCATGATTCATTCTCTAGAAATGATATGACCCATAAAAGTAACAGTGTTCAACCAAAACTCGCATTTCAAAAATTTGGCATACAACTGCTGCTCTTTCAAGGACTGCAATACAATGCAGAGGTGATTCACATAATCTACTTTGCTCTTAGAGTACACCATAATATCATCTACGAACACAATGATGAACAAATCTAGAAACTGATGGAAGACCCTATTCATCAAATCCATGAATGTCGTCGGGGCATTGGTCAATCCAAAAGACATAACTAGACACTCAAAATACCCAAGATGGCTATGAAAGTCAATCTTAGGGATATCCTTCTCCCTAATCATTAACTGATGATACTCATTCCAAAGATCAATCTTAGAGAAAAACTTAGCACCAGACAACTGATCAAACAAATCATCTATCCTTGAGAGAGAGTACTTATTATTTATCGTCACCTTATTTAAGTGTCTGTAATCAATACACATCCAAAGGGAACCATCCTTGTTACACACGAATAACACAGGTGCACCCCATAGGGAAACACTAGGACGAATGAAAACTTTGTCTAAAAGATCTTTGAGCTGCTCCTTAAGCTCCTTGAACTCAGCCAGAGCTATTCTATATGGGAGAATATATATTGTTTGAGTGTCCAGAACAAGATCAATCCCAAACTCAATCTCCCTATCAGGAGGAAAATCAGGAAAGTCATCAAGGAAGACCTTGGGAAATTCATTCACTACCAGGACAGAATGCAAAGGACCCTCCGAGTTAGAATCTTTAACCCAAACCAGATGATAGAGACACTTCTTGGAGATTAATCTCTGAGCTCTAAGATATGATATAAACTTCCCCTTAGGATCTAGGGAACCACCTACCAACTTAATATCTAGTTCATTAGGGAATTTAAAGATGACCTTATGGGTCCGACAGTCTAGGGACGCATAGCACGAGTGTAACCAATCCATCCCAAATATGACATCAAAATCAACCATGTCTAACTCAAATAAATCCATCAAGGTCTTCTGACCACCCACAGATACCACATATCCCATATAGACTCTTCTAACAACCACTAATCACCTACCGAGTTAGAGATAGAAGAATGGTGTGAAACATACTCGGGATAAAAACAAAAATGCACAGCCATAAAAAGGGTCACAAAAGAGAAAGTGGGCCCTGCATCAAGTAAACGGTACACATCATGAGAAAAGAGTTTCAATATACCATTATGACATCAGGTGATGCCTTGAACTCTTGGCTAGTAGTAAGAGCATAAAGTCAGTTTTGACCAATGTTGGAACTAGATGGTGCACCCTTTGGTACCAGAGCTAAAGAAGAGGCAATCAGAACTTTTTTTGCCCTAAAGGCAACATTACCAATAGGATATTTTCTAAGCATGTGCCCTACCCGACCACAGTTGAAGCACCTATCCCTTCCCTCATCATAAAAACCCCAATGCAATCTACCACAAAACTTGCATGGAGGATATGATAGAGCTGAATGGGCCCCACTAGCCTAAGATTAGGCACCCATGCCCTAAAGTTTTTGCCACCTTAGAAACACCTGTCACCCGACGGCTTTGGATAGGGAACACTAGCCATTGAGTAAGACCCAAAATTGCCCCACTTCTTCTTAGGACACTTTCCGCCATCCCTGCCACTCTGCTGTTGGCTACCATCCTGCTTAGAGAATCTAAATTTATTGCCCAGCCTCTCCCCTATCTCAGCCTGCTTCTTCTTTTCTTTCTCTACCTATTATATGTACACTATCAACCTAGAGATATCTATGTACTTGATCAACAAGGCAACCTTACTCTCTAAAATCAAGTTTCAAGACAACCCAGAAGCAAAATTCCTCATGCTAGCCCTCATGCTAGAAATTAATTCTGGAGCATACCAAGACATCCAGTGAAACTTCAAGGCATACTCCTTAACTGACATCTTCCCTTGCTTTAGATTTAAAAACTCCTCCGCCTTATATTCCCTTAACTCTTAAGAAAAGAAGTGGTCTAGGAAAGCATTACATAAATCCTCCCATGGAGCTGACTCATCACCGTCACCCCTGGACTGATCCCGTTCCTCATACCATTGGAATGCCATATCTTTCAGTTGGTTGGCGGAAAACTCCACGCCTTCCACATTATTGGCATGCATAACATGGAGGATCTTTTCTATCTCATCCAGAAAACCTTAAGAAGCCTTCTCCACCTTAACACCAGCAAAGGTTGGAGGGTTTGACCTCATGAACTGGCCAACCCTTTGTGGCCTCATAAGATGGAGTAACAGATGTATCAGGCTCATCTTGAGAAGCTACCAACTGTGCCAACATATGAATAGATTAATGAAACACAACATTTATCACGTCAGCCTGAGAAGTTCAAGAGGAAATAGGAGAGACTGGTGGAACTCCTAGAGGGAAATCAGGAACTGGACCCTTGGACCGAGTCTGGACCCATAAGTAGAACGAGTCCTATCAATGTTGTCCTCAGATAGGGCAGAGGAATTTCCATGAGCTTTAAATCATCGAGGAGGCATGATCTAAAAAACAAACAATTAGGAATTACAGAAGATTTAAGACCATAGACTCTACAACTTAAAAATAGAACACAAGAAAGAGAAACATTCCTAAATGCTTTGTAGCCTCTCCCTTATGAGTGTGGCGCGCTACACACCCTTAAAAGAGACTCTACTCGACACGCCTTTGTGGACTCCAAAGCGATCATGAACCTAGGGCTCTGATACCAATCTAACACAACCCAAACTAGAGCGTAGTCGTGTCAGGCATCTCAAGTCCGATCAATACTGGAGACCATCCCTAACACCTCACCATAACTGCCCTGTAACCTATGTCAAACTAATTCCAAATATAAACAAGTTATAACAAAATTTATTAGAAAACATTTAAGGAATTTCATAACCATAACCAACCAAATATCCAACCAAACATCTAATCGGTGTCATCCCCAATGCCAATACCAATACCAAGGCTGACACTAATACCTACACCGCCCATGCCCAAGTAGTTACACAAAGCCTCTAACTAAAATCCAAGAATATTCGATTAGGACATACCCCCGACCATAACCAAATCCAAAGTCCAAGAGATAATAAAAAGTATAAAAAGAAGTACATAGCATGAAATGGAGTCTTTCAAAGTATGGAAGCTCACCATTTTAATCTGACATGAATGTTGTCTCCAAATCCAAATCCAAATCACTTAGCAGGAGGAATAGTAAGGCCGATTCCAGTATTGCGTGGGGATACAATGCCTGATGATGGTTAGCGGGTGAATGCTAGGATGTAATCAGGAGTAAGGATAAAATAAAGCTAGTAATTCAAAACCAAAGTAAATAATTATATGTAGTCACATACATACAAATATATATACCATGCAGAGAAAGGAAATCGAGTTTAGCATGCATTTAAAACGTTAACTTGGGTTGTGTAGATTTATCATCATAATCCACCTACGGGCTATATGGGTCCAGTGTTACCCCTTGAATGGGCTCCAGTGCATGTAGCTGCATGAACCAAAGATATTATAGGTGCCGGGGATTCCTATGTACCTTTCTCCCTACATGATACATAATTAGAAGTATAATATTTGGGGATTCCCATGTACCCCACAAGCATATGGTCACCAGTGAACAACCCTCATGTCGACAAACTTGAGTTTCCAGTGTCTGTCTATTGGACGCACACCTTCACGGTTAGCTATCCATCCCGCCATTATTGCCCAACTAAAACATTCAGCACATAACCAAACCACCAATCCAAGAGTCTATTATCAAAGTATTATGAAGTGGTATTATCATACCGACTATAGCTTGCAAGCAATGCCATTAGCCAACACTTAGGGGATTTCTATATACCAAACAAGCTTTCCAATTAAACAAAAACCATGAACATCAAGGCCTTTCCAAGCCATTTAAAATTATTCATACTAATTTAGGTTCTATTACCATATCATGTAATGCAAGGTTTTCAGTAATAATCAAACTATGTGACAAAATCATTCTCATAGGCATTTTAACAAACACATTGAGGGAATATAGTTTCCCAAACAAAAACCACGTATCAATTAACCATTCCTATGCAATCACATGCTCAAAACTATAAATACAACATAAAAACCCTAATTAAAACATGGGAAAGTATTATCAAACCATAAACAACCAAAAACCCCAACATATATTTCAAAACCCAATAATACCACAATATTACCGTGAAATCCATTCATTAAAACATGATTTTAGTTGAACTAACAATGAGGGAGGAGTAATATGCCTTAAAAATAATAAAGACGGAGAGAAACCACCCTTAGGAGCCTTAATTAATTTTCTTGAAGAAACCCTAGCCTCTTCCTGAACCCTAAGCTTAAGAGAGATTTTAAGAGTGTTTAATAGTATTTGATTGAGAATAGGAGATTAATGAATTTCCAAAAGGTGTTTTATGTCATGTAGTCAAAATAACTTAAGAGGGAAAATGTCCAAAATACCCCTAACTTAAACTTTAAAAATTTTCGTAGGTGGGTACGATTGGAACCCTCAACTCGTAACCACATCATACGAGTGGCACCCTCAAATCGTCACTTGATCACAAAATTGGACACCATATTCTATCCAATATATAACTCTCTTGACAAACTCATATCATCACCATATGACTAGTATCCTTCAAGTCATACCCTAAGTAGAACATCTAGGCTAGACACTGGACAACACATAATTCGGCACTATACTTCTCGTATCTTGAACATATGACTTGTAAGGAGTCTTCTCGTATCTTGGTCAGAATTTGGCTAATATCAATCTGACCAATAAATGACTAGGGTCCTAGACTCGTACCCACATCATACGAGTCAAGGTGTGAGTCGTATGATGATCAGTAGGTTCAAGACTCAGGAAATTTTAAATGGCCAAAACCCAGGGTGTTTTTAGTTGCTAGCACTGAAAGATTATTTGTACTCCAATGAAAGAAGTGATGTCAATTTCTACTCATGGACATAATGGATTCTAGATTTGAAGAAGAATATATGAGTCAATCAAACAAACATAAACTTGAAAAACTTGAGCCAATAAATACAATGAAACAAAAATGAAAAAAGCATAAAAAATGAATGATAAAAGAAAAATAGACTCAAAGACTAATTAATCAACTAAGTATATCAAATATTTGTTGTTAATTAAATTAGGAATCAAGAAGTGAAATAAGGAATCTAGAAATAAAACTAAGACGATGGAACCCAAGAAAAATGGAATTTAAGATGGTTAAAGTGCTATTTGGAGATGTACGGATGCATCTCATGACGTTCCTGCTTAGGTGGAGGTTGCATGTCAAGATAACGAGTTGTTGGTATGATCTTCACTGGCTGGGTGTGGCCACATGTTCTATATATGTGCATAGATGGTGGGCGCAGTTGATGTGTGAGCCTACGCTAACACATTTGAGGCTTTTAACTCTAAATAATTGTAAGGTATTGAGCAACTTTAGTAGTTTTTGATTAGTTTACTTTGATTTTTGCAGTAAATATTAAGATGTAGGAGAACCAAAAATAATGGAAGTAAAAAGGCTGAAAAGTGAAGCAAAATAAAGGACAAGTATGGCTGACGACGTTTATGACAAGTCGTCAGCCTGGTGATAAGCTGTCAAGGATGTCGTCAGCCTTAAATAGAGAATGGGAGTTGAAGACATTTTTATGACGACGTTCGTGATAAGGTGTCATGTTGGTGATAAGGCATCAATTTCATCGTCATCCTTAGATAGCAGAAGCCAAAAGTGCAGAGGAGCTGACGACATCCGTGATAAGCCGTCAGACTCTTGATAAGCTGTCACGGATGTCATCGTCTATTCTGAGAACAAGATGCAACTTTAATTTTATTTCCTTATTTAGGTTGAACTATTTAAAGCTTTGTTTTAGGGTTTTCTGGAGGCATTCATTCATCATCATCATTATTCTAAAGAGAGTTCTATATTTTGAGTCTTGGAGAATATTTTACGATATTTCTTTCTCTATCTTTTTGGATTCGAACAATACAACTATTTTGGGGATTTTTCTTTCTAATCTACGATTCACTAATTATCATTCATCTCTGTAAGTTAATCTTCTCACTTATGAATTCAATTATGTGTTTCATTCTTTACATCATGAGTGGCTAAACTCCGTTAACCTGAATTATGGCATCTAGGGTTAGGTCATGATGATGTGCTAAATACTCAAGATTTAATAGGTGTTAGGTTTCTTGATAATTCTGAGATTTTAATTAACGTATGTTGGTTGCAAACAGTAGACACACCTACTTTTATTTTCTTGAGAAAGAAATCATATACAGTAGGAAGAGAATTATCAACAGGGACTCAGAAATACTTTGTTTAACAATCAGCGTTGTAAGAAGGTTGATTAACCTGAGGTAAAATCTTAGCAGTGAATAGTTATTTCCTAAGTCCAAAAGGATTAGGTAATTAGACGCTTAAATAGGTCGAGAGATATTTGAGCATATCATTGATAAAGATAGCTTGTTATCCTAACCACCGTGAGAATCTTGAGTCACTTTTAGCATCTGTCATGTACAGTAAGACCTAGTGAACATAATTCTGGTTATTTCATAAAATCTTGATTACAAACATAGAAATTAAAGAAACAAACAATTATTTGTGAAACTTCAACCCCCATTTCAGGAAACGTTAAACTATCAATGAATTAAATCGCAAACAACTTGAGTTCACACCATATTCCCTGTAGGATTTGACCCCAACCTAGTTGGGTTTTATATTAACAATGATCGCTTACACACATTCAAGAGTGTAGTTTGAGTGTTATCAAAAATGGCATCATTGCCGGGGATTACGGTTGTAAACTGAAAGTTGTGTGTGCTAATTGACTGTTAGTTAGGTTTCCTAGATTTATGTTTATTTGTTTTTTTTGTTTATTGCAGGTTCCTTGTTGTTTATGCAAAAAAGAAGAAGTTTTTGAGAACCGCTATTACCAATTAATCTGAAACCTCAGCTGATCAGAAGAATGGCAGAACAACAAGAGGTTGACAGACTGGAAGCCTTGGCCAGGGCTCAAGTGAACGTACAGAACTAGGGTTAACAAGTACATCATCCGAACCCTGATGATGAAGACTTGGGTGATGAGGAATTGTTGAATCCTCAAAACCCAAGGCGAGCTGAGCAAATTGCTGCACCAGTGTAGCAAAATTTCAACAAAAACCATCCAGTTAGAGGAAGGTATGATCAATAGCCTGTCCATTATGAGGTTGATGACGATGACGAAGGAATGGATGGAGCAGGTGCAACGGGTGCTATCATTCCTCCACTTTGTCCAGGGATCAGGTGAACGTACAGAACCAGGGTCAATAAGTACATCACCCGAACCATGATGATGAAGACTTGGGTGATGAGGAATTGCTGAATCCTCAAAACCCAAGGTGAGCTGAGAAAATTGCTGCACCAGTGCAGTGAAATTTTGACAGAAACCGTTCAGTCAGAGGAAGGTATGGTCAACAACCTATCCATTATGAGGTTGATAACGATAATGAAGGAATGGACAGAGTAGGTGCAATGGGTGCTATCATTCCTCCACCGTTGGCACCTGGTGCAAAACTCAACATAACAAGTACTATGATTCAACTCCTGAATCTGAAGGGGTTGTTTAGAGTCTTGTCTGGTAATGATCCGAACATGCACTTGGTGAACTTTATCACTATTTTCAAATCTTTTGATAATCTGGGAGTGAGCCAGAATACGATCCGGTTGAGATTGTTTCCATTGTCTCTCTCTGGGGAGGCAACAATGTGGTTAAATAAGCTGGAGCCCAATTCTATAACCAACTGGAGACAGTTGAAAGAGGCATTCCTAGAATGGTTCTTTCCACCCTCCAAGAGGGTACAGTTGAGGGACAAAATCAGTAACTTCAGGTAGTTCCCGACTGAAGCATTGTATGAAACTTAGGAGAGATTCAAGAAGAAGATGACATAATGTCTGAACCACAACATAACAGACTTGCACTTAATGGAGACTTTGTGCAGAGCTTTTAACTCTGTGACAAAGCCAATTGTAGATAATGCTGCAGGTGGTTCGTTCATTGACCCTTCTTTTCAAGATGCTTCAGATATGCTAAATAGAATGACCAAACAGAGTCGGGCTTGGCATACCAGGGATTCTTTGGTAGCTAGCCTGACTTTTTCTGGTGGTATGACTGGGGAGAAGTGCAGAAGGGATGAGCAGCAAGGCCAAGACATGGCCCACTTAAAGACTCAGATGGACTTAGTGACCAAGCACTTGCTGTCAGGCAAGACAAAAATGGTTAAGGTTGTGGAATCTCAGTGCACTGTTGCTATTGATGCAGATGAGAAGGAAAATTATGTTAATAATCAGGGGGGTTTTCGAGGCAATAGCCAAGGGAATCAAGGTCGGAACTTTTATGACAAGCCTGATTATAAAGTTAGGAAGCAAGGAAACTGGAGAAGCAATAATGATAGCAGTGGTTTATATGTTCCTCCTGGAAGTCGGGATATTACACCAACTAGATCTGGAAAGATGTCCATGGAGGACATGATGGAAAAATTATTAAAGGGAGTTGAGGCTACCAACTTGGGAGTAACCACTATGAAGAGTGAATTCTCTCCTTGATTCATTTGGTTAGTTCACACTCCACTTCTATCAAGCAGTTGGAGCAGCAGATGGGCCAACTTTCCGCAACACTGAACCAAAGAAAAAGTAGTACTTTACCTCGTGGTATGGTTTAGAATTCACGGAATGATGGCTCATGTATGGCGATTACCACTAAGAGTGGTAAGATCTTACCTGGCCCTTCTGTGGGCAAATCTGTAGATGGTGAGGTGGTTGTTGATGAATCCAAAGAAAGAAAACCAATGGAGTCTAAGAAGCTGGAAAGTTCTGTTGATGCTTCGGCGAAAAAAAGAGAAAGAAAAGGAAATGGTGTTGAAATATATCCCTAGACCACCACCTCCCTTTTCTCAATGATTGAATAAAAAGGATGATGATGCAAAATTCAGAAAATTCATGACCATGCTCAAGCAATTGACAATTAATGTGCCTTTGGTTGAGGTACTTGAGCAAATGCCAGGCTATGCGAAGTTCATGAAAGATCTTGTAACCAAGAAATGGAAGGCTAGCCATGAACCAGAGGACAATCTTCTCCATTGTGGCGCTATCTCTACAAGGTCTTTAGTGTAGAAAAATGGAGATCCGAGAGCGTTTACCATCCAGTGTACTATTGGCCCCCTGAAGTTCACAAAAGCACTATGCGATCTGGGAGCCAGTATAAATTTAATGCCACTGGCTGTGTATAAGAAATTAGGTTTGGGGGATCCTACCCCAACAAATATGCGGTTGGTAATGGCAGATAGATCTATGAAGCGGCCTGTGGGCATACTGCATGATGTTCTGGTAAAGGTAGCCGATTTTGTTCTGCCTGCTGATTTTGTGGTCCTAGATTGCGAAGTGGATTTTAAAGTGACCATCATCTTGGGTAGGCCATTACTTGCAACTGGGAGAGTGCTAGTAGACATAGAGTTGAATGAGCTAAAGTTCAGGTTCAATGACAAAGAAGCAAGCTTCAAAATACACTCATCCATGACTCAACAACATAAGATGAGTGCTTTCTCAATCGTTGACGTCTTCTATGATGATGGTAAAGGGGTATCAGCAGGTTGTCTTAGTGAAGTCAAAGTGGTCAAGACAACCAAGTCATGCCGCGACAGTAAATCAGGCGCTATTAGGAGGCAACCCAAAGTTTTTATGTTTAAGCAAGTGTTTTTACTTTTATAATTAGGATTTAGTATAGAGAAGGTCAAAAATAAGGAGGTCAGCTGAAAGGCCATAATGACATCTCTAATAAGTCATCACAACTGTGATAAGCTATCAGAAATATCATCAGATAGGACAAACTTGAGGCAACCTCTGCTTAGGGGTGACGACATTTGTGATAGGCTGTCACACTTATGATAAGCCATCACAAGCCGTCGTCAGCCCAAAGCCTTAAAAGATAAATTTTGGGCCCAGTTTAAATCAAATCCGACCCAGCCCAGCACATGAACCTTTTCAAATTTCCTCTAGTTTTAATTCTTTTCCTTTAGTTTATTTCTTTCCTTAGTTAGTTTATTTCCTACTCTTTGCAAAACACTTCAAGAAAACAAGTTCCCTTGTGTGTGGGTTTGCAATTCACAATCAAGAGATTCTTTCTACTTCCTACTTCCTCTTGTGCGTGTAATTAGATTAAGGCCCTCATCAGGTATACTCTAACATTAACTTTTCTTTTCTTGTGGTAAGTGATTGATAGATGACAACCCAAGTCCCCAAGATGCTTGAACCAAGTTCAACTTGGAAAAGAGCTAAAAATCACATCTAGGGTCTGCTGTGTAGGTCCAAGGTTTAAAAAGACAGGTCACACTCGGAATTCAAGTAGATTTTGAGAAATAATGGGGACCAAAAATTGAGTTAAAATCAAAAGTGGGTTCTGATAAGAGCTGACGACATTCATGATAGGCTATCACAATTGTGACGGCTTATCAGGAATGTCGTCAAAGGCTGACAAGAATGAAGTGGTTTCTGTTTAGAGCTGACGACATTCGTGATAGGCCATCACAATTGTGACAGCTTATCAAGAATGTCGTCAAAAATTGTTAAAATTTTGAAGGTGTTGTCTAAGGTTGACGACAATTGTGATAAGCTATCACAGTCGTGACAGCTTATCAAGAATTATCGTCACACCTGGAATCTGAAGCATGAATAAGCTGAAATAATTAATGTGTTTGTGTTTGTGCTCTTATGGACTAACCAATGGATTTTCTACTGCCACAGGAACCTTAAAATGGCACAAAAAATAAAGAGCCCTAAATCACCAAAGAAAGCGACCAAAGAAAGTGTACGTCGTAAGCTCATCGACGAGTAATCTGATTACGAGGAGGAGGAACCCCTCCCCAGGAAGCAAAAGAAGAAGCAAAGTTCAAAGAAACCTTCACCACCTCCACCCATTGAAGTGGGGGATAGTGATGATACGGAGACTAAAACACCACCAGAAAGTGAAACTTCTGAACATACTGCCTCTGAGCAAGAGGGTTTTTAACAGCATGAGTCTGACTAAGCTGAATCTGAAGAAGAGGAACATGAAGGGTCTAAGGAGTCTGAGTCTGAGGGAACAACATCTGGATCCCCGTCCACTGAACAAAAAGATGATGAAGAGTCTCCAGCTCGGGGAACACTTATCAAATGTAAGAACCCCAAAGTTTGAGATAATGCTAGTTTGCAAATTTCTAGGGCAGAGAGCATCTTAACTGCTGGGCTTCGCAAAACTGATAGAAGGAGTGCTAAGAGACCGATTCAGGAAGAAAAGATGATTATCACCAGAGGGTTGAAAAATGATTATCACCAGAGGGTTGAGCAGGTACCTTGAAGTGGAATAGAAGTTCCATGAGTATGTCTTGGGACGGACCACAAAAGGAGGAGGTTCATTTTGCCCGGCACTGGTTCGAGAGTTCTACGCGAACTACCAGACTCAGTTGGAAAATATGTGCAGGCCAGGTGAAAGAGTAGCAGATCAGCCCCTATTGGATAGAGTATAGGTGAGGGTCATAAGGGTTGATGTCTCAATCAGAACCATCAACAGGTTCTTTTATGGTCCCAACTTTACTCCTCAGGCTACTGCACCATCAGTCTATGCTCGGATTAGGAATCGGGAGAAACAACGTCCGTGGTTGGCCAACATCATAGCTGAAGGAGAACCAACATGGGTAATAAACCCAAATGAAAGAATCTGTAAGTCCTCTTTGACTCAAGAGGCAAAGTTTTGGTGGGGTATAGTGCGTACCTGGCTGATGGCCACTAATGGAGACAACATTCTAGGTGATGATCAAGCTATTCTAGTGGCGAGCATGGTGTAAAACCTTTCCCAAAATTTCAAGGAAATCATTGCTGATGAGATGAAGATTAGAATGTTGAGAACTGACACTGCTTACCCTTTACCTTATCTTATCACAGAGTTTTGCCGAGCTACTAATGTGCCAAAGATTGCAGGGGTTGATCATGACATTCCTACCTGAAAGACTCACAATCCCATATGGGATGATGAAAATCAGCCAGGATTGAGACTTGATAGAGGTGCAGAGGTAGAAGCAAACCCTCCAATTATAGATGCTGGTGTAGCACCTCATATGGAAGTGCAAGATTCTGAGGCTGTGCAGCCAACTTCATCAACACAGGTGATGTGTGAGTAATTGCTAACACATTTAAGGCCTTCAACCGAGAATAATTGCAAAGTCTTAAGCAATTTTTGTCGTTTTTGATTTGTTTATGTATGATTTTACAGTTTAAGCTGATGGGATTGAGGACCAATAAGAATGGAAGAAAAGAAGTTGAAATCTAAAGAAATCTGAAGAGAAGTATGGCTAACGATATCTGTGATAAGTCGTCTGCCCCGTGTTAGGCTATTACAGTTGTCGTCAGCCTTAACCAGAGATTTGGCATGAGTTAAAACCTTTGACAACATCAGGAGATAGGACATCAAAAGTATGATACGCCATCATGAATGTCATCATCATTAACCATAGAATGTAAGATAAAAAGAAGTTGTGATGACATTTTGTGATAAGGCGTCAGGATGGTGATAAGGCGTCAAGGATACCGTTAGACTTAGGCAAAACATGGGAGCTGAGAAGAAGTCTTGACAATATTGGTGACATGTCATCACTCTGGTGATAAGGCATCACCGTCGTCGTTAACCTTAGGAAGAAAAAGCCACAAAGTGCAGAGGATCTGACGACATCTGTGATAAGCCGTCAGCCCCCTAATAAGCCATCACAGACGTCGTCATTTATTCCAAGAAAAAGCTAAAACTTCTATTTGGTTCCCTTATTTAGGGTTAAATATTTAAAGCCTTGGTTTAGGGTTTTCTGAAGGGAGATTGACTTATCATTGACTTATTGACAACATACGATTTCTCTCTCTCTCACTCTCTCTCTCTCTCTCTTTCTCTCTTTCATCATAGTTGTAAGTTAATCTTCTCAATTATGAATTCACTTTGTGTACTTGTTTCTTGCATCATGAGTGGCTAAACCTCATTAACCTGAATTATAGGATCTAGGGTTAGGTCATGAAGAGGTGCTAAATACTCAAGATTCAATAGGTGTCAGGATTTCTTGATAATTCTGAAATGTTAATTAATGTCTGTTGGTTGTAAACAGTAGGAATACCTACTTTGATTTGCTTGAGAAAGAAATCATAAAAAGTAGGAAGTAAATTATCAACAGGGACTCAGAAATACTTTGTTTAATAATCAACGTTGTAACAAAGTTGATTAACCTGAGGTAAAATCTGGGCAGTAATAGCGATTTCCTAAGTCCGAGAGGATTAGAAAATTAGACGCTTAAATAGGTCGAGAGACATTTGAGCATATCATCGATAAAGATAGATTGTTATCCTAACCACCGTGAGAATCATGAGTCACCTTTGGCATCTGTCATGTACTGTAAGCCCTAGTGAACATAATTCTGGTTATTTCATAAAATCTTGGTTACAAACATTAAAATCAAAGTGTCAAACAATTATTTGTGAAACTTAAACCCCCATTTCAGGAGATGTTAAACTATCAGTGAATTAAACCATAAACAACTTGAGTTCATGTCATATTCCCTGTAGGATTCAACCCCAACCTAGTTGGGTTTTATATTGACAACGATCGCTTACACCCATTCAAGAGTGAAGTTTGAGCATTATCAAAAATGGCGCCGTTGTCGGGAAATACGATTGTAAACTAAAAGTTTGTGTGCGCTAATTGACTGTTAGTTTAGTTTCCTAGATTTATGTTTATTTTTTGTTTCTATTTATTGCAGTATTGTTTATTCCAAAAACAAGACGTTTTGGAGAACCGTTATTACCAATTAATCCGGAACCTCAGCTAATCAGGAGAAAGGCTGAACAACAGGAGGCGGAAAGATTAGCCACTTTGTCCAGGGATCAGGTGAACGTACAGAACCAGGGTCAATAAGTACATCACCCGAACCATGATGATGAAGACTTGGGTGATGAGGAATTGCTGAATCCTCAAAACCCAAGGTGAGCTGAGAAAATTGCTGCACCAGTGCAGTGAAATTTTGACAGAAACCGTTCAGTCAGAGGAAGGTATGGTCAACAACCTATCCATTATGAGGTTGATAACGATAATGAAGGAATGGACAGAGTAGGTGCAATGGGTGCTATCATTCCTCCACCGTTGGCACCTGGTGCAAAACTCAACATAACAAGTACTATGATTCAACTCCTGAATCTGAAGGAGTTGTTTGGAGGCTTGACTGGTGATGATCCAAACATGCACTTGTTGAACTTTATCACCATTTCCAAATCTTTTGATAATCCGGGAGTGAGCCAGAATGCGATTCGTTTGAGATTATTTCCATTGTCTCTGTCTGGGGAGGCAACAATGTGGTTAAATGAGCTGGAGCCTAATTCTGTAACCAACTGGAGACAGTTGAAAGAGGCATTCCTAGAATGGTTCTTTCCATCCTCAGGGAGCGTACAGTTGAGGGACAAAATTAGTAACTTCAGGTAGCTCTCGACTGAAACAGTGTATGAAACTTGGGAGAGATTCAAGAAGAAGATGGCACAATGTCTGAACCACAATATGAAAGACTTGCACTTAATGAAGACTTTGTTCAGAGCTTTTAATTCTGTGACAAAGCCAATTGTAGATAATACTGCAGGTGGTTCATTCATTGACCTTTCTTTTCAAGATGCTTCAGACATGTTGAATAGAATGACCAAACAGAGTCAGGCTTGGCATACCAGGGATTCTGTAGTAGCGAGCCCGACTATTTCTGGTGGTATGACTGTGGAGCAGCGCAGAAGGGATGAGGAGCGAGACTAATACATGCCCCATTTAATGACACAAATGGACTTGCTGACCTAGCACTTGCTGTCAGGCAAGACTGGAAAAGTTAAGGCTATGGAGTCTCAGTGCACTGTTACTACTAATGCAGATGAGGAGGAAAACTATGTGAGTAATCAGGGGGGTTTTCGAGGCAATAGCCAAAGGAATCAAGGTCGGAACTTTTATGCCAAGCCTGATTATAAATATAGGGAGCAAGGACACTGGAGAAGCAATAATGATAGAAGTGGTTTGTATGTTCCTCCTGGAAGTCGAGATGCTGCACCAACTAGCTCTGGTAAGATGTCCATGGAGGACATGATGGAAAAATTACCGAAAGGAGTTGAGGCTACCAACTCGGGGGTAACAACTATGAAGAGTGAATTCTCTACCCTGAGTTAGTTGGTTAGTTCACACTCCACTTCTATTAAGTAGTTGGAGCAACAGATGAGCCAACTTTCCACAACACTGAACCAAAGAAAAAGTGGTACTTTACCTAGTGATATGGTTCAGAATCCGCATAATGATGGCTCATGTATAGCGATTACCACTAGGAGTGGTAAGATCTTACCTGGCCCTTCTGTGGGCAACTCTGTAGATGATGAGGTGATTATTGATGAATCCGAAGAAAGTAATCCAGTCGAGTCTGAGAATCTGGATAGTTCTGTTGACTCTTCAGAGAAAAAAAAAAGAAGGAAGAGGAAGTGGTGTTGAAAACTATCCCTTGACCACCACCTCCCTTTCTTTAATGATTGAAGAAGCAGGCTGATGATGTAAAATTCAGTAAGTTCTTGGCAATGCTCAAGCAATTGACAATTAATGTGCCTTTGTTTGAGGCACTTGAGCAAATGCCAGGCTACGTAAAGTTCATGAAAGACCTTGTAACCAAGAAATGGAAGGTTAGCCATGAGCCGGAGGACAATATTCTCCATTGAGGAACTATCTCTACAAGGTCTTTAGTGCAGAAAAAGGTAGACCCGGGAGCATTTACCATCCCGTGTACTATTGACCCCTGAAGTTCACAAAAGCACTATGCGATCTGGGAGCCAGTATAAATTTAATGCCACTGGTTGTGTACAAGAAATTGGGTTTGGGGGATCCTACCCCAAAAAATATGCGGTTTGTAATGGAAGATAGGTCTGTGAAGATGCCTGTGGGCATACTGCACGATGTTTTGGTAAAGGTAGCCAATTTTGTTCTGCCTGCTGATTTTATGGTCTTAGATTGCGAGGTAGATTTTGAAGTGCCTATCATATTGGGTAGGCCATTGCTCACAACTGGGAGAGTGTTGGTATAAATGGAGTTGAATAAGCTAAAGTTTAGGTTCAACGACAAAGAAGCACGCTTCAAAATACACCCATCCATGATTCAGCCAAAAGATATAAGTGTTTTCTCAATCGTTGATGTCTTCTACAATGATGGTAAAGGGGTATCAACTGGGTGTCCTGGCAAAGCCTGAGTAGTCAAGATAACGAAGTCGTGTCGTGACGTTAAATTAGGCGCTGCATGGGAGGCAACCCATGACACCCAAGATTGATCCATTCTAGGTATACTCTAACTCTTAGTTTAATTTTGCTTTGATTTTGAGTTGAGGGTGTAGGGTAGTCTGTTGTATGAACCTATTTTGTGGTAACTAGGAGAAATACAAGTACAGAAAGCAGTGGACATGTTTTTGGTTGACTTTTAAACACCTCTCCAATGTTTTGTTTGCAAGGACTATGTGAATTACATCTACTTGTGACCATTTTGAATCTTGTTGTGGCATTAGTTCTAGCTGCTTGATCATTGCTGAACAATTGCATGAGCTAGATAATTTGTAGCCTACAATATACTTGTGTGACATATGTGTGAGCAACTACTTAATTCCCTATGTACGCTAAATCCAGAACTTGCCTAGTTAGTCTTACCAAGGTTAAAGGATAGGGGTTAGGAAAGGATCATAGGCCATTTTGCTGATTAACCCACTTTTAGCCTAAATAGCCTTCCCTATGTGCATAACATCCCTTGATCCCTGTTTGGAGCCTAAGTTATCTATTTCTTTCTTATGGCACCTTTTACCTTCCCATTTATATCATAATGCACCTGTTTTAGCCCTGGTCCTCCTTGGACACTGTGCACCTTGACCTAGGAAAACAACCTAAGTTGAGGGTGGCTATCATAGGGGTGCCTGGTGTAATATGAGTATGAAGAAGGGTAGAGTAAAATAAAAAGAATAAAAATTGGGTGCTATTCAAGTAAAAAAAAAAGGGGGCACCCAACTTGAATATGTCTGATCAAGAGAAGAGAAAACAAAAGAAGAGGGTAATAAGTGAACCACAAGAGAGTAGTGTAGTGTCCAGGAGGCACAGTCACTCTAAATGCCATTGAATATCATACCAGCCCCATCCTACATTATAAGCCGAAAAGAAGTCCTATAGTGATCCTAGATGGCCTATCTGAAGTCCTTGGTAATTAAAATAAGGGCAAGCCTATGGTACTTGGCATACACCAATTAGAAATTCATTTTGAGAGTGAGAGTCTTTCTGATGACACCCATATTTACATTATTTGTTGCTTACCTGAGAAGAGGGGGATTTTTTTATTGTGAGGGCACACTGGTATCGTTGCTAGCTACTTGCTTATTTAGAGAGTATAGCATGCTTATATAAATGGTTGTTACGGCAAAGATTGATGCCATCGCTTGAGCCCTTTGTGTCACATTATTGTTTTTTTATGGCATACACAGTTGGTTTTAATTGAATTGACCTTGGAAGTGGTGACTATGTTTTGAGCTTCAAAGAGAAAACTGGTTGATGAATGTGCTATGTGTTCTCTTAGTTGGGCTTAGTTGCTTGAGGACAAGCAATTGTTTTAAGTTGAGGGTGTTGATGTGTGAGCAATTGCTAACACATTTAAGGCCTTTAAACGAGAATAATTGTGAAGTCTTAAGCAACTTTTGTCGTTTTTTATTTGTTTATGTCTGATTTTTTAGTTTTATTGATGGTATCAAGGACCAACAAGAATGGAAGAAAAGAAGTTGAAACCTGGAGAAATCTGAAGAGAAGTGTGGCTGACAATATCTGTGATAAGTCGTCAGCCCTATGATAGGCTATCACAGCTGTCGTCAGCCTTAACCAGATATTTGGCATGAGTTGAAGCCTGTGACGACATCTGGTGATAGGACATCAAAAGTGTGATACGCCATCATGAATGTCATCATCATTAACCAGATAATGCAAGCTGAAAAGAAGTTGTGACGACATTTTGTGATAAGGTATTAGGATGGTGATAAGGCGTCAAGGATACCGTCAGACTTAGGCAGAACATGGGAGCTAAGAAGAAGTCTTGATGACATTGGTGACATGTCTTCACTCTGGTGATAAGGCATCACCATCGTCGTCAACCTTAGGCAGTAAAAGCCACAAGTGCTGAGGATCTGACGACATCCGTGATAAGCCGTCAGCCCCCTAATAAGCCGTCACGGACGCCGTCATTTATTCCGAGAAAAAGCTGAAACTTCTATTTTGTTCCCTTATTTAGGGTTAAATATTTAAAGCTTTTGTTTAGGGTTTCTGGAGGGAGATTGACTTATCATTGACTTATTGACAACATACAATTTTCTCTCTCTCTCTCTCTCTCTAGACCAATAGGAGCTTAGGGTTTTCTTGAAGTTGAATGTAGGAGCTTAGGGTTTTCTTTTTGAGGGAATTTGATGAAATATAACATATAATGCTTCTAATAGGCTTTAGTATAGGGTTTGGGCGGATTAATTGTGAGGGGGAATGACCAAAACGCCCCTAAAAAACAAATAATTCTCGAATCTGTCCTTTGATGGACAGTTTTGATAGTCTGAAGTAGATCAACCATAACGTTTTATTCCGATATCCAAATTGGATGAAACAAATTTCATTAGAAAGAGGAATCTCATATCTTTCCATTGATATATAGTATCTCACCCAGATCATTGTGTACTAGGAGTTATGATTGTTTGAAGTTGACAAAAAAAATCACTTTTGATAGGCTGAAGTAGATCGACCATAACGTTTTTCTCCAATAGACAAATTGGATGAAACCAATTTCATCCGAAAGAGGACTCGCAGATCTTTCCGTTAATATATAGTATATCACCCAGATCATTATGTACAAGGAGTTATGATCGTTTAAAGTTGGAGCAAAAATACGCCAGGCCTCAGTACTTTTTTTCCTGCACGTTTTACTGTTCACTACTATTCACGGTTCGATCGGAATGTTCATAACTCATCGCTCGGGTGTCCGTTTTGGATGATCCACATATCATTGGAAAGATTATTAAATAATCTACGGAATGGTGGGTCATAATCTAAGACACTCCACACGAAAAATTTATAATTCATTCTAGAAGATAGAACCCAACACGTTTACGCACAAAATTTCAACGAAAAATTTCCCGGGGTATTACATCATCTCCCCCTTGGAAATATTCGTCCTTGAATGTTGATGAATAAGTACAGAATACCATGGAAATGAGGACAAAAGGCTGGGATAACGAAATCAATCCACTTACTTCACTCCAAATTTTCAAATACTTCATAGAACATGCGATTCATAATGAGAATGGTCACATAGTTGGATCTTAAACAAAGGAGACTGATTTTAAGGAATCGAAATCTTTGGTTTATTCAGAGACTGAGAATCAAAGGTCTCAAAGGGGATCTCATCAAAAGAAGGACCACTTTCGCCGAAATGAAACGTCCCTCAACACTCCCTCCAAAAGATTCAAATGACATTGTTCGGGGAGAAAATGAACAATAATTTGATACAATCCTATCGTATGGGAACAAGGACCCATATGGCATAAATTAAGATAGGAATTTCTAGGTCTTGGAAAACATAACTCCTTGTGTCCAAACTTAGCAACACTTTCCAACTACTCCCTCGACTATGTTCAAGCCTAACTCCAAGTACTCATGAGATACGCCACATAACACTATAATATTAATCTATATCATGAACCTCAATACACACTAAGCCTCACAACTCCTCACTTAAAACATAACTCTTATTGCTACTCCAACAACTACATACAATCTTATACTAGGGATCCGCTAACTTGCGGTGCATTCTTTTAGATATACAACCATAACATTCAAGCCTATACTCATAACCACATACGCACTTCGCACATGCACCTCTAAACGAACACTCATAAAGCATCTTCCTCGCTTTCTCTAAGATTCCATCAACTACATCATTCACACATACTGGTCAATTCTTTAAATGGCACACATAACATTTTCTCAACCAATTGAACTATACACAAAAACTCTGTATTAGTATTCCTACAACCTCATAAAAGTGCATAAAACCAACGCACAACAATCTTTCCAAATAAACATTTAAAACTTTAACTAACCACGACATGTATCAAGGACTTAGCCTCAATCTAACTTCACTTCACCGCCGTGAGCACACCACCTTCTATCATAGATAAGGAAGTATCTTCTCTCCCTTCTAGACAACTGCTCAACACCATTAGCTTGACTTAATGAAAAGGTCACAAAATTTTAAAACATGAAGACCTGAAACATGAAGGGATAATGTAAATAACTTAACTCTCTCTATTGAGGCCTTAGGAATAAAATATCAAATACAATGGGTTCATTAAGGTATCAAAACTGAAGACACCCATAACGGAAACTGAATCTCACTGATCAATAAGAGTATTGCCTGAGTACTGGAACTGAACATACTATAAAACTTGAGTATATGAGTCATGGGCGGCATGCCCTGAATTTAGAGCTCATAACTTATGGAATGTGATTCCAACTGCTAGAAGAACTGGAATTTCTCATTTTTGGAAACTAGAAGAGTATGTAATTCTCCATCACATGTATGAACATAAATTAAGATCATGGAACTGAAATGTAAAGCATGAGTAGGTTTTGGGACAGCTGAAAATACTGAAATAACATTGGGTCAAGCACCGATCTTTCTCACATCAAATTTACAACTTACTGGTACTTCTACTAAAATGTAAAAGCTTGACTTGACTACTTGTTCTATCATCTCCCCCTTAGATTTAAGCCACCACTCAAATTCTCAAATGCTTACTAATTTCGAATCTCCACGAACATCTCTATCGCCGGAATGTACACCATCTAGTGCTTCAACTCTTATTTCTATTAGCTCAACTTGAATACTTTCTAACCTTTTGATAGACCATGATACTTCTGTCTTCTCCCTCTAATACCATGCCTATGAACTTATGTTTCTAACCCATAAGAATCAAAATCACACTTAAGAGGCTCAACATTTCCAATCATACGCCTCGCCTTAACTTAGCCACCAAAACATCATCCATCGTCTAACTAGTATCTATCCATCTAACAATCCCATGGCACGACTCACTACACCACATACACTAATCCTCAAAATTAAAGCAGTCCCATAATATCTTGGGTGAACTTTCTCATAATAATATAATATTAAACTTAATTACAAGTCAGCTACACTTAAACTCTTGTGTACATTATTTAAGCCTATTAGGTCACTTCCAGTAACTAATACCATTAATCCAGAAACCATCACATTCGGCTTCATGATCACCAATCGCTCAAACTTAAGGTATCACACTTCACATAATTTACAACTTCATCTCACACATAACTCCCACGTGAAGATTATAAAACAACACATCCATGAACACTAGCCCACTTAAACTTCATAACAATAATAATTGGTCCTAATCATATAGCCTATCTTATTCACAATCCATTAACACATCCTTCTTTCACCCGTCACTACTATCTATCCTTCATACACAACTTAACATAGTTCATAGCTCTCTACGTCTTAACTTAACTTTCTCTTGCAATCTAGAGAGCGCCTAGATTAACAACACTTACCCACCAAGTACTTCTATCACTAACCTATACTCTCTGTCATACAAATATCGTCAACACCCATTTCATACCTCGAACAAACTATATCACTTCCTATTAATCCAATTGCATGCAAAAAGGGATTTCGCTATACTTATACTCAACAAATCACACTTACCATCCTTCTTACTACTACACCTCCACATCCCACATTTTCAGCCAGCACAAGAAACAAGATGAACTACAAGTTGCTAGTGGATCGAAATAGGCCTCACACGGCTTCACTAGACGTTGGTTTTGTGTTTTGTTTAAGAAATTTATATGAATAACAAAGTAACTATGCTAGTGAATCAAAACAGGCCCCCACGCGGCTTCACTAGACTTTGGTTTGTATTTTGAACAAGAAAATGAGATGAATAACAAAGAAGCTATGCTAGTGAATCGAAAGAGCCCCACACGGCTTCACTAGACTTTGATTTTTACAAACATAATGATAACAAGATTACATAATACAAGAGATAGAAACTTGACACACAACATTCAACGATCTAAGAATACACCTTACTCTGTCTTAATAAAATAACTCAGAAGAATGAGGGCATAACTTTCAACTTAAGGAACTTAACACACTAGAGAGCTCCTCTCAAACCCTTTGTGTAACTTTTGAAATTTCTTCTAGAAAATATAGAAGCATTACCTGGGGAAGAACTGGAACTTCTGAATCATGTTATCTCAAAAATAATACATAGAGGGAGAAGTATAGATTAACATTGTAGATTCTGAGGAGGAATCTGAAAGCACACCTAACCTAGGCTTAGTTCACGACTTTTATGAACATGAATAAAGTACTTCAATCTTTGGAACTCAAAAGCACTGACAGGATACTTTCTATCTCTCTTATAATTCCATAACTATCTATGGAGAATTAAGATTAACTATTTTTGATACCTTGAAAATGAGGCAGAGTTGGCCAGAATAGAGTAAGATGAGAATCTATATAAGCTTCTTGGAGAACCTTTTTATAGCACGATCTTAGCCTTGAAAGAAGGGAAACATTTCCTAAATGCCCTGTAGCCTCTCGAAGAAATGTACAGACATATCCATACCATTACACAAGAATATACTAGACACGACTTCATAGACACCCTAGAACATTTAAACTCTGTGCTCTGATACCAAGTTTGTAACGCCCCGAAATTGGGTCCCAAGACGTCACACGGTGCTTAGGGTCACAAGTGACCCCAAGCTAACCCTTCTACTGGCATAACTCATAAGTAACTGAATAAAAATACAAATCCATACAAATCAGCAGAAATTATCTCTTTTCTGAATCTAATCGATACAAAAATGGTATTTTACAGGATTACAATTCTGCCTTTACAACCAAAATTGAAACAAAATACATCAACTTCTATTGACTGTCTATGAAGCCTCTACTAGTACTGACTGTAGGTAGCCAAGTCATGACTCCCGACTACCCCAACTCAATACGACTGAATAAAGAAAATACAACACTATAAACTCTGCATAACTAACCCAAGCCCTTGAATCAAAAGGACTCATCACCTGCTGACTGGATACCACGAACTGACTAGATTCGAAGGTGCAACTATACCTTGTACCTACATTCTGAGAAAATGTAGCCCACATACGAATATGTGGGTCAGTACCATGGAAAGATACCGAGCATATGGGGGTGCAATGCATATATAAAATAATATCTTAATATCATCACAGTTTATAAAATTATGCATGCTGATATAGATGACTCACTTAGCTTGAATTAAATCATCAAAATCATGGATGAATAATACATGTAAAGTAAAACAAGTGAGTCATTACAATACGTTCTCAATTCACTTTCATCTCAATTTCAAATCATCAAAACAATCAAATTTCATGTCAATTCTCATTAGAATATATTCCTTAAATCTTTTAAGAATAATGACTTTCTCAAACTCAGTCTTTTAAGCAAATATGTTTTCATCTCAGATAGAAGAGTACATACACACACACATTAGGAGATCCTATAACCGACATAAACTATATGAGCCACATGAAGTCCAACGTCTAACCCACATTGGGGAGAGTCGTCCTATCCTTTCCATTGGAGTAGGACTTCCAGTATCAATTCAAAAACACTAGTGATCACTATATAAATCAGCCTCAGGCTCATATCCTATGGGGGCACATAGTTCTAGGGAATTAAGGTCACTTTATACCTCCCACTCGGTGCTAAAGATTACTCTCAGACTTAGCTCAGAAATTTAAATCAGCCTCAGGCTCACATTAAAGAAAATCCACAATAAACACTTCAACAATTTTCATCGGGAGCCAATTTGCTACCCCTTTATCATAATCAATAAAAACGTGGATTTCTTTTACAGTCGAGTTCAAAGTAACTCATTCACGACCAAAAGGTCAAATCATTCAAAACATCTCAAATATTCAAACTCAAGGTGTTTATAACATATGATTTTCTCAAAATAATAATCTCAAATAGGGTTCCAAAAACCCATACATCAATATCACCATAAAACCTTCCAAAGTTTCATACTTTATGATATGAGCACAAAAATAATCACTTAAAATTTCAGATTTATAATCACACATCTTGGTAAAGAAAATTTACTTTGGGATTCAAATCTCATTGTGCTTATAGCACATAATTTCTCAAAGTACAATTCCAATTAGGACTCAAGGTCTCATACATCAAAATCATATTAAATATTCTCAAGATTCATGCTTTTCATCATAAATATATATAACTTACTTTAAAATCTGGAAAATTCAGCTTTATGTACAAAAATGTCATCATTCTCATTCAATTCAACTTTCAAAACATAGAGAGTATCATAATCTCATGTAAAATCATATAGGGTATAAATTCATGCTTCAAATTCATATCAAAACATGTAAAATCATGTATATTCATAAAAGAAAAATCAATTTGGGCACAAGAACAAAAGAGAGTTCTTGTTGAAAAACCCCACATACCTTGAATGATGAACTTTAGATCGATACTCGTTTTTGAGATGTTAATCGTGCCTTTGAATGATGGTTCTTAGAGTTATTGAACTAGGAACTTGGAATCTTGAATAAATTTGCAGAATTAATGGTGAACTTTGGAGGTTCTTGAAGTTGGATGTAGGAGTTTCTTGAACTAGGAACTTGGAATCTTGAATAAATTTGCAGAATTAATGGTGAACTTTAGAGGTTCTTGAAGTTGGATGTAGGAGCTTAGGGTTTTATTTTTGAGGGAATTTGATGAAATATAACATATAATGCTTCTAATAGGCTTTAATATAGGGTTTGGACGGATTTTGGGAGAGGGAGAATGACCAAAACGCCCCTAAAAATCAAATAATTCTCGAATTTGTCCTTTGGTGGACTGTTTTGATAGTCTGAAGTAGATCAACCATAACATTTTACTCCGATATCCAAATTTGATGAAACCAATTTCATTAGAAAGAGGACTCTCATATATTTTCGTTGATATATAGTAACTCACCCAGATCATTGTATACACAACCAATTTGGAGATGTCCATGTTCTTGATCAACAAGGCAGTCTTACTCTTAAGAATCAACTCACAAAATAATCTTGAGGGGAACTTCCTCATTTGGGTGCTCATATTAGATACTAATTCCATGGCATACCAAAATAGCTGATGGAATTTCAAAGAGTAATCTTTGACTGCCATCCTTTCTTGCTTCAAATTAACAAATTCTTCCACCTTAGCCTTCCTCAACTCCTGAAGAAAGAAGTGGTCCAAATATGCACTAGAGAAATCATCCCATACGGCAGAACTAGCATTCTCACCTCACAACTATTTCCACTCCTTGTACCACTGGTATGTTATATCTTTCAATTGGTAGGCCACAAATTCTACACCTTCAACCTCTGAAGCATGCATAACTCGAAAGATTTTCTTTATTTCATGAATGAAACCTTGAGGATCCTCCTCAACCTTTGTACCAAAAAATATCAGAGAAAGCAACCTCGTGAATTAATCAACTCTAGTGGCCTCAGATAAACCCATAGCAGGACCAGCAGAACCAAACTATGGTGATTGAGATGTCAACAACTGAGTCCACAATGTAATGGAGTGACAAAACTCTGTATTAGTAACCACATCAGGAGGAGACTGAGTATGTGGGTCACCCTCAGGAGCAGGATCAATGGGGAAAGGAGGGACCCTACGAGGATAGTCAAATACAGCGACCCTTGACCAGGTCTGGACCCCAAAAGTTGGACGAGATCCATCCACATTGTCCTCCAACAGGATATAAGAGTTTGCATGAGCATTAGATCTTCTTAGAGGCATAATCTTAAAGACTAGCAAACAGAAATAAGAAGAATCCAAGACCTTAGACTCTATAGCCCAAAATTAAGACAACATAAAAGGGAAGCATTTCTAAATGTCTCATAGCCTCTCTCTTATAAGTGTGGCATACTACACACCTATAAAAGAGACTCTACTTGACACGGCTTTGTCAGACACCCAATGGTACCAAACCTAAGCTCTGAGACCAATTTTGTCACAACCCTAACTAGGGCCGGGTCATGATGGGTATCCCAAGTCCCACATGGACCAGAGATTACCCCATCCACCTAACCTAGCCAACACAATAACCTCAAAGTCCCATGAATTCCGAACACATAACATGATACAAGTCTAGTTATATAAAAACACCAAAAAATAAACATAACAAAAATTATCGGGTATAGGAGTCAAATCCAATACCAATACCAATTTTGATACCAACACCGCCCACACCAATAGTAGTCTGATAAAGACTCTAATTAAATTCAAAGAGTATTCGGTTGGGACATGCTCCCGACCATAGCCAAAACCAAGTCTAAATAAAGTCTAAAATAAAGACCTTGAAATGAATGCCTTTTAAAGTATGGAAGCTCACCACTTTAATATCAACTTATGAGCTAACTCGAAAATATAATAAATACGCAAGAAAAGAAGGAGAAGCTTTAGGACCTACATCACATGGGGATACAACGTTTGGAGAAAGTTGGGGGTTGGAGCACTAGCATGTAACTCATGGATAGAGGAATAAAATACTTCCATCATTAAAACCAAGTTAAGTCATCATATGCAATCACATAAATACACATATATATATATATCTTGCCGGGATAGGGAACAAGGCTTAGTATGTACTTTAAAAACCTTAACCAGGGATATGTAGAATAACTATTATATACAAGGAACCCACGGGATATATGATCTCATCTCTCCTCTAGCGTAAAGGGCCCTAGTGCGTGCTTGAACCAGAGAATATCTATAACCATATATGCTATTGTGGGGAACTCAAACCACTTGGAAAAATCAAGGTGGCTTAAGAACCAATGTATATAATATGGGGGACTTGAACCACCCATTCCTATATCCTTTTGGGGGACTCAAACCTCTCGGTCATATAGACATCTGCACCGGCTAGCGCGGTATCTAGTGTTAGTCCTTCGAACTCCACTTTCACGGACTAGATACATACCCCTATTTTAATACCATTTAAAAAATTATTTACACATACACATAAATATTAGATCAATTTACTTATTAAATGCATCCCGTTGGTATCATGATACCAACCCCACTTGCAAGTGTACAACATGCCCTAACCATTATCATTCAACATTGGGGCTTGAACCCATTGTATATGTATGGCATCAATTCAATTTAAAATTTAGGAACTAGAACCCATTTAGCCATTTAAACCATCAATGTTGCAATTCATATCAACTTATGGCCAACAAGGCCTTCACGAAACCATTTACCACCCCGTTACTTCAATAGGCCAATGCTTTAGTTCAAATCAAACTTTAATTCAATTTATGGTCATCAAGACCCTTACAAACCATTCATCATTTATTACCATTGTTATTCTAAGTGTTAGTTCAAAACACCAGTCATTATATGATAAGATTCTTCTCATAGGCATTTTTACAAATAGGATAAAGACATACTATCACCAAGACCAAAACTAAAGTAAAAACCATTAATTTTAGGGTTAAACATGACCTAATAGTTAAAACACAATTACCAAGAACCCACATGTGCAAAACCATCATTAAAATATGTATATTCATTATTTAAAGCAAGAGTAAACAATATGCAACAAAACCCTCAACATTAGTTTTCAAAACCACCATTAATGATTCATAAATAAAGATTTAAACATATTATTTTCATGAACTAACAATGAAGAAAAAGTCACATGCCTTATTCATGAAGATTCATGGAGAGATTATGATGTGTAAGCCTCTAGGTTACCACTTTGATGAAACCCTAGCCCAATTTTCTTAAGAGGTTTCTAGAGAGTTTATAAGAGTGTTTTGATCTATCAAAGTGAGGAATGAGGGACTAAATAGTATTATAAGATGTGGGGTATTAAGGTCTTAGGGTGAAAAATGTCTAAAATACCCTCAACTAAAAAGCTGTAAAAACTCACAGGAGGAAATGGTTTAGCCTCTCCACTTGTACCCACATCATACAATTGGTATCCTCTACTCGTATGTTGATAAGAATATTGGATACCATAATCTATCCAATATTTGACTCCTTAGCATGAGTTGTACCCTACCATACGACTAGTACCCAATAAAGTCGTACCCTAGACAGAATATCAAGGCTAGACACTGAACAAAATACAGTTAGCACTATACTTCTCATATCATATACATATGACTCATATGATTCCTTCTCATACCAAGAAAAGACCTTGTCCAATGTTACAATGTCCAATATATGACTAGGGTCCTTGAACAACATACTCAACATACAAGTGGTATGGTGTGAGTCTTATGATGCATAGAAAGTTTAAGACTCAGGAAATTTTTGCAAGGGCCCATGTTTGGGGTGTTTCATGACTGATGATACTAGTCCTATGGTGATGATATGGGTTCATTAAGGAAGTCATTTATTGGATAGAATTTGGTGTCCAACTTTTTGATCAAATAATGATTTGAGGGAACCACTCATATTATGTGGTTACGAGTTGAAGGGTCTAATCATACCCACCTGTGTTCTTTTTACAGCTTTAATATAAGGGTATTTTGGAAAATTCCCTCCATAATCCCTTAAGTTCCCAAGTCTTATAACACTTATTTGGATTTCATTCTAAACTTTAGAAGCTTGAAACACTCTCTAAAAACCTCTCTTGAAGATTGGGCTAGAGCTTCTTCAAGGTGGTCTTCTAGAGGCTTAAGGATCAAAATCTCTTCATGAATCTTTATAACTCAGGCATATGAATCTTCCCGCATTTTTAGTTTACAAAAATGATGTGTTTTAAACATTGTCCATGAATCATTGATGATGGTTTTAAAAACCATGGTTGAGGGTTTGAATGCATAATGTTGAGTATTGTTTTCTTATGTCTTAAATTATGATTATACATGCTTTGATAATGGTTTGGTACATGTTGGTGCTTAAGAATTGTGATTTAAACTAAGGGGTCATGGTTTATCCTAACTTGATGGTTTTTGGCTTGAATAACAGTTTTATTATGGTATACCCTCAACCTATTTGTAAAAATGTCATTGAGAATAATCTTGTCACCTATGAATTGTGTTTTGAATTAAGAAATTGGTCTATGAACGTTGATGATTGGTAAATAGTTTTATGAAGGCTTTGTTGTCCATAAATTGATTTGACTACAACCTTGGTGATTTAATTGGCCAAATGGGTTTGAGTCACTAAATATTGAATTAAATTGATATCTTCATTTGTACAAAGGGTTCGAGTACCAAAGTGGTTTGATAATGGTTATGGCATGTTGTACACTTGCAAGTGAGGTTAGTATGACAATACAAACGGGATGCTTTTGGTAAGTAATTGGATTAAGGGTTGTGTATGTGTGTAACAAATGTTTTAAATTGGTCTTTAAAGCGGGATATGTAGCAAGTCCGTGAAAGTGAAGTCCAAAGGACTAACATCGGAAACTGCGTTAGCTGGTGCAGGTGCCTAAATGACCGAGAGGTTTGAGTCCCATGAATACATATATACATAGAAGGTTTGATTCCTCGATGAATGGATATATGAATGGGAGGTTTGATTCTCTTATATTGATTACATTGGTGCTTAAGTCACTTTGATTATGCTGGGAGGTTTGAGTCCCCCCTAAAGGCATATACGGATATAGATATTCTCTAGTTTGTACGGCTACATGCACTAGGGCCCTTTCAGCTAGGGGAGAGCTGGGACCATATAGCCCATGGGTTCCTTGTTATATGATGGTTATGCTACATAACCCAGGTTAAGGTTTTAAAAGTGCATACTAAGCCTTGTTCCCTATCTTGACATGATATATATATATGTATGTATGTGATTGCATATGATGATTTGACTTGATTTTGAATGATGGAATTCTTTTATTCCTATATCCTTGAGTTACATTCTATCTCTCCAACCATTAACCATATCCGGACGTCGTATCCCCATGTAATGTAGGTCCCGAAACTTTTTCTACTTTTCCTTCGGAGTGATCATGTGTTCGAGTGGTTCATTAGTTGACAATGAAGTGGTGATATTCCATAATTCAAAAGGCTTCATTTCATGGTCTTTATATTCTATGTTTTAGACTTTGTTTTGGCTATTGTCGGGGGCATGTCCCTACATGTTATTGACTTCAGATTTGTGGAGACTTTATTTGAATACTGTGGACATAGGTATGTTGTTTTGGTGGATTAGTTTAGACATTTCATGAGGTATGATTAGTCTTATTTTGCACTTTATTATATGTTAGGGATTCATCCGACCCTTGAGGTTGTTGAGCTGACTAGGTTAGGTGAAGGGGGTAATCTTTGGTCTATGTGGGACTTGAGTTACCCATCACAGATAGGCCCTGGTTTGGGTCGTGACAGATATGGTATCAGAGCCTAGGTTTATAGTCAATTGGGTATCCATAAAGTTATGTCAAGTAGAGTATCTTTTATGGATGTGTAGTATGCCACACTAATAAGAGAGAGGCTACGAGATATTTAGGAATGTTTAATTTAGGAATGTTTTCCTTTCTTGTTGTCTTACTTCGAGCTATAGAGTCTAAGGTCTTGGATTCCTCTAATTTTTTGTTTGCTCGCTTTTTGAGATCATGCCTTCTAGAAAATCTAAAGATCATGGGAACTCCTCTGTCCCACTTGGGGCTCTATTGATGGAACACGCCCTGCTTATGGGGTACAGACCCAGTCTATGGGGTCTAGTTCCTAATTTCCCTTTTGGAGTTCCACCAGTTCCTTCTAACCCTCCTCGATCTCCTCAGGTAGATGTGATGAATGCTGAGTTTCTTCTATCTATTCATATGTTGGTTCAGTTGGTAGCTTCTCAGTATAAGTGTGGTGCTTCTGTTACTCCATATTTTGAGGCAACAAGGGTTGGAAAATTCACGAGGCTAGTCCTCCAAATTTTACTGGTGTTAAGGTTGAAGAGGATCCTCAAGCTTTTATTGATGAGATAGAGAAAATATTTTAGATTATGCATGCATCAGATGTTAAGGGTGTAGAGTTTACTACCTACCATTTGAAGTATATGGTGTGCCAGTGGTACAAAGAGTGAAAGAAGTCTAGGGGAAGTGATGTTGACTCTATATTGTGGAGTGACTTTTCTAGTACCTTTTTGGTCCAATTCTGTCCTCAGGAGTTGTGGGAGGCAAAATCGGAGGAATTTATGAATCTGAGATAAGATAGGATGACGGTGAAGGAGCATGCCTTAAAATTCCATCAGTTTTCCAGGTATGCTATTGAGTTGGTATATAGCATGAGAGCTAGAATGCATAAGTTTGCTTTGATACTATCCCATGAGTTGATTCTGGAGAGTAAAGCTGCCTTATTGAACAAGGATATGGATATATCTAGACTTATGGTTTATATGCAATAGGTTGAGGATGAAAGAAAAAGAAGGCTGAGATTGGTGAAAGCCAGAGTAAGAATTTCATATTTTTTTTATCAGGATGGAGGCCAGCAGCAGAGTAGTGAAGATGGGGGAAAGTGGGCTAAGAAGAAGTAGGGGAGTTTTGACACTTTCTCTATGGCTAGTACTCCTTACCCTAAGCCATCAGGTGATCATTTCTAATAGTATTATAGAGAGTACAGGGCATAGGGTGACAAATAACAAACTGGCAGGCCTCATTCTTCTCCATCATATCTTTTTTCCAGATTCTATGGTCAGCCACACTGTGGTGTAAGACAGAGAGAAACTGATGTTTTAGTTGTGGTCAAATTTTTCATATGCAGTATGATTGTCCTTCTAGGGTTTCTTCTTGGGACAATAAGGTTCCTATTTCCTCTTTATCATCTCCCGTACCAAAGGGTGCTACTTCTTCTTCTGGTACCAACACTGGCCAAAATCGCTTATATGCTCTTGCTACTCATCAGGAGTTTGAGGCATCTCCAGATATTATTATTGCCATGTTGAAACTCTTTTCTCATGATGTGTATTGTTTACTTGATTCGAGGCCTACTCTTTCTTCAGTGACCCCATTTGTGGTTGTGTATTTTGGTTTTGGTCCCGAGTGTATTTAGACCCTTTTTCTGTATATACCCTGAGAGGTGACTCTGTTGTTTCTAGAAGAGTCTATAGGGGTTGTGTGGTATCTTTTGGTGGTTGAGCGACTTTGGTTGATCTATTTGAATTAGACATAGTTGACTTTGATGTTATTTTGGGAATGGACTGGTTGTACTCGTGCTATGATTCTTTAGACTGTCGGACCCATAAGGTCATCTTTAAATTCCCTAATGATCCAGTAATTGAATGAGAGGGTGTTTCCTTAGCTCCTAAGTGGAGGTTTATATCATATATTAGATGTCAGAGATTAATCTTCAAGGGGTGTCTCTATCATCTGGTTTGGGTTAAAGATTCTAACTCGGATTGTCCTTCCTTGTATTCTATCCCGGTGGTGAACGAATTTCCTGAGGTCTTCCTTGACGATCTTCTTGTTATTCCTCCCAATAGGGAGATTGATTTTGGGATAGATTTTCATTTGTACACTTGTCCTATCTCTATTCCCGCATATAGAATGGATCCGACTGAGTTAAAGGAGCAATTAAGGGATCTTTTAGATAAGGGTTTCATATGTCCTAGTGTGTCTTCGTGGGGTACCCCAGTGTTATTTGTGCATAAGAAGGATGGTTCCTTTCGAATGTGTATTGATTACTGGTAGTTGAATAAGGTGACAGTAAAGAATAAGTACCCTCTTCCATGGATAGATGATTTATTTGATCAGCTCCATGGTGCTAAGTTCTTCTCTAAGATCGATCTTCAATTTGGGTATCATCATTTAAAGATTAGGGAGGTGGATATACCTAAGTCAACCTTCCGTACTCGAGATGGGAATTTTGACTTGTTGGTGACATCATTTGGTTTGACCAATGCCCCAATGAAATTTACGGATCTGATGAATAGGGTCTTTCATCAGTTTCTAAATATGTTTGTGATTGTCTTCATTAATGATATTTTGATGTACTCTAAGAGTGAGGAGGATCACGTTGATCACCTATGCATTGTGTTGCATACCTTGAAAGATCAACAGTTGTATGCTAAGTTCTCTAAATGTGAATTCTGGTTGAACATTGTTACATTTTTGGGCCATGTTATGTCTAGTGATGGGATCATAGTGGATTCTCAAAAAGTTGTTGTAGTTAAGTAGTGGCGTAGACGTATGACTCCAACCGATATTAAAAGCTTCTTGGGTTTAGCTGGTTACTACAGGAGGTTTATGGAGAGTTTTTCATTTATAGCTACCTCGTTGAGGTAGAAGAAAGAAAAGTTCTTGTGGTCGGATGCTTGAGAGGGGAATTTTGAGAAGCTGAAAGATAAGTTGACTTTAGCTCAGAATTTTGACTCTACCTGAGGGTATCGAAGGTTTTGTGGTCTATTGTGATGCATCTCGAGTTGTTTTAGGTTGTGTGTAGATGCAGCATGGTAAGGTGTTTTCTTATGCCTCTAGATAGTTAAAGATTCATGAGAGGAACTATCCGACTCATGACTTAGAGCTTTTAGTTATGGTGTTCGCATTAAAAATTTGGTATTACTATTTGTATGGAGTGTATATGGATATCTTTTCTGATCATAAGATCCTGCAATATGAGTTCACTCAGAAAGATCTTAATCTTAGGCAAAAAAGGTGTCTTGAGTTGCTAAAGAACTATGATATGAGTCTTTACTATCATCCAGATAAAGATAATGTAGTTGTTAATGCTCTTAGCAGGTTATCCATGGGGATTTTAGCTTATCTGGATGAGGATAAGTTTGAATTGGTGAAGGATATTCACCGTTTGGATAACCTTGGAGTTCGTCTCTTAGACTTTAAGGATAGTGATGTGTTTGTGTAACAGGTGGAGTAGTCATCTCTTGGTTCAGAAATAAAGGAGAAATAGGTATTGGATCCTCTTTTGATGAAGATCAAGAATGATGTGGGTAGGCATAAGGTGATGGACTTTGAAATCGGTACAGATAGTACCTTGAGGTACCAAGGGAGGTTATGTGTTCCCAACTTGGATAGATTGCGAGGTAGGATTTTGGCCGAGGTTCATGAATTATGGTATACGATTCATCCCGGTTCAACAAAGATGTATCATGATCTTAAGAAGATGTATTGAGGGAATAATATTAAATGGGATATAGCCGACTTTGTGGCTAAGTGTATGGTATGTCAGCAAGTGAAGGTGGAGCACATGAGGCTCGATGGGCTACTTCAAGAGATTGAACTACCATGTGGAAATGGGAGATAATTAACATGGACTATGTTATCGGCCTTCCGCAGTTGTGGAATCAGTGTGACTCCATTTTGTACATCGTTGATAGGATGACTAAGTCTAATCACTTCTTGCCAGTGAGGACTACTTATTCTGCCGAGGATTATGTGAAGTTATTCCTTCAGGAATTGGTAAAGTTATACGGTGCATCTGTCTTGATTATTTCAGATCGTGGTACTCAGTTCTCATCGCATTTCTGGTGCTCTTTTCAGCATGGTTTGGGGACTAAAGTGAGTATTAGCACGACCTTTCACCCGCAGATGGATGGGCAAGCAAAAAGGACTATTCAGACTTTGGAAGATACATTGTGAGCTTATGTCATAGACTTTAATGGTAGTTGGTATTACCATTTGCCTCTTATTGAATTTTCCTATAACAATAGTTACCATTCTAGCATTAGTATGGCCCCATTTGAGGCATTGTATGGAAGAAGGTGTAGATCTCCTATTAGGTGGTTTGAGGTTGGTGAAACGAAAATATTTGGCCCAGATTTGGTTCACCAAGCTATGGAGAAGGTGAAGGTGATTCAGGATAGGCTTAAAACTACCCAAAGTCTCCAAAAATCCTATGCAGACATAAAGAGAAGGGCTTTGAAGTTTGAGGTTGGAGAATGGGTGTTCCTGAAGGTGTCTTCCATAAAGGGAGTAATGCGGTTTGGAAAGAAAGGGAAACTCAGTTCCCGATATGTTCACCCATATGTGGTGCTGAGAAGGGTTGGTAATGTTGCATATGAGTTGGATTTGCCCTCAAGTATGAGTTCCATTCACCTAGTATTCCATGTATCTATGTTGCAGAAATGTATGGGTAATCGTTCGTTGGTTGTTACCTTAGAGAACATTGGTATTTCAGATTCTTTGACCTGTGAGAAAGTCCCAGTGAGGATCTTGGATCAGAAAGTTTGTTGGTTGTGAATGAAACACGTGGCTTCGGTAAAGGTTCTACAGTGAAACCAAAAAACCAAGGAAGCTACTTGGGAAGCCGAGGAGGACATGAAGTCCAAATATCCAATCTTATTTCTGATTCCAAAAATTCATGCTTGAGGTATGTGTTTCTCTTAACCTCTTTGTTTTCTATCTTTATTGATGATAAATTGTGAATTTCTTGATGTCTATTTTCTATCTTAAAGGTAAGAGTAGAGAGACTTAGGGGTTAAACCCTGCTTGTACTGCCTTGTCCCATCATTTGAGGATGAATGATCCTAAGAGAGGGAGACTGAAACACCCCAAAATTTTGTCCTTATAAATTTCTTGAGTCTTGAACCTTCTGATCATCATACGACTCGCACCATACTAGTTGTATGATGTGGTTACGATTGTAATACGTTAGTCATATATTGGTTAGTTTGATATTAGACAAGTTCTGACCTAGCTACATGAAGACTCCATTCAAGTCGTATATTCAAGTGATGAGAGGTAGGGTCCAAATTGTATGTTGTCTAGTGTCTAGCCTTTGATGTTCTGCCTAGGGTATGATATGATGATACTAGTCATATGGTCATGGTAAGAGTTAGGTAAGGAGGTCGTATTTTGGATAAAATATGGTGTCGAGCTTTCTGATCAAGTGATGATTTAAGGGTACTACTCGAATGATATGCTTACGAGTTGAAGGGTCTAATCGTAACCACCCGCGTTCTTTTTACAGCATTTAAGTTGAGGGTATTTTGGATAATTTCCACCCCAAGACCTTAAGACCCCATGTCTTATAACACTTATATAGCATTCATTCTACTCTTTAGAAGATTGAAACACTCTCTAAAAACCTCTCTAGTACATTGGACTAGGGTTTCTTCAAGGTGGTCATCTAGAGGCTTAAGGATCAAAATATCTTCGTAAATCTTTGTAACTCAGGAATGCGACTCATTCCTCATTGTTAGTTCACAAAAATCATGTGTTTTAAATATTGTTCATGAATTATTGATGGTGATTTTGAAAACCATGGTTGAGGGTTTGAATGCAAAATGTTGACTATTGTTTTATTATGATTATACATGCTTTAATAATGGTTTTGCACATGTGGGTGCTTGAGAATTGTGATTTAAACTAACGGTCATGGTTAACCCTAACTTTATGGTTTTTGGCTTGAATAATGGTTTGATTAAGGTATGCCTACAACCTATTTGTGAAAATGTCAATGAGAAGAATCTTGTCACATATGAATTGTGTTTTGAATTAAGGCATTGGCCTATGAACGTTGATGATTGGTAAATGGTTTTATAAAGGCATTGTTGGCCATAAATTGATTTGAATTGTAACCTTGGTGGTTTAATTGGATAAATGGGTTCGAGCCACTAAATGTATAATTGATTTGATATCTTTGTTTGGACAATGGGTTCGAGTCCCAAAGTGGTTTGATAATTGTTATGGCATGTTGAACGCTTGCAAGTGGGGTTGGTATGACGATACCAAAAGGATGACTTTGGTAATTAATTGGATTAATGGTTGTGTATATGTGTAATGGATGTTTTAAATTGGGATTTAAAGTGGGATGTGTAGCCGGGCCATGAAAGTGAGTCCAAAGGACTAACACTGGAAACCACACTAGTCGATGTGGGTGTCTATATGACTGGGAGGTTCGAGTTACCTAAATGGATACATTAATGGTAGGTTTGAGTCCCCCATATTATGTACAATTGTGCATAAGTCCCCTTGATTATGCGGGGAGGTTAGAGCCCCCCATAAAGGCGTATATGGATATGGATATTCTCTGGTTCGTGCGGCCACACATACTGGGGATCTTCCAGCTAAGGGAAAGATGGGCCCATATAGCCCGTGGGTGTCTTTTTAAATGACGATTAAGCTACACAGCCCAGTTTAAGGTTTTCAAAGTGCATGCTAAGCCTTGTTCCCTATCCCGATATGATATATATATGTAGGTATATGATTGTGTATGATGATTTGACTTGGTTTTGAATAATGTCATTATTTTATTCTTCTATCCCTGAGTTATATAAAGCGCTTCAACCGCTAAACATCTTTGGATGTTGTATCCCTACGCGATGCAGGTCCCACAACTTTTTCTACTTTTTTTTTGCAGCGATTAGGTGTTCGAGTGGTTCATGAGTTGACAGTGAAGTGTGAGCTTTCATACTTCGAAAGGCTTCATTTCATGGTCTTTATATTCTATGTCTTAGACTTTGTTTTGGCTATTATTGGGGGCATGTCCCGACATGTTATTGACTTTGGATTTGTAAAGGCTTTGTTAGATTACTGTGGACTTGGGTGTGTTGTTTTGATGGACTGATTTAGACATTTCATTAGGTATGATTAGTCTTCTTTTGCACTATCTAATTATATGTTCGGGATTCATCCGACCCTTGAGGTTGTTGAGATGACTAGGTTAGGTGAAGGGAGTGATCTCCGATCCATGTGGGACTTGAGTTACCCATCACGGTCAGGCCCTAGTTTGGGTTGTGACATTTGGGCACAGATGAGTCTATTCAAGCTATGTAGGAAGCTCATTCTGGAGTATATGGAGCACATATATCTAGGCCAAAGCTTTATTTTCGTATAAAAATGATAGGTTATTAATTAAAGACTATGGTGAAAGATTGCTTGGATTATGCTCAAAGGTGTAAAGCATGTCAATTACATGCAAATTTCATACATCAACCCACAGAGGTATTGCACCGGCCAATTTTTTCATGGCCATTTGAGGCTTGGGGATTGAATGTTATTGGACCATTACCGAAGTCTTTTGGTGGACATTTGTACATCCTAGCTGCAACTGATTACTTTTCAAAATGCGCGAAGCTGTTTCTCTGAAAGAAGTAAAGAAAGGGAATGTGAAAATTTTATTCGACTCAATATTATCTATCTCTTTGGCATTCCTAGATATATACTGATAGACAATGGTAAGCCATTTGATAATAAGTTGATGACTAAGATATGTGATCTTTTTGGTTTCAAGCAATGCAATTCCTTTATGTATTATACTGCTGCCAATGGCCTTGCTAAAGCATTCAAAAGGAAAATTTGTAACTTGTTGAAGAAGGTCATTTCAAAGTCTAAGAGAGATTGGCATGATAGAATGGAAGAATCTCTTTGGGCATATTGAATGACGTATCTCATACCAACACAGACAACTCCTTATTCACTTATTTATGAAGTTGAAACAATCCCGCCACTTAAGCATCAAATACCATCATTGCAGATTATTATTCAAGAGGGACTCACTGGTGAAGAAAATGTTGGGCTATACCTCGAAGAATTAGAGGATTTGGATGAAATGAGGCTAGATGCTCAATAAAGCCTGGAATGTTATCAAGCTTGCCTATCTCAATCTTTTAATAAGAAGGTCCTCCTTAGATTTCTTCAAGTGGGTGACCAAGTTCTTCTTGTAAGAAGGGCCATTATTACCTTTCGTCAATCTAAAAGAAATTTCACAACTAAGTGGGATGGGCCATATGTTGTACAAGAAGTATACTCAAGTGGTGCCTACAAGCTTGCTGACTCAGAAGGTTTGCAGATTGGCCCCATCAATGGAAATCTCATAAAGAGATACTATCCTTGAAGAGAAGAAGAATGCTCCTTAAAGCATGATCAAAAACTGCATGTCACTCCTGGCCTACAAGAGTAAAAATTATGTACCGCCCCCCTCCCCCCAAAAAAAATATCCGCTAGGTTAAAAATCTCAAAAAAGGCAGCCTAGGCAAAAGTTAGGACCAAATAAATAAATAAATAAAAGAGCTTATTTCTCCTCTAGAACTACGTTATGATTTGATCCTCTTCACTGAGGTACGTAGGCGCTTAAAATTTCATTCTAAGTTTAGTCTCATTAGTTAAAAAAAAAGGGTCTTATTCGAATAAACACGACGTGCCTAGAAAAGCATCTAAAGATCATATCTATGGTGTTCTTTTGTTAATTTAACAATATTCACAATATTTAATGCTTTCATAAGGTAAATCTCCACAAAAGATGAATTGTCTCGATAAAAAGATTATGATCTTTCAACAACTTGTCAATTTTGTGAGTTGAAGCCTTTAAATTCGCAAGCCATCAAGTTGAAATTTTAGATCCACCATAGTTTTTTTTCTTATGAATTCAACTTCTTCAATAAAAATGATTCATGATTTGAGGATTCCTGTAACAAAAAAAGAAAGGAAGAAACTTGATGGCTACGCGTCGAGTCCATGATATGGGCTGAACTTGTGGAAAGATTTGTACATATTCGTAAAATTTTTGGGTGTGATTTTCCTAAGTGTAATATTTTTCGGAGTATTTTTCTCAACGTAATAAGAATCTTGTAGTTTCAGTAGTTACTCTCCGAGTTGTGAGTTTTCTATCACAAACGCGCAAATATGAAAAGTCAAGAAAAGCAGAACCTAAACTTGAATTCAAAATATTATTTAGAACAATCCAAATGCTCTAAAATTTTCATTGTTGGATATGTTTTAGATTTTGAAGTCTAGTTTACGGAGGATTAAGCGAATTTTAATTTCAGTATTCCTACATCAAGATACAATTTTTTTGATATAATCGCGAAAATCTGGAAAAGTCTTCCTGCCAGCATTTAAACTTGACTTCAAAATATTATTTAGAATGGTTCAAATGCTCTAAAATTCTGAATTTTGGATATGTTTTAGATTTTGGATTCTAGTTTATGAAGGATTAAACGAATTTTGATTTTTGTATTCCTACATCAAGATATAATATTTTTGGTGTAGTTACGCAAATCTAAAAATATCCATCTACTAGCATTTAAACTTAACTTCAAAATATTATTTAGAACGATCCAAATGCTCTAAAATTCTAAATTTTGGATATGTTTTACATTTGGGTGTCTAATTTAAGTAGAATTCAGAAGATTTTATTTTTTATATTCCTACATTGTGATATAATTTTAGTAGTGTAGTCGCAAATTTGAGAAGGTTGATGTGCCAGCATTTAAAGTTATTTTCAAACTATAATTTAGAAGGACCCAAATGTGAAAAAAATTCTGAATTTTGGATATGTTTTAGATGGAGAAGTCTGGTTTTTGAAAAAAATCAAGTATCTTATAATTTTGACATTTCCACCTTCAAATATGAATTTTGTACCATAAAAATACAAGTTGTTGAACAACGAAATTTAGCTGCAGTTGAGGCTTAATACAATATCATCAATGCATTACAAGTAAACAATTCCAAAAGTTGAAAAGCAAAAGAAGTATTGAAAAGAATGTGCAATATAAATTCAAATGGAAGGGATTTATTAATGTTACTGAATTTAATTGATCGAATAAAACAGAAGAAAAGAAAGCAAAAAAGTTTGAAAATAAAGAAAGGCATCTCCTAAAGCTAATCTAAACACAGCTTATAATTAATTAAATCCTAGAGAGAAACCTCTAAGCCTTGCTTCTTTTCTTTGACATTACTCGAGGCATTTTTCGTTGCCAAACGTTAGCACACTTGGTGAACTCTTCTTCAGTAGAAGATACTTTGTATTTAATTTTGGGAAAAGACATCATTTCCACCCCAAACTATACCCAAAAAGTCGAAGCCACACCTAAACTATACTAGTGACCTAGTACACACCTAAACTATAAAAAAGTGAAACTATTTACACCCTCTCAGGCTACCACCACTTGCATGTGGTGTAGTATTTTACACGCGCTGCTACATCAGCACCACGTCAGTAAAAAGTATCATTTTTTATAGTGAAAGTGTGTAATAGGTCACTTATATAGTTTAGGTGTGTATTCGACTTTTCGACTATAGTTTAGGGTGGAAACGGTGCCTTTTCCCTTAATGTTTTTAGCCGTTTACTTTTGTTATTTAATAGGCTGGACGCGCCTAAAATAAGTGTAACACACGCGCCTTAGAATGGGGGTCGCAGGGAGGTAATAATATCACTTTTATGTAGTTAAGGTGTGTAATAGGTCACTTATATAATTTAGGTGTGGCTTAGACTTTTCTTGTATAGTATGGGGTGGAAATGATGCCTTTTCCCTTTAATTTTCTTAGTTTCTTCCTTGGAAGCATCTCAGAAAGCTTTCAACTTCTTCACCTTCTTTACCTTCTTTCTGGCTTTCTTAAGAGATTGGCAAGCAACAGATAGTTCTCTGAATTTCTCATCCCTTTCCTTTATCATGAGTTCAAGATACTCCTTGACTCTTAGATATGACTCTGACTTTTTAATTTCTGTGGCCTTATCAATAAGGGTCGATCGTGCTTGGTCATAGGAAGTGGAAAACTTGAAGAAAGACTCCAATAAGTTCTGCAAGGAAGAAATATGTACACCATCCCACTCATGTCTTTAAGTACTACTTGGACCTCATCTGCGAGAGAAGAAGCACGGTCCGCAGTAAGGCCTTCTAACTTGGTCCAGATGCTAGCCTAAGATTTCATAACGAATTCCCTTCTAAGATCTAAGACAACCTTTTTTCCATAAAAAACATACAGAGTTATCGATGGTTGTTGAAGGGAATCTGTATTTTCTTTATCTTTCACACTGGGGGTAGAAGTGACCTTTTACTTCAATTTTGAGGCAGAACATGCTTTTTTAGAGTCTAGTCCTACTATAGATTCACCACTGGCTTGTGGTCTACCACAGTAGAAAGCACCCAGTATGTTGACATTTTTTTTCTACACTAAAAAAATAAGATAACAATTAGTGAAGAAATTAGATAACCATAGAATAAGTGAGAAAGCTTGAATCAGTACCTCTTTGATAGTTGTCAGTGTCCTTGAAGAACTAATATTGTCACCAAAAATCTCTACCACGTGAAAATTAGTATTTGATGATTCTCCTATGGATGGTCTCACTTTCTTCCAACAACGATCTTTATGACTGCTAGCGCTCTCATCTTCAGATGACTGCTTGTTAGGAGCTTGATGAGGTAAGATTGTCTTTTGTTCTTATCTAACTTCTCCATGTGAAGGTTTTTTAGTCCTCTCTATAATTCTTTTAGGCTTTAAAATGAGTGGCCTATTCATAACTAATGCCTTTTCCTGGCATTCTTAAGGGTCATCGGTACTAGGACTCACGACACTCACTAGAGATTGTATGTGATTTTCTAGAACATTCCCATGCATCTTTACCCACCAAGACTTATGATTTGACGATGAGAATTTCTTTAGTTTGGAATCACTAGGGGTAAATGTTTCCTTGGCCATGGATTTAGCCAACACACAAATGCGTGCAAATCTCAATCTATCTTCTAATGAAGCTTCTAAAAAAACTTGGTCTAGTAAGCCAAGGGAATCTTGGAAAAAGCTAAATTGACGGCTAAATCTGTGGGGGACTATAAGGATCAATAATAAAGGCATTCTCGTCCCTTAAAGCAAGATAGTTAGAGCAAATGCATATGAAGAAATTCAACTAGAATTCCTTTGCATTTTTATCATCGCGGTAGTGATAGGCTTGAGGCCTCTTGAGCAATATACCATCCCAATAAATAGTCCCTCCTCAATTTATACATTTTCTTGCTTGTTCCTTACCGTAGTACCTATAAGCACCTTCACCATAATATTCGGCCATGAGAGGATCGGTTGGTCCATTTGTTAATGGAAAATAAGCATTGAAGTAGCAAACCAACAAGCCATATACGTAATAAAATGGGAAGCACGCCCGAATGAGATCAAGTCGAGGACATTCTGATATTGTGTTTAGTCCCCATAGATACTATCTAAGACCAAAACCGCAAGACTAAGTCTTTGTCCACTTGCTAAGTAATAGGCAACGCTGAAGACTCTTAGACGGATAACCTCTCCTTCCTTCATAGGAAATACAAATACACATAACCAGCAAAACAAAAAGGCAACCAAGTATGTATTGTCCTTTTTGTAACTCTTAACTCTTAGCTGATAAAATAATCCTTCTTCATCAGATGACAAATTAACAGCCTTGTTGAGTTCTCCAGTTGGGTTATGCGATGATTTAAGAAGAATGGATTTTTCTCTCTTCTTGGGGGGTAGTCAGTATTTAGAAAATTTATTACACCAAAACTCTATCCATTTGCTCATGGGAACACTCTGATTATCACTAGTCCCTTCTCATAGTTGATGGAAGGCATCAAGTAAATACTCACAAGTTTTGGGGAGGAACCTTTTTCCCTAATCATAAGTTTCTGTAAGTTCTATAACATCCGACATGACTTCCTCATAAAGTTTTTCTATTATCGGTAGACCTTCAATTATGTATAAATCCCAAAGGGATAGGTACATTTCTCCAATTGAGATAAGCAACGTATTCATAAAATGACGCCAAGCTTTACAGAAGGTTTGTAAGATGTTTGTGTTATGTTCATAAGGGGTGAACCAAAAATAGCATAGCAAATTTTTGCATCCTTTAAAGTCTCAAAACTCCTACTAAGAAAATCTTTGGTCCATTCCCAATAACCAAGAATATAGTGAAACTCACCACTAAGCTGAAAAATATCACCCCGTTAATTCTCTCCATTTATGATTCGTCGTCCCAAGCATGGCAAAGTACTAGCAACTTTTTTGGTATGATTATTGGAAAAAATAAAGTACCCATATCTTAGGTGGATGACTATGGTATTTAAAAGTCCATTGGTCCAAACCAGATATATTCTTCAAAGATGGCCACAGAGCAACATATTGTCCAGCTAATGCGTACCAATGAGTATCTTTTCTTCACCTCGCCATCCTTGTGATATGATATTATAAGATATCGCAGATCGGAGGAAGAAGATACTGAATCTCTAAAGTAAACCATGATTCAAATTACAAAAATAAGAAGAGTATTTCATTAGCACTTACTTGATAGTTCAATAATTATGAATTATGAATTATGAATTCAAATGTGATCAACATCAATTAAGTATTGATCATATAAAATCTTTGACTTGGAAAATGTGAGGCCTTCGGCTCAAACAGTGTAAAGTAGTTTCCTCAAATAATATAAGATTTTTTTTCTTAAAACGGTGTAAAATATTTGTCTCGAACAAGGCAACATTTTTGATCAAACTGTGTAAAATCTTTGCCTCAGACAACATAAAGTATTTGGCTCAAACGGTATAAAAGTCTTAGCCGAGGATCATGTAAACTCTTTGTCTTAGAAGGTGTATAGTCTTTGGCTCGAATAAAGTGACACTTACAATGCCTTATGCTCAAATACTCAGTCTTTCAAAAGCCTCAAATTTACGACGTTGAAGCAAGGATAATAAGCACGTCCCTTCACACCATAAGATCAGTAGGTTGTGCTATGATAAAGCTTTTTAAAGCTGTGACATCAACAATATAAATATTATTCTCAGTGACTTACGAAAAGAAGGTGACAACAAAAGAATACGCAAAAGAGAAAAGAAAAATTACTTTAATGTTGATATATGTTCATTGTCAAAGATGGTGACGCCAATTAAGCTCCAAAAAGTGAGAAAAATAATGATGTCAAAGTCATGTACTTTGTCAAAATATTGTCTTAATGTGGCTAATGATCTTACGTTAGCAAATCATCGAATTCAAAGCAAGAATGAAAATAAAATCTTGACAAATGTGCACAAGACTGACAGAGACAATTCATTGATAAAAGAAGTTATTTGTTAATAAATTAGGTAGCAATTCCTATGCTATAGATAAAGTACCGTTATTTTTGAAAGCCAAAAGTTAAAAAAAAAAAAAAAAAAAACAAAGGCTGCTAAAATAAATATTAAAAACAGTGTCTTTTGTAACTTTTTCTTGAAAAGTCAAACAAAGTGGCTTCAGTACATAAAGTGACACCATTTTCACTGTTATATGAAATGATTACTTTTTTTTAAGCATGCAATCTCAAGAATGAAAACAAATGCACGAACTCACTTGGTAAACATGGATATTTGAGTACAATTGATTTGGAACTTTTTTAGTAAAAATTCAATACAATGAGTTGCTATTTATAGAGGAGTCAGAGAAAATATTAGTCTCCTAGTACAACACAAATTCATTGATATACATATATATATATATATATATATATATATATATATATTTGTAGAAATATTAAAAAAAAATACATTAGCATCAAGGAGCTGGACAATAGGAGTATCAAAAAAATAAAATGAGTAATCAGAATCATAATGTAATCATCTTTCATCCCTTTACAACTAAGCATTAGGTTTTTGTTATTTTTCACAGAAAGAAATTTTGTATTGATGCTTATGTTATTGCTACACACTAGTATATATACTATTATGCATATAAAACGCATTCAAGGAACTTACTGTGGTTGGTTGATTATCAAAAGTTTCCACGTGATTATTGAATACTCTCAAAGAGACTAGCTACTACTTATAGAAAAAAATCACAATAAATAGTAGTATTCTAGTTCAAGGAAAAATCAATATTGATAATTCAGATATTTTTGAGATAAGGACAAAAATATTCCTTTTCCTATCAAAAGTCTAAGAGTTCTCATAAAGTTTATCAAGAACTTTAAAGATAAAAGTCCATAGATGCGGGCCCCAATTTATAATCAACAAATCAACATTCCACTACTAGTAAAACTGTAGTATCACATGGAAATGTTAACTATGGGCATTTATTTATTCCTTCTGTTCCAATTTTATGTGGTATATTTTGATCGAACACAGAGTTCAAAATATAAGGAAAGACTTAGTGATATTTAGTGAATTATTCTTTATTAAAAATATATACTACTGCTATCTTTAATTAAGTGGAACCTTATAAATAGAACCAATAAAGATAAAATGGAATTGTGTTTTAAATAGTTACCAAATAAAAAAATGAGATATTTTTTTGAGGACGAACAAATACACAATAGCGACACATGAAATGAGAAGGGGTAAACAACCGAGATAGAAGTTTCTTGAAGCCAGAGAAACAAATATTTATTACGTACGAGACAACAAAAACAATTATATTTTTTTCTTAATTGTCCTTCAAGTCTAGTCTGTTGACTTTTAAAAAAAGTTTGAACTTGACAAGTCTTGAAGTAGGGGCATTTGTGCGTATTAAAATTTTATTAAATTTAAATTCATATATTTATTTGGACTATATTAAATTCAAGAAAATAATCATGATGTGACTAATATGATTGGGTTAATCATCTAATCTCAAATATATTAGGTTAATTCAATTGAAATGATGAGCCCATATTTTTATTAACTCAAGGCTCAAATGGGTGCTAGCCCAGCTTAAAAATCTAAGTCCATGTCTCTTGTCACATGAGGTGGAGATTCATGTTAAAGAAAATGAGCCACTAGAAGCATACAATATGTCAATATTATGTGGCAATTTAAGTTAAATAAAATGAGCCACTACAATCATGCCATAGATGCAGATGACAGATTCTAGCCAATCAAATTAGAAATTATCACCGAAAGAATGTGATTGGTCAATTTCAAATCGACCAATCAAATCACACAACTACTTTACCCATCTAAATATAAATAGGGGTACTCATAATTCACAAAGGGAGGATTTTTTAAGAAACAAGAAGCGGGAAGAGAGCTAGTGGATCAAAAATCATAATTTCTCTACAAGTTATAAGTTTCAAGCAATCAATCTCAAGATCAAGTTAAAGATCAAGAACGAAGAAAATTTTGTTCAAGATCAAGTTACTTGTTTATATTCATCATTTGTGGCAATCATCTAAGTGTTTGTGATGAATTAATATCTAAATTAAAGTATGAAAATGAAGATCCAAGACCAAGCTACTCAAGCCCTTGAATTCAAATTAAGTTCAAGTCCAAGTTCATATTACTTTGAAGAATCAGAGGATTATCATAGAGATTGTAACACTTACTACATTTGAAATCAAATATTATATTTTGTTACTTCAATTTTCCTATCTCAATTATTATTTCTTAGCTCGGAGAATTTATTTTCTACAATCATTTTTAATCTCTGGTTATGTTGCTCCATAGAAAGAGTCTTGTCCATCTAATTTCAATATGTCGTTTGAATATGGAAAAAAAATCATCACTTTGGACTCTTGTGAAAATATTTCCTATCAGTTAAGCCTAAAAGATCTTTCTTTTAAAAATTATATGATTACCCATATCATTACTACTACTTTGCTTCCCCGTGCTTGGTCACTCACAACTCTGTATCAAGGATATACCCTGTTAACCTATTGTCTTTTCACTAAGCTTAAGATTAAACTATCCTCATTTTTCCTCTCTTACATGATTGATTCTGCTATTAATGCCTCGATGCTTCCTTATGGCATGTTAATAGCTTGTATTATAGAGCCTAGTATTATTTGCCTTGTTGACTTTGCATCTCTCTCTATCAAAAAGTTTTACAATTCCAACACATTTATAAGTATATGTTTCATTCGTGTTGAGGGATTGATTCTCAAAATTAATCCTGATTTTCTTATTACTTTCACTCCTTCAAAGCCTAAAAGTTTTCCCTTCCTCTTTCTCTGATGTTCTTAACAAATTGACTGACTTGGACTCAAAGGTTGAAATGCTTAAGGATCTCATGCTGACTACTCAGTTCAAACTGAATAAGGTAATGGCTTCTATCAAGGAGACGGGCTCAGACGTGGCTAAAATTCACATCAAAATGGATCAAGTTATCAAGGAGACAATCAAACTGAGGAACAAAATCAACTCGAGCATTGATGCTCTTTCTGATCTTCTCACTACTCAATTCGATTCCTTGAAGATGCTACCTCTAAAACTATTGCCTATTTGTTTCGTCGTGATAAGGTCAATAGGTTCCCTTGTGTTCACTATTTAAAATAATTTTTTTTGGGGTCTGTAACTGAGTATATACTCGAAATGTTATCTTTTGTATTATGTTTTATGCTATCTTCTTTAATGTCCTTTATTATGGTATTCCCTATGTTTCTTTATTATGATTTACTTGCACTTTATTTTCTTTTTTGCTAATGAAAAAAGGAAAAAAAGGTAGAAAACCTCTTTTTCTAATCAGGAATTTAAGTAAAAAAAAAGACTAATTGTGAAGGTCAGTTGCTCAGTGGGAGTCAACTACTCCGGGGGAGTTACTCATTCAAACAGGAAAGTTGGCTACATTAATTTATTGTCATCATAAAAAAAGAAGAGATTGTTAGTGTGGATTTTAATGATGATTTATTATGTGCGGGAATGAATTTAATGAGTTTCACCAAAAAGGAAAACATCTTTGCCTATCTATATAAGGGAAGAAGAATAAAGCAATAAATGAGTAGAAACAATCAGGGGACCAAATGTGAAAAACCACAAGTCATCAAGTATCAAGAATAACGAGCCATAAGTTCAAGGATCTTAGTCAAAGAGAGAATGATTTTATGCAACAAATCAAGGAAACAAATAAGGGAATGTACAAGTTGTCAAGTACCAAGGTTTATGTGCCCAAAATCAAGGATTTCACACAAGGAGTTCATATCAAATTTGTACCTACCAAAGTCATGCCTTATTCTTGAAAAAAGGATATCTCAATCCGATTTTCAAAGACCAAAATCTCGAGTTGCCTTTCTTCAAGTCCTAAAACGGATACTGCCAACCAGTCATTCCATCTATTTATTTAGCTTGGAAAAAAACATAAATATCCCCTTAAACTTGTCACCATAACTTACTTTAACAATTAAATTTAATTGATAATTATTTATCCCCTTAAAAACTTTAAAGTATATTATTTAGCTCCATTCATGGCTCAGACTAGTGCGCGTATAAATATGATCAAACAGGGTGCGTTAACCGTTTAACCTGGCCCAAAATTATTATTTTTTTAAAAAAAGGTTCATATTTTTTCCCTAAATAACAAACCCGACCCTTATATCCCAATTTCAAAACCCTAACTTCTCTTCTCCTTCATCTTCAATCAACTCAAACCTTAATTTAATTTAAAATTGCTTAAAAAATTAAGACGTTTATTTCATTATTTTCGTTAATCTTCTCTTATTTTTCTTTCATCTTTGTTTCCCTATCTTATTTCTCATTTATCTCTTATTCGTATGAAAAAGTAAATTTCTTCTTCTTTTGTTTGTTTGGATTTTCTTGTAATTTTTTGTTCTGAAATTGGTTGGAATGAATTGTTCTATAGCATATCATGAGATCGGTTAACTTGTCTAAGCTTTATATGGAAGAGAATTAATAAGTTCGTTGTAATCATGATTTTGTAGTTCATTTGAAGACATCTTGGACTTTAACTAATCTCGGTAAAAGATATTGGACATGTCTTTATTATGAAGTAATTATTGAATTTTTCTCTTTTCCTTTATCCCGATATATTCAATTGAACACTAATTATTTATTTAAATTATTAAAGGACCCATGATCTTGTGACTTTTGGTGTTGGAGATACAAAGAGCATATTGATCCAAGGTCCAAATTTATAATTTCTAAATTAATAGAAAAATTAGGCGAGTTTGAAAATTTAGTGTAATCTTATCATCAAATCATGCAATCATCGGCCAATGAAGTTGTGAAGATAGAAGTTTCTGAAGAAGTTGACAAGCCTAGAGTGTCCAAACAAGATGATAATTGTGTCGACATAAAATTGAAGAAATTAGAAGAAGAGATTGAGAAGATGAAAGAAAGAGAGTAGAAATGGAGAAGTAACATGGCTAAAGGAAGGATTATGGAGAATGGTCTCATATTTATTGTATTTTGTTGTTACATTGTAGTTATAATATATTGGTTTGGAATGATCTATATAAAGAAAGACTTAATAGAGTTATCATAGGATTTTGGTGTGTAGGAGCCTTTAATTTATTTTGGTCTTTTGTAATCATCCTTGACTTGTCTATGTAATTCTTTGTTTGTGTATTTTATTTGCAAGGGATTAAGAAAATCTTGTTTTGCAGTTTCTTATGTTGTTATTTTATTTTGCAATTTCTTATGATATTAGTACACAGAAATAGACACAAAAAATAACAATGACAAAAATTATATGTCCAAAAGTGCAGTCTTAGTTGCATGTATTGCTAGAAATATTTATGTCACAATTACATAATTGTTTGAAGTAAACACTGCAGTCACAGCTGCATAAGAGATCCAAAATTACAGTAATAATTGCATAATTAAGAGATCCAAAGTTACAATCACGACTGCATAATTACTTGAAAAAACAAGCATCACAAAGCAGTCACAGTTGCATAATTGTTTTACAAAAATATATCTATTCAGGTACAACTACAAAATTATTTGAGCAAATCATACACCAAATATGTGATAAAATTTAGTGGAACAAATCATACTTCAAACACTAGATAGATGAAGAACTTATTTGGCTCCAAGTGATTCATTTCTACAGCTTTGGTACTTGTCGTCATTCTCTTTTGTGCTCTCATTTCATGAAGTACTTGTTAGGTGACAACGGGCTTTTCTTTCCATTTCACATATGATCTTGGTTTATGATGACTAATATTTTCAGTTACTATAGAGGAGTTCAAAGTCATTCCAGGTTGCAATAACAAAAAAAAATTATTAGTCTCTTGATCATTGACTTGAATATTGAAAAGTGTAAAATCATTCTATCAATTACATTATGGATTTTAAAATCACTTGTGTATGTAAAACCCCTATACCAACCATCATTGGCCTTTTAAAACTTGTTCCTCGATCCCAACCAGTAACACCACCAAGGTTTGATGAAACCCTTCTACCCCATCCGCTGACACCATCAATATTTGATGTAGGAGCAACACTCTCTCTACCATTTCCAATGACACTAGCAATATTTGAAGTAAGAGTGGCACTCTATCTATCCTTTTCAATGACACCAATAATATTTAAAGTAGGAGCAACAATTTCTCTACCCCTTTTACTAACACCGCTACATTAGATGAAGTAGCAATAACTCCTCTACCTCTACAAGTTCCTCTTTCCTTCCAGTGGCATCACCTACATTAGATGCAAGAGCAGCAGACCCTCTACCCTTATCGGTCCCTCTTCTTCTTTCATTGGCATCATCTATAGTATTTGCAAGAGCAGCAGTCCCTATACTCTTTTGAGTCTCTCTTCCCATTTCAGTGCCTCCAATCACATTTACAACAGCAACAACAATAGTCTAACAAGAAAAATAATATCAAAACTTAATAAAACTTAAAAGTGAATTAGAAATAACTTAATAAAATAAATTTTACCTGTTTTGTAGACTCTTTTGGTCTTTATCTTTTTGTATTTGTGCTTGGTTGAGACTGAATTAGAGCTGCAAAAAAAACAACACTTGAACTTGTCCCTTTTCCTCTACCAGCCGTAACTTTTGCACTAAAATGACAACTTCTTTTATTGTGATCCTTTGCATGACAAGAGTTACATGTCATTTCAACATCTCTTTTGGATAATTTATCTGTCTTGTTCTCAGTTTGCTCTTTTTTCTGCACTTAGTGGGTCTGCCTGGCACTTTCTAATTTCAGATAGTTTAATAGGAAGGTTGGTTGACTGTGGCCACATTTGCATTTCAGTAACAGGCTGAAGAAAAAAGCTATAGGTCTTTTGGCACATTTACTTCTTATACCAATGTGGGACATAATGAATAGGCTCAATCTTCTAAAATGAAGTGTATCTATAGCATGACAGCTAGAAATGTCTTTTAGCTTCCCAGATTTACAAGTACATGTTATATTATTCAGCTGTATTGTAAAAGAATTACCCCAACTGTCCTTAGCCTAAAAACTATATTCACCATTTCATTTAAGGGAACACTTGAAGTGTTCTCAACCAATATCTTTAAAGTCATTGAATAAATGTTAGCTTATCCGAGTATCAGAGAACTGACTCAACTTCGCTATTCTTTTAATCATTTTGATCCTTATTTCCTCAAGCATTGTAATAATAGTATTGTATTTTACCTTCAAAATTCATGAGTTAAAACTTCCATCCATGTTATGGTCAACACTAACACAGTAATCAGAAGTACTAAAATAGACCTTGGACCACCTTTTTATGTTGTACCACATAAGATCTTCACAAATTCTGTCACCTAACATCTCTATGTGATCTAGATTTCTTTTCTACTTTTGCACATATGTTGATTTGGCACATTTTCAAAAGAAATTTCTTCTTTCAATGCCTCTTAATTCTTTGGACCAGTTAGCTAGAACGTGTCTTGCGCATATTTTTTATTCTGCATTTGACAGTAACTGTAGAATTACAGTGTCAAGATCCTTCAACAACATATAAATGACTATTAGATATAATAAGAAGAAAAAAAATAAAGTAGTTAAAAATAAAAGTTAATAAGATAGAACAAGTTATCTTCTACATATCAGTCATGGCTGTCAATACGGTCCCATCGCCAAGCTCTAGATCATGCTTATAAAGTGTAATGAACCATGTCCAAGTGAAGTATTTTCAACTTCAATCACTTCCCAAGATAGTGATTTGATTATTCCCATTTTTACAAACAGCTACAAGCAATTGTCCTTTGCAAACATCTTTCAAGAAACAACCATCAAATCCAATACATTTTCTACATCCAACTTTGAATGCTTTCTTCAAAGCATCAAAACATATATAGAAGGATTGAAACTTTTTTCTTTCATCTTCAAAAGTTTCTTCACTAAGTTTCACCATACATGTGCTGCCTGAATTAGTCTTTAAAAGTTCATCTTTATAATCAAGAATTATTTTAAATTATTTCACATGATCACCTGTTATCTGTTGCAACACAGTCTTTCTAACTTTTTTATTTGTCACAGTTCTCCCAACATACACCTTCAATCTCTTTTTCACCAGATTTTGCAATTGAAAAATTCTAATGCCTTGCTCAGAAATAATTCTATCATTGTATCTTTCTGCAAAATACTTTGAATTGACCAATTTATTTTTAATTGTGATAGTACATACATGCACTGAATTATACTTTTTCACAACAAAATATCTTGTTCTCGAATAATGACTACCAAACAGTAACCATGGATAATCATCTCCACATTATACCTACACCCTAGTTGGTTTATTAAAATACTTGTTCAACTCTCCATGTTCTTGAACTGCATATCTAGTAATAGCTTTTCTTAATTGTTTAACATTTTCAAAAGCTAGATCAATTTTTCAAATAATTAACTTACAAGTAGGGTCAAACATAATTTTTTTTAATTTCTTTTTATTCTCCTTACCTTTTTCACACTTGTTACAGGATGTTGAACCTCATTCTCATCATCAACATCTACATCAGTATCTAGTTCAAAACTAACATCTTCATCAAACTAACATATTCATCTGAATCAAAGTATGGCTCATTACGACCTCATTTATCCTGTAGAATACTTTTTCCTTGAATAAATACTTATTATATTCCACATCAACTCCCTTTTTTGCCTAAATTAACCTTTTTAACTCTAGGCTCTTTTTTTATCTTTTGTTTGTTTGTTTTGGCAGCTCTTTTTTCTTCTCTCAAAATTCCAACCTCCTCATGAGAAGAACTACCATATTCATCATCATATTCAAGCAAATCTCCATAATTAGAATCTTCATTATTTTGACTATCACTATCCCAATCAAAATGTATTACTAGAATATCTGATGCAGCAGTAGTAGAAGTTCTATCCAACTCATCCTCAACACTAGCATAACCCCATCCAAATCTTCCTCAAAAGTAGAAAAACCCTCACCCATCTCCTCTACAACATTAGAAGAAGGCCCACCCAACTCCTCCCCAATAGTAAAAGCTCCACTTAATTCAACAGTAGAAGAAACTTCACCTACACCAATAGTAGGTTGTGCAGTTTCTTCAGCTTCTTCAAACACTAAGTTATCAACAGGGGTTTGTGCAGGATCATTATCAAAAGAATCAAAAGATTCTCTATCCATATGGTTATCATATTCAAGGGCAGGAATCACATCAGGTTCTTCAATTTAGTGTGACACATACAGTTCAACCACATCCACATTTTTTAATTGAGGTGCAATATCCAAAATATCCCTATCCTATGTAACCTTTACCAAACGATTAGCCTTAGGTGGTCTAATATAAATAATATAAGAGGAATAATTATATCCAATTTCCTTAACATAGCCTACAGACTCAAAGTAAGAAAATTTATCAACATCTACATTTAAACAATCAGTCTCCAAACCTCCGAAGTATTTAGTACGGAATTTTTATTGTAATACTCCTTCATGGTAAAATCTCAAGATAATATACACAAAATCCATTTTAAACTATAAAAATTTTGAAAAAAAACAACCTTTAGTGTAAATTGAAAAATCAAACTCTTTGAAAATCGATTAGATAAAAACCCTATATGCAAAATGAGGTAAATGAAAGGAATTACTAACCTCCACAACTAAGTAATGATAGCACCTCCAAGAATCTTGCATTGAATAGGAAAGGGTTAGGAATTAGGTTTTGATTTTGGAAAGCGTAGTTTATTTTTGGAAATAATGGGAAAAGAAATAATGGGTTAGGGGTAATTTGTTAGGAGAAAGGGTCGGGTCGGGTCGAATTTTATTTGAAAATGGATGAGCTATTTTAATATTAGTTAAAAGTAACTATTTAATGATGTAGACCAATCAAATCGCGGGCGATGATACAATAATCAGGCTTGACTTGGTGATACGAATCGACCCACGAGGACTCGAATTGAAGACGCAAAAATGGATGGATGGATGGATGGGATGGATGGATGGGATGGATGGATCGATGGATGGATGGATGGAGGGATGGATGGATGGATGGGATGCATGGATGGATGGGATGGATGGATGGATGGATGGATAGGATGGATGGATGGATGGATCAATGGATGGATGGATGGATGGATGGATGGATCGATCGATAGATCGATAGATAGATATAGATATAGATAGATAGATAGATACGAAATTGATACCGAAAGGACAATCGAAGGATGTATCAAATCCTAAAACCTCTCTTAATAACTATTAATAGGCACCTAACTCTTACGATAACCGTAAAGGGGATTAGATCGCCCTTACAACCAACGTTTCTAAACAAAGTTCAACAAATGCTTTTCCAAGCACTCAAACACTCCCATGGAGTCTCATGAATACATCATGTAAAATTTATCATCTCAAAATATAAGGAAATAAGCCTAGCTACCAAGCATTTATAGTTTGGCTACAGATTACATAATTAGTGCCCAAAAGTGATCCAAATGTAAGAAAAGGCCCACTAGGGGCTACATTGACCCGCTCTTGAAATGCTAGAGCGGATCAAAAGCGGATCCAAAGCGCCTTGGGCGCATGAACCTTCCAAGGGGCTTTCGAGCCTCGTTTTGTGCTCCTTCGCCTTGCCAAAGCCCTTTGACCCTCCTTAATGGTAATCTTTCTCCATGTGGCATCTTTTAAAAGAAATAAGGAGTCATCAAGCACCTCGAACATCATACGTATCTCATTCAAAGGTCCGGAGATAATTTGACTTGTATCATCCTCTCCTTCTTGAAAAGGATTCGACCTCGAATCCAAACCTTGCAAACCAAAAGAAGGAAAAACAAATACAACATCCTTATGACATGAGAGTTAAGGTTAGCACAAATAATCATATCATCGTTCCAAGGTTGCACACACTTAAGATATAACCAAGGATCCTTTGTTTTGGACATTAGAAACTTATCAAAGAATGCACAAAGGGGTTGGCTATGGGTTTCATCAAGAGGGAAATCACAAAGGTCATAATGGCATCAATTAGTTCAAAGGGTAAAACTACCTTCACCTTAGGAGCCATAAAACACAATCTTTTCTTTACCTCTTCAAGAGACCACATCAAGAGTGGTGCCTCAATTGGTTTTAAAGTCCACAAGATCCATATAGCATTGTCATTCAAACAAGTGGACCAACCAATAAGTTTCCTACCTCTACATAAAACAAATTCAAGAATAGCATGGATATCATCATAAGCAAAGAGGTAGTATAGGAAGGAATCAATTGTAAAAGCATCATCCAAGGTGTTATTATCTATAAGAAGGTCATTTGGCTCAAAAGACATAGCACATAATGCACACAAGGATGGAATCAAAGCATTTAAGCACATATGACTCTTTATTTTCAAACAACTTCCCAAAGAAAAGAAATTCATTAATGGGGTCATGCCCTTAATAGTTTGTTTATCTCTATTAACAAAGGTAAGCATGCTCCTAAGAGCCCCACAAGATACTTCAAATTGTCCAACCCTATGAAGGTAACTAATCTGTGAGCTAATGCTAACACATTTGAGGCTTTTAACTAATCAATATATAATACAGTTCAATCAATATCAAAGCGGTAAATAAGCGACAAATAGCACGCAAGGCCAACAAACACAATATCAACAATAATTAAAGTAAGTATAAGTCAATATAAAAGCTCGAATTCTTATTATCCCCAGCAGAGTCACCAAAGATGTCACACCCCTTTTTCGTCCGAAGGGTTCGAGTCGAAGGGTTTTTCCAATTAAAATGACAGTTTTGAATAGGGATTAATTTATTACAGAATCGCCACTTGGAATTGAGTTATGGTATTCCAAGTCACCTTTTTGAATCTCTAGTCAAAAGGAAATGACTCTTTTATATGGTTTGCAAAAACAGAAGACCGGGTAAGGAATTCCGTTGACCGAGGGGAAGGTGTGAGGCACCCCTCGAGTCCCGTGGTTCTAGCACGGTTGCTTTCAATGACTTATCCTCACTTAAATTATTTTGGTAAATTATGTTAAGGCCTAAATTCGCTCATTTTATTATACCGAAAATATCTATCCACATCTCTTATATTAAATAAATCGATAAAAGTTAATTATATAAAAAAAATATTTGTCAAGGTGCATTATTGCATTCTTGAATTTTAAATGTCTCAGAAAGATGCGTACGCCGCATTCTTTATTGAAACGAATATTTTAAATGTGCCTAAAATTTACCTAACGTTAAAGACATTGATTAGTCTATCCAAAAATCGTAACGATTTTTTCTATTTGAAATGCTATTAATATTAACAAAATTTGTTTAAAGCGATCAATTAGTTTAACAAATAATTATTGCACTTTATTAGTAACAATAAAATAAAATTAATAATAATAAAAAAAAAATAACAAAATAAAATAAATAAAAATATATATACTAAGCTACCATATTATACTAATCTTGATTCCCTAATTTTATTTTCTAAATAAATAATTAAAAATAAAAAATCAATTAATTAAAATCAACCAAAAATTTGTTTAAACAATTGAAATCAAAGACAGAACAAAAATCATATTAAATAAGAAATTTCAGGATCCATAAAATAATTAAATAAACAAACATTTTTAACTTAGAAGTACTGGTCAAAATTCCAACTTTACTGGCAAGCAAAGTTTTATCTGACACAAATATTATAACTAATTAACAAATAAAGTAAAGATTTCACATTTTAAATAAAGGTGCATGAGAATTAAATTTTATCCCCTGCAAGTCAATTTCAACTCAAATACTAGTCTCCCTGCTATTTTGTTTTTTGCTTTTTTTTTTCTTTTCCTTTGTTCATATTTTTAAACATAGCAATATCTCATACCGTAAAAAACATCCAACACACATATAATTATTCCAAAATTGAATAATATAACATAGAGAATTCACACGATCAATCAACTACACATACAAAATAATGAACATTTTCATTCATAGTTCATAATTAAATTTACAAAATGAATAATACATGATTGAATAAAACCTGTGATTAAGTCAGAAATTGTCACCGAAAATTCAAACGAAGATCGAACTTGATTCTCTCCTTTTATTTTTTTATATTTTTGCTTTTTTCTCTCACTTTTCCTTTTGATGTTTTTGTTCTTGGTTTTCCCGATAGTTGTTGTCTGATTCAGCATCTGTAGGAATAGAATAGTATGTAGGGTTTTTTTTTTCTCTGGTTTTTGGTCTGTCTGATTATTTGATATCTGATGTTGTAGTGTGTAAAAGTACGTTGAAAAATCTGAGGGAGTCCTTAAATAGGAGGATTTGGGGGGAACAGTTTCTTTTTCTGGGGAGTAGTTTATCAACGGATAAGGGGGAGGGGATATTTTAAATTTTGAAATATAAGAATAATTAATTTTTCTTTTTCTTTCTTTTTAAATAGAAGACGATAATAATAAAATAATAAAATAATAATAAATATAATACTAACTAATTAAATTATGTTTAAGAAAAATACAATCAAATTTATAAATAGTCAAAATAAATAAAATAGTATTAAAACTACTAATTTGTTTATTAAAATTTTAGAAAAAATATTTTTAATTTTTTTATATTATCTTTAAAATTAGAATAAAATATATCAAAATTAACTTTATTTAATTATTTTCTTTTTAACTAAAAACTTAAAATGAAATAAGAATTAAAATAATATCGGACCAAATATAATATTTAATATCGAAAAACATATATATTAAACTCGAGGAGGATCAAAATCGTGTGTCTACAATGGCTATATTCATAGCCCCCATAATCTCCATCTACTTCGTAGCCATAACTATTTTCACCACAATCATAGTCTCTTACGTCGTAGTCACAATTATCCGAGGCTATCGAAGGCATGTTACCCTTATATCATCTTGTACCTACAAAAATGAACAAACAAGATTAGTAGTAAAGCACCTCACCAACACTCGTATGAACTCACCTTTGTGATCCTCACAATTGGAGCGGCAAATGTTGAAAGTTGTTTATACTCTGATGGACAATAAGGTGCCAATCTCTACTTTGCGGTCGGAGAGGATTCTTGTTTGATCGACTCAAAAAAAAAAAAAAAAAAAACTACTTTACGGACTTGAATCAAAAGCTACAACAAAATAAAAACTAGAAAAGCTCACAAGCAATAGGACGAAGAAAGAATTTGAACTCAAGAACTAATCGATCAACTTAGTAGACGAATTATTATTTGATGAGTAGTTTAAGAATCAAAAGAAGAGATTAGGAATCAAGAAATTGAAAATATGGAATCAAACCTTGAGCAATGGAGTAAGTAGGAGTGCTGAGATGTGTTTTAGAACTTGAATTGATGTTGGAGAAGTGTTGAAATGCATTTGGGGTGTATTTGTGGCTGCCTTGCGCTCAATAGAGGGTGATCTGCGTTGAGGGTTGTATTGTGACCTGCTGCAGCATGTGGGGCGCAGGTGTAGCACACCTTGGACGCAGGAGAGGCTGTCCTTACTGTTTTGAGGTGTTGCCGACCTGCTGGAGCAGATCAAGAGCACCTTGGGCGCAGGTGAAAGGTAGGCTGGACGCAGGAGGTCTTTTGCTCACTGCCTTGACCTGCGTTGGGTCTGTGGCAGCATGCTGGACGCACCTCAAGGGCAGGTTGGACGCAGGTGAAGGTTTGCCCACTGGTTTGGCCTGCGGCTGACTTGCTGGAGCAATTCAAGCACACATCAGGCCTCCATGAGCACTTTGTACCTTCAAATGGTCCCTCTTTTTTCCTTTCTTGTGGAATATCCTTAGGATCTTCTTAGATGTCTTTGCACAAACACATTTTCATCATTTTTCTTCCCTTTTTTTGAATCAACACCACCTTTTGATATGAATTCAAGATGAAGATTTGAATCTTCTTCAAGAACACTCAAGAACACCAAGACTTTAAAAAATTCTCTTAAACCGTTGATTAGAATGCGACGAAATTTTGAACCAAGGTTAATTTCAACCTTCTAAACACATTCCAAACATCATTTTGTTCAAATTCACAACCAAAAATTCCAGATTTTCAATTCACATCAAACTTCTTCAACCCATGCTTCCAACAATAGTAGAAGGTTCAATTTCACTCCGATTTAGCTCAAATTTGATTTATAGAGTTGTATAGTGTTTGAGAACACAAATCTAACACTAGAAACACAAGAAAAACACAAAATCAATAACTCAAAATTTGACCTAAGAACAAAAACGTGAATAGTGACTTTTTTTTTGGATTTTCGATTTTGACACTTCTTTTTTGTTGATTTTCAAGATAACAAACTCAAGATTGATTTTGTAGGAACGAAATCAAGCTCGACTCTGATACCAAATGATATGAATCAACCCTCGAGGACTCGAATCGAAGACGCGGAAAGTAAATAGATACCGAAAGATAGACATGAAATTGATACCGAAAGGGCAATCGAAGGATGTATCAAATCCTAAAACCTTCCTTAACAGACAGAAAGAAAGACAGACAGACAGGCACCTAACTCTTACGATAACCGCAAATGAGATTAGATCGCCCTTACAACCAACGTTTCTAAACAAGGTTCAACAAATGTTTTTTCAAGCACTCAAACACTCCCATGGAGTCTCATGAATACATCATGTAAAATTTATCATCTCAAAAACTAAGGAAATAAGCCTAGCTACCAAGCATTTATAGTTTGGCTACATATTACATAATTAGTGCCCAAAAGTGATCCAAATGTAAGAAAAGGCCCACTAGGGGCTGTATTGACCCGCTCTTGAAATGCTAGAGTGGATCCAAAGCGCCTTGGGCGCATGACCCTTCCAAGGGGCTTTCGAGCCTCGTTTTGCGCTCCTTCGACCTTGCCAAAGTCCTTTGACCCTCCTTAATGGTAATCTTCCTCCATGTGGCATCTTTTAAAAGAACTAAGGAGTCATCAAGCACCTCGAGCATCATGCGTATCTCATTCAAAGGTCCGGAGGTAATTTGACTTGTATCACTTGGTCAGAATCACGAAGGGAGCAAAATAATACACTTAAAAAATTCATAAGGGAAGGGGAGTAAATAATTACCAGTTAAGTTTAAGTGCTTAAATAAGTTGTGGTAACTAGTTTAGGGGGTAATTATGCTATTCAAAGGATGAAGAAAAATATACTTGTATCTAAACTTTCTCGAAGTCTTCGTTCTACTTTTGTCGAGCATTGGATTATCTAGTATTCTACTGTGTATTAAAAAAAATGAGGAGAGAAAAAGATTGATAGCGAGACAATGTATCAAGAGAGAAAAAGAAGAAAGAAAAGAAAAATATTGAGTGTAGCTGTAGGAACCACTTCAAAGTTGTATCCATTCAAAAACCACCAAAAGAAGGTAAAACACCTTGCAATCCAAGGAGACTGGACGTAAAATCCACATTGAATCTCATTGAATCCCAACCAGTGTAAAAAATATTTGATGGATAAAAATGGCAAAATTCAGAAATAACATACTTATCCCCTTAATTATGAATTTCATAGCAACAGTTTCATAATTACATAATCTAGTAAGTTGTATTTTGTATTTTTGCAAACTGTTGCTATAAAAATATAAATACATATGATTTTTACTGTCCTTATGATCGATATGTATTTTGTATTTTTGCAAACTGTTGCTACAAAAATACAAATACATACAAATACATATGCTACAAAATATAATTTGATAAAAGTGTTGTTATTTTTTGTAATTTAATACTTACAGTATGCTACTTTATGTATTTTTTCCTTTATTTTAAGCTCTTTACAGTATTTCATCATTTCTGCATTAGTAGCCGACTGCTCATTCTATAAACAGTCGACTGGAAAATTAAAAAAAGGAGCAATTCACCCTCTTGCACTTTCAAATCCCTCTTCAAGTTGATAAAACTTGAGACCCAACATGACATGGCTTCTTCGAAAATTGCTCAACAAATCATCAATGACGAGAAATATTTGTTTACAGTTTAACATAACATCAAAGATATATTGAACAATGTTTTCTGATATTAAACCATAAAGCGTTTTTCTATACTCAGATTTCAGAAAATTAAAACTATATGAACATGAGTATGATTACCTGATCAATCCTATCGTCTGGTACCTGATCAATCCTATCGTCTGGTTAAGTAATAAAAGAAAGCTATTCATCTGTTTCCAGAAAATAAACTACAACTTTGATACTTGTACAACTCTTTCGGCTCTGTGCTTCTCAAACTTCATATACTTAAAACCAAGCAGATGCAGACACTAGATTTCGCTCCTTCCACCCCAACAGCATAGCCCCGTCTTTCTCCACTAATGCATAATGCTCCGAGTAACGCTTCATCAGGTCCTTTATCACCGAACTCACATAAGAGCTCAAAGGATATTGCTGAAAACCTGCCATCATGAACCTGGATTTCCACTTTCCCAATAGCTCGTGACGCTCCACCCTTTCCTTGCCCTCACATGCTATGACATTCACTATATCCCTAGCCAAACAATGCTGCTCCACATTGATCCGCTCGTTGCTGTCCCTTGGTAGGGTTGCATCTATGGACTCGAACATTGCATGGTAGTAATCTAGAGCTTCTACAAACCTAGGGAGAAATGGAGCTGTGTTTGTATTTGATTCTTGTTCCACCAAAGTGACAATCTTGGGGCAAAGCGATTTTATCATCCTAATGAGATCATCCCTAGGGTTATTCACGTCAACACTCTCATCAGGGGTGTGGTGAAGTTGCAAATGGAAGTTTACTGCCAATGCCTCACCTGGCCTTACATCAAGCATATCCCTAGTGACTTCCAGAGCAAAAACTGGCACCGCATGAAACTCAACTGCAATGTTGAATTTCTCAGAAATTGCTGATAGCCGTTTGGCAACTGTCGCCAATCCATCTCCTCGAGCGTATTGTGAAAGTGGATCATCAATTCCTGTAATACGTACGTAAGGGGCACCACCAGGTCGTGCAGCAAGAGCTTGTAAGATAGTCATCCACTGGGTCCCCTGCGCAATTTGGAAGTCTATAATATGGATACGATCTTCATTTCTGCATGCTTCTACTATGGCACCATTTGCAGCCATGTAGCCGAACTTTAGGTAGGGACATATTTCATAGAGGATATACATGTAGGAAAACAAGTCCTTCCCAGCCGGCTCCTTACACCTCAAACTCCTGTATATGGTGGTTCCAGATAACTCCTTTCTGGCTACGAGGCCTTCTACAATGTAAGCACCAAGACGCTGGATGGGATCTCCAGTAACAGACACAACGCTCCTCACCTTAGCAACCAGTATTTCAAAATCATCTAGCTTGTTTTCAGCAAGACCTCTGGCGCATGTTATAAGCAACTGCTTCAGATTGCTAGAAGGAACATCCAGCAAGATTAAGTCCTCCATTACTTTGTCTCGCTTATCACTCTGAATTCCATTAAGGATAGAAACTAGTGATTGTTGAGTTCGATCCAAAACTTGAGCTTCCTTGTTCCATGCTCTAGACCTCTGACTTGATGTTTGTGCCCCCCTATTTTTGCCAAGATAGGGGTTGGATTTCATTGCATCTTCGTGTGGCCCCACCAAAGCAGACTCCAACTGCAGATGAGTATGCTTCATGTTCCGACTGTGATCTACATTGTGAAGTGCAGAAGTTCCACTAGAGAAAACCTGCAGACCTTCTGGAAGACAATCTTCTGAGGGGCTTGGCCGATGGAAATACTGGTTATAATCCAGTGAGGAATCACTGGAAGAACTAGCTCCTGAAAGATTCTCTATAAAGCTGTGCTGCTCCTGGTAATCAGTTACTGTGTTAAAGGTGTGAGACTCAAAATAGTTCGCAAGTGGAGAATTTCCTGAATCAAATTTCGAGGTTCCAAACGGTCTAGTCTCTAAAGAACTAACAGTTGGGTATGAAGAGTATGACAGATCCCTATCAGTCACACCATATCCATAATAATCGCCTGAATCCATACTATAGGGCTATCATTAGCTTCTCTATGCACAAAGTATTCTTAGCACAAACTCTTTCCTGCTAGCACGTAATGTCTGCTTCACTGAAATCCACCTGTGGAAAATACAGAAATCAACCAAACAACAATTCTGTATCATAGGACAATCAAACTTTATATTTTTAAGGCTAATGGATAGACAAGAAACAAAGTACAGAACGAAGCACCACCATGGCATGTCTCGAAGGTCGTCAAGAGTTGAGACGAGAATAATCTATCATGTGGGGTTAATAATTGATTCTAATCATTCTTGATTCTAAATACGAACTTGCTCCACAAATATGAAGCGAGGGGAGAAATTAAGTTACGAAATCTTTTAAGTGGCTTGTGAAAAAATGCTGTGCCATTTCCTGGGGAATCTCAGTAGCCAATTAGTTGACTTCCTGAATTTTCACCTTGTTGGTCAGAGTTCTATTCTCACCTCGTAGTCCCCTCTCATTTCCCCTTCCCCTTCCCCTTCCCCCAATTTTCTTCAAAAAAATAAAAATAAATGTGCCATTTCCTCTCAATTTCCATTATAAACAAGCTTTTCAAGCAGAACTCCTATTTCTTCGTAACTCCATCCCCCTTTCTCACAAAAGACCCTAAAAATTTTCACACTAATTTTTTCTTGCTGAAATCTGCAAGTCAGACTTCAAACTAGTATAAGTTAAATAATAAAATTTTCAAAATAACTAATGCTTTTTCATGTCTCATGAACCCAAAATAAAATAATTAAAAACAGATCCAGGAAACCTAATCACCTTATATACTTTGTCAGACACACATACAAAAAATCGCTATATAAATCTATTTAATTGCAGAAAAAGACCACAAAAACACAAAGGGTGTGTTCGGTATGAAGGAAAATGTTTTCCTATTTTTTCATGTTTGTTTGACTAAAAATCTTGAAAAATATTTTTCCAAGGAAAACAATTTCCTTCAAAGTAAAGGAACTGACTTCCTTAACCAAAGTAGTCAAATTCATACAACTCTCAAAATCACACCTCCACCCAAAAAAAAAGGAATTAACTCAATTTTTCTGTTTACCCCCCCCCCCCCTACGAGTCCCTCCACCCCACCTCACCCCCCAAAAAATTAGTTTTTTAAAAAAATTGCTTTTTAAAGAATTTCAAAAAAAAATCTTAAGCCCCCTCCCCCCGCCCGCCTCCCCTAAAAAAATAAATCTTCAACTTTTTTCTTACCCCCATTCCCACCCCTACCCCGACCCCCATCCCCAGCTGCCGCCCCCAACCAACCAATTTTCTTTTTTAATTTTTAAAATTTATTTTTAAAAAAAAAATCAAAATCGTTTCTTATCCCATTCCCCTTTTAACCTATTCCTTCTCATTGGAACACAACAAAATAAGTGAAAAATAGCGTGTTTTCCCAGAAAATATTTTCTCCAATACTCCATATCAAACACACCCAAAGTGAAAAAAAAAATTTACTTCAAAAAAAATATTTCTTTTTTTCCTTATCATGAAAATTCAACTCCCTGACATATGAAAATGAACCATAAATCACACAAAAAAAAAAAAAAAAAATATCTCTTTGACATATGAAAATGAGCCATAAATCAGAAAAAACAAATCAAATCACTTTTAATTTCTCGTTTCTTCTTTTCTTCATTGCCCAACGGAGAAAACAAAGAAGATCGCTAAATTAACTAAATCAGAAAATCCAAAGAGAATCAAGATCAAGATTTAAAAATTACATCGGAGACAAAAACACTAGGAAAGATTTACCTGATACCTAACAATAGAATTAGTCTGAGGTGCGCACAAGTTGATCCGAACACCACGATTATTCAAAAAAAAAATCAAGATTTATGTTAAATTAAAAAAAATTACGGAGGAGGGTAAAATTGAGATTGTTCAAGTGGGGATTGAGAAATGATGCTTAATTTGAAGAAAAGGGCAGGATTTACAAAAGAGAAAGAAGAAATGAGGAATCGACAAAAAGGAGTAAATATATATAGGAGAAGGTTGGAGGAAAGGTGGTTATTGTTAGAGCAGCAGTGACGATAGGAACTAGGGAAAGGCTGACCAACATAACAACTGGGTAGAATGTTCTTTACTCTGTTTCAACTCTGATTGACGCTCATGGGATTATTATTAACGGAAAAGGTCTAACATACCTTCAGCTATTGAAAATGACATAAATACCCTTATTTCATCTTGCTCAAAAATATTTTTTTTATCGATCTATTTAACTCAAAAATATCCTTAATATACTAGATGTGACTCAAAAATTTCATTCTTCTTCTGTTGGTTCAAAAATACCCCTTCATCCATCTATTTGGATCAAAAATACCCTTAACATTAAATTTAAGTTAAAAAATATCTCTCATTTATATTATATTTTTTTTTTAGGTTTCACGTAAGGGTAATTTTTTTTGTAATTACAATTTTTTAATTATGATATTATATATTTTTATGGAATAGATATGCATTAATTATTATATTATTTTTTTGGTTTCACGTGGTGGTGGGATTTTTTTAGTTACAATTTATTTTATTATTATATTATTTTGGAATTTTTTTAATTACAAATTTTTATTATTATATTATTTCTGAGTTTTTTTAATTATAATTTTTTATTATTATATAATTTTTGTGGGTTTTACGTCAGGGGTGTTTTTTTTTTTTTAATTATTATTTTTTTAGTTTTAGGTTGGTACCAAGTTATCAAGTAATTTATGGTACATCATAATAGCTATATTTATGGTAATTTTTGTTTTTTCAAGAAATATATTTTTTCTATTTTAGGACTCTTAATTTCCTTCCATATATTTTAGAACTCTTAATTTTCCTATATGTTTCGGGTTTCATATTTATATATTTAGGACTCTTAATTTCATTTTATATATTTACTTAATAAAATAAAAATTAAAGGAAAAAGATTAAATGATTTTATCTATTGTAAAGTCTTCTAAGGGAGAATGTTTTTTTTAAAAAAAGTTATTTTATTTTTTTTGGTTTCACGTAGGGTTGTTTTTTTTAATTACATTTTAATATATAAAAAGAAAAAGATTAAATGATTTTATCTATTGTAAAGTCTTCTAAGGGAGAATGTTTTTTTAAAAAAAAATTATTTTTTTTTGGCTTCACGTAGGAGTGTTTTCTTTAATTAAATTTTAATATATATATATATATATATATATATATATATATATATCATTACTATTTTTCTTTGTATTATTACTATTTTTATGGTTTCATGTTGGAGAAGGATAGAAGTGTAAAATATTATGCATTCTTACCTAAATTAAATAAAGACTTAAATTACTTTCAAGTTTTTTTTTATATATAAAAAGTCCAAACCCTAAAAAGAACTAAAAGTCTTCAAAATTTTACCTAAAATATGTTTTCTAATATTTGAGCACACATAGATAATCATTAACTATGAGAGTATTTGCCCTTTGCTAATTATCCTATTTAAGGAATTCTTTTCTAATTTTACACTTAAACATTAATTAATTCTTTTTAAATTTTTATTTATAACTAAAAAAATTAGTGAAAAGAGGACCATTAAATTGTGAATGAATTTGAGTCTAATTACATATGGACCAATAAAAATAATGTCATGTATTTAATTTAAATAAAATTATATTTCACATCAGAATTTGTTAAAAGGAGGAGACATTTTTGGACTTAAATTTAATGTTAAGGGCATTTTTTATCCAAATAGGTGGATGGGGGTGTATTTTTGAACCAATAGAGGAAGAAGGGCATTTTTGAGTCATTTCTAATACATTAAGGGTATTTTTGAGCCAAATAGATGGATGAAAGGGTATTTTTGAGCCTAAAGGTGAAAGGAGTGTATTTGTGTATCATTTTCAATAGTTGAAGGGTATATTAGACCCTTTTCCGTATTATTAATAATACGTGTTCCTATGCTCGGTGTTTTACACGCCATCGAACCTACCACGGCTCTCACCTCGTTTGGGGCGTGCTTACAGCTTATAAGTTACTTACTACTTCATTTGTTTATTAAAAAATAGGAAAAATTATCTAAATGAACCATTTAAGTTTCTAAACTACTAAAAATTCTCCCATTTCTAAAATATTACTTCAATTTCAACATTTATAATTTTTTGATAAAGTTGAGATACAAGTTTACACTTTATTTTTTGAAGTCGTTACTTTATCAAAAATTAACTCATTTTCTCTTCTTTATACGCCTTAATTCTAGCAGTAGTTTCTATCCAATTTCTCTCTCTAAATTATGCGTTTGGGCTTACAAAGTGATTTTTCAGTGTTTTTGTTGTGAAATTTCTTTGATTATCGTTTTTAGGCTACATTATTTTAAATTAACATTATGAATAGAGATTTGGGATCATCTTTTAGTTTTGTATTTTCTCAATTAGAAACAATCAAAGAATATAAAGACGTTGTAAAATTCGTTCTTGATAGTTTTGACTACGAATATGTTGGTTTTGATGAAAATAGACCCAAGTATAAAAACGATTCACACACTGTGAAGAAATTGCGGCAAAAGCATGTTAAGAAGGATAACAGTTCTGCAAGTAAAGCTCTTGCCAAGGGAAGAAGAGTTGTTGAAGTTATTTCCAGAAATGAGCTTCCTAAGGTATTTTCTTGTTCAGATCTGTTGAATATTAGGCCAAGATACATTTTTTCACTTGCATGATACATTTTAAAATTTACTGTCTATCTGATTTATTATTTACGATTTTATATGTATCTTGTATTTTTTATGTGTTATTGAAATTAACATAACAAAAGATACAAGTTTATTAGTCTATAGATGCATATTGTGTTAACTTGTATTTGTGAGTTATTGATGCATTGCTATGTATCTAGTGTTGTTTTAGTTTTATTGAAAGACGCATTACAAAAGATGTTTGTTATTTCTTCTAGATACATATTTTACTATCTTGTATCTATGGTTAGATGAGTATGCATTTTAATGTATCTAATGTTTTATTAGTTTTATTGAAATAAGCAAATGAAAGATACATGTTTTTAAGCTTGAAGATGCATTTTGTATTATCTTGTATCTATTGTATGATGTTTTTACAGTTTTTTTTATATATTGTACTGTCTTATTGTAGATTTGTATACATTGTTATGCCATTTATACACTGTATTACTACATTTGGGAAGAAATTGCATTTAGTTTACTGTGCTTTGATTTTCTTGCTCAAAAATGTCTTTGCAATGGGTCCACTACCTAAGCACATATTTCAAAAAAAATACAGTCCTAAGCTACACTGTTCACCTTTTGTTGTCGTTTATATATCAACCTTTTTTTACCCAAATATCTTTGTTTGGCAGTTTAGTGGAGTTCCAGTTACAGATCTCTGCCAACATCGATTTTTACTATGCAATCAAGATGTCACACAACATTTGTTTGAAGTAGCTGCTGGACTAGATTCTCTAGTACTGGGAGAAGATCAAATTCTTGGACAGGTCAAATTCTTGCACAGGTCAAGCAGGTTGTTAAGAATAGACAGGGGGTCCCTGGCTTTGGTAGAAAAATAAGTGACCTATTTAAGCATGCAATCACAGATGGTAAGAGAATTAGAACTGAGATCAATATCTCCAGTGGATCAGTATCAGTCAGTTCAGCATCAGTGGAGCTTACTCTGCTGAAACTTTCAGAATATTCTTCTTGTACGGCCCGCATATTAGTTGTTGGAGATGGCAAGATGGGAAAACTTATGATCAGATATTTGGTTGCTAAAGGATGTAAAAAAATGGTTGTCGTTAACAGGACAGAGGACAAAATTATTGCCATCAGTGAGGAGTTGACAGATGCTGATATAATATACAAAACTTTCTAAAAAATGTTAGCATGTGCTGCTCAGGCTAATATAATATTCACCTGCACTGCTTCGGAAGCTCCTTTATTCATAAAGTATAGTATTCAAGCTCTCCCTTCTGTGAACTCTAAAGATGAGGGTCGGAGAATATGGATTCTTGTGTCTCAGAACTTGAAGGTGCATATGTTTGCAATGTGGACGATCTTAAAAAGGTTGTGGAAGCTAATAAAGAGGATTACTATTTCAGATCTGTGTTTTCTGGCAGTTTGCTGATTTTAACCATATCAAATTACTCAGGACATGATGAAATTCTTTTTTAGGCCATACGTAGCCAACATTACAGTTGGGATTCCCTTAGATTGCAAAAAAACTGTCATAGTTCCAGTTGTATTTTTAACACTTATTTGTTCCAGAAGAGTATATAGACATTTGTTCAATCCAGGAGAGTATTCATATAGTAAGTTCATTAGTATCTCTACTTCTTTCTGTCTGTTACTTTCTTTTGTTTCTGCTTTCTTTTCTTTTTCAGTTGTCTCGTTCTTTTATTTGTTTTACTAGAAAAGGTATTAGAAATATAAAGCACAATAATACTCTGATTAAGGCGACTAAACCATGAGTGTGAAGATCTCAATCTTGCTAATATAAATAGGCAATTAGCTTAGAAGTTCAAAATATTTTACATCACTAATATTGTTTGATTTTTTTATTATAGCATGATCAAAAATTTTGGGTAAGGTATGCTTACAATATACCTACTATGTTTTGGCATGTTTTTAAATTGTTGGAAATTTCATTGATAAATGCAAACAAAAAAAATATTTCTCTTATAATTTTGTGCTAATATCCAGATCATTGTTGTTCGTAAAGTACTAAACTAGATCAGCTATAGTTCAAAGTACCATTTCACCAACTCATTATAAAACTGGTTGAAACTCATATCAAAAGATTTTTTCACTTTATTAAATAAAGGTAGCAACTTTTCTAGAAAACATAAACTAAAAGTCAAGAAATGAAAACTAAATACATCCTATTCATTATCATCAAGTGAAAATTCCATCAATTTTTTGAGACCAGGAAAAAAATGAGGAGGAGGACTAAACTCACTAGTATTTTCAACTAAGTACTCATCAACCAATTCTTTAACAGATCTAACAGACAATGGATGAAAATGAGCAGCCCATTCTACAACAAATTTTTTAATCAAAACCCATTTTTCCTCTTCACTAAATTTCTTCCATTTCTTCTCCATTTTCCTCTGATTTCAAGCCATTGTAATTGCAGAACTCCACGAATAAAAGCTCTTTGCTTTTTTTCAATGCTTCGGCTTTCTGCAACATGTGGGTGTTAATCTTTTCGATCTTAGTCTTCCATCAACATGATGCTTTAAAGATCCAAATATAATTCTCCGAACGACGTCGTAGGACATAGCTGAATCAATAAACACAAAATGACAACTTATTTATCTTCACGTACTGACAAAAAATAGATTACTAGATACATGAACTGCACAAACTTGTACAACATGTATCTAAAATAAAACTATTATGTTTGTTTCGTATCTTGCAATAGATAAAGTTAAAACATAACGAGATACATAATTAAACAGAACTTTATAAACTCATATACAAGATGAGCAAAATGTATCATTAGCATAAAAAATGTATCTCGATCTTATTAACATAAGGACAAAAAAATTCTGCAAAATAATAATCAACCAAATATTAGATACAAAATCAAATTAACGTATAGATAATTAACAACAACTGATGCATAAAAAACATAACATGCCTTTTCTTGTCCCAAAACCACGCTCAATTTTCTTAATTTTGAAATACAGCTTCATACTCATTTCGTTACGAATCAACAACGGACAAGCATTTTCTTCAACAATGTAACGAGCCTTGATCTTTTTGGATTTCGTCAATTTTCAGTTCTCCGGCAATTGTTGAAATCTGTTTTTCGTAAGTTTCATGTTCACTGATCACGATTTCATCGCTCTTATAGCCCATATAGTTGATTTCGTTAATTCAAACACCGAAATAACATAACAACACTGGAATATTCATTTCAAATACACAAACAAAATTAATAAATAAAAAAAATGATCGTATGAATTTTTTGAACAAGCCGTATGAAGTTTTTGCCATTTCAAAACAGATTATGAAAATATTTTGATTAGAATGGTGGAATAATAAATTAATTACCATAAATCGTGAGATTTTGTTTTGTTTTTACCTTAATTAGTTAGTTTAATTGTTGTTTTAATGCTAAGTTATCTGTTACCTCCCTTAAAATGTGTTAATTTATTTAATTAAAACTTGTATCCTTAGTATGTATCTAAGTTAATTAACATGTATCATCAATGGTCAAAAGTTGGAATTTTATGAGATTTTAAAAATAGTTGGAATTTTTAGTAAATACTAGTAAACATGTCGCTATATATGTAATTTTTACTAAAAAATATAAGTTTTTCTTTTTGTTTTTTTATTTCGTTTCCAAAGAAAAAAGAAATGTTTGTTTAAGTCTTTAGAAATAAAATTGATCATATTTTTTAAAATTTGTCTTCAGTTAAATAAAACATAATCAATATCAACTTGACAAGAAGTAATAATTAGGGTTAAGTTGGTAAAATTATTTTTTTATTATTTTCTAGAAGTTAGTAATTTATTAAAAGGAAAAAGGGTCAAATTTACCATCTACTTTGAAAAATTAGCTAAATATATCTTTCGTCATGCTTTGGGGCTAAATTTACTCTCGTTATCATACTTTGGAACCACATTTAAAATTGACTAAATATATCTTTCGTCATATTTTGGGGCCAAATTTACCATCAATGTCATACTTTGGGGGTCATATTTATCTTCATTGTTAAGAAACTTTTACATGTACCCTTTTTTAAATAAAAAAAAGTCAAAGTTAATGTTAATGTCTATTTTTAAAAAATAAATGACACTTTAATCTAATTTGCGCGATCTGACCTAAAAAAATACATAAATAAATATACATCTTCCTCAATTTTGTTGGTTGAATTTTTGCAACGAACTAAATACTTCTCTTTCAACATGCAATGCTGGTAGATTGTTTACAAATGAACAAAAAATAAAACGGAACGAAATAACGTAGAACATGGAACTAGAAAAATATCTATTATAAATTCAACTTCTGTTCAGTTATGTTCAAAATTTAAATTTTGGTATGCAATTCTATGTGCTTCTAGATTTTAGAATTAGTGGATAAGTTTTCTGAGCAAATAACATGATGAAAAATTTATGGAGATCTAAATTGCATATAAAGACATATGGATGAAGAGATGTCACAGACATTTTAACTCAATCATCAATATCCAGTGGGTCTAATCTATTATATTTGTCCGTCAAGTGTTATTTTTAATGAGCTTTGCACATATGCGGATCCATTACTGAGAGAGGAGTGTATTATTTTTTCTGTTTGCACTGATGCAGATTAATTTTTCATGAGCTATACACTGATAACTATTTATTGGCTTAATCTCATTGAAAAAATTTGACCAACAAAACTGCAGGGAGTATATTTATTTGTATATTTTTTGTGAGTTGAGTCAAGAAAATTAAATTAGGATGTGATTTATTTTTAAAAATAGGCAATTTAACATTAATTTGGGATTTTTTTTATTAAAGGAAGGATATAAGTAAAAAGTTTCTTAACAACGAAGGTATATATGACTTCAAAGTATGACAACGAGGGCAAAATTGAACCCAAAGTATGACGAAGAGCATAGTTAGCCAACTTTTCAAAGTAGAAGGATAAATTTGGCCTTTAAGTAAGACAACGAGAGTAAATTTGGCCAAAAATATGACGAATGGTATATTTGATAAAATTTTCAAAGTAGAAGGGTAAATTTGACCCTTTTTCCTTATTAAAATGTGTGTCTAATCTATAAAAAAAATACTTATTTAGGAATGAAGAGAGTATAACTAGTTTGTCTATAAAATTGCAAGTATGCTCTATGTTCCATTTTAATTGGTCACCTTACTATAAATACATGTCCAAAATAACTTATTCATTTGCTAAATTAAAACAAAATTAATTAAGATTTTTTCCACTCTATCCATATAATTAATATTTTTTGAAAACCTAAACAAATTAATGTGAGCAATTTTTCATAAATGATTGTTATATCCATTACTATAAATAAAGGGTATATAAGTAAAATAGCCATCTTATGTATGATTTATTAAGTACTGTATAAAATGAAAAGTGATAAACTAAAATGAGCTGAAGAGAGTAATTTTTGAAAAAAAATTTGTTAGAACTTATTTGAAAATAAAATTTATCAAATCTTAGCAAAACTTTTGGCAAAAATCTCAAGATTTCAAAAGTTAGAAAAAAAGATGATTATTGAAAATTTTAGGACTTTTATCCGGAGAAATAAAATTGGGGACGCATAACGTGGAATTAAAATTTTCGGCCATTTGTAAAATGAATGAACGAAATATTCTTTTTTCTAGATTTTTATGTGCAACAACTTCTCTATCTCATATATGAGGTAGTGGTATGGACACATACACTTGCCTTCCTCATATAGAAATCTCTTATTGTGTTTTATCCCTTTTAGGCTTGAAGAGTTGAAACAATAGTTTTCGATTTTTCAACTTAGTTCAAAACTTTAAAGAAAATTTTGAACAATTTAAAAAATACAGAGCCTCCACTTGAATTTTTTTATAGAAAATATTAAGAAAAACTTTAAAATATTTTAAAGATTTGAAGGCTTGAGAAGATTTTTAAGGCACTTAAGAAGCGTCTGTTAAAATGATCGACAAAAAAATAATTTGACTATTTTTGTAAAAATTGACCAGTTTTGAAAAATATGGCTAACTTCATTAAATCTTAAGATTCATTTGCAAAAATTAATTCGTTCTATTCAAATGAAAGACTGTCTTTTATCAAATTATGGAGAACTAAACTTGAAGAGGAAAGAAAATAGATTTTTTTTTACTAGAAACACCAATTTGTAATAAAAAGATTTTTTTTTTACAAAAATGTCAAATTGCATGACTTATAGAATATTTAAATGATTATGAAAAATTATCATTTCTTACAAGGAAAGTTGATTTTATGTTAAAGAGAACTCTTTTAACTTAAATAAATCAACTTAACACATGAACAAAATAAATGTCATTTTTATTTTTTCTAAAGGTTCATTCTAAAAGAAAACATAAAGAAAAACATATTTTTATTAATTCCGACATTATACAATGTGCTAAACAATAATCAAATTTTTTTTTGAAAATAAATAAAAATAACAATTCAAAGGAAATTTATTAAGATTTAACCAAATTTAAGAGTTTTAATACACATAGTCAAATACGAATTACAAGTAAATAAATAAATAAATAGATAAATACCCAAAGAATGTTAAGAAAAATAGATTTTGAACCCGTTTTGGACCTGCCTGACTTTAATTCTCAATTTTTATAGTCTTTTTAGCCCATTTTTATTTTTTCTCTGCCTTCATCTTCGACCCTATATACTAGCTTCCTTATGTAGCTTTTAGCCACACATTTTCTTCATCTTCAAATTTTTACCCATTTTTTAGGCCTTGAGGTTTGACTCAATGCTATTGGGCCTCCTTGGCCCATTGGAGATGCAAAATGTGAGAGTCTAATTGGACTCAAACGAGTGTCACATACATTCAATGAACAAAACAAGAAGACAGATTAGTACTACTCCAATTTACTTAACCAAATATATCCAACTACTTAATTTTTGAATTCGAACTTATAAGCTATTATCAAATAAGTTAGAATCTGAAAATTATTTTAAAAAAAATTAGACTTGGGATGCAAATGTACTAATCGAGCACAAACAATCCGTTCAACAATTGTAGGGATTGGAGATGTTAAAGTTGATGCAATTCTTGGCCAAAATACTCATGTACACTGGTTCTCTAATAATAACAAATCCACATGCATGCTTTATCATGTGAAGCTATAAAGAAGACACACAACTTGGAAGAAATAGTGCTACAATGTGTATATGCTAACCTGCTAATTAAAGAAATAAAGACCATGTCTAACTAATCAAGAAAAACACCCTTTAGTTAATTGATTGTTTTAAGGCAGCCCACGAAAATATATTCACTCATGAACACTTTTTAAAAAGTTTCGTGAAAAAGGTCAAGCTAATCTCCGGATAATGCAGTAGCTTATCGAAAAGGAATCAAATAGACTTCTCCCATTTATGACTACATTCTCATACGACTTAATGGGTGTGTTTGGTATGATGGAAAATATTTTTCATGGAACATGTTTTCTTGGAAAAAGTTTTTCTGGAAAATAAGTTGGTTTTCTACTTATTTTTCATGTTTGGTTGACGAGTGAAGAAAAATATTTTTATGGTGTTTGGTTGGTGAGTAGAAAATATTTTCTAGTGTTTGATTGGTGAGTGAAAAAATATTTTTTTAGAAAATACTACTAACTGTTAACTAGTATATCAGTGTCTCTAGCAACTCAACAATTTGTAAGAACTAATTTAAGCATAATAAATAATATCAATATCGAATACTAAAATATTATAATCACTAAATTTAATCAACTACTAATTAATATATATAGGAGACATTTTTCAACATTTTGTTAGGACAATCTCAAGATACTACAATCAATAGAAATACAACAGTACGACAAACTTATTCAACCTTGTGAAACAAGAAACATTGATGACAAAATGAAATATGTAATTAGCAAAAGTAACATCGGTAAGTCTTCCTCTATGCATATGAAAATAACAATACATTCAACGAACATTGGAAAATAAAAAAATTCGGGCTTCACTATTTTTTATTTCAAACAGTGAAAAATTGAAACAAAGCATAGTGAAAAATATTTTCGAGTAATGTGAACTTTTTGAGAAATGTGAATATGAGTGTTGTTGGGGTGGGGGACATAAGTCACATTTATCATTTTCCGAAAAATGACTTCCCTTGGCCCACGAGGAAAGTCATTTTCTCTCAAATGAAGGAAAATGAGTTGTTATGGAAAACATTTTCCCAACATTTAACTACAACCAAACAAGGGAAAATATGAAAATATTTTCCAGAAAAACATTTTCCATCATACCAAACACACCCAATATGTAGTGATCTTTGACTTTAAACTAGTTCTAATGAGTACAGGTCATGGAATGAAATTGTGATCCTTAAACCTACCATAGATGACGAGTTATAATCAGGTTAATCCCAAGACGTAGGCCTGGAACGGATCATTTGTTTCAAAATTAGAACTTGACTCTGGCTTTGGCCTTCACAACACACAAGATAAGAACTTATAAGGGCTTTGAGAGTTTAGGCTATGGCGGTGAACCTATCTTATCTCAATTTCTTCTATTTGAATAACAATGAGTATTTCAAAGAGAAATTTCCCTCTATCAGTTAGATTTTAACAAGTTGAAAGATGCAAATGAAGCTATGAAAAATGAGCACTTTGCATCTTGAAACCTTGCCAAGAACCCTCTTTAGTATGATGAACTAAGGGGATGCTTAAAAACTTAGCCCAATATTCAATAATTACACATAAGCTAACCCAAAATAGAGAAGAAAAAGACAAAGAAGTCTAGAATTAAAAGAACAATTATCCGCATTAAGAGCTTTTAAGAAGAAAGATTTAGAGGTAAAACAAAGATACTGAGATTCTCCGCTTCATCTCTTGAATTAGGATTTCAAAAAAAATACTAAAGAGTAGTTCCCGAAGACCTTTTCTTCCTGTACGAGTTCGATTTGGTATTATGAACTAAGAGAATCAATAGGAGAATGTTCGAGTTACATCGCTAAATCACAACACCCATGAATACAAGATAACTAATCTCGCACAAACAAATTGCCTTAACTGAAATAACCAAGAGATATGAGAAAATTACCTCATTTTTAACTACCTACAACTACATGAACACTAGATATTGTCACACATTTGGAACATCCCCGAAAAAACATACAAGATCATTAAGATTGAAACTTATCCAACCATACACATCAATAAACAAACTATAACTATCAAACCCAAAGGCTTCCCCAACATTTAACACATATTCAAACAAGACTAGATCCACTCTCACAATCATGGGATTTATGTATTTTTTTTGTCACAAATAGAAAATAAATTGTAAAAGGGATGAAGATTTCACCTATTTTCAAGCAACAAAAAAGATAAACAAGCTTTGATGATGGACTTCCACAATTGCTAGAACTTAATCCTTGTTCATCAGAGTTCAAATGAATTCGCCGGAGTTTATTTTTCCATCCGAAATTGATTTTTTTAGTGTATTCATCCCGACTTCTTGTGTAATGACCCTTCAGGTCATTTTTCATATTCTTACTTATTTTTGCCGTTAGAGATTTTTCATAGCTTTCCGAAGTCATTTATGACTTGTTGGGACTAGCAGTTCGGTTACCAGGTAGTTCATTTGTTTTTTAGAGTCAATTCCTTGTTTTAAAGTCTTCGCTGGTTTCAAATGGCCACCGAGTGAAAACTCCAGCAAAACAATCCCGTTTATAAATTCTGACTACACCAGCATCTCTGGAATATCAATTTTAGGCTAGGTAGATCTTTAGTTTAGGTCCCGAGGCACTCAAGCTCAATTCGACCTATTGGTCGAAAAGTTGAGAAATTAGAAATTTGGGTGTGGGACCCTCATTTGGTCGAAACGACCTCAGATAGAAAACTTGAGTGCACTGTTGAGTCCAAAATGTCAAATTTAGTGTGGTTACATAGTTCATTTATGTGTACTGATTCTGAATGAATTTCGAGGCATTGGAAGAGACTTGGAGGATTTCCAAGTTTTTAGGTGTCAACTGATGCAGCCGTGATCGCCATCCTTAGGCCGCGATCGTGGTGGTGCGATCACACATAGGCATCGCAATCGTGACAAGTTGTGTAGACCACAAGATGTTGCGATCGCATACCTGCAGGTCGCAATAGCGACTTTTGAGGGCTTGGACCGGGTATAAAAGGACCCCTTAGTCTACAATTTTGCCCATTTCACCCATGTCTTGAGAGCCAAAAATCATAGAATAGTGTGCTAACTTAAAATTAAAGCTTGTGGGTGCTTAGGAAGCTTAGAGTAACATCTATTTTCGTGATTATCATCCGATTTAAGGTAAGAATTCACCATTTTTTGGTGAAATTTCTTGATTTAATTCTTAAAACCCCAAAACTTTTAGGGCTTGATTTTTGCCCCAAATAACTTGGTTTTCACCCATTTTTAGGGTAATGATTCCTTGAGCTTTATATTATGTCGGGTTGGTTTCGAAAAAGTAATTTTCGTAAGTGGGACCCATATGAGGTTTTTGAGGTAATTTTTGAACTTGAAGCACAATGGTGCAATATGGGTATCAATATTCTCGTATTGATGAGTAAAATGTGTTTGTAATAGCTTGACATCTTGAGAAGACTTCTCAGAAGGGAAAAGTAAAGGCTTAGCGTTTCGTTGAGCTTTCTTTGGCGTCGAGGTAGACTAGGTTTATTCCTTATTAGAATTTACCTATGTCATAGTAATATTTATGATATTTTGTTAGATTGGGATGGGTTTTAGGTGTTGGATTAATGAAATTCAAGGCTTGCGATTAGTCAGATCATTTAAGTCATTTGAGACCGTAGAGTTGAAATGCTTAGTTTGTTGCTGTGAACCTTAGTGAATTAGGCTTCACGTCTCATGTTTAGCATAAGAATACCTTAGATCACTCAAGTTAGATAAAATGACTTTGTCACTCATGCTTAGGGTATGTTTGGCCTTAGTTGTTTATACTAAAGAAGGTTTCCTTAGTTTTCTTTTGACTTAGTTAAAATGCTTGAGTAGAATCTCTACCGTAAGGCTAATTGTGGCTTGCTATACATCTAAGAGTTGATTTATATACCTTAGCCTAGTCTAGGATAGAATTTGATTTAAAATGTATTTTAGGAATTTAGAAGTGAGCTTTTGACCCACCTTAAGCCAAGATTGATGTAGTTCTTTTGAAAACCTTATGCACATATTAAATGCTTAGAGAATGCCCTTTTTGAGGAAATAACGTGGAATCATAGTAATGAACTATGGTGAGAATATTAGAAGTAATATTCATGGTCTAATTGACTAAATTATTGATTATGCTATGATGAGTCATTGATTATGGTATCAAATAAGCTCGTGACTATGTTATTGATTAAGCCATTTATTAGGCTATTATTCGGGCCTTTGACTATGATATTACTTATGCTATAATCATGCTTAATAATTATGCTAGTAATCATGTTAGAAATCTTTCTTATTGATGATATTGGGAAATATGCTGTTAATGATTCTAGAAGGCACACTTATTGATTATATGGGAAATTATACTATCAACTATGTTTGAAATTATGATAATTCATTATATGATTTCTTATGCTATTGATTTTGTCACCGTTATATATTTATATATATCCGGCAAGGTCGAAAAAATATTGTGATGATATGATGATACCTGACAAGACTGTTGCTTATGCTATTAATTTTGTCACCGATATATTAATACCCAGTAAGGACGGAGGATATGGCGATGATGATATTGATACCCGAAAAAGCCTGAGGATGATTATGGTGATATATACCCGACAAAGCCGGAGGATGATTATGATGATATATACTCGGCAAGGCCGGAGGATGATTATGATGATGCACTGATATCCTGCAAGGACGGAGGATGATTATATTGATGTGCCTATGTGTACATCTACCGGTTTGAGTTCGGCTAGCCCTATGTATTGCAATTATATGCTTATATCTGCTTATGTGTAATTTGGGTAATGTTGATATTAGGGATGTCGGTTGTAGCCCAAAAGTGATAAATGACTATAAAGTGGTATAGTTGATTAGTGATGGATATTATTTAAGTAATGCCTAATTGATAAATGAGGATTAGTTTGTAAATAATGATTTAATAATAATGCTAATTAAAGAATATTGGTTATCTAATAACTAGTGAATTCGAAATATGTGGTGAATAATTTCTAAATTAATGTCTAGAGGTCATAGATGACTAGTAACTTAATGAATTAGTTAATAAGAAATGGTTATTTAATAAATAGTGGTTAATAAGTAGCGGTGATAAAGTTGTGAATGACGGTAATATTATAAAATGTGGGTACTTTACCGAATGTTGGTAAATTGTAAAATAATGGCTGAATGACGATGAAGGTTAGTTATAATATCGGTTGATTGCTTTATTCTTCTCTTAAGTGTACTCTCCGGTCATATGGGAGGCTGTGATAAGTTCTTTACTTTTTTGCACCCCAATTGTTGTATGGGAGGCAATCTTATAGCTATGTTTGCTTGTGATGGTGTATGATGCGTTATTATTCCGAATTGCTTACTTATGTTTGCACAGTGATATTGACACGTGTAGATTCTTTATACTATACTATTATCTCAGTTTAATTATTATGTGCATCGATATTGAAGATGATTCAGATTTTTCTTGTACTTTGATTTTGATGATATTTTCTTGCAATTTATCATTCATATATCATGATTTAGCTTAGTCGGTCGATGATGCCTACTGAGGACCCATTGTTTTGGTACTCATACTACACTTTTGTACCTTTTTTATACATATTCGAGTACTAGCTATCGCTGTTGATCATTGTTTGCATGGTAATTGATTTCTGGAGATAGGGTGAGCTCTTGGAGTTCGAGTCACCCATTTTCCTCTATCTTTATTTTCAGTCTTTTATTTTAAGACAAATATATTGACTATTCTAGACTTTTGAGTTGTATTGATACTATTAAATACTCTTGTACCGGCTCTACCAGGTCGTGGGATTGGTATCTTGTATTGACTATTTCATTTATCTAGAACCTTTTTCTTAATTATGATTTGTGCTCTTGAATTTCTCCTATGATGGGCATTTTCTACCAAATTAACCCATTGTATTAGCTTTGGGTTATGGTTTTGCATTACCTACTGGCAGGATTTAATATGTTCCATCATGACTCGTAAATCAGGTCATGACAAATTGGTATCAGAGCTTAGGTTTCATAGGTATTGTTGGTACAAGAGCAAGTGTCTAGTAGAGTTTTGCGAATTGAAACAATAACGCCTGTTTTCTATCTTTGGGAGGCTATGGGACATTCGTAGGTGTAAGATTCCGCAATAATTTCTAGCTTAAATCAGTCCTTTAAGTTTGTTAGGGGTCCCAGACTTAGAATATATTAACTAAGTATTCAGACTTAGTGCCATTTTAGCCTTCGAAAGTTGGCAATCTTATTTCATGACCTTTACGTCCTTTAAGTGTTGATATTTTAGTTGATTCATGATTAGGAATGTCAGTAGAGGTTCCTGAACAAGTTTTGGATTTTTTGGACCTCATTTAGCTTATGTTTGAGTGCACAAAATAGTGGGTCGACGCGATCTTGACGTGTCACATGGACCATCGCGTCGATAAGATAGTTTTTCCCCAGCTTCAGTGAAAATTCCAATGAACCAACGGAAACTTGACGCGGCACATTGGCTATCTCATCGATGCTAACGACGCGGCGCGTCGGCCTGCGTATTGGTAACACAGTTTACAGGAATTAAAAAGGCTACATCCTCAGGGTTAATTAGGTCTTTTTTCCATGCCCTTCAGCTCCCAAAACACAAAATTAAACCCTTTGAAGAGCAATTATATTCATTCTTTCACAAATTTCTCAAGAACAAGAACCCTAGGTGTTTAAATTTCAAATCAAGAACTCAAGAACTCACCATTAACTTTCAAAAATTCATCAACTAAGGTATGTGAAGTGTTCATCCAAGGGTCCCTTCCTGCCTTGGAGTCCAAGAAACTATTTTTAAACTTTAAGTTTATGGATTTCATGAATTCTATGTTGGGTTTGATTATATTCATGTTTATAATGATTAAATGGGATTCTAATCCATGTTTTATGATACGTTTCATGTGAGGTTAATTGATATGTATGTAATATCATGAAGATCCATAGGAAACCCTTGAAATTGTCAATGGAGATTTGAATTATGATGTCTACTTGTTGTTTAGTGTTATGTGGATATGTATGCTCACCAAGTGTTTGATGAATTATTTATGTGAACTAATAAGGGAAAGAAATCATGTCATGCTAGCTTATATGCAAGTTATACCATGCAAGAGTTTGGTAAGATGTCTCTATAGATGCATTATGAATTCAATGTGCATGCTTATGCTAAGCAAGATCATATGATGCTTTATTTTCATGCTATCGAGTCCTGGGAGTATTTAATACCCAACAGTTTAGCTGTTCACTTAGAGCCAGTATCAGTTACAAAGTAATCTCAGTAGTGACTCGATCAGTAGAACTCAGCCAGTTACAGAAACCCAGGAAATTTCAGTAGTGTTCGTAATTCATTCACAGTACTCAGATCAGACCTCAGTAGACTCAGTTAGTTAACAGAATCCAGTAGTATTCCATCAGTCTACAAAACTCAATGAACTCAGTTCAGTTCAGTCAAATAGTAATATCAGTAACAATTTAGTCCAGTCTAGTATAGACTAGAAATCAGTTCAGTGTCCATTCAGTTGGGAGTAGGATTCAACATCGAGCGAACCCAGGGATGGGGGCATTCCTGTCGACAGAGGGTTTGACCCTTAGTAGCAATCCCTGCGTTACAGATGATATCGAATGGGTGTATTTACCATCTTGTGTGAGTCAAAGACTCCAACTTAGAAACTTCAACCCTTGAGTCAGTTTCAGTAGTCAGGGAATTTCCAAATATGTTCCCTGAAGATCTCCCGGAGTTTCTCCTGAAAGGAAAATCGACTTTGGAATAGACCTTCTTCAAGATACTCAGCCTATATTTGTTTTGCCATACAAAATGGCTCCAGCTGAACTCAAAGAATTGAAAGAATAGTTGAAAGATCTCTTAGATAAGGGATTCATCAGACCCAACATCTCCCCATGGGGCACACCAGTTCTATTCGTATGTAAGAAAAACGGTTCTCTCAGAATGTGTATTAACAACTGTCAGTTGAATAAGGTCACAGTCAAGAATAAATATCCACTTCCTAGAATCGATGACTTGTTTGACCAACTTCAGGATGCTAGCTACTTTTCCAAGATAGACCTCAGATCAGGCTATCATCAACTCAGGGTTAGAGAATGTGATATTTTAAAAGTAGCTTTCCGAACTTGGTATGGTCACTTTGAATATCTAGTCATGTCCTTTGGTCTCATGAATTCCCCAATAACCTTCATGGACTTGATGAAATAAGTGTTCAAGAAGTACTTGGATATGTTCATCATAGTCTTCATTAATGATATTCTTATTTACTCCCGTAGCGAAAAATGATCATGCAGACCATCTCAGAATAGTGTTACAAACTCTTAGAGCTCATCAGTTGTTCACTAAATTCAATAAGTGTGAATTTTGGCTAAGATCAATAGATTTTCTTAGCCATATTATTTTCGGTGATGGCATTAGAGTTGATTCTCAAAAGACTGAAGCGGTGAGAAACTGGCCTAGACCCATCCCTCCATCAGACATCAGAAGTTTCTTGGGTTTAACTGGCTATTACCGTTGTTTTTTTGATGGATTTTCATCTATTGTATCCCCCATGTACAGATTGACTCAGAAGAAAGTTAAGTTTCAGTGGTCAGATTCCTACGAGAAGAGTTTTCAAGAGTTAAAGACTCGACTTACCTCAGCCCCAGTTATTACCTTGCTAGATGGTTCAGATGGGTTAGTTGTGTACTTTGATGCATCTAGAGTAGGTTTGGGTTGTGTTTTCATATAGAGAGGTAAGGTCATAGCCTATGCCTCCAGACAACTTAAACCCCATGAGAAGAATTATCCAATTCATAATCTTGAGTTAGCAGCAGTAGTATTCGCCTTAAAGATTTGGAGGCATTACTTGTATGGGGTGCACGTTGATGTGTTCACCGACCATAAGAGCCTGCAGTATATGTTCTCTCAGAAAGATTTAAATCTGCGTCTGAGAAGGTGGCTAGAGTTATTGAAGGATTATGACATGAGTGTTCTGTATCATCTGGGCAAGGCCAATATAGTGAATTATGCTCTAAGTAGATTATCCATGGGTAGTGTAACTCATATTGAGGATGGTAAGAAGCAATTAGCTTAGGAAGTTCATCAGCTTGCCCGATGAGGTATCCTCTTAGTCGAATCAACATAGGGTAGTGTGTGGGTGCAGAGTAGCACCAATTCATCTCTAGTTTTTGAGGTGAAAGAAAAGTAGGATAGAGATCCCAGATTAGTTAAGTTGAAAGAATTAGTCAGAGACCAGAAAATAGAGGTTTTCTCCCAAGGTGGAGATGATGTTTTGCATTGTCAGGGTAGAATGTGTGTGCCTGGTGTAGATGAATTGAGGTAACAAATTCTCGCGGAAGTGCATGGTATGCATTACCCTATTCATCCAGGGGCTACTAAGATGTACCACAATTTGTGGGATAGATATTAGTGGAGTGGGATGAAGAGAGATACTGCAGAGTTTATAGCTAATTGGTCTACATGCCAGCAAGTTAAGATTGAGCATAAAAAACCTAGTGGGTCCGTGCAGGAGTTTAGTATTCCCACTTGGAAGTGGGAGGAAGTGAACATGAATTTTGTGATAGGTTTGCCGTGTACCCATCATCAGCATAATTCTATTTGGGTCATCGTAGACAGGATGACCAAATCAACCTATTTCTTGTTAGTCTATACCTCTTATTCAGTCGAGGACTATGCCAAACTCTAAATCAGAGAGTAGGTCAGGTCACACAAAGTCCCAGTGTCTATCATCTCTGATAGAGGTACCCAGTTTACCTCTCACTTCTGGAAAGCATTCCAAAAGGGTCTTGGTACCCAAGTCCATCTCAGTACAACTTTCCACCCTCAGAAAAATGGTCAAGGAGAAAGGACCATTCAGACTCTTAAAGATATGCTGAGAGCATGCATTGTTGATTTCAAGGGTAGTTGGGATGATCACTTGCCTTTGGTTGAGTTCACATACAATAACAACTATCATTCTAGTAACGAGATGACTCTTTATGAAGCTCTCTATAGTAGGATATGTATATCTCCCATTGGGTTGTTTGAAGTAGGTGAGGCTGCAGTAGTAGAGCCTGACTTGGTATTTGATACGGTAGAGAAGGTTCAGTTGATCAGAGAAAGGCTTAGGGCTTTCCAGAGCCGACAGACTTCATATGCAGATATGAGGAGAAAGGACCTCGAGTTTGAGGCCGGTGATCGTACTTGAAAATCTCTCCTATGAAAGAAGTGAAGAGATTCAACAAGAAAAGAAACTCAGTCCCCGATATGTCGGTCCCTTCAGAATTCTCAGTCGTTTTGGAAAGGTAGCTTATGAGTTTGAGTTGCCTTTAGATTGAGCCTCAGTACACCAAGTGTTCCATGTCTCGTTGTTGAAAAAGTGTATTGGTGATCCAGTGGTAGTTGTTCCCTTAGCTAGTGTAGAGATTCAGAACAGTCTTTCCTTTGAGGAAGTTCCAGTCGAAATTCTTGACCATCAAGTTTGTAGACTAAGGACAAAAATGTTCTATTAGTCAAAGGTCTTTGGTGGAATCAGTCCATTGAGGGATCCACTTGGGAAGCAGAGGCAGATATGCAGACCAAGTACCTTCATCTATTCTTTGCTCATCCAGATTCAGTATAAGGTACTAATCTTCTTAAGATTTCTCTCTATCATGCTCAGTTTCAGTTACACATCATGTTTATGTCAGTCGTGCATTTATGAGTTAGTTCAGTCATGCATTCCATGCATTAGATATGGATGTTCAGTGTGTAAGCTCATTCCATAAGTTTTCCCACAGTTTAACCAGTCTCATTCGAGGACGAATGATCCCAAAGGGGAGATATTGTAACACCCCACATTTCCTTAGCATAATCTAAGTCCCAATACGTGAGTATTCATATATATAATTTTTGAAATACTCATAATTTTTCCGTTTAGAGCTTGCCATTGTGTAGAAAATTCAATTAGCTTTCCAACGATATAAAATTTGCCTAAATCCGATAATCGGGTAAGAAGTTATGGCTATTTTAAATTTCAGTCGTTAAACACCATCATTTTGACCCTTAGCGCATCGTGGAGTCAGTGTAAATAGAAATTGTCAATTTCTAGTGTTTCTCCATGATAGTGGTTCATCGCGCCGTAGGCCCAGTTCATAATTATCCAATTCCAGTACGGCAGCACGATCATGGCACGTTGCACCAATGGTGAAAATCACAATCAAAGGGGCACCGCGATTTCTTCGCGTCGTGCTGTCAGCCTAGTTCCCAGTTGTTAGTTTCCAGTGACACAACACGATAGCACCTCATCGCGCCAGGTGAAAATTTTGGAAAAATTTGACCAAAATTAAAAAGTTTCGCCCAAGGGTAAAACAGTCCTTTTCCCTAATTTTAATCCGCCCAGGTGTGATTTTAAGCCCTAAAAATATTTTTAAACTCATTATTTTAATTATTTTCCCCCAAATCAAGAAGCTTTCTCTACCAAATCAAGAACTCTAGCTCTCCAATTTCAAGGACAATCCTCAAGAACTCACCAAGAACTTCAGAAAATTCATCAATTAAGGTTTGTTAAATGTTTATCCCTGGATCTCTTTCATCCATGGAGCCCAAGTAACCCATTTTAATCACCAAGTTATAATATTTTCAAGTTATTATGTTTTAAATTATGATTTCATCCATGAATCTCCATGCACTATTGATTTTATACAATGATACCATGAAATTATCGTACTATTCAACTCTCCATGTTTTTATATTATTATTTATTGACTTAAACCATGATTTAGATCTATGATGTTGAATTCATGCTATTCCATAAGTTCCATGACATTCCTATGATTGTTTTAACCATGAACTACAAGTGCTTGATAAAATGTCTACAAGAGTGATTGATTTAAATAAAAGCCTTCAAGTTTTGTCCTTCAAGCTTTAGTGTCATTTTACTATTATTGTTTTGAGCCCTGGGGGTATTGAATACCCGAAATCCATAGATTATTACTTAGTCTAGTATCAGTACATTACAGAATAGTCTTCAGAACATACTATGAGCATTATCAGAATAGTTAGTTACCAGTCAGATAAATTCAAAATAGTCTAGTATTTCAGTGTCTTTCAGTTGGGAGTAGGATTTAACACCAAGCGAGTGTAGGGATTGCGGATTCCCCGTTAGAGAGACAGAGTCGTTAGTAGCAGTCCCTATACTCCAGAACTATGTAGACAACTTAGGATATAAGAAGTCACCCATCAGATTAGGCTTGACTATCTCGCAGGGGTCACCCGTCAGTTCAGGCTTGACACCCTCAGTCCTCTGGATGTTATATCAATTTAATGGATTCACATAGCCATCGTTAGTACCCGTGGCATAGTATTAAAAACCTTCCAACTGGGGTTATAGGTTGGACCCCGATTAGCTCAAATTGGGAAATGTCAGTTAGATGATACCTCCCACAGTCTCAGATATAGTCTCAGTTATAGTCTCAGTTTAGTTATGCAGTCTTAGAGTTGCTTGACCAAAGCATAAAAATATTAGTTTTTTATAGTATTTCAGTTTACAGATTTTACTTAGTCCATGTTATATGCTTGGTCATGCATCCCCAGTGTCTACAAATTTTCACATATCTTCAGTATTTACAGACTTTCATACGTACTCAGTATTTACAAATTTTCCATATTTTCAGTATCTATAGATTCCATGTTCTCTACTCAGTACTCAATGTTTTACATGAATATTCAGTTAATTATTAGTTCTGTTCATGAAACCATGCAAATCAGCCTACCTCATTTAGCATACCAGTATATTCAAAGTACTGATCACATACCTTTCTTTTGCGCTATGATGTATTATATCATAGGTGCTGATGCTCAGTTCTCGGACCGCGCTTAGACTTCACATCTCAGGATATCAATAGTACAGTAGCTATGGTGAGTCCTCATCATTTGAGGATAGATTATTTTACTTTATATCTCTATTTTAGTAGTTAGTAGAGTTAGTTGGGGGCCTGTCCCATCAACTCAAATTTAGTCATTCAGTTTTAGAGGCTTTTCAGACATTAAGTCAGTTATTCAGTATTCAGATATTATAGTTAGTTATCCAGTTTATCATTATTTTATCATATTCAGTCAGTTGTTTCTATAGACTCATATTTTAGTTTTAAATTCAATTATTAAAACCTTATGGCATGTCAGTATTCTTCCGCATTTATGATCATGTTATCCAGTGCTCACAGCAGGTACCAGCTCATGAGTTAGCTTGTGGTCTTTCGGGACTGTAAGCTATATGTGATGATTAGGGGGTAGTCCCGGGTTGTTACAATATAAGTATAGAAGGCCAAGGAATGAATATACAATATGGATCAATGAAAGGAATTGATATACTTTAACACCATAGCTACATGTAGATAAGTATGTATACATATATAATATATATATAACAAGATCTACTCAAAGTACAACCTAGATCACCAGACTAGCTATTTAAGACCTATCAACCATAGCAGGATCTAGTGCTAGAATACTCGAGGTTCTAATCCATATATCAAGTCATCAGATGATCATGCATAATAATATAATCGTGAGATAGAAGAGGCCAAAATAATACCCCAAGTCTCGATATTGAATCAATGACCAATCTGTCATAAAATAGCCATAACAATGATCATTATAATGATAATAACAATGACAATAACAATGTCAATAACAACGTGAGTAGCTGGCTAGTCTGGAAAACCAAATACCTACCCGAGGCTATCACGTACCCCTACCGCCCCAGGCTCAAAAGGTTCAATCAGCATACATCACATCACAAGGCATAATCATCACCCATACCTATGTAACCCCCATATGGGCTAATAGATATAGGTACATACTGGTGATATGCAATACACATGCAAGAATGAATGCAAGGTAAATAATTAATATCACAAACTCATCATCATAATTATCACCATCATAACCATCATCATCGTAATCAACCTCTAAAATTGAACCCAGAATATGTATTATCAAGACTCAAAATCTAATCGGTAGTAAATATCACCAAGACTCAGAATTGAACCGATCATAAATATCACCAAGACTCAAAATTGAACCGGTCATAAATATATAATCAATACCCTCAATATCACCAATCATCATCAATATCATCAATATACATATATATAACATCAATATTAAAGTCTGTCGTCGATTTTACCTAAAAGTTATATCATCAATCCAACATCTTCCTCCATCCCATGTCAGAAAGATATGTATCTGGATATGATAGACTCAATCCATGATTAAAAGAGTGTAAATATGTTGCTCGAAGTAAACTTTGGGACTAAATCATTATAAAAGTATAGAAAGGGTCGAAATCTCTCACGATCGAAGTAATTAGTAGAATCAAATCATATACCGGGATTTGTCTCGGTCACATCTTTTAAAACATCATTAAACCTCTTTTACATATAAGTTATTCATTCATTCAAATTATTATTATTATGAATAAATTCGTTTTAAGGTAAAAAATGGGTTTTAACCCTTATTTAGTGACAACAATAATAAGATCATAATCTAATAGGAATCATATCAATAATTGATGCAATGATCATGAATGTACCAAATATATGCATGACATTACTAGTATTCAAACAATAGAACCATAAGCATTAATATATCAATAAACTACAATCACATCCTTTACAAGGATAAACACTTCCCGGATGGTCAACTTATATCATAAAACGGCCTTGGGCTCAATAATGTGTCCAAAATAATTGTAACATCATAATCATGACCTTTGGCCCATATACATATCCAAAACCCATATCAATAATCATATTTATATATCATCTCTTAGCCATAGCGTATTTATGAAGCATAACATATCGATCAATATCTCATGTCTATAGGCCATATCATAATTCGAGGAAAACTATCACCATTCATCAAGTCATGAAGCAACCTTATACTCAAAGTCCAATAGTCTCAACTATGCCTAGTATCCGCAACTAAGTCCAGAAGGCCTAACATAAATCTTAGCCTAATGTGGTCCGGAATACCCCACATCTAATCATCAATTTCTAGATTTAGGCAATTCATACCTGAAACTAGGCTAAGGTATCTACTTTAACTTCTAGATGCAATGCAAGCCATAACCAATCCTAAGATAGGAATTTTACCTAGAAACATGAGCATTTAAGTCAACTCCACCTAAATTAAGGTTTTAAGATCACCACAATAGCCCAAATAGAGTTAAATATATTAACCAAGCTTTCAATACTTAAACTATATCACAAACCTAGCATCATATGAAATCCATTCTACAAATTAGTTCAATCTAGGGGGAAGGCAATAGGATTCTAAAAGTGCAATAAGCATTTCCCTTCATGGGTCAAAAACCCTAATCTATTCTCCTAAACTTCAATAATCAAGACTAGGTCATTCTACACATCATCAATCTTAACATTCATATTCACATGCAGTATATAACATGCATCATCTTGTGAAGAAGAGTAGACAGAAGCCTACCTCAAAGCCAAACCATAAATACTTAAATCACTAACCAAAAATTTGTCTTCACTTTATAATCCCAAAATAACATCATGCTCTCAAAAGCATAACCTATTCATCAATACGAGAATAACAATACCCATATTGCAGCATTGTGCTTCATCCAAAAATAACACCAAAAACCTAAGTGGGTTCCACTTATGGAATCACATTTTTGAGGTCAAACCAATGTTCACACATGATCAAGGAATCATAAACCTCAAGAAATGGGTGAAAACCAAGTTAATTTGGGGCTAAAATCAAGAGCTCAAGCTAATTGGGGTTTTGGGTCAAAAACCAAGAATTTCACCAAGAAAGGGATGAAATCTTACCTTTAATCCAAAGATATTCATGACAATAAATGTTAATCAACCTCCCAAGTCACCCCAAGTCTCAATTTTAAGTTAGAACACTTTGTTAGGGTTCTTGGCTCTCAAGGATGAGTAAAAAATGAGCAAAACGCGGTCTAAGGGGTCATTTTATACACATACTAGGTAATTAGGTATGACAATTGAACACCTAGGTGTGAAATCACAATACTTGGATGTAGGAGTAGGAAATAAGATCCATATCCTCCCTTGTATGATCACATTGCTTTCTGTCACTACAGGTGATAGTTAAAACTTAGAAAATTTTCAAGTTTTGGTCAATGCCTCGAGATTCTTTTAGAATATGATATACGCAAATGAACTATATAACCACACTATATTTAACTTTCTGAAAATAATTAAGAATTTGGATTTTTCATCCAAGGCCGTTTCAACCAAATATGGGTCCCAAACCAAAATTTTTAATTTCTCAACTTTCCGACCAATAGGTCAAAATGAGCTTGGGTGCCTCGAGGACTGAACCAAAGGTCTACCTAACCTATAATCAATATTTCAAAACTAATTGAGTAGTTTGAATTTGTATATTATTTTATTAAAGCTTTTTTCCGGTGGTAATTTGGAATCAGTGAAGACTTTTAAATAGGGAATTGGCTCGAAAAAACAAATAAACTGCCAGGTAACTGAACTATCAGTTCCAGCAAGTCATAAATGACTTGGTGAAGCTATGGGAAAGTTCCTATGGTGAAAATAAGTAGAAGAATGAAAAATGACCTGAAGGGTCATTGCATGTACTTAAGGTAAATGATAGTAGCCACATTGTCGCTCTTTCTAGCAATAACAACCAAACTTTATGAAAGTATAAAAGATAAATATTTAGACCTGCAATTCAAATGAGTTAGTTTGTCATTATTCTCTTTCTTTTGAAGGGATACTACAAAAAATGAGTCCTTGGAATGTAAATAGATGGCTATAGACCCTTTCCAGGGACAGATCAAATACCGTTTGCTTTGCTTCATGAAAAATATGAGGAAGAAATTTTGATCTTCTACTTATTGGGTGATTTTTTGATCACTACATTATTTTGTCGACTACTTTGAATGTACCTATGCTCAAGGTAAGCATTTACTAGACACATAGTCGCTTTTGTTAGTGACTATTTTTTTAAAAAAAGTTATGAACAAAATAATTATAGCAAGGATAAGACGATTTTGTTTTTCATACATATTCTCTTGAAATAATATATAAAGTTAAGAGGTCTTCGATCTTAAATGGGCATTTAAACCTATTTTTGGGGCTAACCAAAAATACTGTTCTTGAGCATTTTATATTTTGGTGTTACCCTTGGTCATTCTAGGGGATTTTGAAGAGACACCATTAATTCATGCAGTGATCCCTATTGTAATGAAATAAATTTATGAATTTTCTATGTTTATGTATTTTAACCATTTTCCCTTTCTCGTAGTTGTTATATGTTGATTTAGAGGTTCGGGGATGGTTGGTATGATTTTTAATACAATCGAGGACAATTTGTGTGAGTTTGTGTTTTTTAGAGGCTTGAGAAGCCATACAATTGAATTTGGTCAACTTTTGCTGTTCTGAATATCGCATGGCAAAACGAATTATGCCAACAGATCTGGAATGTCTAATTTGGGTTAGTAGTAGTATTGGTTTAATTTTGGGATTTTTAAATCTCATTTTGATGAAGGGGAACCTTGGAGCAACTAGTAAAGTTGCTGCCATGTGACTGGGAGGTCACGGGTTCATGCCTTGGAAACAACCTCTGGCAGAAATGTAAGGTAAGGCTGTATACGATACACCCTTGTGGTGGGGTCCTTCCCCAGACACCATGCGTAGCAGTAGGTTTAGTGCATCGGGCTGTCCTTTTTTAGATCTCATTTTGATCCTTCATTTGAAAAATAGTGTAGAGGGATCCCAGGGGTTAATTTTGGGAAAACAAACTTTTTTTGAAAATTTGAAGTCACTATTGAGTCTGAAACGTTAAAAATAGCCTAGAAACATAGTTCGTTTGCATTCATGGGATGTTGAATGAATCTTGTGGGACCGACCGATAATTTTGCAACTTACCAAAGTCGTTGCTGAAGCTGAAGTTGGTCTAGCTTATTTAGTAGCCAAAATACTACTTTAGCGGTGGTCTTGTAAATGGACAAGCACCACTTTGGTGGTCCTGGTTGATCAATTATCATCCGCTAAAATGGGCATTTAATTACTTTAGAGGGTTCCACTTTAAAAATAGGGGATCGCTTTAGCAGGCCAAGCCTCATGGGCCAAACCGCTTTAGCGGTCACCCATTGCTTAATCTATGACCTCTTAAGCGATCATTTGATAAATTCTTAAGCGACGGAAGATGAAGTAGTATATACATGTTTTTCATATTTTTTTCTATATTTTTGGACCTTTGAGATTCAACTTTGGGAAATTTTTGAGAATTTCTTCACCATTTGAGCATTGGTAAGCCGCAAAACCTTGTTCCTATTATTTTCATCGACTATATTATCAAATTAAACTTTAAATCATGATTCCAAAATGAAAATTTTGGGGTTTTACCAATAAAGTTTAAAAAGAGTTTTTCTTCGATGTGGACCTCATTTTTGACACATTTTTACATGGGTTTTCTCTTATGGACTACTATAACTCTGTGAATGTTTTTTAAAATAAAAAATCTAGTTTTACCCATTTCATTTCCGATCTTATTTTTTTGACTATTTTGGACCTGACCCGAATATGGGTAGTATGGGTGCCGTTAGCTTTCTTTTAATGAGTAGATGCTATATTTGAATGTTGTAGTTGATTTTTATGTCGTAAGCAAGGAAAAAGATCTCTGTTAAAGCACCTTAGACTAGAATTTCATTGTTTGTAGGTAGTTTATGGCTTAACTTCTTTCAACTTGAGTTGGGTAGTTAATAAATATGTAAAGCATGGTATGAGTTAGGGTAAATGACTATGGATTTTATATTTTGAGATTATTTTTAGTTTTTTGTGCCCGTGTGAGGGCTTACATTCTATTGTTATTGACTTGTGATATCTAATATTGTGTGTTTTCATGTGGAGATTTTATTTGACATCATTGACCTTATCTGTGCATTTAAATCCCTTTATTCTAGATATGATGCCCGTGAGGGGGCTTGTTTTGCTAATATAGGTCTTTTTCAATGACTGGTTGACTTTATCATGATAGAAATACCCAATTTTGGGGTTGATATGATATTAATAATATCGTACATGCATACTTATTTGATTTTGACAATTAGAGTTGACCATCATGAATTGTGGACATATTGAGTTGATTTTGGGCTCACTTCTATATATATACACGCTGGATGGATTGGATATCATCACATTGAGTTGATTGTGAGCATTACATCCTCATTCCATATATATATATATATATATATATATATATATTTATGAGACACTATTTTTAAAAGAAAATAAGGCACTTTTTATGAAAACCCTTTTCGTAAACATGAGTTGAAGAGGTGAGTTTAGATTTAGATTGAGACTGAGATATGAGATACAACATATGAGTTACAAGCCCCCTATGGATCCTACCTAGTAGCTGCAAGCTCGATGGGTGTATATAAAAAGTCATGCGATATCTTTTATCATTTCTCCCATCCACATTGCATTACATTGTATTTGCACATGCATCTTGCTTGATTTTCCTAGTTTTCTTGACTTGTACTTAGTTTTTGTGCACTTTTATATGTATCTGTGTTGTTTTCATTTTTGTGTATTTATATATGAGAACTATTAGTGGATACTATCTGAGCTACTATTTAGGAATTTTCTGTTTGCAGATGATGTGCTTATAGTATCTTTTTTTTAATTTTATTTTCTACTTTGTTCAATCAGCTTGTGATACCTACTGAGTACAAGTGGACTATACTCACCCCTCCTCCTCCTTTTCAGTGTAAATCCTAACATTAGTATGATGCGTGAAGGTTGAGATCATGTTGTTTATTGGTGTTATTCAAGGTACTAGGCCGTTCTAGTGTTTAGAGTGGATTCTAGATCTCATTCTATGTTAGTGATGTCAATATTTGGATCATATATATATGTTGTACATGTCAACCTTCTAGATTTGTACTTAGATGCTTTACACTACGACATCATATTTTTGGGGATTATGAGATTACTTTTGGGTTTTCACTATTACTTATTTTTTAGGGCTTGACTTTGTTCTAAAAGTCTTGCATTGGCGTATGTTATTACATATTTTGCTTTCCCTTTATGAGTTTAGGTGATTGGCTTACTTATCTAGGTTGAGCCGCAATAAGTTCCATCATTACCCATTTTTTGAGTCGTGACAAATTGGTATTAGAGTAGCCAGGTTCACTGGTCTCATAAGTATAAGAGCAGGATTTCCTACAGAGTCTAACAAATTGGTACATAGATGTCCTATCTATCTTTAAGAGGCTATAAGATATCTTTAGGATACAGTTTCTCTATTTTGATTCCTAAGTTGTATGGTTATTTGTAACCTATGTTCTAAGTTGTGTTCCACTCTTTTATGTGCAGATGATGAGGACTAGATCTCAAGAAGCTAGGGACGTTGATCCAGCACTCGAGGAAGAAGCCTATACTAGAGAGCAAGGAAAGGGTCATGGATGGCCCAGTGGTAGAGATGGGGAATGAGGGGCTTCCCATCTAGAAGACATACTAGGGAGGCCTCTCCCAAGCCTGAGATTATGTATTCCAGGGGTGATTGTCAAATTATGGATGCGAGGCCAACTCATGTCCCATAGTATTCAATTGATAACCCAATGCTTCAAAGTCTTCTAGTTTGTTTCTTGAGTTGTTTTGAGGGTGTTCCCTTGAGTGCACTTGGTGTTCCTTCATTTTTTAGTATTGTACCACCGTCAGTGCCGACATTTTCTTATAGTATTCCTCCAATATCAAATGTAGCTGGCATCTACTTATGGTATTCCTCAGACTTTGAGTAGTGCTCCATCTTTTGTGCAGTTTCTAATTGTAGTATTCCTAGTTCAGGGGTACAACTTTCATCTACAGTGACCCCACATATGGATTCATTGCCTATCAGACTTACTATTCTTCTAGTTGTTTTAGGTATGTTATATCTTCTAATGATCAAAAGAGGTTTGAGAGGTTTATTCACTTAGGTCAGCCCAAGTTTAGAGGTGTTATTTATGATGATGCTTATGGGTTTTCTTATTGATTTCTAGTATAAATTATATAATCTTGGATCCCTTGAGTCTCATGGAGTTACTTATACTACCCATTAGTTGATAGATGTGGCTAGGAATTAGTGGAGGTTATTTGCTAGTTGTAGACCTTAAGGTTCATCTGCTATGTCTTGGACTCAGTTTTCCAAGGCCTTCTTAGAGATGTTTGTGCTGCATATCTTGAGAGATTAGATGCGTGATGAATTTGATAACTTGGAGCAAGGCTCTATGCCTATTGCTGAGTTTGAGGCTTTTTTTTCACATTATATCTAGGCATTCAGCCGCTTCCATCTCCCCCGAGTTTAAGAGGATTTGGATGTTTGTAAAAGGGTTAGATGTTACTTATTAGTTGACTATAACTCAAATGATAGTTTCAGGAGCATCTTTATAGAGTATTATTGAGCATGTCAAGATGACCGAGTCTATCATCCAGGCTACTCAAGGAGGCACCAAGAAGGTGCGTCGTCATGGTGTGTTAGTGGACACATCTTTTAAGGTAGAGATTTCACTTGTAGAAGTTCCTGTAGTTATCATAGTAGGCTAGTTGAGGCTGCTTAGCAATGATCAAGTAATAGACCTATATGTTTAGCGAATTTAGGTAGCCAACTATTAGGCCAGGGTGGTCGTTCTAGTTCTACTGCACCTCCTCAAATTATGTTATGCCATAGATGATGTTTCATATGTAATAAGTTTGACCATGTGTCCAAGGATTGTCCTTGATTTATTTTCTAACCTACTCTTATATTCATTATAAGAGGTGGTTCACAGAGAGGTTGGGCCAGCTAGAGGTGCTTGAAGTAGAGGTAGAGGTACTCGTAGAGGTGGTCGCATGGTTACTCATTTTGAGAGAGAACATGGTAAGATTTATGGTATACCTGAAAAACCCAAGGTAGATGTCTCTAATATTGTTATTACAAGTTTTTCCCGATTCTCTATAGATCTACTTTCGTGTTATTTAACCCTGGATTGACTTTCTTCTTTGTGTTTACATATTTTATTTCTAGTTTTGGTATTACGTGTGAGCCTCTTGCAATGTCTCTTTATGTTTCGACCCCTATAAAATATTCTTTAGTGGTGGATTAGGTGTACTAATCTTGTATGGTTACCTTTGTGAGCCATAAGACCTGGGTAGTCTTTATATTCCTAGATATAGTTCATTTGATATTATCTTAGTATGGATTGGTTAGCTCCTTATCATGCTATTTTGGACTATTACACCAAGACTGTGACCTTATCTATGCCTGGTGTACCAAGGTTATCTAGGAAGGGTACGCTTAATTTGGGGACAAAGTGTGTTATATCTATTATGTGTGCTCGTTGCCTGATAGAGAGGGAGTGTTTATCTTATATTTGTGATACTAGTGTTTCCCCACTGCCTCTTATGGATTTTATTTGAGTTGTTTAGAAGTTCATGGATGTGTTTCATACAAATTTGTCTGGTATGCCTCCAAATTGTGATATTAATTTTGCTATTAATCTGGAGTCAGACACTAAGCCCATTTCTATTCCTCCCTATAGAATTGCCATGATAGAGTTAAAGGAGTAGTTGCCGGATTTTTTTGGGTAAGGGGTTTATTAGACCTAGTGTATCTCCTTGGGGTATGCCTATCCTATTTGTAAAGAAGAAGAACAGTTTGATGCGTATGTGTATTGATTATAAGCAGTTGAACAAAGTAATAGTTAAGGATAAGTATCTTCTTCCTTGCATTGATGATCTTTTTGATCAGCTTCAGGGAGCTTTAACATTTTCTAAGATTGATTTGAGATTCGGGTATCACTACTCGAAAATTAGAGCTTTGGATGTTATGAAGATGACTTTTTGGACTCCATACAATCATTATGACTTCTTGGTCATGTATTTTGGATTGACTATGCCCCAATAGCATTCATATAGTTGATGAATTAGGTGTTTTGATGGTATCTCAACTCCTTTGTTATTGTATTTATAGATGACATCTTAGTTTATCCCAAGAATGAGGCCAACTATGTGAAGTATTTGAGAATTATACTTCAGAGGTATCGTGATGAGAAATTATTTGCTAAGTTTTCTAAGTGTGAGTTTTGGTTGTATTCTATCTCTTTCTTAGGTCATATGGTAACTAAGGATGGTATTACGATTAATCTGGCCAAGATACCAGTGATTCGTGATTGGGCTAGATCTACTTCTCCTATCGAAATTGAGAATTTTGTTGGATTTGTAGGTTATTATTGGCATTTTATTGAGGGTTTCTCAAGTATCACAACTCTTTTGACCAAGTTGACTTAGAAAAAGAGCCAAAAGTGTGTGAGAAGAGCTTTAAAAAGCTCAAAGAGTTGTTGACTTTGAATCCCATCTTGATTTTTACCAAGAAGGGTATAGGTTTTATCATGTTTTGTGATTCTTCTAGTGTTGGTTTGGGTGTGGTATTGATGCAAGAGGGTAAAGGTGATTGCTTATGCCTCTCGTCAGTTGATTCGTAATGAGAGAAATTACCATACCCATAATTTGTAGTTGGTAGCTATAGCGTTTGTGTTGAAGTTGTGGCATTATTATTTGTATGAATTTTTTTTGAAAGATTTTGTTCGATTATTGTAGCCTTCAGTGCTTCTTTAGACAACAAGATCTTAATATGAGGCTGCAACGTTGGGTTAAGTTGCTTTAGGATTATGACCTTACTATTTTGTATCATCCCGACAAGGCTAATATGGTTGCAGATGCCTTGATCCAATTGTCTACTAGTATGGGAAGCTTAGTTCGTCTCTTAACCCAGGAATGGCCTTTATCCTTGGAGGTTCAGTCTTCAGCTAACCAGATAGTTAGGCTTGACAATTTGACACAAAAGCATGCTTTAGCCTTCGCTGATGCTAAATCTTTCTTGATGGAGCAAATTCGAGCTCACAAGTTTAATGTTTAGAGTTTTAGTGATTCGATATAATATGTTGAGTGGCGAGGCTAGGGTGGCATCTTTTGATTATGATGGAATTTTTAGGATTGGAGGCCGAGTTTGTGTATCAAGAGTTGGTGGATGGGTGAGATTGATTTTGGAGGAGGCATATTGTTCCAGATATTCTATCAATTTAGGTGTGACCAAGATCTATCATAATTTGAGGAACCTTTATTGGTAGGGTGGTATGAATAAGGATGTGGCAATAGGTTTTGTAACTCATTGCTTGTATTATCAGTAAATGAACACCGAGCATCAGAGATCGGGTGGTTTGCTTCAGATATTACCTATTCTTGAGTGGAATTGAGGACTTAAGATGAACGCAGATGGTGTAGATGAACGCTGTTGAGGCATCAAATCCATTATGGACTTCGGAGGTCAGTAGGAGTAACATTTGTCTTTGGTGTAGTTTGCTTATAATAATAACTACTATTTAAGTATTGAGATGGCCCCTTTCAAGGCGTTGTATGTAGGCGTTATCGATCTCCTATTAGTTGGTTTGAGACCTCAGAGGCGAGATCCCATGGTACCGACTTGCGTTGCAAGTCTTTGGACAGAGATTGGGTGATTCAGGATAGGCTTCAGGCAGTCCAAAGTAGGCAAAAACATTATGCAGACCGTAGGCTTCGTGCCTTGATGTTTGGGAGTGGAGATCGAGTCTTCCTTCATGTTTTACCCATGAAGGGCATGATGATGTTTGGTAAGAGGGGAAAGATCATCCTGAGGTACATTGGACTATTTAAGATTCTTCGAACATTTGGGGTGGTTGCTTATGAGTTGGCCTAACCTCCAGATAGTTCCGTTCTTCATGTAGTTTTTCATGTATCTATGCTAGACACTAAATTATGGATGAGTGTTATGTTCTTCATTGGGATTTGATTCAGTCAGATAAGAAGTTAGCCTTTGTTGAGGAGCCAATATCTATTTTAGCCAGAGATATTAGACGATTGCATTGTAGAGATATTCTTGAGCGAATGTCCAGTGGAGAAATCATCTTATTAAGGAGGCTACTCAGGAGGTTGAGTATGACATGCGTAGTAATTACCCTTAGCTTTTTACCAATTCAAGTATTCCCTTGCATTTTAGTTCTAGGATGAACTAGAGTTTTAGCAGTGGATGTTCTAATGACCTGAATTTGTGAGTTTTCCATTTTTATGTATTTTGTCCATTTTGCCCTTCTCCATAGTTGCTATATGTTGATTTAGAGCATTGCGGATGGTTGAAATAAGTGCTAATGCGATCGGGGATGATTTGGGTGAGTTTGTAATTTTAGAGGCTTTAGAATCCATATAGTTAACTTAAGTCAAAATTTTTAGTTCTAGGTATCGGATGGCAAAACAGACCGCGCCAATCGATCCAAAATATAAAATATGGGTTAGTAGTTGGGTTAGTTTGATTTTGTCACGACCCAAAAACCAAGGGTCATGATGGTACTTTTCGCGACAAGCCTTGACAAGTAAGCCTATCACCCAATCTAATATGAAAAGGGAAAATAGTCACAATAGCCAAAAGTAAGGCTTCTTGAACAAAGCCAAAACACATAATACAATGAAAGCGGAAGAACATAGCCAAAGATATCATACCAAATCCCAAAATCTGGTGTCACAGTGTAAGAACATCACTAGTATATCTCGAGATTAAAATACATAAGATATCCAAAACATGAAAAAATCTGTCTCTGAACTACGAATAATGATATAGTCTAAGTAAAGAAAGGTAGTAGTCAACAATGGAAGATATAATCCAACCGCTACCTCGAATAACTCAAAAGTATCGTCCGAAGTCAATCACTGCGAGGCACACTCGAACCAAGATCCGTACTGAAAGGGTTTAATAGGGATGAGTACAGTCTATTTGTACTTAGTAGGTATCATTAGCCAACTGAGAAAATACAAAATACACACTAAGGGCATGTCACCTGCATTCAGAAAATGTCCCACAACGGTAGGCCGTACCATCTCTGCTAACTGTTCAAATAGTCACAAATATAACAAATACAAGTAGAGAAAAAAAAGGAAAAATACATATATATGAACATCAACACAAGAAAAGGAAAGTAGAACAAAAGGGTAGGTAACCGATTAAGATAGAAATACAATCACAGCATAAATACAACAATGTAAATGCATTGAAGATGATGATGATGATGTGATACATGAGGTTGTCACACAACCTCTGTATACACCTACAGAGCTTAAGTTTCCCAACGTGGGACTCATGGTGGGTTCTTCAACTCGTATCCAATCCATATCCAATACCATATCTATATCTCCTCTCACACATCCTTTGGTAGAGGATTTTTAAGATGTCACATTTTCTGTCAGAAAAAATAAGTGTTTCTAGTATTTCCAGTATTTCCATAGTGGCACCAATGTTTCATGAATGTATATGATATGAGGATGTAATACTCACACTCAACCAGTATGAGTATTCTCTATCCAACCAGTATACCAATCAAGTGAGCCAATAATCCACTCAATATTTCCAACCATCCTTGAATTCCAACATAAACTATATGCCAATAGAGTAAAATATATTAAATATACCATTGATAGCACATTAGGATTTTTTTACTAAACAAGATACAACTAATTTCAAATACATCAGGCCAACAATAGCATATAAGAGCCCACACGGTTACACAGAGCAAATAATGTTACAAATTCACCAAGTACATATATATAGGCCCCAACATGGGCACAACATAATAATTTATCCATTTTCATGATTAGTCCCCACACCCTTAACATTCTTTTGTATCAACATTAACTACCCAACCCAGTCTGAAGAAAGTTAAGCCATAACCTACCTCAAATGCTAAAAATCAGTCTACAAGACTTCACTATGAAGCCTTACTCTGCCCGAGCAGACTCGGAATCACCTAAAACATGGAAATATTAAATCTATGCATTAAAAGAAGCCAACGATACCCATATTACCTATTTTTAAGTCGGGGTCAAAATGAACCCTCAAAATGGGTTTTTGAAAAACAAGGGCAAAATAATAATTTTATCTTTGAAACATGTTCCACATATCTTTAGGAGTCCAAAGCTGAAAAACCAAGCGAAAATAAGTTAAAAATGAGGTCCAAATTGAAGAAAATCATGTTTAAGCTTTACCGACAAAATTCCTAAAAATTCTTTTTGAAACCAAGAATCTGAAGTTGTTTTGAAGATGAAATTGAGAGAAAACTGATATATAAGAATAGAAAATTACCCAAGTAAAAATGGGTTTGAATCGAAGAAATACAAGTTTTAGGCCTTTCGGGCCAAAATTCCCAATTTTGCATTGTAATCTGCGTTAAAATGAGAATTAGATGATAAAATTGGAGTAAAATAGTTGAAATAGGTGTTTAGAAACTTACCCAAGCTTAGAAATGGAAGAAATTGCTCAAAAGTGTGAAACCCTAAGCTCCAAGTCTAAAAAATGAGGAAAAATGTCGAAACATGGGTATATATAGAGTCCAAGTCTCTGCAGACCCCTCAAGATTCATCCGAAATCCCGTGAATGCAAATGAAATATTATACCCTATCAAATTCGATGCTTTGGACTCAATGGCGATATCAGATTTTTTTTAAAAATGTTGTTTTAACAAAGTTGACTCCTAAAATTTAATTTCACAACTTTCCAAACCGAGGATCGAAATTAGATATAAAAGCCATAAAACCAGACCAACTATGTTACCGCTTTAAAATTAACGTTTTGGATCTGTTGGCATAGTCCGTTTTGCCAACTGATGCACAAATCAACAAATATTGATCCATGACAACTATAAGGATCTCAAAGCCACCAAAAACTACAATATCACATAAATCATATCAAAATACATCTAAAACCATGCCAAACATCCCCACACCCCAGAAATACCAAAAAATAACCACGGAGAGGGGTAAAATGGTCAAGTAACACAAAAATACACTTTTAACATAAATTACCAAAATTTGTGTCGTTACTTCATCTACCACTAAAAATCTAGTTCGTCCTAGAACTAAACGTAAGCATGTCAGACTCGACCTCCCAAGTAGCCTCATCTACAGGTCAAAGTCTCTAATGGACCTTAACCACTGGAATGACTCTAGAACACAATTGTCTAACATCCTTAGTCAAGATAGAGATAGACTCTTCAACAAAAGACAACCTCTCATCTAACTGAACTAAATCCCAATGAATGAGATGAGACTCATTCGGAATGTAACAGCGTATCATGGAGACATGAAAAACTGGATGAACAACTGATAAATCTAGGGGCAAAATCAACTCATAAGCCATATCACCAATAGTCCGAAGAATCTCAAATGGGACAATATACCTGGGGCTAAGCTTACCCCTGTTATTGAACCTCATCATACCCTTTATTGGAGAAACTAGAAGGAAAACTCGATCACCAACACTAAATCTCAAGGCATGAAGTCTACGACCTGCATAACACTTATACCTACACTAAGCCGCACGAAGTCTGTTTTGAATGATTTGAATCTATCCAAAGACTCAAAAAGAAAGTCTGTACCCCGAGATCTAATCTCTGAAATCTCAAACCAACCAACTGGAGAGAGATAACGTCAACCATACAAAGCCTCAAAAGGAGCAATATCAATACTGTAATGGTAGCTATCAGGTTTTGGTGGAGTTTTTGTATAATAATATCTACTATTCAGTATTGATATTGCTCCTTTTGAGGTTTTGTATGGTAGGCATTATCGCTCTCCAGTTGGTTGGTTTGAGATTAGATCTCGGGGCACAGACTTTCTTCTTGAGTCTTCGGACAGATTCGAATCATTCAAATTAGACTTCGGGCGGCTGTTTTGGTGAAGAGCGTACTATTCAGGTTTTGACAGAGTTTTCGTATAATAATAGCTACGACTCAACATCTTATCCCAAATCAATATCAATTGAACATCATCAAACTAATGAGCTCGAATCTGCTCCATCAAAGAACACCTAGCCTCCATGAATGCCAAAATACACCAAGTGTTGAAATATAAAGCCTAACCATCTAGTTAGCTAAAGACTGCACCATTAATGCCAAAGGCCTCTCTTGGGTCAAAAGATGCACCAAGCTACCCGTGCTAGTTGACTTTTAGCTCAAGGCATCTGCAACTACATTAGCCTTGCCCGGATAATAAAGAATAGTAAGTCATAATCCTTAAGAACCTCAAACCAACAACATTGCCTTATATTAAGATCTTGCTAGGTAAGGAAATATTAAATGCTACGATGATCCAAGTAAATCTCACAACGGACTCCAAAACACCAAAGCACCCTGAAGCTAGTCGAACAAACCACCAATAAGAGGAAGAGGATACTTATTCTTGACTCTCACCTTGTTCAACTGCCGATAGTCACTAGACATACGCATAGACCCATACTTTTTCTTCACAAACAAGACAGATGCACCCAAAGGTGATACACTAGGTTGGATAAACCCTTTATCTAACAACTCCTGCAGCTGAACCTTTAACTTCTTTAAATATGTTGGGGCCATCCAATAGGGAGGAATATAAATGATCTTTGTGCCCGACTCAACATCAATAGCAAAGTCAATATCATGATCAAGAGGCATACTAGGCAAATCCATAGGGAAGACATCCATGAACTCATGAAACCATATAAACTGAAACCAAAGAAGGAGGTAAAGCAACAATAGTATCATGAATATGAGCCAATTAGGACAAACGTACCTTCTCAACCAAGCAATGAGCCTGAACATAGTATATAAACCTCTTGGAACCTAAATGAAGCATACCCTTCTAAGCTATCCTCGGTGCACCAGGAAAAGCTAAAGTCACAGTCTTAGCATAACAATCTAGGACAACATGGTAAGGATCCAACAAAACTATACCAAAGATAACATCAAAATCAACCATATCTAGGACAAGTAAATCTATCCAAGTATCACATCCATCAAAAGTCACAACACAAGATTGGTACACCCGATCTACCACTAAAATAAATTCCTACATGGGTAGATACACAAATAGGCATTGCAAGAGGCTCACTAACAAATTCAAAACTCAAAGCAAAATATGCAGACACATAGGAGATTGTCGATCTTGGATCAAATAATATAGATGAAGGTTTGAAATAAATGACAACAATACCTATGATAATAACATCAGAAGCCTCTGCCTCTGGTCTGGTAGTTATAGCATAGCACTTTCCACAACCACCAGATGGCTGAATAGCCCAACAACAATTACCGCAAGATCCATTATCTCTACTTCATGCACCTCTAGTAAAACTTCTATCCCTCACAAATAAAATAGGGGTAGCTCTAAACACACGATGGGGATAGTCCTTGTCCGAACGACTAGTATCATCACACGTATAGAAACCTCTATAACTGACTTAGTAAGAAGAGGGACGACTATATTAGAATGGCCCCTTTGAATTACTGAACTAGAAGACACGCTACCTGAACTCTACAAGTCTTCCAACACTGGACTACCATGATACCTATGAAAACCTTTGGAATTTGTACCTCGAGAAGTATGACATCTGAACTCACTTATAATGCGCACCTTCCTGGCGCATTCCTAAGATGCTCAAAGAATACCCTTAGTTATCTTAGCATAGTCCACTATACTTTTAAACGATGCTCCAAACGCTTCCATCTGAGACATAGCTAATTGTATAGAAATATTCAATCCCTTCACAAACTTCTGAATCTTCTTAGACTCAATGGAAATGCTGGCATAAGAATATCTAGCCAAGGCATAAAAGTGTGCTCATACTCTACAATAATCATGGAGAACTGCTCCAGGTGATCAAACTTATATCTCATCCGATCCCTCAAACTGTAAGGCACAAACCAATCCAAAAAGGCCTCATCAAACTGATCCCAATACATCTTAGGAGAATCAAGAGGTCTGCAACTAACAAGTGACCTCCACCAATCTCTAGTGGCCTCCCTCAACTGATAAGTAGTATACTCAACACCGTGACACTCGAGTGAACCAAGTTATATAAGTTCTCACAATAATTAATCAAGAACTCATAGGAATCTTCTCCCACAACACCGCTGAACCGAGGAGGTCCCAAACGAGTAAATCTCTTAAACCTCTTCTGATCCTTAAAAGACATGACTATACTCACCATAAAATGAGGCATGGTGAATCTAGATGGTTGATATCCCAGCTAGGAGGCAACATAGATGAAGGCTGAACTTCTAACCTTGGAATACCATACTCGAATGCAGGTGCTAAAGAAGGAATAAAACTCAGTGTTTATGGAGTACCAAAAATAGTAGTAGGTGCGATTGAAAGATCCATACTTGGGGTTGAAGGAATACCACAAACAAACTCTGGCATATGCAAGGTTAAAATACTTGATGTTGGGGGAATACCAAGCACACTTAAAGGTGCACCCTTAAAATAGGTCAACAAACGGATCTATAACCCCTTCAAGATAGGGGTAGAATAACTTAGTGGGATCAAAGTAGGACCCATATATCTTATATACTCAACACGAGGCTTAAGGAAAAGTCCCCTAGAACTACTTCTGGATGATTTAGATCCATGTGCTGGACCTCTACCTCAAGCCCATCCACGCCTCATAAATTGCCCTCTAGACTAGTCTTTCTACTTGAATAAAGGCTCAACATCTCTAACCTCCTGAGATCTAGTCATTACCATCTATGCAGAAAGAGTGAAATATGACTTAGAACACAAGGTATGAAATTAATACACACGATAAGAAATAAAATAAGGGAAATTTCCTAAAGACATCCTATAGCCTCTCGAAGATAGATATAGACATTTATGTATCAATCCACGAAACTATTTTAAACATCCTATTTCTACACTATTGAGACCAATAACCCTAGCTACTCTGGTACCAATTTTTCATAACCCAAAAATCAAGGGTCATGATGAAACTTATCGCAGCAAGCCTTGACAATTACGACTATCACCCAAACTACTATGAAAAGGGAAAATAATCATAATAACCCAAAGTAATGCTTCTAGAACAAAGACAAACCACACAATATAATGAAATCAGAAGAACTTAACCAAAGATTTCTTATCAAATCCCAAAACTTGGTGTCAAAGTCATCACTAGTACAACTCGAGATCCAAATACATAAGATATCCAAAATAGAAACAACTCTTTCTCTAAAATATAAATAAAGACATTATCTAAGTAAAGAAAGGTATTAGTCAATTCCAAAAGTAGGAATCCAATCACTACCTCAAATAGCTCAAAAGTATCACCCGAAGTCTATAACCGTGAGGCACACTCAAATTAGGATATGAATCAAAAGGGAAAAGTAAGGGAGAGTATAGTCAACTTATACCTAGTAAGTATCTTATGCTGGCGGAGCAAAGTATAAAATACAGCATACAAAATACACACTAAGGGCCCGTAACCTGTAATAAAAAAATATTCCATAATGATAGCCCAGACCATCTCTACTAACAGTTCTAATATCCATATATATATAAGAAATATAAGTAGGGAAAATAAGGACAACACATATATACGAACATCAACACAAGTAAAGAAATTTGAACAAAGGGTAGGTAACAGGTTAAGAAAGGAATACAATCACAACATAAGCATAACAATGTAAATGTATTGAAGATAATGATGATGTGATGCTTCAGGCTGTCGCACAACCTCCGGATACTCTTATGTATCTTAAGCTTCCCGACATAGGATACATGGGGGGTTCTTCAACTCGTATACAATCTATATCTAATACCATATCTATATCTCCTTTATGGTACAAAGGGGTTTTATGATGTCATATTTTCTGTCAGAAAAAGATAGTGTTTTTAGTATTTTCAATATTTTCATAGTGGAACCAATATTTCATGAATGTATATCATATGATGATGTGATTCTCACAATCAACAAGAATTAGTGTTTCCATATCCAACTAATATACCAACCGAGTGAGCCAATAATCCACTTAATATTTTCAACCATCCATGAAATCCAATATAAACCATATGTAAATAGAGTAAAATGTATCAAATATACCACTAACACCATATTAGGCTTTCTCATTAAATAAGATAAAACTATTTTTAGATACATTAGACAAACAATAGCATATAAGACCCCACACGATCACACATAGAAAATAATATTCCACATCCACCAAGTACATCAATATGGGCCCCTACACGGGCACAACATATTAAGTTATCCATTTTTATGATTATTTCCCACACCCTTAACATGCTTTTGTACCAACACTAACTACCCAGCCTAGTCTGAAGAAAGTTAAGCCATAACCTACCTCAAAACCTAAAAATCAGTCTGGAAGCCTTCACTCCAAAGTATTACTCCACCTGAACGGACTTGAAATCAACTAAAACATGAAAATATAGAATACACGCATCAAAAAAAGCCAACGATATCCATATTGCCTATTTTAAATTCGGGGTCAAAATGGACCCCTAAAATGTTTTTTTTTTAGAAAAATGGTAAAATCATAATTTTATCTTTGAAACATGTTTTCCATATTTTTAGGAGTATACATGTGAAAACCCAAGCAAAAATGAGGTCCAAATTAAAGAAAAACCATGTTTAAGCATTACCGACAAAATCCTTGAAAATCCTTTTTGAAATCAATAGTATAAAGTTATTTTGAAGATGAAAATGAGAGAAAACTGATAATTATAAGATTATAAACTTACCTAAGTGAAAATGGAGTTTGAATCAAAGAAATACAAGTTTTAGGCCTTCTGGGCCAAAACTCCTAATTTTTTACTTTAATCCACGTTAAAAGAAGAATTAAATGATGAAATTAAAGTAATGTAGTTAAATTAGGTATTTGGAAGCTTACCCAATCTTATAAATGGTAAAAATTTCTCAAAAGTGTGAAACCCTAAGCTTCAAGTCTTTAAAAAGGGGAAAAAGGGTGAAACATGGGTATATATAGGGTCTAAGTCTCTACAGACCCCTCAGGATTCATCCAGAATCTTGTGAATATAAATGAAATATCCTAACCTATAAAATTCTATGCTCTGGACTCAATGGAAATATTATATTTTCAAAAACACACCGGTTTCACAAAGTTGATTCCCAAAATCAAATTTTACAACTTTTTGAACCAAGGATCAAAATGAGATATAAAAGTCATAATACCATACCAACCATGTTACCACCCTAAAATTGACGTTCCATATCTACTGATATAGTCCATTTTTTCATCTACCATACAAATCAACAAAAGTTGACCGGAGTCAACTATAAGACTCTCAAAGCCACCAAAACTATAATATCACATAAATCATATCAAAATGCATTGAGAATCATTCCAAACATCTCCATATCCCAAAAATACCACAAATAAACCATATGGAGAGGTAAAATTTTCAAATTACACAAAAATACACTTTTCACATAAATCACCAAAATTCAAGTCGTTACAAGTTTTAGGACCTTTTGTAATAACCCTTCAAGTCATTTCCATATTTCTACTTATTTTCACAATTAGATTTTTTCCATAGATGACCCAAGTCATTTATGACTTTCTAGAACTGACAGTTCAGTTACCAGGAAGTTAGTTTGATTTTTAGAGCCAATTCTCTGTTTGAAAGTTTTCGTTGGTTTCAAATGACCATCGAGCAAAAACTTTAGTGAAATAATCTCGGATGCAAATTCTAACTATGTCAGTATCTCTAGAATATATAATTTAGTCTAGTTAAATCTTTGGTTCAGGTCCTAATGTACCCGAGCTCATTTTGACCTATTGGTTAAAAAGTTAAAAAATTAAAAATATGGGTGTGGGACCCACATTTGGCTGAAACGAACTTAGATGAAAAATAAAACTCTTCCATTGCATCTAAAACATCAAATGTAGTGTGGTTACATAGTTCATTTGCTTAAATCAGATTCTAAATGAATCTCGAGGCCTTAGCAGAAACATGTAAAATTTTCAAAGTTTCAGCTGATATATGGTGTCGAAAAGGATACTGTGATTGCACAAGGGAGGATGACATTAACCATACCTACTTTATGTAAATACTTAGGGTTTTATTCCTTGAAATTTTTTAAAATTTTATCCTCATTGTTCTAACTACAACTCCCTTGATAAGTCGTAGGGAGTCTTAACAGGTAATAGAGAATTGATCGTAACTTAATTAGAACAAGTGGATTAGTATTATACTATAATTAAGAGTGTCTCTCAACTAATTATCAATACTTCTTACGGGTTGTAAGGACCTAGTCGTAAGGTGGCAAAAAATTTTGGCCCAAGACACTGTCTTTATTACGACTTGAGGCCACAAGTCATAAGACTCATGAAGAGTCATCATGTCCCAACCATAGGGTGTCCAGTGTGTCATCCAAAATTGTTACTGTCTTAAATATGAGCAATGGTTATGAGTCGTTAAGTGTGGTTACGATTCGGTGGTATGAATCATAGCCAAACCAGTATGGGGCATTGGTGTTTTTGTTTTGACTATGACTTATTATGATGACTTGTAATGTATCTATATGACTCATTTGGTGACCTGTAGCCACTGATGACTAAATTTTAATTTTTAAAATAAGGGCAATTTGAAGAATTCCCTTCTCACCCAATTAAAACCCTACATCCATAAAGCACTTAACAGTGTTATATTTTATCCTTAACATACTCAGACACTTCAAAACCTCTCGCAAATTCTCTTAAGCATCCATAATTAGGGTATCTAAGAAATAGGTCATCCAAGGGCTTAAGGATTGGATTCTTTCTATAAAACTTAGTATTTCAGGCATGTTACTCTTCCCTCATTGTTAATTTGTTAAACACATTTGTTTTAAAGTATTGTTAATGAGATATTAATGTTGGTTTTGAAACAAGGGTTGAGGGTTTTGAATGCTTATTGGTGAACAATGTTTTCCAATGGTCCACACATGATTATTCATGATTTAGACGTGATTTTGAACTTATGGGTAAATAGGTAAGGTGAATGGACTAAGGAGTTATGAGTTTTCCTAAAACTGTGACTTTTGAAATAGTTATGACCCCAACCCCATATTGTGAAATTGGTTTTAATTATGAGAAATATGGGATTTAAACTATTCTTGAACTATCGCATCATGATTTTAAATTGAACCCTATGGGGTTGTGTAATTCCCCAGGCTAATGTAAAATTGAACCAAGGGGGTTGTGAATTACCCCAAGCAAAAAAAATTGGTGTGGCATGCCAATGCTACCTTGAAAGTGTAGTTCGTATGAAAATACCAACAATATATGCCTAAATATGTATTGAGGTTCAATGAACAGGATTGCGTGATAAATGTTTATAATTGGGTTTTAATGAGGGATGTGGAATTGAGTCATGAAAGTGGTAGTCCCAAAGACCCACAGTAGAAACCACGGTTTCCGATGCGAGGGTCGATATGACCGGGTGGTTCGAGTCACCCTTATTAATATCATTTAATTAGGAGGTTTGTGTCCTCCATAGTGCCTATGTATTTACCGTCTGGTTCATGCGGCCACACACACTGGGGCCTTACTAACTGGGGGAGAGCTGGACCTATATAGATCGTGGGTTCCTTTGTATGTTATGACGGTTGAGCTACACAATCTAGGCTAGAGTTTAAAAGTGCATGTTAAGCCTTGTTCCCTATCCCAGTATGTGATATATATATATATGTATATGCATTAATTATGTTCATTGGTTTTGAATGACTTTTAACTATTGATCATGGCATTATTTTATCCTTATCCCTGAGTAACATACTAGTATTTACCCCACTAACTATCTACATATGCTATACCCCATGCGATACAGGCACCGGAGCTATTTCTACTTTTTATGCATAAAGTTAGGTCATCGGCTCGGTTCGTCAGTTCGTCGTGTTGTGGTGAGTGGTGAACTTTCATCCCCCGTAAGGCTTAGGCATTTCACCAACTTTCATTCCTAGAATTGAGTTGATACTTACTTTCATTATTATTAACATTATTATTTTCATTCTCATTGTCATCTATCAGAGTTGGGGACATGTCCCGACCAAGACTGATTTTGGTTCTTTGCTTAGAAGGCATTATTTGGATTACTGTAGGTATTGGGTAATGTTGGTCGGTTGTTTGGCCGATCACCGATCATCGGTTATAAACATATTTTTGATTTTCTTAAGCTTGTTGCATGCTATCTTAATATATGTATGGAATTTATCCGACCTTGGGGATTTGTGTTTGGTTTGGTTAGGTGTAGGAGGTGATCTCCGATTCATGTGGGACTTGAGATACCCATCATAGCCAGGCCCTGGTTTGGGTCATGATAAAGATGGTATCATAGATTTGGTTTGGTGTCTTTGGGTGTCTAATAAATCCCTGTCAAGTAGACTCTCATTTATAGGCGTGTAGCGCACCACACTTATAAGGGAGAGGCAATGAGGCATTTAGGAATGTTTTCCTTTCTTGTTTTCCTATTTCAAGCTATATAGTCTAAGGTCTTGAATCTCCTATAATTTTTGTATGTTTGCTTTTTAGATCATGCCTCCCAAAAGATCTGATGTTTGTGAAAACCATTCTGTCACATTTGAGGACAATGTGGATAAAGCTTGTCCTACTCCAGGAGTACAAACCTGGTCGAGGGTCGCTATTTCTGATTGCCCTAATGGAGCTCCACCGATTCCCTCTATCCTTCCTCAGACACCCTAGACTGCCATGTCTAATGTTGAGTTTTGATAGTCGATTCATTTGCATACCTAATTGGTGGCCTCCTAGATTGAGCATGTTTTTTCTATTGCTCCATCATCTGAGGCCACTAGAGTTGGCCAATTCATAAGATTGAGTCCTCCTACTTTCACTGGTTCTAAAGTTGAGAAGGATCCTCAAAATTTTATTGATGATATGGAAAAGATCTTTCGTGTGATCATGCTACTGTTGTGGAGGGTATAGAGTTTGCTGCTTATCAATTGAAGGATTAGCATTGACGTGCTATAGAAATATAGAACTTTTGATGCTTAAAATAAGAAAAAGATACAAGTTTCTGAGACTTAAAAGGTAAAGGGTGAAATATGTCTACTCATCAAAAAGGCTGTAGATGGTACATAAGTTATCGATTCTGCATGCAAGGTATCAGGTTAGTTCAACATAGCATGATAAACCTACGGAGTTAAGAAACTAGGGGGAACATAATCCCAGTGTTCACTAATACTATTCACAATCAAAGTTGGTAATTTCTCATTGTTTGATATTTCTATTCAAAAACGCCCATTTACTTTTCTGTTCTTGCCCGTCGATTACAACATCTAAAATCCATGAGTCCACGTATTCCCTTGGGATTTGACCCCAAACTAATTGGGTTACTACATTTTTGTAGCGATGGTATCATTATCTAATAAGAGGTGTTATTTGGACTTCATCAAAATTTTGGGGTCGTTGTTGGGGAGTACGATGTTGATTTGTGAACTAAGGTCATTGCAATATTTGGGTTTTCCTTTTTCTTTAGTTAGGCATACTCTGGTGTATTCCTAGCACATGGAGTAGAGGCAATCTATTACCCCTACTAAATCTGAATGCTGAGAGGATCCTACAAACACTTGGTAGGATGTCTGAGAAGAAAAGAGATGAACTTCCTAAAGGGGTTTATGATGTTGTACCTCCCCATCCTCCTGAAGGAATTTAGGAAACTATTGATCGATAGACGTGTGAGCTATTAGCTTAAGATGAGAGTGATAGAAAGGTATTAGATGAAGCTCAACGCATAGCTCAGGAGGCAGAGTTAGATAAGCAAAGACCGGTAGCAGACCGTCGAGCAGTACTCGATGGAAATTAGAATAGAAATAGAGGAGACCGACCTCAAGCGGTCCCATCTTATCAATATGTTCAGCTGTACAAATGTGATAAAGAAGATCTTGGATATGTTGAGTAGGCAGATACTGGAGCTATCATTTTTCCTGTTTCCCCCCTGATGTCAAGTTAAACATTTCTAGTGATATGATTCAACTCATATACTTAAAGGGCGTGTTAGCAGGGCTGCCTACATATGATGGAAACATGCATCTGACAAATTTTATTAGGATCTGTACTTCATATACCCTACCAGGGGTAGATTAGGAGGCATTGAGACTGAGGTTGTTTCCCTTCTCACTTATTGGAGAAGCATCTTTATGGCCAGGGGAACTTTTAAGAGGGTCTATCACTACATGTAGTGAGTTAAGCAGAAAATTCTTGAACAGGTTCATTCTTCCATCCAGGGTACTGTAACTTAAAGACGAGATATATAAATTTAGGTAGCTTCAATCAAAATCTATGTATGAGGCATGGTTCAGGTTAAAAAAGAAGCTTAGCATGGTTCATAACCACCAGATTTTAGGGACAAACTTATTGGAGATCTCTTATAGAGCCCTAACTATCAGTTCCAAAGCAATGGCAGACACTATCTCCTATGATAAGAGATAGCTTCAAGTATTATGGATCAGACTTATTAACTAAGTGAGGGTGGCAAACTCGAGAGGTTGAGAGAAGTTCTAACATTTATGCCATTAAAGCTTCAAGAAAGCGGAGAGTTGGTGAGTTGGCCAAGCAGTTTGCAACAATAAATTCTCAAAAGGTTAATCCAGTACGAGTACAAAGTGTAGATTCTAGGGGGTGTGAGTCTAAGTTAGAGAAGGATGCAAAGTATGTGAATCATTAGTTGGTGGGTTTTCGAGCCCAAGGGCAAGGGACTCAAGGTCGGGGCTATGATGATATAGAAAAGTACATCCCACTTGGAAGATAAGATATGGAATCAAGAATAGAAGAGATGTTGGCTAAGTTGATGAAGGGTCAAGAGAGTCAAGAATCTTTCCTTAAATAACTCAAGGTCGATGTTTTAGGATTGGCCCAGAAGGTTGAGTCACATGCAACTGCTATCAAGCAGTTGAAGCAGCAGTATGGACAAATCTCTATTACTTTAGCTGAGAGATAGTTGGGAGAACTTCCTACAGACAATGTGTCGAATCCAATAACACTGGTTCATTGTCTGGTATTAACACGATGAGTGACTCCCCACCCGATGAGCACTTTTTGCCCGTTACTAATGAGCCAAAAAAGAAAAATATTGATTTAGATGGGCCACCTCAAGCTAAATTTGAGAAGCTGACATGTAGTGATGATAATTTTGGGAGTGATGATGATGGAGACTGGGTAGCAATAGAGATCCAAGATATAGTGCAACAGTTTAGAATAGATTTTGATGCACATCTAGTAGAAAAGAAAGGAGACCTAGGTGCATTCAACATCCCATGTTCTATTGGGCCTTATTAGATTAATCAGGCCATGTGATATTGTAGCAGGAATAAATGTAATGCCACTGATAATATACAATGTATTGGGGTTAGGAGAACTCAAGCCTATATCTGCAAGGTTATTGATGACGAATTCCACTGTAAAGGAGCCAGTAGGTCTTGTTGATGTTCTATTGAAATATAACACTTTTGATGCTTAAAATAAGGAAAATATGCAATTTTCTGAGGCTATTTGGTTAGATATGATCTATTTTGGGTATGTTTTGTAGGAAACCACATTTGGATGCTAAGTTCATGAAAAAGGTGAAAAAGGTATTTTTGGCAACTTTTTGGAGCAATTATGGATGATTGGGATGTTTTCTGTCTTGTTCGTGATCAAATCATGTTTGAGAATTGAATAAGAGATAAAAAGATGACTCCCAGAACTTACCAAGTCAATATGTGATTTACAAGTAGGACGTACAGACCATATGTAGGCAAACCAAGTACTAGAAGTCCAAAATCCTGAGAGATGACTTAAAGGATTTTTGTCATCCGATACCCACACTCTGTACCTACGCCCAATGTATGGATCGCAGGTTCTACCTACTCCCAATACCAAACCACAGGTACAGATAATAGGTAGGCTACCTGTTCCCAGTCAGGGAGCAGGTACAGACCGCATATGGCCACCGACCTAATTTTCTCCTATTTCATTTGGGCTTTGGTTTTAGGGTTTCTTCTTGTACTATAACACACTTTTGATACTTAAAAATATATTTTGATTCCAAGATTCGATTTTGATCTTGGAATTCTCTTGTATTGAGTTCAGTTGATTAATTTTGTTTTGGTTGTGGGTTTTTACACTTCTTATCATTGTAATTTCATCTATGCTTTCTATTATGAATGTTATTGATTTCTTCACAAGCATGAACGGCTAAAACCCATAGCTAGGGTTGTGTAAACCCTGACAAATTAACAAAGCAGGGAAAGTGCGATTATTGATCTTAACCAATACTCATGGCATGTATTGCTTTTTATTTATTATAATAGATTTCTTAAAGGGTGGTCAACGTTATGATCCCTCCTAGATATTGCAACTTACTCCAAAAGAGGAGTAGTGACTGGGAAAAGATAAAGACAATAGTAATTTGGATTTTAACTGTTGATTCACGCTTCTAGGTTTTATCTTAGTAAGATGGTTAGGTTTCATCTAATAACTAGAGACTTAAAAGGTAATAGGGATCTGGGATCAAGATAAAGGTTAGTAAGGCGACATCTTGAGACTCAAAAAGTAAAAGGTCAAATCCTTCTACTCATACAAAAGATGATATAAGGTACATAACTTATCAATTCTGCATGCAAGGTATCAGGTTGGTTTAATAAAGCATAATAAACCTGCGGAGTTAAGAAGCCAGGGGGAACACAATCCTAGAGTTCACCAATACTGATTACAATAGAATTTTATATTTGTTCCTTATTTGACATTTCTATTTAAATCCCCCCATTTACTTTTCCAGTTTTTGCCCGTTGATTACAACATTTGAGATCCACAAGTCCATGTATTCCCTTAGGATTTAACCTCAATTTTTTGGGTTACTATATTTGACAGCGATCGTATTGTCTTCAGGGTGAAGGTGTAGCTTGGGTGTTATCAATTGTGTGCAACGTAGAAATAAAGGTGGAATTGTTCACATATATACAAAATTTCATAATTTTTGACTATGAAGTGGATGCTCATTCTTTGATTATCTTTGGTTGACCTTTCTTTTCCACTGGATGGGTGATGATTGATATGGACCTGGAGGAGATCACTTTAAAATGGAATGATAAGCAAATAGTGTTGAACATATGCATGACAGTTCAACAGCTTGATGATATGCGAGTAGTATCAATGATTAATGTAGTAGATGACAATGTGGTTGCAGTAGAGGTGCCTATTAAGGAGGGTGATTAATGTAGTAAATAATGATATGGTTGCAGTAAAGGTGCCTATGGAGGAGATACTAGGGGATAAAGCAATAGAAACAGTGATTATGAACTTTAAGAGTGATGGGATAACTGAGTATGATAAGTTGGTACAGGCACTTCATGGCATAGGTTTTTACAAATATGCCCCTAAGAAGCTGGATCTTGACTTGGAGAATAGAACCACACCTCCTGCAAGACCATCGATTAAAGAACCATTGGTATTGGAATTGAAGGCCCTCCTACCTCATTTGCAGTATGCATTCTTGGGGACTACCAAAACCTTATCGGTAATTATTATAGCAGATCTGGTAGAAGCGCATGTGGAAGTTTTGACATCGATGTTACAAAAGTTTAATAGAGCTATTGGTTGGACCATTACAGACATTGTAGGGATTCCATCAGGTATATTTACACATAAGATACATCTTAAATCAGATGTCATTCCCAGTATTGAGCATGAGAGACGACTGAATCATCCTATGTAGGAGATAGTGAAAAAAGATATAATGAAGTCAATAGATGCTGGGGTGGTGTTTCCCATTGCTGACAGCAAGTGGGTGATCTTGATTCAATATATACCAAAGAAAGGAGGAATCCTAGTGGTTCCAAATAAGAATAATGAATTAGTAATAACGAGGCCAATGAATGGGTGAAGAGTATGCATGGACTACCTAAAGCTGAACAAGTGGATACAAAAAGGCCACTTCCCTATGCCATTCATGGATTAGATGTTGGACATGTTTGCAGGCAGGGGTTGGCACTATTTTCTTGATAGGTATTTAGGTTACAATCAAATCATGGTTGCTCCCAAAGACCAAGAAAATAATACTTTTACTTGCCCCTTTGGGACCTTTGCATTCAAGAGGAGGCCATTTGGGTTGCGTAATGAGCCGACTACTTTTCAAATATGTATGATGTACCTATTCTCCAGCATGGGGGAAGACACCATTATAGTTTTCATGGATGACTTCTCAGTGGTTGGGGATTTATTCAATGACTGCTTAGCCTATTTGGTCAGTGCACTGCAGAGATATGAAGAGTGCAACTTGGTACTAAATTTGAAAAAATATCACTTCATGGTAAAAGAGGGTATCATTATAGGTCACAAGATCTCCATACATGGTATTTAGGTGGACAAAGTAAAGATTGAATAGATTGAGAAGCTACCAACGCCAACGTCAGTTAGAGGCATATGAAGTTTTTTTGGTAATGTAGACTTTTATAGAAGGTTCCTCAATGACTTCTATAAAATTGCATGTCCTTGATACAATATTTTAGACAAGGAGGTGAAATTTTTTTGCAATGATGATTGTGTCAAGGCTTTCAAATGCCTAAAGGAGCGGTTGATTTCGGTGCCCATCATTATGTCTCCTGATTGGTCTGCACCTTTTAAGGTAAAATGTGATGATGTTCTAGGCCAACGAATAGAAAATATACTGCATCCCATCTACTATACCGTAAAGCTTTAAATCCCGTACAAAAAATTTACTTAGTTATAGAGCAGGAGCTACTTGCGGTGGTTTTTGCTTTTGAAAAATTTTGGTCCTATTTGATTGGGACTATGGTTATAGTACACACTAAACATGGAGCCTTGAGTTACTTGATGTCAAAGAAGGATGCCAAACCCAAATTGATCCATTGGGTTCTTTTTTGCAAGAGTTTGACTTTAAGGTCAAGGACCAAAAAGGTAAAGAAAATCAAGTTGCAAACCACTTATCAAAACTTTAGGAGGAAACCATACAAAAATTGGGGTATAATAATGAGATAAATGATGTTTTCCTGATGATCGAGTGTTGGCAGCCTCTCATGATTTGATTCCTAGGTTTGATAATTTTTCCAACTTTTTGGAAAGCGATCTCATCCCAGAAGACTATCCTTCCAGCAGCGATGGAGATTTATGCATGAGTTAAGAAAGTACTTTAGGGATGAGATTTATTTGTTCAGGTTTTATGCTGATGGTATGGTTCAGAGATGTATTTAAGAGGTTGCAATAATGAGCATTCTTGAGGCTTGTCACTCTTCACCAGTTGGGAGTCACCACAACGGCATACGGATAACCCACAAAATCCTACAGTGTGGGTTATACTGGCCTTCAATTTACAAGTATGCTCACAATTTTGCAAAAGACTATGACTAGTGTCAGCATTAAGGCAACATTTCATGGCGCCAGGAACTCCCTATGACATCCATTCTGGAGTTGGAGTTGTTTGATGTGTGGGGGACTGATTTCATAGGCCTATTTGTGAGATCCTACAACATGAGGTACATTCTGGTAGCAGTTGACTATGTATCAAAGTGGGTGGAGGTAGTTGCACTTCCAGACAATAAAGGTAAGAGTGTCACCATTTTTTGAAGAGGAATATCTTTTCCAAATTTGGCACTCCACGTGCAATTATTAGTGATGGTGGGTCACACTTCTGTAACCGCTTGTTCAAAGCACTACTTAATAGATATAAAGTTATGAATAAGGTGTCAACACCTTATCATCCCTAGATGAGTGGGCAAGTGTCCATATTAGAGAAGGCTGTGAATGTCAATAGGACTGACTAGTCTAGAAAGCTAGATGATGTATTGTGGGAATATCAAATAGCCTATAATACCCCCATAGGTGCCTCTCCATATTATTTAGTATATGTCATAGCATACCACTTACCGGTTGAGCTTGAGTATAAGGCACTATAGGCATTGAAAAGGCTAAATTTGAGTGGCTCAATGCAACAAACTTGAGGTTGAGCAAGGGGAATGAGTTGGATGAATTCCAACTCTGATATTATGAGAGCTCAGCCATATACAAAGAAAGAATGAAGCTGTACCATGGAAAGAAGATCAAGAAGAGAATATTCAAACCCAGTGATTTGGTCTTGTTGTACAATTCAAGACTATGCTAATTTCCTAGCAAGTTGAAATCAAGATGGACTAGATCATTCATTATAGTTAAGGTGTTCCTATATAGTGATATTGAGATAAAGCATGATGGTAATGTCCTATTTAAATTGAACGAGCAACGAATGAAACACTATATGGAAAAACTGGAAGAAATTAAAGTTTATGCTAAAATGGACCTGGACAAAGTCTTAGTAGCCAAGGGAACTGAGTCATGCCATGACAGTAACTCAGGCACTTCTTGGGAGGCAACCCAAGTTATTTTGTTGTTGTATTTTTTGTGATTGATGTCAGATCTCTACACCTATGGTGCCACAAGTATGTTCCTAACTCTTTTGTTTTGTAGAGGTTTGATGCATTAGGGATAATGCATGATTTTAAGTTGGGGGGAGCTGCTTTTGGGTTTTGATGTACTCTTAGGGTTTTTGTTGCCGTGCCTCTTTTTCCTAGAGACTTGTTCCTAGTAGAGGTGGCATGTTTAGGATTATTATGTTTTATTTCGTGTTGTGTTTTTGTTTAATTAAGAGGCTTTTAAGTTTTTAGGGCAGTAGGCATGTTTTGACTGATTTTTGATACCCTTCCAAAATTTTGTGCTTTAGAAATATGTGAATATAAATATGTGTGAACTTTGTGGATCTTGTTATGTCATTAGGATTAGGAAAATGATAATCACTTTAACAATTGCATGAACAAGATAGGTAGTAGTTGGTAATATTTACTCTGTGCTATGTATGTGTGAGATACTACCTTGTTCCCTTTGTATGTTGAATTCAGAACTTGCCTGGTTAGTCTTGCCTAGGTTGAAAGATAGTCGATTAGGAAAGGATTATAAGCCGTTTTTTTATTTTAGTTCACTTTTAGCCTAAATGACCTTCCATGTGTAAATGATATCGCTTGATCTCGATTTTGAGACTGAATGCCTATTTTTCTTGTTACACCTTTCACCTTCCCATTCGCATTATAATTAACTTGTTTTGGCCCTGTTCCTTCTTGGACATTGTGTACCTCAACTCAGGCAAAATGCTTAAGTTGAGGGTGGCTAGCATGGGGGTGTGTAGTGTAAAATGGGTATGAAAAAGGGTAAAATAAGAAAAAAGGTTAGTAAGGCTAGGTGTGGTAGCAAAATAAAAGAAAAGATAAAAATTGTTATGAAAAATGAAAGAATAAAAGACCATGTCCGGCTGCATAAAAGAATAAAAGAGAGAAATAAGGGTGAAATAAAAAGGAAATTGTCTAGTAAGTGAGACCCCAAGGGTAGTGTAGTGCCAAGAAGGCTTAGTCACTTGATATGTCCATATGTACCATACTAGCCCCCAAGCCTACATTACAAGCAGAAGAAAGTCCTATAGTGATGCTAACTTAACTATCTGAATGCTAAAGTCAAGAAAATAAGGGCAAGCCTATGGTATTTGACAAAAACCAATTGGAACTTATTTTTTAGTGTGAGTATCCTTTTATCAGTCCTGTGTTGACATGCATGATTTCATATAAGTGAGTGGGATGTTTTTCTTATGAGGGCACTCGAGTCATATTATTAGCTATTTGCTTATTTTGGGTAGTGTAACTTGTATATATGAGTGGTTATATGTTGATAATGAATTTCCATGCCTTGATCCCATTGTATAACGTTGTTGTTCTTCATATTCATACACAGTTGGCTATGAAAAATAAGATTGGATGGGATGTTATGTTTTGAGTTTAAGAGTTGCCTGCCTGCCTTAAATATCTTAGTTTCTCCTAGTTAAGCATCGTTTTTGTTTTTGTTATTGTTATGTTTTGTTGCCCGAGGAAATGTAAGCATTCAAAGTTGAGGGTGTTTATGTGCTATAGAAATATAGCTCTTTCGATGCTTAAAATGAGAAAAAGATGCAAGTTTCTAAGGCTATTTTGTTAGATATGATCTGTTTTGGGTATGTTTTGTAGAAAATCATATTTTGGATAATAAGTTCGTAAAAAGGTGAAAGAAGGTGTTTTTGGTTATTTTTGGAGAAATTATGGATATATGAGATGTTTTCCATCTTGTTCGTGATAAAATCATGTTTGAAAATCGAAGAAGAGCTAAAAAGATGACTCCCGTTACCTACTACGTCAACATGTGGCCGCATGTAGAACCTACGAACCATATATTGGCAAAGAAAGTACTAGAAGTCCGAAATTCAGAGAGCTAAACTTGTAGAAATTTTTACTCTCAGTACCTATGCCTAGGCCCAGGACTGCAGATACTACCTGCGCTCGGTGCAGACCATGGGTACGGACCACATGTAGCCATTATTTTATTCGGGCTTTGGTTTTTGGGTTTCCTCATGTACTATAAATACCCTTTATGTGCTTTTTAGTAGGAGTTACACACTTTTGATATTTAAAAACATATTTTGATTCCAAGATCCAATTTTGATCTTAGGATTATCTTGTATTGACTTCAGTTGATTAATTAAGTAATGACCGTGGGTTTGTATAATTCTTATCATTGTGATTTCATCTATGCTTTTGAATATGAATGATATTGATTTCATCACAATTATCAGTGGATAAAACCCATAGCTAGGGTTGTGGAAACCCTGGTGGATTGACAAAGTAGGGGAAGTACGATTGTTTAATTGAACCGACACCTATGGCAGGCATTGCATTATCTTCACTATAATACATTTCTTAGCGATGGCCAATGTTAAGATCCCTCTTAGATTATTGCTACTTATACCAAAAGAGGAGTAGTGACTAGGAAAAGATATTGAAAACTGTAATTTGAAGTTTAATGGTCGATCCATGCTACTAGGTATTATCTAAGTAAGATCGTTAACTATCACCTAATTACTAGAGACTCAAAAGGTAATATTCAACTGGGATCAAGATAAGAGTTAGTAAGGCGATATCGTGAGACTAAAAAGGTAAAGGGTGAAATCTGTGTACTCATCCAAAAGACTGTAGATGGTACATAAGTTATCGATTCTACATGCAAGGTATTGGGTTAGTTCAACATAGCACAATAAACCTATGGAGTTGAGAAGCAAGGGGGAATACAATCCTAGTGTTCACCAACACTGTTCACAATCGAAGTTTATAATTGCCTGTTGTTCGATATTTCTATTCAAAATTCCCATTTACTTTCCCTTTTCTTGCCCATCGATTACAATATCTGAAATCCACGAGACCATATATTCCCATGGGATTTGACCCCAACCTAGTTGGATTACTATATTTTAACAACGATCGTATCATCATCTAATAGGAGGTGTTGTTTGGACTTCATCAAGCATACCAATGGTATGAGGAGTAGGACCAGTTTAGGGGTGATGATGCTGATTCTTTTTTGTGGGATGATTTCTCTAGTGCTTTCCTTGATGTTTTATTTCCTTAAGAGTTGAGAGAGGCAAAGGCCAATTAATTCATGAATTTGAAATAAGGCAGGATGATAATGAAAGAGTATGCCTTGAAGTTTCATCAGCTGTCATGTTACACTCCTGACTTGCTGTCTAGAATGAGGGCTAGAATGAGTAAGTTTACCTCTGGATTTTCTTGTGAATTGATATTTGAGAGAAAGGCTGCCTTATTGAATAAGGATATGGACATCTCTATACTTTTAGTGTATATGCAACAAGTGGAAGGAGAAAATAATAAGCAAGTGAAAATGAATAAAAGGTAGAATAAGAAGTTTTGCTACTTGGATCAGGGTAGAGGTCAGCAACAGAGTGGTAAAGATGGTGAAAAGTGGTCTAAGAATATGTAGGACAATTCTGTTTCTTATTCTATGGCTAGTGATCCTTATCCAAAGTCATCGGGTGATCATCATTCTTAGTATAATATGGGTTTAGAGAATCGGGATCCCAGCCACAGGCTAGTGGGGCTCAGTCAGCAGTGATTCCTCATCCTTCGAGGACATGATCATTACCTTATTTCTTCATTACTTAGTTTATTTCAGTAGTTAGAGTTAGTTGGGGACATGTCCCATCAACTCCTTATTCAGACAATTCAGTTTTAAAGGCTTTTTAGACCACAATATGTTCAGACAGTTTTATTTTAGTTTGTTTTGGTATTGATATACCATACTTTCAGATGTTATTTTTTATTAGTTTGAACCTTATGGACTTTCAACCTTTATTTCTGTATTTATATAATATATTATGCAGTGCTCAGGTACAGATATCATTCCTGGGTTAGCTTATGGTCCTTCGGGGTCATGGGAACCGTGTAGCATTCTGGGTACTAGATTCGGGGCATTACAAACTTGGTATAAGAGCCTAAGGTTCAACAGTTTCCTAGGAAGTGTGAAAGCCACATCTAGTAGAATCTTGTACATGGGTGTGTTTCGCGCCATATTTATGTACATAAGGCTATGAGATATTTTAGGAACAATTTCCCTTTTTTTAGTATTCATGTCGTGCCAGTGAGCATAATCTCAAGTTAATCTCCCAGTCTAATCCCTTTCTCTACCGTTTATAGAACATGCCTCCTAGGAAGAAAACTGGAAATCAGTTAGCCTCTCAGCTCGAAGATCCTTTGGGCAAACATGTCTCTCATGCAGATTTTAGAGCTGCATTCACTACTCTTGCTTAGTCATTTTCTGCTCAAAATTAACGACCAACTATTGTTCTAGCCAACCCAGTGGCCAATTCAGTCACATCTAGAATTCGGGACTTCACCCGAATCAATCCTCCGTCCTTTATTGGGTCTAAGTGAGATGAGGACCCTCAGAAATTTCTTGATCAGGTTTAGAAGGTTACGGACATCATGGGGGTTACCTCTAGTTAGATTGATGAGCTAGCTACATATAAGTTGCAGGATGTGGCTCACACTTGGTTTAAACAGTGGAAAGTTGCGAGGTCTAGAGATGCTGGGACTATTGAGTAGGAGGAGTTTACCACTGCCTTTCTTGATAGATTATTTACCCTAGAGCTGAGGGAAGCTAAGGTGTTGGAATTTATCAACCTCAGGCAAGGTAACATGATGGTCAAAGAGTATTCTCTTAAGTTTACTCAATTAGCCAGATATGCTCCTCATGTTGTGGCAGATAGCAGAGCTAAGATGAGTAAGTTTGTGTCAGGGGTAAATTATAGTGTGGTTAATGAGTGCAGATATGCAATGCTGATTAGTGAGATAGACATAGCCAAGCTTATGATCCATGCTTAACAGATAGAAGAGTAGAAGTTTAAGATGAGAGAGAAGCAAAATAAGAGATCAAGGACAAATAGTTTTAACTTTGCTCAACCTAAGTCAGAGGGTGGAAATCGTTCTCAAATTAGCCCAAAGACATATGTTCCAGCTCCTTCCTCATCCAGTTCTCCAGCTCCTAAGTTCAGGGATGGTAATAGATATAGGGTGCTAGGCTCTAAGTCTCAGGGCAGTGTTAGCAGTGCCTGCACCCATCCTCTTTGTCAGACATATGGCAAACACCATCAGGGTACTTGCAGAGTTGGTACTGATGTTTTATTTATATATGCCAAGCTAGGCCACAGAGATAGAGATTGTCCCTAGTTAGGATATCAGGGTCAGTGTAACCGTTTCTCAGCCCAGTTCGGTCGCCCAAATCAGCAGGGTGCCACTTCCAGTGCTACTAGTGGGCAATGCCCAAAAAGACTTTATGCTCTTCAGTCCCGACAGGATCAGGAAAATTCTCCTGATATGGTCACTGGTACGTTACAGATCTTTTTTGTACATGTTTATGCTTTGCTAGATCCAAGAGCTTCCTTGTCTTTTGTTACTCCTTACATAGCAGTTGATTTCGGAGTCAGTCCCAAAATTCTAGAAGAGTCCTTCTCAGTCTCTACCCCAGTAGGTAAAACCATCATAGCCCGACGGGTATACAGGAACTGTCCAGTTATGATATTTAAGAAAGTCACTTCAGCAGACTTAGTCGAATTAAAGATGACTGATTTTGATGTCATTCTCGGCATGTATTGTCTTAATTCCTTCTATGCCACTGTCAACTGCAAAAATAGAGTTTTCCAGTTTAAATTTCCGAAGGAACCTGTCCTAGAGTAGAAGGGTAGTACTTCATCTTTCACAGGTCAGCTTGTTTCCTACCTTTGGGCATGGAAAATAATATCTAAGGGATGTGTCTATCATCTTGTTCGAGTTAAGGACACTAGTTCCAAAACTCCCAGTCTTGAATTAGTCTCAGTAGTGAATGAATATTCTGATATCTTTCTCAAAGATTTTCCTAGAATTCCTCCCGAAAGGGAAATAGACTTCATCATTGATCTTCTTTCAGATACTCAGCCTATATTTATTCCGCCATACAGAATGGCACCAATAGAACTCAAAGAATTGAAAGAGCAGTTGAAGGATCTCTTAGACAAGGGATTCATTAGACCCAGTGTGTCCCCATGGGGCGTACCAATTTTATTCATGTGCAAGAAAAATGATTCTCTTAAAATACGCATTGATTACAGTTAGCTCAATAAAGTCACGGTCAAGAACAAGTATCCAGTTCCCAGAATTGACGACTTGTTTGAATAAATTTAGGGTGTTAGTTATTTCTCAAAAATAAATCTCAGATCAGGCTATCATCAACTCAGAGTCAGAGAATGTGACATTCCAAAAATAGCCTTCTGTACTCGGTATAGTCACTTTGAATTTCTAGTCATGTACTTTGGTCTTACCAATGCCCCAGTAGCTTACATGGACTTGATGAATCGTGTGTTTAAAAAGTACTTTGACATGTTCATCATAGTCTTCATAGATGATATTCTGGTCTATTCTCGCAGTGAGCATGATTAGGCAAACCATCTCAAAATCGTGCTTAAGACTCTAAGAAATCATCAGTTGTTCACCAAATTCAGTAAGTGCAAATTTTGGTTAGGGTCAGTAGCATTCCTTGGTCATATCATTTCTGGTGATGGCTTTAGAGTTGATCCTCAAAAGACCGAAGCGGTAAAAAATTGGCCTCACCCTGTCTCTCCATCAGATATTAGGAGTTTCTTGGGTTTAGCTGGATATTACAGATATTTTGTTGAGGGATTTTTGTCTATTACATCCCCTTGTACAGATTGACTCAGAAGAAAGTCAAGTTTCAGTGGTCAGATCCTTGCGAGAAGAGTTTTCAGGAGTTGAAGACTCGACTTACCTCAACTCCAGTTTTGGCTCTTTTGGATGGTTCAGATGGGTTCGTAGTGTATTGTGATGCATCCAGAGTAGGTTTGGGTTATGTCTTCATACAACATGGTAAGCTCATAGCCTATGCCTCCAGATAGATTAAGCCCCATGAGAAGAATTATCCGAATCATGATATTGAGTTAGCAACCATAGTTTTTTCCTTAAAGATTTAAAGGTATTATCTATACAGTGTTCATGTAGATATGTTCACAGATGATAAAATCCTTCAGTATGTATTCTCTCAGAAAGATCTCAATCTTCATCAGAGAAGGTGGTTAGAGCTCTTGAAAGATTATGACATGAGTGTCCTTTATCATTCGAGCAAGGCCAACGTAGTGGCCGATGCTCTCAGTCTACTGTCTAGGTAGTGTTCCTCATGTTGAGGACAATAAGAAGAAGCTAGCTTAGGAAGTCCATTAACTTACGAGACTAGGTGTCCGCCTAGTTGCTTCGGAAGAGGGTAATTTATGGGTTCAGAGTAGTTCAGAGTCATTCCTAGTATCCGAGGTGAAAGAAAATCAGGATAGAGATCCCAGTCTTGTTAGTTGAAAGAGTCAGTCAAAGATCAAAAAGTAGAGATTTTCTCTCAAAAAGGAGATAGTTTTCTGTATTGTCAGGGTCGTCTGTGTGTCCCAGGTGTAGATAACTTAAGGCAACAAATCCTTGAAAAAGCGCACAGTGTATGCTACTCTATTTATCTAGGGGCCACTAACATGTACCGTGACTTGTGGGAGATATATTGGTGGAGTGGGATGAAGAGAGATGTCGCTGAGTTTCTGGCTAAGTGCTCTACATGTCAGCAGGTTAAGATAGAGCATCAGAAGCCTAGTGGGTCCATGCAGGAGTTCAATAGTCCTACTTAGAAATGGGAAAAAGTGAACATAGACTTCATGATGGGTTTTCCTTGTACTCGTCATGAACATAATTTAGTTTGGGTTATTGTAGATAGAATGACCAAGTCAGCTCATTTTCTTCCAGTCCATACCTCCTATTCATCCGAGGATTATGCCAAACTCTACATCAGAGAGTTGGTTAGATTTCACGGTGTTCCACTATCTATTATCTCAGATAGAGGTACCCAGTTCACCTCTCATTTCTTGAAAGCATTCCAAAAGGGTCTTGGTACCCGAGTTCACCTCAATACAACCTTTCATCATTAGATAGATGGTCAAGAAGAAAGGACCATTCAGACCTTGAAAGATATGCTAAGGGTGTGTGCAATTGATTTCAAGGGTAGTTTGGATGACCATTTACCTTTGATTGAGTATGCACAAAACAACAACTATCATTATAGTATTCAGATGGCTTCATTCGAAGCTCTCTATGGTAGGAGATACAGATCTCCAGTCAGTTGGTTCAAAGTTATTGAGGCCTCAGTTATAGGTCCTGACTTAGTATTCAATGCTTTAGAAAATGTCCAGTTGATCAGAGAAAGATTTTGGGCTGCTCAAAGCCGACAGAAGTCTTACGCAGATATGTGTAGAAGATATCGAGTTTTATATTAGTGATAATGTATACCTAAAAATCTCTCCCATGAAGGGAGTGAAGAGATTCGACAAGAAGGGAAAGCTCAGTCCCCGATATGTCGGTCCCTTCAAAATTCTCAATTGCCTCATCAAGGTAGCTTATGAGCTCGAATTTCCTTCAGATCTAGGATTAGTCCATCCAGTGTTCCATGTATCCTTGCTAAAGAAGTACATAGGTGACCCAACAGTTGTAGTCCCTATATAGGGCATAGGCATTCAGAACAATCTCTCTTTCGAAGAGATTCCAGTCGAAATCCTCGACTACCAGACTCGCAGATTGAGGAACAATGAAGTTTCTCTAGTCAAAGTTCTTTGGCGGAATTAGTCTGTTAAGAGAGATACTTGGGAAGAAAAATCAAACATGCAGACCAAATATCCTCACCTCTTCTCCGCTAATTCAAACTCAGCCCAAGGTAATAGATTTCCTTAAAGCTTATTCATCTTTCATGTCCAAATTTTAGTTACAACTTGGCATTCATTTTCATGCTCAAATTCTCATTATAAACTCGGTATTAAATTACCATTGCATATCCAGTCATAAGTTCATGAATTACGTCAGTCACGTATTCATGCATCAGATATGCATCCTCATTATGAGAAACTCAGCTTATCAGAAATCTCAGTCATGCATTCATGAATCAGTTACGCTTGCATTAGATATGCATGTTCAGTATGATACATTCAGTTTATCAGTCATGTCAGTTATGTAATCATGTTACAGTTATTCATGTCCCATATGTACTTAAGTTATCATTTCCCCCATATCAGTCAGTTTTATTCGAGGATGAATGTTCCTAAGGGGGAGATATTGTAAGGCCCTGCAAAATTTCTAAGCTTAATTCAGTCCTTTAAGTTTGTCAAGGGATCCCATACTTAGAAAACTCTAGCTAAGTTCCCATACTTAGCTTATTTTTGGCCTTCGAAAGTTGGCAATCTCATTTTGCCACCTTAATATCCTTTAATGGTCCGTATGTTTCTAAATTCATGATCAGAGAGGTCAATAGGTGTTCCCGAAAAAGTTTTGGATTTTTTGGACCTTGATTAGACCACGTTTGGTGTCCCAAAATAGTGGACCAAAGCGATCTTGGCGCACCGCATCGCCAGTCGCGTTGGTTACCATTGTTGCAAGGACTGCCAGTGAAACTACTGAGGCTTGGCGCGATCATGGTGCGACGCGTCGGGTTTCGCGTCGATGCCCAATTTTAGTAATTAAATATCTACATTTTTAAGGGCGAAAGGGTTAATTTCCCACCACTATATAAACCCAATAACATGTCATTCATCTATTTTTCATCCAAAATATACTAATTTCTCTCAGTTTTCCTCAAGAACAAGTTTAGGATTTTCAATTGAGGATTCAAATTCAAGAAAATTCCACCATCAAACTTCGTAGAATCAAGAACTAAGGTATGCATAGTGTTCATTCATGGATTCCTTCCATCCATGAAATTCAAGTATCAAGCTTTAAATCATGTATTGTGAATATTTTATTGTGGGTTGATAATGTTCATGAGATTATGATGATGTGATTCCCAAGCTAGAATTTTTATGTGTTGTCCGCGAAACTATGTTAATGTGTGGCTTGAAATCTATAAGTTTAGTTGATTCATGGAGTTTTGAAGTGACATTTTGATGATTATGCCTATGCCTTAAGTTGTGTATGCAAGGTGTTTGATAAACTACCTAAGGGACTAGAAATTGTGCATCATAGGTCAATTGTGACCCAAATGATATGTTCATGCTTTACCCTTATGATCACAATGATTTCTATGTTATTTTTGTGCATTATAAATGTTGTATAAAATTCTCAAGAGACTAGTTGATGAAATTATGACATGTTTATATGCTTTCCCATTCATGTATAAGATTATGATAACCATGTACTTCATGAAATCCCCAACTTATTGTATTATGGATTGTTGATGTTGGTCATATATTCAAGAATGTCATGCCTTGTTAGTTTCCTTCTATCAAGTCCTGGAGGTACTTGTACTAGACAATCTAGCTGTGTGCCTAGAGCCAGTGTCATATTTTCACGATATCCTCAGTCAAGCCATGTTCAGTAGAATTCAGTCAGTCATGTGACTTAGGAAAACTCAGTAAACTCAGTAATCCCAGTAATCTCAGTAGTGTTCTATTAGTCAACGAAACTCAATAAACTCAGTGCAGTTTAGTTTAGTTAATTATGTTTAGTGTCTATTCAGATAGGAGTAGGATTTAGTACCGAGTGAACCGAAGGATGAGGACACACACTGATAGTTGAAGGTGTGATCCTTAGAAGCAATCCTTGCATTCCATAACTATGTATCCAGCAGAGGTTGAGAAATCAACACTGACAGAGGAGGGTTGATGAGGTAGATAAACACTTTCAGATGAGGGTCCCACTATTCTCTTTTGGGGACACTGCCAGATGAGGGTCATCCACAACCTGTCTTTACCAGTGGTGCGGTATTGACACCCTTCTAATAGGGGTTACAAATTGGACCCCAAATCAGCTAAAATGCGTTATTTAGGGTATGTCAGTTAGATGACTACTTCCTACAGTTACAGTCTCAGTCTCAGTCTCAAAAATAGAACTCAGATAGTTCTACAGAATTCAGGACAATCAGCTACAGTTAATTCAGTATAGTACGGAATCCAGCTAGTCCTATCAGAACCTAGACTTTCAGACATAGTCACTCAGTATCAATTATATCAGTTATCAGTAACTCATGTTATCAGTATTCAGACTCAGTAGTCAGTATCATTATGAATTCAGTTACAGTCACTCATTCATACATGTGTTATCATGTTCATGTTATATAGTCAGTTAGCATTGTTCATGCATTTAAACCCTTTGCATTTAGCCTACCTCACTTTCATACCATTACATTCAATCATACCGACCCATTTGTGCTATGGAGTTTTTATACCATAGGTTCAGAAGCACGAGCTCCAGAGAATCAGTAGTATTGCAGTCTCAGCAGTCAGAGTCAGTAGTAAGTCCTCATCCTTCGAGGACATAATCATTACTTTATTTCTTCATTACTTAGTTTATTTCAGTAGTTGGAGTTAGTTGGGGATATGTCCCATCAACTCCTTATTCAGACATTTCAGTTTTAAAGGATTTTCAGACCGCAGTATGTTTAGATAGTTTTGTTTCAATTTGTTTTGGTATTGATATACCATACTTTCAGATGTTATGTTTTATTAGTTTTGAACCTTATGCCCTTTCAGCCTTTATTTCTACATTTATACAATATATTATGCAGTGCTCAGGTACATATATCAGTCATGGGTTAGCTTGTGGTCCTTCGGGGTCATGATCACCGTGTAGCATTCCGGGTACTAGATTCGAGGCGTTTCAATGTTCAAGACATACATCAATCCAATGAGTCACTCGAAAGGCAAATTATTAAGATAAAGGAAATGGGAAAGGAACCAAAACTTGCAAATACTACTACCTTGCCTATTTCCCAAGAGGAGGTTAATCAAGAAGAGAAACCAAGCTATGATGATGAGCTTGGTAGCGAAGAATCCTCGGTGATTTCCCAATCAACCGATTCAATTGATGTTGAAGATGTCAAATTAAAAGAAATGGTACTAGAGTTAAAATAAGAACCAAATCACATCTCTTATGACGACTCTAGTTCATTTTGGGGTAAAGGTACTTCATAGGAGGCAAACCCAGAATCAGGGGTTAGGACTCATTTAAATCACTTCTCAATATTACGCTTTGAGGATGTGATGAGAATCCATCTACCTAGGAAAATAATGGATTGAGAGGGGAAGGAGGAACAACCCTATATTTTAGGATTTAACACTCCAAAAGAGCATGGAAGCCCCACAATCAATGGACACAAACCTCAACCTTTGATATGCAACTCGTGGCCTATTGATGTGCTTACTTTTACCCAAGGAGACAAACCAAAAATTTGATGTAAAGTTGGGTAAAAGGTTTAAGTATTCAAAATTCCGAGATAGAAGCTCCCTCATCATTTCCTCGCATCTTCCAAGTTTTATCTTAAAAGATGTGAATCTTTTGTTCCTCTATCTATTAATGTATCATGAACAAAAGTTGGGACGAAGATTAAAATCTTCTAAGTGGAAGCACAAATTGGATTTGAGGAGGAATCATGCAAAGACGTTAAACTAAGCGCTTGATGAGAGGCTCCCCATCAAGCCACTAAAAGTGTAACGTATTATTTTATTTTATGCTTGATAGAGTAGATTTTATTTTTGCATTTGTTCATGCATAATCCATTAAAAGGTAGTGCTATGAGAAATTTTGATTGAAATTGAAAAAGAGAAATGTGAAATTGGTATGTGTGGACTTAATAGAGGAGTGTAGGAGACATAATTTTTGGTCTTAGTTACCTCAATCGTGGCCCATGACTCCGCAATCGCGGAGTCCACATGCCTACAATCGTGGAATTAGGATCATATTTGTGGTCAAATCAGTTTAAATGACCATCTGACTTTCATTTATCCACACATACCTATCTCAAATTCTGTAAAAAATTTGGCATTGTGTAGAGTATCCAAGTGTTCATTTTAGTCTAATTGCATCCTCTAACTTGGTATGTTGTCTCTACTCCCTTTGATTTAATGTAATTGTATGGTTAGAACTTGTAGTTTAGGGAAAGTCCTGAAATAGTATTTTAACATAAAATATATGCTTGTTTTTTAGTATTGTCGTTGTTAACTATTGTAGTTAGTGTACAAACCAATGGTAAAATCCCGAGTACCTAGAATCAGGCCTAAAATTATAGAACATAACGTGTACACCATGTGTTTGATTCAATGCCCCAATGAGTTCAATGTGAATTCCTTCGAGTTTAGGGCTATAATCACTCATTCTAGGCTTAAAGTCTCTGATGATGATGTTGATGCGCCTAGTTGGAACACAAATCTGGGGTTAAAATTGTGTGTTTTGAGTGATGTGCAGACTGTCGACTTTGGTCTCAGGTACCGTGATCATGGTCTCGATGACCGTAATTGCAGTCATTGTTCTATGATCGCCATACCCGAGGGTGGTTGTCTGTAGAAACCAAAATTTTTTCACACCCATTTCTCACTTCAAAAATTTCTATAACACTACCTCATGAGTTTATCCGAATAATATAGCATGCTTTTGGTATGATAATGCTAATGATGGTCTGAATTATATTGCTTACAGTTGCTAAACCATATAAATGGGAGATTTTGACAACACCAGGTTCATGGACACCAAATACCAAAACCTCTACTACAGTTATCTGCCAAGGATGAAATTACTCCCCGAAAGGGTATTTGCCTTGATAAAGTGGGGGAGAAGCTCCCAGGATTCCATGTTCGAATCACTGCCATCGAGTGGATGTGCTTTTCCCTGGACCCTTGCTATGTGAATGAGCATTGGATGTGTGAGTTCTACATAAACCTTAGTGTATTTTATCTCACAAACCCTGCGATGACAATTTGGGGTAAGCAAGTGAACTTCAGAGCAAAGTAGATTAATGAGATATATGGGCTTCCAAATACTGACATGGGGAAGTTCTAAGTAAAAAGATGCAAGCTAGGAACCTGGATGGAAAACATACTCTGTTCGGGTGAAGAAGTTCTTTGGACGCCACCAAAAAGGATATTTTGATGAATGTCTTCATAGATGAGGCCAGGCTTTGGCTAAATATCATCAACAACAGAGTATTATCGTGCACTCATATGACTATTATCACATCTTTTCAAGCGCAGATGGTGGCTTGTATTCTCTCTGACATTAATCTGAACGTGGGCGAGATTGTGCTCTTACAGTGGCGGTACTTCAAGAACTATGAAGTTACACTTTTTTCTTTCCTTCCCTTATCACTGAGATTTGCAAGAGGGAATAGGTGGAGGAGTATGCTGCAGACACCAGGGTGCACCTAGGACCCCGCAACTTCCCACTTAAATTCTAGGGTGAGGGTGCCCCTGGTTAGAGCAAGAAAAGGAAGGTGGACTTAGGCAAGTTGACACAGGAGGACACAGAATCTTATAAACCATCATTGGCCAACCCCCTCAATATATCTCAGGTAAGATACGGGTGGTTAGGGAGATATTATCTAGATTGCCTCAGGGACCAGGAGAGTCCTCTACTGCTCGCCACTCATATGTGACTTGGTTGGATTATGACATATGTTGTGAGGAGCAGAAAAAGTAGGAAGATACTATTTCCATATTGGAGAGAGCCTACTCATACTTAGCCAGATCATACAAGGACCTCAGGGACTCCCATGAGAAGATGAAGAAGAGGTAGAAGAAGAGGGACAAATCTTCATCAAGATGTTGAAAGGGGTAAAGGGCCTGTAGAAGGTCCTAAAACCCCACGATTGACTTCCTTTTCCTGGGGTGGAGAGTGATGATGAGGCCCCTATGGATTGGTCAGCTGATGATGCCGATGGTGATGGTGCAGAGTCTGCTGGAGAGAGCAGCTCCTGATGTAGATTTAGAAAGGACCCTTTATCTTTTGTCTATGCTTTTATTGATTATGTAGTGGGTACAATGCTAGACTTTCAGTTGGGGGGCCTTTCCCTATATTTTTATTGTTTTGATATGTTGACAAATATTTTTATGTTATCGTGATAACGTTGTGGATGTTGTTTTAATTTTGTTTTGGGATTCTAAATTTGGGCACTCTGATGTGCCCACGTTTTCAGGGATTATCATGTAGTTTTATTTTTAGTTTTTCTTTTTACTTTAATCATATTTTATTATGATGATGCATGAAGAACCTTGTCCCATGATAGATTGAGTGACGACATTCTTAAGGGTAAAATGTCGTGTTTGGTTTTGAGCCATAGATGCAGGGAAAGTCTGAGTACCCCTGACATCTATGTCATTAATGCAAGGGAAGTCTGAGTACATATGGAATTGTAAATTTAGGATCCCATTGTGCACCATTGACGAAGTCTAAATAGCCATATGGTTGGTTTTCCCATATTAAGCCGAAATGTGAGGCTAAAACTTTGGTTATATCCATAAGTTAGCAAATTGAGTATGGTGAAAATGCAAAACAAACAACCCCCTTCGTCCAAATTTGTTTTTCAAAAATTATGGGCATGGACATGAGCAACCTAGTAACAAAACCTTTCTCATTTTGTGACTCCACAAATGTTTGACTTGTTAATAGTGATAGATACTCCAATTTTGTATATAACAGGAGTGGAAATTGAGCCTCCTTGGTAAATTTTGCATGCCATATGTGGTGAGATATTTGCATTCATCTCTTGTATACTTGTGTTATCTAAAACTTTCCCCGTTAGTATCTCAAGGCTAATATTGATTGTATTTGGTTGGAGAAATGATCTTAGACCATTTTTGTGACTTTTGAAACCACTTTATCTTAAAAATCCTACCCATGCATAAATGTAATCCCTAGTAACCCACTTTGAGCCTTTGGACCCTTCTTTGGTAAACACATTACAAGTCGATAACCATTTTTTACCCATCTCTTAAACCATACCCTCCTTGAACTTGAAAATGAAACTTAAGTCTAAAATCCTATGTTGGGGGTGGTAAAGATTGATGCAAGTAAGTGTGGGGTCACAAAGTTTTAAGCAAAATACCTAAGTTCCCAAGCATTGGAAGCAAATGGATAGAAAAAGAAAGGGTCCAACAAAGGAAAGAATTACATGAAAATTACAAGAAAAAGAAATAGAAGAAAATGGGTAAACAAAGGAAGCAAAGAGTAGGCATATGAAAAGAGAAAAGATCAAAGAAAAGTGGCCCATAGTCAAAAAGGCAGATTCAATAGTGTGATGTAGATGTTCAAGGAAGGGTGTAGCCATGTTGTTCCCAAATGATATCCTACCCTAACCTGAACCTACATTACAAACTCAAAAAGTCCTTTAAGATCTTCAACCATTTACTTTATTTGTAGTGATGATTGAAAATACGAGCAAGCCTATGGTATGACACTTCTTGACATAGAGAGTTTTGTTGTAAATGAGTGAGTTTTAGCACTTAAATTCCTTATTTTATATTTTATAGCTTGGTGTGTGGAATTTTCTTTTTTGTGAGGAGGAATATGAACAAGTTGAGGTAGGTGATTTTGTCATCTTCTAAGAAATGAGGCAAATGGAGTATAACTTAGTTTTGATCAAAAGTGAGTCACTTTTAGAGTTTTGGTTGTTGTTACCTGGTTGATCTTGAAAGTATTATGCATCCTTAGATATTACATTTTATGATGAGGGGTGTAGTAAGACTAGCTTAGCCTATGCGCAATGAGCTACTTATGGTAGTGACAAAGCTTGAAGTCATTGTGATCTTTGAGGCACAAAAATTAGGCATAAAAATGTAATGTCTAATAATACGAGGTAGTGTTGCTTGAGGACAAACAAAGCTTTTAGTTGGAGGTGTTGCTGTGTGTCATTTTACCACTCATTTGCACTCAACATTCATGCATATTACCATGTTTTGAATGAATAAATAAGGCATAATTGTGATTGAATGCACTAGTATCCATATTTTGCAGGCACATAGTTGATGAGATAAAAATATGTGGGTTGGAGATAAAAATGATCAAAAGGAAGCAAAAAAATGCAACTAAAGACCTGGAGCAGACATGGCTTCAGTTATCGTGATTCCGGTCAGTTAATAAGGTCAACCTACCGCGATTGCATGAGCTAATCACGGTCACAGTAGCTGCGGTCACGACCAAGCCTATGCAATCACGGTTTAGCAAAAATATGCAGCCCAAGGGAAGAAATTTAAATGCACGTGGCTAATCCCAAATTTGACAAAAGAAATACTCAAACATTCATCATTCATTCATTCCATGTCCCTCAATTTTTAGATACTGTTCTATATTTTAGCCTCCACACTTAGAGAAGAAAATATTGTATTAAGTTTGAGTGAAGAATACATTCGAGTGGTTTCAATTGAAAGATTAGCTAACTCCCATTGAAGATTTATGGATATTCAAAGTTTGATGTAACATTCACTTAATCTTCCATAGATCTAATCAATGGAGGTTATTGGGTATATCTTGTTTACTATATCTATGAGTAACTAGTTTTTCCTCTTGGGTTTATGCTAGAGTAGGGTGCAAATATGTGTGAGATGTGATTTATTTATATATTTACTAGTTTGTGATGTTAGTTTTTAGTATTGCTTGAATAAATTGGTTTGTATTTGTAGGTGAAAGCCTCAAATGCCCAAATAGGGTTTGTGGGTAAAAATCCCAAGCTCTCGAAAGCCTAAACATCCTTGAAAAAAGGGTTTAGGTAAACTTTAGGAACCCATATCATCCTTGAAAGAGGGATGCAGGAACCAAGGCATCAATAGATAATTTATTAGGATGGTTGACTAATTTTCACTATCTTACATATAAGGGTGATTGTGAAGTTGACTATACTTAGGGCACCATCCTAGAAATAGAGGTGTCTAATTGAGGTATTAGGTGGTTTTGATTGAAGCACTCATTGGGTACTCAAAAGGGTCAATGAGTGACATCCTTGAGGTTTTGTTGACAAATTAGCCTCAAGGATTTCTAACCTAGCCTACCGCATCACCATTTATTTAGAATTTGCATCAAGTTTCACACGCTCATGCATATGTCTCCCTTAGGAAAGCATAATCCCAAGATTCGTACCTAATTGACTAGACTATAATTATTCATAGCCCCAAATTAATACTAAAAAATTCCAAAAAGAAATATTAGTTGTGACATTTCACAACCCTCCCACTTTTATCTTTTTGTATACTACTTTTGAATTTAGCAAGTATCCGTTGTTTCGAGCTAATTTGATCACCACTTATATTTTCCTCGTGGATTCGACCCCGACTCCAAAGTTGGATAAATATATTAATGATGATCACCTTGCACATAAATTGATGTGTCAGTTGAGCGTTATCAAAGGTGAAAGTGATTCGGGATAGTCTTAAGGCTGTCCAAAGTTGCCAAAAGTCCTACGCAACCATGAGGCGAAGAGAGTTGGAGTTTAGTGTTGGTGATTGGGTGTTCTTGAAGGTGTCCCCCATGAAGGGAGAGATGCACTTTTGTGAGAGGGGGAAGTTCAGTCCCTGTTATGTTGGTCCATACTTGGTTTTTAAGAGGGTTGGTAATGTCACTTATGAATTGAAGTTACCTTCCAATTTGATCTCCATTCACCAAGTGTTAAGTGTTTCGATATTGAGAAAGTGTGTGGGTGATCCTTCAATGATTGTTCCTTTGGAAAAGGTTGGTATTTCGAATTCCTTATCTTATGAGGAAGTCCCGATTGAGATTTTAGATCGACAAGTCCATTAGTTGCAGACTAAGGATGTGGCTTCAGTGAAGGTTTCTTGGAGAAACCAAAAATTTAATGAATCTATATAAGAAGCTGAGGAGGACATGAAGTACAAGTATCCATTTTTGTTTCCCATTCCGGATAATCGATCTTAAGGTATGTGTATTCTTTGACATCTTTATTTTCTGACTTTGTTAAAGAAAATGGTGATTTCCTTGGCATATTTGTTTTCTATCTTTGTTAAAGGTAGGTTAGTTGTATGTGGAGTCAAATCGTGATAATAAATGCCTTATCCAATCATCTGAGGACGAATGATACTAAGGGTGGGAGTATGTAATACCCCGATTTTTTGGTCCTTGAAAATTTCTAAAATTTTACCTACACTGTCTTGACGACTCCCCTAATGAGTCGTAGGGAGTCTTAACGAGTTGTAGGGAGTCTAATTGACTACAATTATATATTATTCCATGGATTTTCTATTCTCAAGTTCGTGATAAACTTTCTTTATGCTAATGGGGGGCTAATGAATAGGTTACTTATGGGACATTACTCATGATAATGTTTATGGTTATGCTCATGGACTAATGGACTAGATATTGGCTTATAACTTATAATATTCATGTTACATATATATACACTTATTGGTAATGTGACATTGATGATGAGCGAGGAAATATGGAGGTATTCTCTTCTTGCTTTTCCTTTTATGTTTCTTTACTTTAGCCCTTGCAGGGCTTGTTCTTTACTTTATCTCTTGTGGGGCTTATTCTTTACTTTAGCCCTTGTAGGGCTTGCTCTTTATTATCGATATTGAATTGGATATGATAATGATACCAAGGAATATTATGATGATGTGATGTTACCCGATAAGGCCAGAGGACATTATGATGATATATTTACACTTGACATAGACAGGGATATTATAATGATGTGATGATACCTGGGAAGGAAAAAGGATATTATGATGAGATGTTGATACCCGACAAGGACGGAGGATATTAATTATGATGATATATACCCAACAATGCTAGAGGATGATTAAATTGATGTGCCTACGTGTACATCTATCGATTGGAGTTCAGCTAGCCCTATGTATGGCAACATATGCTTATTTTATACACTTATGTGTAATTTGGGTATGTTGTTAATATTATGGATACCGATTAAAGCCCACTAGTGATGTGTGCTTATAAAGTGGTATAGTTTATGTTTAGCACTAAATGAGGAATTGTGGGGGATATTGTTTAAGTGGCTAATAATGACTATTGATAATCGAACACTAGAAAAAATGAAGAATAGTGATGTTAATGGCCAGTGATAATGATGGGTAATCTACGATGATGCTAAAGGATAACAATGATTAACAACTATGATGATTGGTTGATAATAATGATTAAGTTAATAGGATGGATAGTTACTAAACAATGCTTAGTTGCTAAAATATTGTTTAGTGATAAATATATCCTTGTTGCTAAAATTTGGTTAGTGGTGATTAATGACTAGATGAGGACCCATGAATAAGAGGTTATGTGGTGAATTGTTGTGAAATAACAATTAGAAGTCATTTGATGGCTAGTAAGTAAATGGATTAGTTAATGAGATTTGACCAGCTAGTAAAGTGTGATTGGTGTATATCGATGCTAATATTGTTAAATGATGGTAATATTAAGGTTGTGAGTATGTTTTCATGTGTTGGAAAATGATGAATGCTGTTAAATGGCCAATTGATAGTAAGTTGTGGAATGATGATTGAACAACGATGAGGTTGGCATTAATATTGATTTATTTATTTATTCTTCTCTTAGATGTACTCTCCAGTAGTATGGGATGTTGTGATGAGTTCTTTACTTTATGCACCAGTTGGCGGATGGGAGCCAACTTTGTACTCATGTTTGCTTATGCTGATGGTTTATGATGTGTTTTGATTCCGAATTATTTATCTCTTATGTACAATGTTATTGGCGTGTCTTGTTGCCTTATGTTATACTATTATTTTGATTTACTTACTCTTTATATATAGTGATGATGGAGATGATTCAGGTTTGATTTTGTACCTTGACTTAGTTATGATTATCTTGGATTATATCATCTTTATATCACGATTTAACTTAGTCGGCCGATGATTCCTACTGAGTACCCATTGTTTGGTACTCATACAAAACTTATGTACCTTTTTTGTGCAGATCCAAGTACTAGTAGTCACCGCTGATTATTGTTCATGTAGAATTGTTCTTTTGGAGATAAGGTGACCTCGTGGAGTTCAGAGTCACCCATTTCTTTCTATATTTTATATTCAGTCTTTAGTATTCGAGGCAGATGTATTGAATATTCTAGACTTGAGTTGTATTGATACTATTAGATGGTCTTATACTGACTATCATGTTTTGAGATTGGTATCTTGTTTGACTGTCTATCTATTTAGAACACTTTATTTATAGATATTGTTCATTGAATTTTCCCCATGTTGGGATTTCCTTAGCGAATTAACACACTACATTATCTCCAAGTTATGGTATCAGATTACCTACTGGTGAGATTTGGTAGGTGTTATCATGAACGTAAATCAGGTCATGACCCTTTATATCTCATTTTGACCCTTTATTTAAAAAATAGTGAAAAGGGATCCCGAGGGTTAATTGTGGGAAAACAACTTTTTTTCAAGTATTTAACATCGTTATTGAGTTATAAACATCAAAATTAGTGTAGAAGCATAGTTCATTTGCATTCATGGGATTCTGAAAGAATCTCGAGGTGTCAACCAACAACTTTGCAACCTAGCAAAATTATTGGTGCAACTTCTTTGGAGTCCAAGTACTGATGCACCACGGAAACATGGAACTTTCCATGATTAAACCAAAGAATTTATGCTTGGACTTAGGTCATTTTAGTAGATATGATGTGGTATTATGGTTATTGCAGGTGAAATAGGTGAATAACAATATTGGAATCAAATTGGAAGAAAAAGATCTGAAAAAGATGAAGTCTGTGCATCATACGAGTCACCTTAAAAGTCGTCAACACAATATACGGCTCGTAGGATCACTCATAAGCATAATAGTAACAAAACCCAAGCTAAGAAGCTAAGTAAATGGTGAATACGATTGAAGAGTATGAACCATAAGATGTCGATATGGGTCGTGACAAGCAACCATAAAGAGAACAAAAACTCAACCAGTCATACAGAGTTGAAGTCACAGAAGAAGACGAGTTGGAGGATCTGAGTACAACTTATAAGGAGAAATCATAAAGATACCAGTGTCCAGAGCATTAAAAGATCACGTCCCAGGTCGTGACAAGTAAAGACCATGAGTCGTATGGTCAAGGTATGACTCCTGTGGATGAGTCTTAAAGATAACAGTAGCTTGAAGCCTTGGAAGATTATTCACTGGAAAACATATGACTAGAACTGTATGACTCGTAAGAATACCTTATAAGTGGATTACATGGGTCGTACCTTATGCCGACATATTTTTCCTATTCCATTTTAACTAAGATTTCTGGTTTATTTTGACATACTATAAATACCTTAGGGTTATTCCTTTATTAGGTTACGCACTTATACATACTTTTACTACTTTGCTCTTTGAGATTCTTGTTCTTGACATTTTTGGGTTTTTATTCAATTGAAGACTTTGTATTTTATTCATCTTATTCTTGTGCAATTAATTACATGTTATCTTTATTGATTATCATATATTGTTGTCATGAGCGGCTAATTTCCATGACTAGGGTTGTGGGAACCCTAGTGGATTAACTACGTAAAGGAAGTGGGAGATTTATCTATTTTCTTGTGGTTGCATGTATCTTAATCTTCTTCATATTAATTGTCCTTAGAGCTACTGTAGAATCTTGAGGATTGCCTGTATTCAAGAACATCCTCACAAGAGAGTTTGAGATTAAGAAAAGGGGATTAAGATAATAATTTGAGAAACACATCCATCTTATTATTCCACCATCTCATCTAATCAACTCAAGACTCAAAAGGCAAGAGTTGAACTTAAGTAATAGATAAGGAGCAATAAGGCAACGCCCTGAGACTCACAAGGTAAAGGGTGAGATTTATTATCGTATTCACAAGACGGTTGATAATACATAGCTTGTCAACTTTACATGCATAGCAACAAAATAGGTGGTTGAACTCGACAAGTTTACAGAGTTGAGAAGCTAGGGAGAACATAGTCCTAGTGTTCATCTTTCATTCTTTACAAACTTAAAGCATTCAAGTTTGGTTACTACTTACTGTTTACTTCACATTCCCCCATTTACTTTTCCGCATTTCTCGTGGATTTGTTCAAGTTTGAGATATTGTTCAATGTTTTCCCTGTGGATTCGACCCCAACCTGGTTTGGGTTACTATATTTGACATCGACCGCAACATATTTTCTTCGAGGTTTGTTTTTGGGTGGCTTCAAATTTTGGCACCATTGCCGGAGAAGATGGTGTGAGTTGTTGATTGAAATTGGTGAAGTTTATGGGTTTTATTTCTTATTCTTGATTTGGCATCACTGGTGTATGTCAAAGAATAGGAGAAGAAACAATCCCTTAATCCTTTTTTATTTAGATCCTGAAAGGATTCTTCAAACACTATGAAGAATGGCAGAACAAGTTCATGATGGTGTTTCTGCTGGGGTTCTAGACCTTCAGATTTTGCCGCCTCACCCACCTAATGATACATAGAATATTGCTGACAAATAGATTGAGCAATTATTAGCATTAGTAGATGAACAATCTAGAGTAGCGTAGAAAGAATAGAGAGCTAAAGAGCCTAGGGTAGCCCAACAAGCAGCACTAGTTAGGCCAAGATAAGTGGCCGAGCATAGGGATAGATTTCAAAGAGGCAGAGCTTCGATGATTCCTGCATATCAACATCTTCATCCATATAAAAATTTGAGGACATGGGATATTTTGAACCTGCTGAGACATGAGCCATCATTCCTCCTGCTCTAACACCTAATGTTAAATTTGACATTACTAGTACAATTATCCAATTGCTAAACTTGAAGGGTACATTTTTGGGATCAATAACAGATGATGCAAACATGCATCTTGCTAATTTTACTAGGATTTATATGTTATATGCTATTCTGGGGTTGGGCTAGGAAGTTTTGAGGTTAAGGTTGTTCCCATTTTTGCTGAATTGAGAAGCATCACTATGGTTAGCGGAACTTCTGAGAGGTTCAATCACTACTTGGCATGAGTTGCATAGACAATTTTTGAAAAAATTCTTCCCTCATTCAAGGATACTATAGTTGAAATATGAAATCTATAATTTTAGATAGCTACCTACAAAATCCATGTATTAGGCGTGGTTTAGATTCAAGAAAAAGCTGAGCATGGTGCCTAATCACAAAATCATAGGATCCAATTTGTTGGAAATCTTCAATAGATCATTGAATGTCAGTTCAAGAACAATGGAATATACAATATTGGGAGGTGCATTTATACGTCTTTAGTAGGATGCTGCACAAGATATGCTAGATGATATTTTGGTGACTAATCGAGGGTTTTATACTAGAGACGCTGAGCATGGTGTACGTATATATGCTATTGGAGCAGATAATAATTATGCAGCTGGTCATGATTTTATAGGATAAGAGGTTGCACAGCTTCGTACAGATATTGGGCTACTTACAAAATAATTCACAATAATGAGTACTGAGAAAGTTAATGAAATTGGGGCGCAAAGATCTACTTTTAGGACTTTTGAGACTGAATCTGAAGAGGAAACAAAGTATCTTGATCATCAGTTGGTGGATTTTTGAGCCCAAGGGCATGGGAATCAAGGTCTAAACTATTACAATGATAGATACAGAGATAGAAGAATAGATCGAGATGGTGATTGGAGATGAAAAGATGATTACAAAGAGAAGAGTGACATATATGTACCACCAGATAGCTGGAATATGCAATCTAGAATGGAGGCAATGTTGTCAAAACTAGTCAAAGTCCATGAAAGTCAAAAGAGCTGTCTTAAGGAGATTAAGGCAGACCTGTCAGGGCTGAATTAGATAGTTGAGACATATGCTACTGCATTTAAACAACTGGAGAAGTAGTATGGCCATATGTCAGCCATATTGAATCAAAGGCAACCTAGCACTCTTCTTAGTAATATGGTGGTAAACCCAAAGAATGATAGTCATTTCCATGCCATTACCACTTGAAGTGGTAAAACCATAATGGATCCGCATGCACCTACTTTGATCGATCTAACCAAAGAAGATGACCATGTTGATGTTGATGATTGTAGTGAGAAAAACAAAGAAAAATATAAGGGAGAGGAGCCAATTTTAAAGGTTATCCCGAGACCTTGCCCTCATTTTCCTCAAAGGCTAAAAAAGAAGCAAGAAGAGGGTAAGTATCAGAAATTTTAATCTATGCTAAAAGAGTTGTCAGTCAACATGGCACTTGTAGAGGCATTGGAACAAATGCCTGGTTATGAAGTATTTATGAAGGATCTAATCACCAAGAAGTGGTTAGTTAGTTATGATCCATTCGATAATATTCATCACTGTAGCACTGTAGCTACTAGATTATTGGTAAAGAAGAAAAAAGATCCTGGTACTTTCACCATAATAGCACCATTGGATCTTTTAACTTCACTCGTGCATTATGTGATCTGGGAGCAAGTATCAACCTCATGCCATTAGCAGTTTTTAAGCAGTTGGGGTTGGGAGATCCCACACCAACCACCATAAGACTAGTGATGGTAGATAGGACAGTGAAAAGTAGTTTGCATTCTATATGATGTTTTGGTGAAGGTGGCTTCTTTCATCTTTCCTGCTGATTTTGTGATCTTAGACTGTGAAGTAGACTTTTAAGTCCCAATTAGTTTGGGAAGACCATTCTTGGATATTGTAATGACGTTGATTAATTTAGAGCTAGGACTTAAAGATGAGAAGGTGATATTCAATGTATGCAAATCCATGAATCAGCCGGATGAGTTGAGGGTATTATCTGTGATTGATGAGTTTGATGAACAGATGGACTCATTCCATGATGTTGATGCAATAAAAATTTAGAATGATGCTTCTGATGATGTTCCTATTGAAGAAAGGCTGAGAGTTGAAGCTTTATCAGCATTGAATATGAACTTTGATAGTGATGGCATTAATGACTATGATAAGATGGTATGTGCACTCTATGGGAGTGGTTCTTATACTTATTCATGAAAGAAGCTTGATTTGGATTTGAAAAATAGAACCACTCCACCCGCTCGCCCATCTATTGAGGAGCCTATGGTCTTAGAATTGAAGGACCTCCCCTCTCATCCGGGATATGCTTTTTTAAGGTCTAATAACACTTTGCCAGTAATCGTTGCAGTTGACCTGATGCAGACAGAAGTGGAAGATTTGTTATCAGTGCTACAGAAATTCAAGAGGGCCATTGGTTGGTCTATTATAGATATTGTGGGTATGCTGCCTGGTCTGTGTACTCAAAAAATCCAACTTGAATAGGATTGTATTCCAAGTATAGAACATTAGTGTCGACTTAATCCTCCTATGTAGAAGGTGGTGAAGAAAGAGATAATCAAGTGGTAAGATATTGGTGTAGTTTATCCCATTACTGATAGCAAGTAGCTCAGTCTGGTACAATGTGTTCTGAAGAAAGACTGTATTACTGTTGTGACTAATGAGAATAATGAGCTAGTGCTAATGAGGACAGACACGAGATGGAGAGTATGTATGGATTACAGGAAAATCAAAGCATGGACTCAGAAGGACCACCTTCCCATGCTCTTTATGGACCAGATTCTTAACATACTTATGGGAAGAGGGTGGTAAGGTTTTCTAGATGGGTATTTGGGCTACAACAAAATCACTATTGCACCCGAAGACCAAGAGAAGACAACCTTCACTTATCCCTATGGTACCTTTGCATTTAGACGTATTCCATTCGAGTTAAGTAATGCTCCAACCACATTTCAGAGATGTATGATGTCAATATTCTCTGAAATTTTAGAAGACACCATCGAAGTATTTATACATGATTTCTCAATAGTTGATGATTCTTTTGATGACTGCCTAATTCTCTTGGAAAATTCTCTATTAAGATGTGAGGTATGCAAGTTGGTACTTAACTGGGAAAAGTGCCATTTCATGGTTTAAAAAGGTATTTCTCTTGGGCACAAGGTTTCAAAAAGGGGTATAGAGGTATGTAGGGCTAAGATTGAAGTGATCGATAAATTACCTCCACCGATTTCTGTGAAGAGTATTCAAAGATTTGTAGGACATGCTGGATTTTACAAGTGATTTATCAAGGATTTCTCAAAGATTACCAACCCTCTCTATAGGCTTCTTGAGAAAGAGGTGAAGTTTGATTTTGAGTAAGCATGCTTGAAAACTTTTGAATGTCTGAAAGAGAAGTCGATGACAACTTTTATCATCGTGTCCCCTGATTGGTCCTTGCCATTTGAGATCATGTGTGATGCAGTGAAGTGGACTTAGGTGTTGTACTAGATAACAAAAAAAAGATCCTGCATCCCATCTACTATGAGAGCATGTCACTAAACCCTACTCAAAATAACTACATAGTACTGAACAAGAGTTGTTAGCAGTGGTTTTTTCCTTTAAGAAATTTTGGTCTTATTTGATTGGAACAAAGGTAGTTGTTCACACTGATCATACAACATTAAGGTACTCAATGGTGAAAAAAGATGCAAAGTCTAGACTGATTAGGTGGGTCCTCTTGTTGCAAGATTTTGAGGAGGAATCTATGCAGAAAGTTGAAGATGGACTCGAGATTGATGATAGTTTTCTAGACGAGCAGATATTAGCTGCTTCCCAAGATTTGATTCCATGGTTTGCTGATTATGCAAATTACCCAGCAAGTGATCTATTCCCAGATGATCTTTCCTTCCAGCAGAGAAGAAATTTATGCATGAGGTAAGGAATTTTTTCTGGATGAGCTTAATTTATTCATAATTTGTGAGGATGGGGATAATTCATAGATGTATACCTGAGGTGGAGATGATGAGCATACTTGAGGCTTTCCATTCTTCATCAGTTGGGGGTCATCATGGAGGAACCTGCACAACCACAAAATCTTGCAATGTGGGTACTACAGGCCAACAATTTACAAAGATGCACTTGATTTTTCTTCAACATGTGATCAGTGTCAACGCTAAGGTAACATCTTTAGGTTCCATAAACTTTCTATGACTCCTATTTGAGAATTAGAATTGATTGATGTATGGGGTGTGGATTTCATGGGACCTTTTGTGAGTTCTTTTGGTATGAAGTACATCCTTGTGGTTGTTGATTATGTTTCCAAATGGATGGAAGCAGTTGCGCTCCCCAATGATGAAGGAAAACGTGTATGACTTTCTTGAAAAAATATATCTTTTCTCGATTTGGCATACCATGTGCAATTATTAGTAATGGAGGGTCACATTTTTGTAATCTTCTATTCAGGAGTCTGCTTGAGAAGTGCGGAGTGAAGCATAAGGTGTCACACCTTATCATCCGCAGACTAGTGGATAGGTTAAGGTGTCCAACAGATAAATCAAGCCTATTTTAGTGAAGACAGTAAATGCCAATATACTGATTGGTTATGAAAGTTAAATGGGGCATTATGGGCTTATCGAACAGGTTTTAAGACCCTCATTGGTGCTTCTCCTTATCAGTTGGTGTATGGAAAGACATGTTAATTGACTGTGGAACTTGAACATAAGGCACTATGGGCATTGAAGAAGCTGAATTTTGAGTGGTAAAATATAGTAAAGTCAAGGATGAACAAGATTAATGATTTGGATGAATTTTGACTCCAGGATTATGAAAGTTGTGCACTTTACAAATAAAAGATGAAGATGCATCATGATCTCAAAATTTAGAAGAGGGTATTTGAGAAAGGTGACCAAGTATTTCTCTACATCTCAAGGCTTTGCTTGTTTCTAGGTAAGTTGAAGTCAAGATGGTATGGTCCATTTACTGTAACAAGAGTGTTTCCATATGGTGCTTTGGAATTGAAGCGTAATGGTGAAGACACATTCAAAGTGAATGGGAAAAGGGTAAAACACTATATTGGTAACACGAAGGAAATTAATTTTATTTTTGAGATGGATCTTGGTAAAGTCTGAGTAACCAAGGCAATTACATCATGCCACAATGTTAAATCAATCGTTGCATGGGAGGCAACCCATGAGGATAGTTGGCGAAGTCTAGTATCCAACTTAGCCACGTCGTGCCACAATATTAAATCAAGCACTGCGTGGGAGGATATCCATTTTTTGTACTTAATAATTTAAAGGTTAATATGTATGTTCAATGTGCAGGATTAAAGATTGTAGAAAAGAGCCAAAATTTCCATAAATCAGGTCATACAGACTCTCTACGAGTCGTACCTTAACGTGACAACTCGTGAGAAGGAGTCGTAAGGACATGGGACTTGAAACATATCCAGGTAAAAAGTTTTTGGAGTCTTTACGACTCTTAGAATGAGTCATAAGCTCAGGGTATAAACCTTTAGTCGTACTGACTACAAAACCAGGTAAGAAGTTCCCAGTCTTTACGAGGGAGGAAAAGACCCATAAGCATTGGTTACGAGTTCTACACATGAATCATAACCTAACTTAGAAAGTCGAGGATCATGTGGCAATCCGACCTAGAGTTACATTTTAAACAAAATAAGGGCACCCAATTTAGGTACCCAACATCATAATCATCGACCCACCTCCATTATTTCCAATCTCAAAGCTCTAAACACATGAAATCACTCCAAAATGAACACCTAATAGTTGGTTGCTCTAACATTTCACGAATTTTTCAAGCATTCAGGGTAGAAAAGTGTTTAAATCGAAGAAACCTAAAATTTGAACAACTCAAGTAAGTCTTTGACCTAAAATGCTTTATATTTCAAGTTGAAGTTGAAGATAAGTTGATATTTTACGTTTCTTCGAGTTGAATATCTATGTGTATTGAAAATTTAAACCCTAGTGCTTAGAAATTGAGTTTGAAATAGGATTTTGGGGTGAAATTGAAATTATGTACCAAGAATGTGTGTTTTTGGAATGATATGAGGTGTTAATACTGTGCATTGAAGGGTAAATTAGGGATTGTATGTTAGAATCAACTCATAAGCTAAACCTTTATGTTGCAGTTATGATGAGACTCGTAACCATTAACAATATAAAGGTCTAGCTGGGTGTAGGTTCGAATATGGATACGACTTGCCTATGTGAGTCGTATCCAACCCCTACGACTCATAAACATGAGTCAGAATGACTTGGGGAGGTAACACATATTAGGGTTTTGTTTCTGGTCTACTTACAAGTGTTGGTAATGAGTTGTAAAATATCCTTACAATTGGTTAAGAGGAATCATAAGCTGACCAATGAACATTTATATACACTATTTATTTTATGACTCAGTCGTATGAGTCATCACCAGCGTATATGACACAGACCCCCTATCGTATCATGAGCAGACGATGCATACTAACACCTAATTTCTTATTTTTTTTTCCTTTCCTTAGTAATTACTAATGAGTGTATGCACACAGGTACTATGGCTCCAAAAGGTGACTCCTCTATAAAGAATACTTAGAAAAAGTCTTCCCCATAATCTTACTATAAGTTATAGAAAGAAGACACGAAATCATCCAGAGTAGCGGTGACTTTGTAGAAGAATATCCAATAAAGGGGAAGGTAGGGTAAAGATAAAAAACATCGGCGAGGGGAAAGAAGGTTGTCACACCATAAGACACACCTCGATGGGGCCATAAAAGGAAAAATACGAGTACCTCTCCTCCACACTCACCATCATCATCAAAGGATGACAATAATAAAGATAATAAAAATGTAGCATCTGAGGGTGAGGCATAGGCAGAAGAATCAATATCATATGAAATAGACTCGGAAAATGCAAGTGGGGAAGAAGTCGATTCGACCCCAATCAATGTTCAGCACCTACCACTACCACCACCAGAAGCTCATTTAGCCATTACACCTGCTCTGTTGCCTATTATCAAATGATGGGGGTACCCCAAAATGTAAGAAACATTTAACTTTGAAGTGGGGGTGAATCCAACTTCAGACAACTCGAGAAGAGGGATCTATTTAGAACTGAGACTGATCACTACAGGCATGTCTGCAATACCAGAATTCGAAGCTAGATTTCAGCAGTACTAGTTCCAGTGGATGACTTCAGCATGAGAAAGGTGCAGTCCTGCTTTTGTGTAGGAATTTTATGCAGCATATAAGGGTGAGATAAGGAGACAATACTCTCAGGGTAACCTATGGAAGGGTGATGATCCTATTACCATTATAACCATTTGAGGAGTGCGGGTAAACATATCTCTGAGGAATATCTCAAAATTTCAGCATGGTCCTGACTTCTAGCCTCTAGGAAACATAGGAGAAATTGATTACCGCATAGAGGAAATATGGAAGGTGACAAGAAAGTAGATGGGAATGGAGGAAAAAATAATGCATTTTATATGGATAGAAAACATTATCTCTATAAATAAGGAAGAAGAATCTTGGGTTGTAGGTGGCCCAAGAGTGGCCTCACAAAAGATTAAGAAAAACACTCTGAACTTTGAAGCCAAAACTTTCTGAACATTCACTTGACATAGGTTGTGCTCCACTATAAGGTGACATTGTACTCAGTCCAATTCGTGCAGCATTGATAGCAGGACTTATGGTCAGGTATGAGTTCAATGTCGCTCAATTCATTATACGAAAGATACGTGATAGAGTAGTGGGAACAGAAAAGGTAATTATGATAACCCTTGTTTATTGATGCATATTTTCTTGGATGCAAAAGTACCAGAACTACCCGACGTTGACTAGTTCAACATGCCTGAGAGTACCACTGATTTTGGGTTGGTCAGATATGTAGTGAACCCCATGGACAGGAAAGCTAGGTGAGGAGCTGAATTGTTAGTTGAAATATACAGAATCCAGGGTGGACATTCTAAGGCTGCAAGGTAGAATGAGATAGGTAACACCATAAGAGGAGGTATGCAAACTGAGACACAGACTTTTGATGCAATGGGTACATCCAGTGTCCCCTTTCCTACACAGTCTGTACCACCTTTCCTGGCTCCCTCCAAATCTGCACCCACAGGGTACGTGATTATTTCCCAATCTAGTTCAAATAAGATTATGCATAAGTTTGGAATGGTAGAAGAAAAGGTACAGTTGATGGAGGGTGGTGTGAAACCCTGGGTTAAAAATAAGCTCAAACAACAAAACCGAAGGGTACAAAGTAGTTTAGATGCCTTGAAACAATGATGAAGTGACCAAATACTAGGAAGTAAAAGTTGAGGTGGTAGAGATAAAGAAAATGGTTAAAGAGCTTTATGACAGGACTTTTATCCTAGTGACAGGGATTATAGAGATTGAGCCTGAGATACAAGTTGAAAACATCTGTAGTATTCTGGAGAAGTAAGAAAGAAAAGAGAGAAAGAAAAGGAAGCACTAGAGTGCAGAAAAGAAGCCTTGAAGAAATCAAAGAAAAATAGTATACAGAGTGAGCAGGGCTAGTTGGTGAGGGTATAAGAGAAGCAAGCTAGTGCCTGTAGCTCAAAATCGGCAAGTTATGATGTTGAGGGGGCAATGATGTAGCCTCGATGATAGACATACCATTGAACGCACTGGCCACAATTGGTTCCACTATTGTAGAGACATTCACAACAACTAATTAGATTATTATTGAGAATGGTAGGACTCGATATGAGGGTCCACATAATGATGCGACATGAGCTAGTGCCTTGAGCACCCAGGTATGTCCTTGATCCATTAAATTACATTATTAAATACACTGGGGACATTTCATAGGATATAAATTGGGGGTGGGGGTATCCCAAGGTCGCCACGGGTTACAATTGTCATGTTTTGAAACCCGTGGCCATAATCTAAAAAAGTTAGAGAACCAACATGTTTTGTTGTTGTTTTAGTTAGTTTATTTGTGTGTGATGCTGAAATAGGGAGAAAACTTGTACTTGTGGTAGTAGACATGTTTTTGATTGATTATTCTATGTTTGTGTGATTTTGAATAATTGTGCTAAAAAATTGATGCCCCTGATTGATTATGCTAAGTTTGTGTGATTTTGAATAATTGTACTGAAAAATTGATGCCCCTCCTAAAATTTTTCTGATTGTATGATGTGTGTATGTGTGATGGATGATAGTGAATCTAATAATGGCATTAGAATTAGGGAAAAATCAACTATGGAAGATAATTGCATGACTGGATAAGTAGTACCTAGCAATATGACCCTGTGCGAGTGTGTGTGAGGCGTTACTTTGTTCCCTGGTGTGTCAGAATCTAGAACTTGCTCAATTGCTCTTACCTAGGGTTCAGGATAGTCGAATAGGAAATAATCATAGACCATTCTTGTTTTAAGTCCACTTGACCCTAAATGCCTAACCAAATGTGATATGAATCCCTTGATCCAAAAAGTTGAGCCTAATTGACCCTTTTTTGTTGATTACACCAATTTCACCTTCTCGTTTCACATACAATAAACTTGTATTAGCCCTGGTCCTCCTTGGACACTATGCACCATAACTTAGGAAAATCTCCTAAGTTGAGGGTGGCTATTATAGGGGTCCGTATGAAAAATGAGTATGAAAAAAGACATGTAGAAGAAAAATAAAGAAGAACAGGTGCGGAGAAAATAAAAAATCATAAAATAAAAAGAAACAAATTGCAAAAAAAAAAGAAAAAGAAAGAGATAAAAGAAAACCATACCTGGTCCAGTATGAATGTGCTTTAAAATAAAAAATGAGACATAAAGGCAGAAATAAAATAAAGAAAAAGTGGAAAATAAGTGGATTCCAAATAAAGTATAGTGTCAAAGAGGCGTAGTTAATAAAAATCAGAATAAGATACCATACCAGCCCCAAACCTATGTTATAAGCCAAATAAAGTCCTTTAGTGATCCTTTCTCGACTGTTCGAAAACTCAGGAAGAGAGTATATAGCCAAGCTGAGAAACTAAGTGAAAGGTAGATACGACTGAAGAGTACGAACCGTAATATGTCGATATGGGTCATGTTAAGTAACCGTAAAGAGAATAGAAACTCAAGAAGTCATAAAGATTTGAAGTCACAGAAGAAGACAAGTTGAAAGATCTGAGTACAACTATTGATGCGAAATCGTAAAGAGACCGGTGTCTAGAACATTAAAACATCAAGTCCCAGGTGGTGAAGAGTGAAGACCATGAGTTGTATGGTTAAGGTGGGACTCGTGTGGATGAGTATTAAAGATAAAAGAAGCCTAAAGCCTTGTAAGATCATTCACTATAAAGCATACGACTAGGATTGTATGACTCATAAGAATACCTTACTAGTGGACTACGAAAGTCATACCTTGTACCAACATACTTTTCCTATTATGTTTTAATTAGGATTTATGGGTTATTTTGAGATACTACAAATACCTTAGGGTTATTCCTTTATTGGGTTACACACTATTACATACTTTTACAATAATTTTACTACTTTGCTCTTAGAGATTCTTATTCTTGTGAAATTAATTACATGTTTTCTTTAATGATTATCACGGATTGTTGCATGACAATGAATGGCTTAGTTCCCTTAGGGTTATGGGAACCATGGTGGAATAACTACGTAAAGAAAGTGGGAGATTCATCTATTTTTTATGGTAGTATATAACTTAATCTTCTTCATATTAATTGACCTCAGAGCTACTGCAGAAACTTGAGGATTGCATGTATTCAAGAACGTCCTCACAAGGGAGTTTGAGATTAGGAAAAGGGAATTAAAATGGTAATTTCATATTCACATCCATAATATTATTATGCCATCTCATCTAATCAACTCAAAACTCAATGGTGATAGGTGAATTGAAGTCATAGACGAGGAGCAATAAGGCGATGCCCTGAGACTCATAAGGTAAGAGGTGAGATTTATCATCACATTCATAAGATGATTAATAATACATAGCATTTCAACTTTACATATAGAGCAACATAATAGGTGGTTGAACACGAGAAGTTTATGGAGTTGAGAAGACAGGGGGAACACAGTCCTAGTTTTCATCTTCCATTGTTTACAAACTCAAAGCATTCAAGTTTGGTTACAACTTACTATTTACTTCAGATTCCCCCATTTGCTTTTCCGCACTGCTCGTGGAGTTTTTCAAGTTTGAGATATTATTCAACATTTCCCTATGGGTTCGACCCCAACATAGTTTAGGTTACTATATTTGACATCGGCCACATAATACTTCTTTGAAGGTTTGATTTTGGGTGACATCAAGTATCAATTTTTGCGGTCTTGTTTGACCAGTTTCCTACCACTAAAATAGGCACTTGAGTACTTTACCAGGAACTACTTTAGAGAGCTATCCATACCTCCTTAGTGGTCACCCATCACTGAAGATATAACCACTTAAGCGGCCAATGATGAAGCAGTATATATGCTCTTTGTCATATATTTCCTTTTTTTTGGACCTTTAAGCTTTAGGTTTAGGGCATTCTTGAGTTTTATTCACCATTTGAGCTTGGGTAAGCTCCAAAAACTTATTTATACTATTTTTTATCGATTATATAATCAAAACCAACTTCAAATCATGATTTAAAAATAGAAAGTTAGGGTTTAACCAGTAAAGTTTTAAAAGGGATATTCTTCGATTTAGACCTCATGTTTGACCCATTTAAGCTTGATTTTTCTATTGTAGACTCCTATAGTCATAGGGAATGTGTTTTTATAACAAAATTCCACTTTTACCTCTTTAATTTTTGAACTCATTTTTCAGATCCATTTTGGACCCGACTCGAACATGGGTGTTATGGGTATTATTAGATTTTTTAAATGAGTAGATGTTATATCTAAATGTTATAGTTGATTATAAGGACATTCACAAGTGGAAGGCTCCGTGTTGAAGATTCTTAGATCGCGATTTTATCATTTTGAGGTAGGTTATGGCTTAACTTCTTTCAGATTAATCTGTATAGTTAATAAATAAGTAAAGCATGCTAAGGGTTGGGATAAATGAATATGGGGTTTATATTTTGAGTTTTTTTTATAGTTATGTGCTTCTGTGAGAGATTTATTTAATGTTATTATTCTTATCTGCGTATTTGAATGTCTTTATTCTAGATATGATGCCCGTACGAGGGCTTGCTTTGCTAATACAGTACTTATTAAGCATTGATTTCCTTTATCATGATAGAAATACCAAAATTTGGGGTTTACATGATATTAATGATATCTTACATTCATATTTATTCTAATGTTGCCTAATTAAAGTTAATCATCATGAATTGTGGATATATTGATTCTGGGCTCACTTCTATATTTACATGTTGGATGGAATAGATATCATCATATTGAGTTGATTGTTATCATAACATCCTCATTCCATACATATACATTCATGAGACACTATTACCATTGATAAATACTATTTGTGAAAGAAAATGAGACACTTTTATAAAAAATCCTCTCTGTGAATAGAATCCAGAGGGGTGAGTTGAGATAGAGATATGAGATATAGTACATGGATTATGAACCCTCCATGGGTCCAACTGTAAGACCCCACAAAGTTCCCTTTTTGTTTGAGCCTTGAGCGTGTCTTAATATAAATGACTTTATTCATCATCCAAAACACAAGAGAGCTAGGATTTCTCCCTTAAGATCAAATCTAAAACCCTTCCCCATGAAATCTTAGAATTCACCATAGATTCTACAAATTGAGTTGAGATTAAGGTTCCCTAAGTTCAAGGGTTGCAAGAACCCTTTCTCAAGAGTAAGAAGAAGAGTTTGAAGCAAGCTTGTTCATCCAATTTTATATCTAAGGTATGTGGATTTTTGAACAAGGGTAATCTTTTCACCCTTGTGCCCAAAGTCTTATTAAACTATAATTTTCTGCAATCTATGAGATTTTATATGATATTGAATTAGGGTTTTTCACCCATTGTTAGTGATTGCAATATCTTGATGTTTCCCGTGAATTGAAAGTCAAATAGCATGATCTTGCATGTTTTCTTAAGAAATTGAAGCTGGGTTTATACCCTATGTTGTTACTCCTTGAGAATTTAAGAGTTTCAATGTTCTAGAAATTGAAGTATATGAGTATGTTGATATTTTGAGACAAAGTGTTGTAACTTCCAGATTTCTACATGAATTATTAATCTATATGCTATCTATTATGTATTATGATGACTTTTAACTTGAGATTGAATTATGGGTCATTAAGCCCTACCTGAGATTTGTAATTTTATGAACTATTGTACTATAAGCACCCATGATTTGAGTATTTTGAGATTATTGAGAAATGTTTTGACATAATGGTTATAGCATTTTGAAATCAAATCTACCACATGAGATTATAGATTTGATTATTGGGTTCTTATGAACCATTAAATTATTTTGAAAGTGAATTTCCATGAGATGAGAAAGATAAACTAAAGGAAGTAGTATTTAGCATCGAGTTGGGTAAGTTACCATGGTTTCTTACCCCAGAACTACGTGCTACCATAGGTTTGAGATTTTGGGCCTGAGGCTGAGATGATTGGGCCCGAGGCTGAGATAAGTGATCACCGAGTGGAGGTTATACTCCTTGAAAAGAGTATGACGCCTCTCCCTAATGTGAGGTTTCTTTCTTAAGAGGACAAGACGTTGGACTCCATATAGCTCACATAGTTTATGTCGGTTAAGAGAACCTCCCTAAACTAAAGTATTTTCCATTAAGATAGAGTATTTTCCCTAAAGATTTGAGAAGAGATATTTTCTAAAGTGAACGAATTGCTTTTGAGTATTTTCCAAAGAAGGAAGTAGTTTTCTCTACTAATAATAGTTGATCATCAGTTTTTAAACCAAAGTCATATGATTCAGAGTTCCAAGTGTTTGAGTTTAAAAGAGTTATAAGTTCTTAAGCAATAAAGAAGATTTACTCTCCATGAGACATATGCATGTGTTGAAGTATTGTTTAAAGCCTTCTTCATCCTATGAGTAATGAGAATAAGAGAAAAGCGTAGATTTTAAAGTCAAAGTATAATGAATCATGAGATTTGTGTTACATGCTTCATTCTACATGATTTATGAGCTTTATATTTTAGACTTATTCAAGCCATGCGAGTCATTCCTATATGCATGCATGATTTGATTAAAGAGTATTGATATTGTTTTATGTAAATACAAACACCCCCATATACTCAGTACATTCCCAAGTGCTAATCCACATATACGTCTATGTACTACATTATCTTATAATGTAGGTTTAGTTGCTCAGTCCCAGCCTCGTCAGTGATTCCCGAGTACCTTCATCTACATTTCTATAGTGGTGAGTCCTCATGGTTTGAGGACCTATCTTCAAAAATTTTAGTATTTGAGTGTATGTCATTACTTTCATTTTAGTTTGAGTCAGTTGGGGTCTAGTCCCAATGACTCTCGAGTTCATGGAGTAGTAGAGGCTTTGTCAGACTAGTTATTAGACTATAGTTCTGTCGAGATTTCCAGTATTGTGGTTGTTTGGACCGAGTATTACCTTTATATTCTCTTTTATTTGATATGACAATGCTAGTATTTTGTATATTTCTTCTTGAATGAGTTATTATGAGAAGTGATAGGCTTAAAGGGTTATTTTGGGGCTACCTGTAGCCCTAAGCACCGTGTGACATCCTGGGAGGTGATTTTGGGTTGTTACAAACTTGGTATCAGAGACTAAGGTTTTAAATGAGTCCTAGGGAGTCTGACAAGTTGCGTTGAGTAGAGTCTTGATCATCGGTATGTAGCTCACCACATCTATGAGCAAGAGTCTACAAGATGTTTTAGGAAAAAGTTGTTTCTTTCTTTTAGATTCTATTGTGCCTGCAGTTGTCCCTCTCATCTAATAATTCGTGCTCTTCTATTTCAGAAAATGCCTCTCCAAAAAGAGAATTCCCATGGAAATGATGATGAGCAACCCCCACCTATTGATCCTTTGAATGAGACTGCGTCTCATGCTGAGTTTCAGGCGACCTTTTAGGTGTTATCCCTTTGAGTCACCGCTAATGTTTGGGATAATAACCAGGCCACAGTTGCAAATTAGCAGGGAGGTGATGTAGCTAATTCTAGGATTTGTGATTTCATTCGGATGAATCCGCTAGACTTTTATGGGTCCAAGGCAGGGGAGGACCCATAGTTGTACCTTGAGAAGGTGAGAAAGATCATGCAGGTGATGTATGTTTCTGAGGAAAAAAGTGTTGAGTTGGCATCTTACAGGTTGAAGGACATAGCTTATGACTGGGTTGTATCGTAGAGGAAGGGTAGAGGTAAGGATGCTGCTTCTATGACTCTACAGGTATTCCAAGATATGTTCTTGGACAAGTTCTTTCCCCTTGAGATGAGGGAAGAAAAGATTGAGGAGTTTATGAACTTGAGGTAGGGCTCCATGACTGTTAAGGAGTACTTCTTGAAGTTTAACCAGTTGGCCAAGTATGCTCCTGATTTGATTTCTGACACCCGAGATAGTATGAGCAAGTTTGTGATAGGAGTTTTTGGTTTGGTGCTGAATGAGTGTAGGACTGCGATACTGCATAGGGATATGGATTTATCTAGGTTGATGATTCATGCACAACAAATAGAGACGGATAAGATGAGAAGAATGAGTATAGTAAGCCTAGGTTCTATGGAGAAAACCGCCCTCAGTTTCAGAGACGTCAGTCTATTCCAGCACCTTCATCAGCTAGTGCTCCCATGCCAAGAGGTAGGTAGGACCAAGGGAGTAGGTCTTTTATATCTAGGTCGCAGAACATTGTTGTAACAGGCCCCGTTATCCTCCTTGTACTAAGTGTTGTTTTGGTTGTGGCAAGCAGGGCCACAGACTTAGAGATTGTCCACATGCTAGGCAGGGGACCAGAAATGCCCGACCTTAGGCACAAACTACTAGTACACCAGCTCCCGTCCCTCGTCCCACCCCTATTCAGGGTGCTTCATCTAGAACTGCTGGTGGTTAGCGCCAGAATAGATTCTATGCCTTACCATCCCACCAAGAGCAGGAGGACTCTCCCGATGTTATTACTGGTATGCTCCTTGTCTTTTGTTTTGATTTTTATGTGTTTTTAGACCCCGGGTCAAGTCTCTCCTATGTGATACCACTTGTGGCTATGAATTTTAAAATGAGTCCCAAAAAGATTCCTGAGCATTTTCTAGTCTCCGCACCAGTAGGAGAGTTAGTTATTGCTAAACAAGTGTATAGAGATTGTCCTATTACTATTTTTCATAGAGTCATACTTTCTAATTTAATAGAGTTAGACATGGTGGATTTTGACCTTATTTTGGGTATGGACTGGCTTCATTCTTGTTATGCATCTATAGACTGTCGTACCTGTGTGGTCAAGTTTCAGTTCACTGATGAGCCAATTTTTGAGTGGTCTGAGAGTTTGGTATCTCCCAAGAGTCATTTTATCTCCTATCTCAAATCCAAAAAGGTAATATCCAAGGGTTGCATATATCACCCAGTTAGAGTCAAAGTAAACTAAGTCGGAGGCTCCAACTATTCAGTCATTCGATATTGTTAATGAGTTTCCAGATGTTTTTCTGGAAGATCTCCCAGGGGTAATTCCCGATAGAGAGATAGAATTAGGGATTGACCTTCTTCTCGACACTTATCCCATTTCTATATCAGTATATCGTATGGCACCTGCTGAGCTTAAGGAGTTGAAAGAGAAACTCAAAGATCTTTTAGACAAAGGTTTCATAAGTCCCAGTATTTCTCCTTAGGACGCACCTATTCTATTCGTGCGGAAGAAAGATGGTTCTTTGCGTATGTGCATTGACTATCATCAGCTTAACAAGGTCAGAGTAAAAAATAAGCAATCTTTTGAGAATTGATGACCTGTTTGATTAGTTGCAAGGTGAAAGTTATTTCTCCAAGATAGACCTTAGATCTGGCTATCATCAACTTAAAGTGAGGGAATGTGATATTCCAAAGATAACCTTACGAACCCGCTATGGTCACTTTGAGTTTCTAGTCATGTCTTTCGGGCTAACCAATGCCCCAACAACTTTTATGGACCTCATGAATCGAGTGTTTAAGCAATATCTTGATATGTTTGTCATAGTGTTCATAGATAACATCCTTGTCTACTCCCGTAGTGAGCATGATCATGCAGATCACCTTAGAATTGTCTTGCAAACTCTTAGAGGTCACCAGTTGTTCACTAAATTCAGTAAGTGTGTATTTTGGCTAAGGTCTGTAGCCTTTCTGGTCATATTGTTTCAGTCGAAGGTATTAGAGTTGATCCCCAAAAGATAAAAGTTGTAAGAAATTATCCTAGACCTATCTCTCCATCTGACATTAGAAGTTTCTTAGTTGTAAGAAAAAGTTAAGTTCCAGTGGTCAGATTCCTATGAGAAGAGTTTTCAGGAGTTGAAGACTCGACTTACTTCAGCCCCAATATTGACTTTGCCTGATGGTACAGATGGTTTTTTGGTGTATTGTGATACCTCTAGAATTGGTTTGGGTTGTGTGTTGAGGCAAAGAGGTAAGGTTATAGCCTATGCCTCTAGACAGTTAAAGCCGCATGAGAAGAATTACCCAACCCATGATCTTGTGTTAGTTGTTGTTGTTGTCTTTGCATTGAAAATTTGGAGACACTATCTTTATGGTGTTCATGTTGATGTGTTTACTGATTATAAGAGCCTGCAATATGTGTTTACTTAGAAGTAGTTGAATCTTAGTCAGATAAGATGGTTAGAGTTGTTAAAAGACTATGATATGAGCGTGTTGTATCACCCAGGCAATGCCAATGTAGTGGCGGATGCCCTTAGCAGCTTGTCTATGGGTAGTGTTGCTCATGTAGAGGAAGTAAGAAAGAGTTAGCTCGTGATGGGCATTGTCTAGCTAGATTGGGTGTTAGATTGCTTGATTCAGCTGAGGAAAGTACTTTGGTGCAAAGTAGTTCTGAATCCTCTTTAGTTTTGGAAGTGAAGGAGAAGCAAGGTAGAGATCCTAATTTGGTCAGATTGAAGGAGGCAGTTAAGGATCAAAAGGTAGAGGTTTTCTCCCAAGGGGGAGATGACGTGTTGAGATTACAAGGTAGATTGTGTGTTCTGTGTGTTGATGATCTGAGGCCGAGGATTATGGATAAAGCGTATAGCACGCGGTATTCTATTTATCCCGGCACTACCAAGATGTACCGCGACTTGCGGAAAATCTATTGGTGGAATGGTATGAAGAAGGATATAACTGAGTTTGTAGCAAAGTGTACAACGTACCAACAGGTTAAGGTAGAGAACCAAAGACTTGGTGGTATGATGCAAGAGTTTGGTATACCCACTTGGAAGTGGGAGGTGGTGAATATGGACTTCGTGACCGGATTACCTCTTTTGCGTCGTCATCATGATTCTATTTGGGTTTTTGTAGATAGGCAGACTAAGTCCGTTCAGTTTTTGCCCATGCATATATTTTATACAGCTGAGTATTATGCTAGATTGTATATCCAGGAGTTAGTCAGGCTGCATGGAGCTCCTTCATCTATCATTTTGGATAGGGGTACTCAAATTACTTCTCAGTTTTGTAGGTCATTTCAGCAGGGTCTTGGTACCTAAGTTCTTTTGAGTTCCACTTTTCATCCACAGACAGATGGTCAGGCTGAGAGAAACATTCAGACCCTAGAAGATATGTTGAGGGCGTGTGCTCTTGATTTCAAAGGTAGTTGGGATGAGAATTTTCCATTGATAGAGTTCGCCTATAACAATAGTTACCATGCTAGCATCGGGATGGCACCATTTGAGGCCTTGTATGGTAGAAGATGTAGATCACCCATAGGTTGGTTTGAAGTGGGTGAAGCTGCCGTGATTAGGACTAATGTAGTGTTTGAAGATATGGAGAAAGTTAAGTTGATTAGAGAGAGGTTAAACACAACTCAGAGTCGTCAAAAGTCATATGCCGATGTGAGGAGAAGAGATCTTGAGTTTTAAGTGGGTGATTTGGTGTACTTGAAGATTTCACCCATGAAAGAGGTAAAGAGGTTTGGTAAAAAGGGAAAGATTAGTTCCCATTATGTTGGCCCGTATAGAGTTTTGAGCCGTGTTGAGAAAGTAGCCTTTGAGGTTGAGTTACCTGCGGAGTTGTCAGTCGTTCATCCTATTTTCATGTCTCTATGGTTAAGAAGCATATTGGTGATTCCGTTGTGGTAGATCCTTCATAGAGTGCTGATATTCAGAACAGTCTTTCATTCAATGAGATTCCCATTGAGATCCTAGATTTTTAGATTTGTAGACTGAGGAACAAAGAGGTTCCTGATAACGCCTAAACTACAGCTCTCGTAAGAGTGTAAGCGATCGCTATCAAATATAGAACCCAACTGGGTTGGGTGTCGAATCCCACAGGGAATACTTGGTCACTAAGTGTTGCAACTATTAGTAGACTGTTGGTCAAAAATTCTACGGAAAGGGGGAAATTTGAGTTTGGCGTGAATTAATACTATGGAAGTAAAAACGGAATGCTTGGTTTAGTAAGATTTAATCACAGAGAATAATAAGTTAGGGTTATGTCCACCTTATGAGTTCTACGTATCTATTAACTATGAGTAATGCGGAATTCAAACATGCATGCACTTATAGAGATTCGTATTCTAATGGTAAATCCTAGTGTTTCTCAACCATTAAGGATTATTTCACTTTAACTCTCTCGAGCTTAAAGCATATAACTAATGGTACGAACTCTCCAAGAGGTTAACCCAGTTACGGCACTAACGTGTAAATAGGGGTTGGTATTCTCAGAGTTTGAACTCATGAATGAAGTCTGGTGGAAATTTTTAGACTCTTCCTAAAAAAATTTCCCTAGTTAGATGCTTTTGAGATAAGTCTTGAGTTGTTAGCTCGGTGGGGGATCTTGAGACTCTCCTTAAAAGTCAATTTAGTTATATTCTTTGATATAGTCATCTATTCTAACCGCTGAAGTATGATTTTCTTCTTCTAAACTTTTGAGATTCCTTCTCAAATTCTACCCCAATTTCTATTTCCTATGGTGATATGATCAAGCCATTGGGGTGGCTATGTATCCTGTTGAAATAGGAATCAGGTCAAATATAGTTCACGACTACGCTCGAGAGACATAGAAAAAATCTAATAGGTTGATAGAAGCCGACGTAGTCATTCCATTCTTAGGAATTCAGGTCATCACATAGTTCATACATAAAAGGGAAAGATAGATTTTCCTACGGAGTTGGACAAAGACGACATAGTCCGCCTACGTATGCCATTCTAAGAATTCAGATCAAACATAGTTTGTATATGAAAGGGAAAATATAAATTTTTATAAGGGGTTGATCAAATCCAACATAGGCCGCGTATCTCATTCTTGAGAATTCAGGTAAAACGTAGTTCATACATAAAAGGAAGGGGAATTTAAGCAACTACAAATCATAAAATGGATTACATTAAGAAAAGTGCGATTACAAAGAAAGAAACAAAAAGAGAAGGCTAACTCCATATGTAGTATCTCTTTATAGAGTCAGAGTCGATTGACTCGGATACTCTTAGTTACCCATCACAGACAAAATCATGATGCTCTTATAGACTTTGCAAAAATTCCCCTTTTGCATATATCTCAATGAGGGGAGGATATACCATCTATTTTTTTGTATTGAACTCAGGATCAATTGTCCATTTGTGAGATAGAATATTTGTGCTTAGTTTTGGCATACCATCATAAGACCATGCAAATACATCAGTGTATTCTTTGAGCAAGTTGGTGATCTCTCTTTTTATTGCTTTTATCAGGTAGGTACAATTTATGGTCTACTTAATTTCGTTGTTATTATCCAGATTAACCACCTCAGTTTGCTCAAGGTTAGGTCATTCCTGGTTCTTAAAGTCTTTCAATTCTTCTGTCAGTTATTCTATAACTATTGCTTCTTTGTCATATTATTCATGTTCATAATTATTTGCCACTCTTTGTTGATTTAACTCTTGACATGACATGATACTGGTAGATTTTAAATTATCATTACTACAATCAAAATAAACCAATTTAGATAATAACAAATTTGAACAAGGTAATTTAAAATGATTTTTGAGATAAGAGTGGCCTTTTTATTGAAATTTGGTAAATATTTACAAACTATGGCTCATCACTGGCATAAGTATAGACCCATGCCTTTTTTGAAAATATTAAAATGTGAAAATAGAATTTTGAAAGATAAAAGGTAGATTACAGGGCTTCCTCCGGATCATCACCAATTTTCAAAAATTATAAATTGCCCTTTCATCTACCACAAAGGGCGAGGAATTATGAGTATAGTGGATGTATACTTCTACAATGTCTCTCCGGTGATGCCATCCTCACCCCCATAGACTTTGGTAAATCTTCCAATATAGTATTGAAACTTACAAACGGATTTCCTATCCTATACCCAAGACCATCATCTATCGGCTTCTCATGTACATGGAACAACTAGTACAAGAGTGGCAATGGTTTGGGAAGACCTATCCTTTTTCTTTTCTCATTCTCATCTTTCTTTATTATCTTGTACCCTAGTCCATACTTGAATGCTCTTTCTAAGATCACGATCAACTCAAAGATACCTTCAAAGTTCTTTCCTAGGCATCAACCATATTTAAGCCCACTTTTTAGTGTCATAGTAGCCATTATCTTTTAGATAGAGGTCATGTGCATCTGAAGTGTTGGATCCTTCTCTGATGCATTCATGGTTTCCACCATATAAAAGTTATTGTCCTTTGGAATATCATCAATCACAGGTACATAATAATTAGGGTGGCTCAAGTGACCCCCTTCGCCTTGAATAGCTACCTTCTAGCCTTCCCATATAAATTTTACCTATTGATGGAGAGGTGATAAAATTGCTCTTGCATGATGGATCCATGACCTCCCAAGGAGAATACTGTAACTAGGATTAACATACATAACATGAAATTTAGTCTTTAACTTATTAGGTCCCATTTGGATATACAAGTCAACTTCACCCATGGTGCCTCTCTATCCTCCATCAAAATCTCAAACATTAACATGGTTTTGATGGACCTTTCCCATATTGTGACCTAGTTGAGTTAATGTAGAAAGTGGACAAATGTTAAGACCAAATACCTCATCTATCATAACCCAATTAATTACATGGTTATGATAATTGATAGTAGTGTGCAAAACCTTATTGTGCATTCTACATTCAAAAGGAAACTCTTTCTCACTGAATGATATGTGCTGACTTCCAACAAAAGTTCTTATTGTTCCGGTCAGATTTTCAACACTCATGCCAATAGGAACATATGTTTTACCTAATACTTTCAACAAATCTTATCGATGGTATTGAAAACTCATTAGAACTGACCACATAGAAATCTGGTGGGAGTCTTTTCTAGATGCTTAACAATTGAAAATTTCTCTGGCTGCATATGCCTATAAAATTCTTCAACCTCTCCTTCAGTAATTAGCCTTTCCTTAGGATTTATTTTGAAAGAGTGGTTGGTTAACTTCTTGGGAACATAGCATCGTAATGACTGAGTCATCCCACGGGCAGCAACAGTATCTATAACACACTCTTTTTTGGTCAGTGTTAGAAAATATGTGTCATGACTCGAGGCTACCCCTAGTCACGACACGGTGCTTAAGACTATGAATGACCCTAAGTTAACCCATGAACTGGTACCTGTTGTGAGCATTGAATAAAATAATGATAAAGTATCATATATAGTAGCTAAACTAATATAATTATAGTATAGGAGGGATAGTAAAACAAATACCAACATGTTTAGATTATTGATAAAAGATACTGAAAATAAATCTGAATATCTGAAACATCTAGTCTAAAAGCCGCTAAGACATGTGGAGTTGATGGTACAAACCCCCAACTAACTTCGAGTGACTAAAATGAAAGAAATACCAAAAATAACTGAATATAGCTGGTACTCGATGGATACGGACTCACCACTACTACTGCTGAATGGGTTTGAGCTGGCTAAGGGCGATCGAGAAACTAAGCGTTCAAACCTATATAGTGAAATCAATATAGCACAAAGAGAGTATGCGGTCCATACTTTGAATGTACTGGTACGTGAGGTAGGGGATAACTAAAATACATACAGACAATAAATATGGATGCATGAACATGTAAAAAGAATGCGAGACCAAGTAAATCATGAGCTAAGATAATCTATATAACAAGAGTAACTGAATGTCTGAAAACTCTACACTTGGTCATGCAAACTTGATCTGATATATTCTAAGTACTAAACTGATACTGTGGGTGCTAACTAAAACCTACATGCCCGAATCAGAGCTATCAGGGTCCAACCTGTAACCCCAGTTGGAAGGGTGCTAGTACCTGTCTAGGGGTACCAATACATGACTGACGATGTGGATCGACAAGGATGATGTCCCGAAGGATGAGGGTGTCATGCATAACTAGCGTGGGACCCCTTATAATCTATGGTGGGGACATAGGTTTAGAACTTAGGGATTGCTACTAATGAATCATGCCTACCTGACGGGGGATCCACCATCCCTATGCTCGCTCGTTGCTAAGTGTTACTCCAACTGAATGACACTGGTATTATTATTTGTTAAACATGACATGGTACTGTACTAGTAAGTTCTCAACATAGACATGATAATTTGAATATGATAATAAAATCATTTTCTGACTACCTTGTTACTTGAAAGTGGAAACATGTAAAAAGACATAGGTATCGGGTGTTCATAACCCTCCAGCACTGAATGACATTTAAAATATGGAACAAATCTTTAAATATAAATGAAAATAATGAAAATAGGCAAGAAACTAGAACAAGAAACTTACAAAGTTTTATTCAAACATTGAAAACTGAAAACATTACAAGAGAGTTTAGGCAGGCGAAATATTTTCTATGTGGAAAATTTTCTGATGCCTTCTCTAGGATTACAACGGATCTTATATAGATCAAAATAAAAGGGGAAGTACATCCAATGCATAAAAGTGTAAGGCTAAGATCAAGTCTTAGGATTAGGTGAGATGGCTGACAGTCCTTTTGCTTTTTTAAAGCTGTCAAGTCCTTTTGCTTTTTAGAAAAAGCTGTCTAAAAAGATTCCAATCAGGAATAATGAATTGCCTTTTGAGAAAAGTAATTCCGATTCTTTAAACCTTTACTCGTCTCAAGGGTCATTTTCCTATTCTTAGTAGGGACCTAGATAGGCTGTAGCTATTCCTTTGGGGTCTAACATGTCCCCGTTATCATTACTACTTCCTGTGGAAGATGCTTCTTCTAGAAGTTGTAATACTTCTTCTTCATTGGTTTCTTGGCTTTCCATGTCATGTAAAGCCTTCTTTAGTTTTCCTTTAAGGCTTTCTTAGATAGAGAAGCACCGGTTGAAGGAGAAGAGGTCTTTTCTTTGTCAGGAGTCTTTGGAGCTACTGGTTTGGGAGTCCAGCCTTTGACCTTTATCTCTTTAGATAAGTACTTGATGCGATCATGCTCACCTTTGCAGAAGTTCCAAGATATAATATAGGAAACTCATTTTTTAATAAAAAAATTACACATTTGAATGTGCTCTGGGAGGGTTACACACCCTTCTTTGGAACAAAACTCATCGAATCTGTTAATAAATTATAATGGGAGAATTTCTTTGATTCCTCCAAAATAAATCCACCAATCGTAGAACCATCTGGGAATGATAGTTTCTACCATAGAAGGATAGTACTTAATAAACCAAGTATGTCCTGGTCTGACAAATAAGAAATTGAACCATACAGACTTATAGTCATACCAATTATATATTTGAGGCCTATGAGGCATCGATAAAGCAATTGGAGTATGTAGGTGATCTGCAAACTAGTTGAAAGGAGTTAATACTCGTTTGATGGTGAACCTGGAATAGTCAATATATTCTGGATTCTTCTCAATCATTGAGTGTTCGACTTCAATGGAGTCGGTGTCTACAAGGATGGCTTCATAGAATCTCCTTGTCTTGAGCGGATTTTCAGTGTCTACAAAATTCTTATCATTATAAACCGGCTTAATTAGCTGGTCGATCGAATACCCTTCATAATATTTGTCGAGGGAAAGAATTGGCATTACCTGGGTGGTAATAAACTTGAATTCCTCTTTGATGGGAGGAGTTAATGCTGCAGTTCTGATTGTCTTAGGATCTACAACCTGAGCAAAGGTTTCGGGGGCCTTTATAGCATAGATCTGCTTCGATTGAACATAGGAACTTAAAGATTGGCCTTTATCGAAAGGCTTAGTGGTCTTCATATCTACCAATCTGGTTGGCATAGGTGGAGGAAGCTTTGGAAACTCTTCCAAAGCTGTGTACTTGTTTTGGAATGGTAATTGTAGTTCCGGACTTAGCATAGGCCTCTGTGGGACTGATGGCCTTAATGGGTTCATTAAGGCTGATGGAGTGTCGAATGGTCTAGCCATTTTTGTGTCTTCTTGTTTATTCCCTTTTGGGAATTTCCCCAGTGTTGTGGGTCTCATTCCGTCCCTGTAAGAATTCTCTTGTTAGAAAATTGGAAAGGGAATTATTTTCTCCTTTTATAAATTCAATTTGGAAATCAAAGCTAGATAGGAGTGCTTGTCATCTAGCAAATATTTGTTTCAAAACCAGATTTTTAACATCCTTTTGCAAAATTTCTTTAGCAGATTTGCAATCCACCCTTAGTAAAAATTCTTTGTTAATAAAGTCATCCTGAAATTTTGTGATACATAGCACTATAGATAGAATTTCCTTTTTGACAGTGCTGTAATTCTTTTGGGCGGAATTCCAGATCCCTGATGTAAATCAGACTAATTGTTCAGAAGAATCAATACTTACCTTTTGCTTCAGAATACCTCCATACCCGAGATCTGAAGCATCAGTTTCGACAATCATAAAGGCCTCAAGATTAGGGATTCCTAAACAAGGAAGGTTTTTGACTAACTCTTTTACCTGGATAACAACCTTGGTTTGCTCAGAACTCCATGGAACAGGGTTCTTTTTAAGTCTTTTGTAAAGAGGTTCACAAACCTGCCTAATGTTTGGGATAAAGTCCGCTAAATAGTTTAGACTTCCTAAAAACCTTTGAAGCTGTGTTTTATCACCGATTTCATTGGGGAATTTAGAGGAGAATTCTATGGCTCTACAAATTGGTTTATGACTACCTTGATAAAGATCATGACCTAGAAATCTTATAGATGTATGGAAAAGTTTCATTTTCTTAGCACTTATGACTAAGCCATTAATCTTAACAATCTTGAAGAAAGTATTGAGATGTTTAAAATGAGAATCAATGTTTTCAGAGAAAATAAGCACATCATCAATATAAACAATCGACATGTAACTATAGGGATTGAAAATATTGTTCATAATGTTTTGAAACTCAGAAGGTGCATTTTTGAGTCCAAAGGGAAGAACATTCCATTCATAATGTCCAAAGGGGACATTGAAGGCAGTTTTGAATTTATCCTTTTCAGCAATTTGAATTTGCCAAAACCCTGATTTCATATCAAATTCGCTATAAAGATTAGCTTTGAAAGTTCTTTTTAAAAGATCTCTTTTGTTAGGGATCAAATGTCTAATCCATTTTAAAACTGTATTTAAAGGTTTGTAATTTATTACAAGTCTGGGGTACCTCGTTCTTTCTCTGCACTGTTATTTACATAAAAGGCAGAGCAGCTCCAAGGAGAATTAGAGGGCCTGATAATCCCATTTTTTGCAGATTTCCATCATTTCTTGGTTCATTTGAATGGGTCTCGCCTTAGTAGGGATAGCCTGTTCATTGAATCCAGTAATGTAGGGAAGTTCTACTAAATGCTTTTTTCTTTCCCAGAATGCATTAGGAAATTCAGAACAATTTTTTTTTTCAAAAGTTTTCTGAAGATTGGCAATTTTACTCACCATCTCCGGGGATTTTAAAATTTGTTCAATCCTTTTTATTTGAATTTCTTGTTTAAGAAAACAAATATGTGAAGAAAGTCTGTTAATTTTAAAAGCAGTTTTCTCTTTAATAAGGTTACCTTCTTCTTGTGAGAGAGGTCGTAATAAAAAGAGGAATAGATTTTGGTTGAGAATCGTTGTGCGAATCCCATCAAAATCACTAGTATAAGGTCGAATTTGGTTGACGAAGGGTATTCCGAGAATAATATCTTCAGTGATACCTGCCGTAATAACAAAATCATTAACAAGACAAATATCGTTGTTGCAGATATGAGCTTTTGAAAGCTTGTAATCAATTTTCATCTTTTCTCCCGTGGCGGAGTATAGACGAGAGGTGCTTTTCTGAAGGTACTTGATGGGTACCAGTCCTTTAACAATGCAATTGCTATCGGCACCAGTATCGAAGAGAGCAACTTTGTTAAGAACAAAGTCTTTATTTATAACAATTTTTATTGCGATGTGCTCGCTGTAAGCTTTAATGGTAGAAATAGCCGCACTGGATGTAGAGGGTAATTCGGAACCGAGAAATTAGCCTGGTTCTTTAAGGTAAAGGTTTTGAATAGGATCATTGATTATTGGGGAAGTTCTGGGCGATTTAGGTGGAGAGATATTTTCTGGAAGAGATACATTTTTAGGACCTGATCGGTGAGGATGTTGAGTTCAACTCGATCGAGTCTGACCCTTAAGTCTCTGATGTCTCCTTTAAGGGTAGAAATTTCTCCCTTGAGATCCGATATAGAAGGTTTCGCAGGTTTGTCAAATCTTGACATAACTTGTTTCATACTGAAAGGGTGAATAATAGGTTTGGGGGCTTTTCTTCTTGAGAAAGCATAAGTCTTTTGAGTTCTAGAAGATATTTATTTCTAACCTCATCATCTTGGATGTGTTCTATAATGTCAAAAAGGATTTCTTTAGGATGTCCAGAGATGACATTAACATCCTTTCTTGTGCAGGTACAGAAGGTACCATTATAGGCACAATCCTGACCAGACTGAGATTGATCAGATTCATATGCGGCGTTGATAAATTCTTCGTCGTTATAATCATCACTTGAAGAGGAACAACTGGAGGTGTCTGAGAATTCAGAAGAGTTGTCTAGTATAGAAAAGAGTTTTTCTTTGGTTTCTTCCAAGAGACCTAAATTGTTGATTTTACCCTTCTTTCCTGACTTGCAGTGGCTAACTTTATGGCCAGTTTTACCGCAAGTCCAACAAACATCCTTACTAGGTTTACTAGAGTATTTTTTAGTTTTTCTACTAGATTTGTGAGGTTCCTTATTAGAGTTTTCTTTTCTAGGTTTGGTCTTTCTATGAGACTTATGGGATTTTCTCCTATGTTTTTTACTAGATGGAGGGGTGACGTTAGTGAATCCAAAATCTTGGCAGAAGGTGCCCAACCCATATTTGGAAGCACTGTTTTTCTTAAGTTGATTCTTAAGCTTAGGGTCTGTGCAGAGGTCTATACCTACAGTGCTGATGAAGCTAATTATGTCTCCATAGGTTAATATACCGTAGGGGATTTTTCCCTCAAACCTATCTTGGATTTTGGTTCTGACCTTGTCTGCGAACAGGGGAGGGAGACCACTAATGAAATGTTATTTCCAGAAGTCATTGTTACAGTCAGGCCTAATCATAATTTTGACGAAAAAGGTATCTTTATACCATCTAAAGTCTGCTAAATCTTTGCAGGTAAGGTTGTTAAGGATTTCTAAGCTCCTATCTTGAAATAGTTTGGGTTCTCCTATAAAATGTCTAGCTATTTGATATAGAAGGGTTGCACAGGCGTCTTATTTTAAGACCTGGTCTAGGACTTCTTGTCCATTTTTATTCTTAACGACGGTTTCCATGGCTATGGCATCATAGATGAGATTCTTAACATCATCAATGAAATAGTTGTCCCACCAGTGTTTTATCATAGTAGTGAATCCTGACACTATCATGGTAGCAACCTCTTTTTCAGAAGCTCCTCTGATTTTGTAGGCTGTAATGGCAACACCCATTTCATGGAGTTTGTTATAGATTTGGTGTTCTGCCAATCCATCAACATTTTATTCCGTGATCCCCCGACTATCATGGTTTGAAGTAGAGAGGTAAAGGTTTTCTTCAAACTGAACATCTGGAGGGAAGGGACATTTGTAGTAGTTTTTCTTGGTAGAAAAACGTTCATTGGTAAGCTTAGAAAGGGTGCCTTTTTCTCCTGGAGTTCTAGATTCTCCTTTCTCCTTTTGGAGAGATCTATCACCCTTTTCAGTTATACTGAACTTGGAGAGTTTTTCATTTATTTGTTCCAGGATTTTCCCTGGCACTTTGAAATCATCACTGAGTTTTGGAAACCTTTCCTTTTGGAACTCCTGTATCTTAAATACTGGGTTGGTAGTGAGCTTGGAGTCATGAGTGCTCTTCTCAGGGGGTGAGCTAAAAAGAAGATTTTTGCTTTTAGCATCATCTATTTGATGGGAGATTGTATGGAGGACCTGATTAGTATAGTTGTTTTTTTCAACTATTCTATCTAGGTCTCTGTTGACAGGAGCTGATAGGGGTCTATCGTGCTTCTTTTTGAAAGGAGAAGCATTAAGAATTTCATTGGCGTGGGGGATTTTTATCCCTTCAAGAGAAGGAGTAACAGATTTAACGACTTTGTTACTCTGGGTGTACCATTTATTAATGATGACTTGAAGGGATTCATTCTGGTTTTCCATCCGTCCAGTGAATTCAAACCACCTGAAGAATCGAAGTCTTTTCATATCAGCAATCCAGAGTCTGCCAAACTCCTTTTGTTGCTCTTTAGAATAGGTACTGATATACAAATTTCTTTTTAGTCTGTCCTTAGGGAGATACCAGAGGACTTCAATGGCCTTGAGACCAGGGATATATTCCTCATCAGATTTGATAACTTTTAATCCAGGGTCCGTTCTAATCTTTTGACGAGGTAGTTTAGGAGGAGGTTCCATGTCTGAAGCCGTGGGGCTACTTGGATCATAGAGATTCTCGGGTTCTGGGGATTCCTGAACCCTAGTATGTTGGTGATAATAAACTTTGGGAACAGGACCAGAGAAGTCAACTCCTCTAATCTTGCCCTTGTCATTATCATTTTCTTCACTTCTCTCTGGGGGTTTGGAGGTAGAAGCTCTCTGTGAGACAAATCTTCTAAATGAAGAGGTTGTGGTGGATTCAAAGCCTAAGAACTTTAGATCAATAGATCCTTCAGGGTGTTGGATAACCCTTTCGATCTGTGATTTGTCTGGATAGGTCGGGAGAGGTTGGGTGATAGCATCAAAGTGCCAATCATTATTATGCACAATATCATTCCAAACAAGGGCTTTAGGTATAAATATATTGCTTTTTTCCTTGTTTTCTTCCATAAGGGTTGTCACACCTCTGGGGCTCGTGATTCTAGCTTTGGGAGCTAGAGTTGTTCCCATGAGTCGATAATACACTTTGTATATTATAGCTATTTCTCTGGTGTTGTCCTTACTATTCATGTTTTTTGTTTTAACATTTAGTGTCAAAACATCCATGATGTTAGGATCATTGATATCTACCAAGAAATTTGGGTAACAATTAAAGTATACCGGGCCGTCGGCTAGGTTACTTTGAATCACCCCTAAGAGAGAGTCGTCGAAATTTAATAGACGAGCATCTCTTAGGATAGCACAGACAGGGATATCAAGACGTTGTCTGAAGAGTGGCTTAATAGCTACTTGAACAAGTCCAACGTGAAGATAATTAAACTGATTTTTAAGTCTATTTATATCATGCTCATTTAATAATTTAATAATTTCTAACGAATTATTAATAGCAATAGTATACTCAGAGGTCTTGATATTATGCTTCTTGATAAAACTAAATTTACCGAGTTGATAAATGGTTTTGAAAGATTCCTCTGGAATGCTCCCGTTTTGAAGATCAATTTCAATATTAGCAATCTGAGTTGCTTGGGAAGATAGATTAACAGTATTTTTAATATGATTATTAGAATCCATTTCAAACAAATACTGTCCAGAGTCTAACTGGGAAATTATATAATGCATATAAGAAAGCATACAACAAGAATCATTAATAATTTATCCTATAATAAATTATATTAATGCATCTACCTTCTATGGGATCTAACAAGTCTTAATGGCTATTACTTCAAGCTTTTCTCTTAAGGTGATCTTAGCGACGGGACTACCAACAGGGTCGAATGCTTACCTCAGCTGAGACCACACTTTCAGGTTGACCAACGTCTGAAACCGGATATTAATCGGACACCAGAACACTTAGAGAAAACCGAATACCCCATACTTAGTTAAAATCCCTTTATAGAACGAGATGAATTAAAATAATTTATTAGAAAACTCATTATTAATAAATTATTTTTGTAATTATCTTATATGAAAATAATTTCCCATGCTCATTTTGAGACTTTTCATTACCTTCTTAAACTTCTCATGTTCCCTTTCACCATCTATTTAAACTTTATCTCCTCTTTAGTATTTCAAACATAATCAACAAAAACTCTTTTCAAAAGCAAAAGGGTGAACTTGTGTCCAGTATTTAGAGTGCAAGGGAGGATATTGTTTAAGTATTGCAATACTCTGGTATGATCATTTTGTTGTCTACATTTGATTCATCTCTAGGAACAAAGAAACCATGTGAAGTCTGTCAATATTGAAATACTTCTTTTGATTTGGTTCTGTGAGTGGCCTGAACTAAGCTGACACTTAGCAAACATTATCTTGGGTAAGTCTGAGTAACCCATGGACCAAAGATGGAAAAATATGGTGATATACTATTGATAAAAATTCCATAAAAATCATCCTTAATGGAAGTGTATGCAAGGTGTTTGATAAAATGCCGAAATGAGGCCTGAAAGTGAAAATGGCAGGCGACGGTTAGAGCGACGACCGTCGGATACCCGAGACCCATCGCCTGAAATTGTTGCCACTTTATCAGAATCAGTGTTACTAGAATGACTCCGACGGTTTGGGTCAACGGACCATCACCGGCCCGATGGATCGTCGCCCTAGCCGTCGTTGGTCAATAATTTTTCCTGTTTCTGATTTAAGTCTGCGAACTGATAAACATTTTTCTTGCAGGTATCATGGAAAACAAATTACCACCTACCAGAGGTAGAGGTAGAGGCCAAGGGGAAAGACAAGGGCTACCACAAGATGCAGATGCCCTGGCACACAACATCCGACGTAATTGTCAGGTTATTTCTTCATCCTCCCAGTTGAATAAGAGGGTAAAAGCAGTAGTAGCAGCAACTCAAGTTCAATTTCGGTTGAGGAAGGGGTTAAAGTATCTAACCCCGTCCAAGAGGAGAGTCTAGAACAAGAGGACCTAAATTTGGTTGGATGCAAGGATCCACAAGTGCGGGAAGCTATAAAATGGCAGGTTGAGGGTGCTCGAGAGCTTTTATACAAAGGGTTGGCACCAATAGATAGGGTAGCCATAATGAGGTCTATTTTTGAAGAACATCAGATTGTGACAACAAACTTGCCCGAGTACCCAGAACTTCAACGCCGATTCAACGAATATGAGTTGGAATGGATGAGCAGATTACTTGGATCCTATCAACCAAACTTGGTACGTGAGTTTTTTTCCAACTACGAGGCATTGATGGATAAGAATTATCCCCCAGGAAAGTCAGCTACTGATATAAACAAGCTGGATACAGTTCCTGTTCGTGGATTTGACATAGACATCTCACAGAGTATGTTGAACAGATTCTTGTTCGGGGCTAAATATCAGATACCAGGTACAATACTGGACTTGGAGCATTGGTTGTTCACACGAACTAAAAAAAATACATGGTTAGCTAGAATATTGACAGATAGAGGAGAGCTTGCATGGCTACACAACCCCTACGAGAAGATATCTAAGTCGTCCCTAAGCTTTAGGGCTAAGTTCTGGTGGGCAATTATTAGGCTGAGGTTGATGCTAACAGGCGGTGATGACCGACTAGAACTCCCTAGAGCTATGATTGTTTCTTTTTTGATTGAGGGGTTGACAGTGGATTTTGGCAATATCATTTTTGATGAGTTATTTTACCGCGCTTACAAGACTCAGACTGCACTGCCATTTCCATGCATTATCATAGAATTATGCAAGCAGGCAAAGGTACCTTTGATCAGCGGAATAGATAATGTGATCGAAGCAATAGACAAGAAGAATATTAAAAAAAGTAGGGATGACTCGAAGTTCGACATGCGAGTCAACAAATCCCAAGCTTAATAAACTCAGTCGGTGCCAATTCCTAAGTCATCAAAATGCCCTTCAGGTATGCCACTACCTCTTGCTACGTACATGCCTCCGACCATATTTATAGGTTAAGATTTGATGCCTATGGGTGGGACCATAGATTCTGCATCAGTTCTACCCTAATATTCTGAGTATAGGCTAAACCAAGAGAACTTTCCAAAGACAGTCTGAGCACAGAAGAGGTTTAAAAAGTAGTTGGCTATATGGGGAGAAAATTTCAAACCCTTCATTGAAATAATTATGGAATAAGTAGTGAGGCCTTTCAAGAACATGCAGCTAAGAATGGAAAACATGGAGGAGCGAATCAACAAGAAGATGGATGCCATGTCCATTCCAAATTTTGTAAAATTGATTGAGGAAGTTAGACAAATCCAGGCTGATGTAGACAAGATGAATCAGCAGTCACAGTAGACTATATTTGATACAGTCTAGATCAAAAGTGATTAAGATAAAGGTATTGTTGACTTAATGGGGCGCCAGTCAAATATAAGGGTAAGAAAGTAGCGGATACTGATGAAAAAGCTGTACGAAAAGCTGCTAAAATAAAGAGACTTGAAGACATGTCTCTAGAGGAGAGAGATCATTATAACATAAAGAAATAAAGAAGAAAAACAAGGAAAGATGAAGAAATAAGAAGAAAGAGATCAGAGGACAAAACAACTGGAGTGTCTACCAGTTCTGCCCCAGCTAGGAGGCAAACTGTAGATCCTTCTAGAGATGTGGTACCTCTGATTTTGGAGGGAGAGATTATGAGCACTCCCACCACCATGGGTGTCAACATAGCACTGGGTGAGGACACAGAAGCCTCACCGCACTTCACAGATGCCTCAGATTAATAAGAGGCACCACAAGTATTTCCCATTCTTATACCATGGGGTATTTTGTTGCCGATATTCTTAACCTTACCATGTGCTATCTAGGAAAATCAGCATGTCTAGGTTTAATTTGCATTTTTATTGATTTTAATTCTTGTTATATTACTGATGTTGGTCCATGAAATAAAAGTGTTGTTTGTGTTAGTACCTTGTTGTAAATATGAATGATGAATGATGTTTTCATCAAGACATGACTATTTTTATTTGATTGTTTACTTTTATCTCCTAAGATATGTGATTAATTGTTAGTGGTTCTGTAGTTGGCATTAATCTGTAAATTCACATGACATGTGATGCATATCTTAAGAATAGTTGAATGAGTTTTACTCAGTTGCCACTGTGTGTGTGAGTACTTTGTATTAATTATGACATAGTATAGTACCTAGAACTTTCCTGGTTCATTTGATGTTGTTCTGTGGTTGATGGGATGAGAAGTGATAGCAGGCCACCTTGTGCTGTTAGTCCATTGAGCCAAAAATTAACCCCACCTAAAATAATTTTCCATGTTTTAACCCTTCTTTGAGCCTTTGTAGATTTTTCTTCATCACCTAGTATTCTAGTTAACTCTCTTTTAGCTGTTAACTCCTAGCTCTGGCCATGTCCTAGAAATGGGCAATATGTACCAAAACTTAGGCAAAACACCTAAGTTGAGGGTGCATTTGGCCCTGGTCTAGTTAAGACAATGTGCACCTTAACTTATGGCATCAACCTAAGTTGAGGGTGGCTGGTGCCTATTTGTATATATATATAAATAAAAGGGGGATTTTTTCTATGGTGAAGTATAAATTAATGAGAACAGGGTAAGTGAGTTAGCAAAGTAATGGCCTTGATGAGAAGAATTTAAAGGCAAAAAAAGTTAAAGTTTAGTTCTTAGCCACTTTTGCCCGAAAATTCCTTCCTGACCTAGACGGATACCTCATTATTAGCCTAAAAACTATTTAATCTTAGAACTCAGTTATATGGGGGGTGTTGGATTATAAAGGCAAGCCTATGGGTACATGTTCTATGTTAGTAACTTCTTTGATAAGTGAGAGGGTTTTGAGTTGTATCCACAAAATATTTTGAATGGTGGATCTCCTTGACTGTGAGGGCAACCTGAGTTACACTTAATTTGCCTGATTTATGTAGATACTTGTATCCATATTTGTGTCGATGAATTGAATTCGAAACAATGCCGGTTATGGACTCTGACATATTAAACCATATGATTTAGATGACAAGTAAATAGTTGTGTGAAAACTTGTTCAGTAGCAAATGTCTATCAGAATGTCGTTCATATTTGTGATTTGGTGTTGAGTTTCTTGAGGACAAGCAATTTCCTTAAGTTGAGGGTGTTGATGTTACGACTTTTGACATAATATTTTGGACCTTTTTCTTAGGATAATTATGTGTTTTCAAGTAACTACTATTGTATTTAGCATAGTATTTTAGTGTTTTCAGGTTGAGAACTGAGTGTGAAGAATAACTTGGACAAATAAGGCAAAACAAAGAAAAAATGAGAAGCGACGACTGAGGTGATGGACCATCAACTCTGTGATGAACCATCAGCCTGAATCGTCATCCAACAACATAAGATAGAGTTTCTGGACATCCTGCGATAGTTCAGGCGATGGACCATTGACTCTGTGATGAACTGTCGACTTAAACCGTCGCTAAGAAATAGAATGAGAAAATACTGGAAGTCATGCGATGGTACAGACAATGGACCGTCATCCCTGCAATGAACCGTCGCCCTACTCGTCGACTAAAATTAAAAAATGGAATCACTAGAGGTCCATCGACGGTCTAGGCGACAGACCGTCGCCTCAGCGATGAACCGTCGCTCGACCCGTCAAGCATGAAGTGGCAACTCCGAGTTCCAATTTTAAAATTCCAGTTCTGGAAACATATAAATACCAAGTATTAGGGTTTATTTCGTATCTTTTGTCATTAGTTTCATACTTTCTCCTCTATTGAAAGTTGTGTAACACTTTTTATTGAGATTGGATTCTAGAGATTAAGATCTGATTATTAGTTTTTTTATTTTCCATTGAATATTGAGAAGAACAATATTGTGACTTTGTAAGTACTTTATTTAATCTATTTATGAACATCAATATATCTTTGATTTCTTTTATGGAGATGAGTAGCTAAACTCCCAAAACTAGGGTTATAGGAGCCTTGATATAGAGAATTGTTTGCGGTTGTGAATCGGTTTGGTTTCTAACATATATGAAAATTACATTAATCTTTCTTCATTATAATGACGTCTCTTGGTTGCAAACTTGAGAAGTGAGCCCATGAACACCACTTGTTTGACACAAAAGTGGGTGTTGGTAAAAGAAGTGATTCACATGAACTTCATAGGCTTACCCTTTGGGTTAATGGGTTGATGCCTTAACATGATTAACCTCATGAGAGTGTTATTAATTAATGCATGAATCCTTTAAGTTCAAAAGAAGTAAAGGGTGAAACACCCATTAGGGTGAGAAAACGTGGGTAATTCTTAGAATTCAATAATTCTTGTAATTGAATAAATAAGTTAGAATTCGAGCACAAAGTCACAACCCTAACTGTTTGAACATCTTGGTGAGCATAACTCTAGTTAATTCATTCTTATTGAAATTACATCTACATTAACTCTCATTAGCTGGACCTTTGTATGATACAAATGCGAAAGATTATTGTTAGCACATCTAAACCCTTTTTACTCAGGAACCTTAGATCAATAGTCTAATCATAGTCACTATACTTAGTGAACACAATATTCCTCGTGGGATTTTACACCCAACCCAATGGGGTTCTATATTTGACAGCGACCGCTTACTCTCTCGTAAGAGAGGTGTAATTTGGGCGTATCAGTAACTCTATCTGAGATGATAGTCAAAGGAACTCCATGCAACTTTACCAACTCCCTAAGATAGAGTCTAGCATAATCCTCAGCTAAATAGAAAGTATAAACTTGCAAGAAATGGGCTGACATGGTCATTCAATCTAAAATGATCCAAATTGAATCATGTTGATGACGCGTACAAGGCAACCCTATAACAAAATACATGTCACTACCTCCCACTTCCAAGTGGGGATGCTAAACTCCTGAAGCATACCACTAGGCCTCTGGTTCTTAACCTTAACCTGCTAATAATTTGAGGACTTATCTACAAATTCCATAATATCTTTCTTCATGCCACTCCACCAATATATTTCCCATAAATAACAGTATATTTTGTGGCTCCTAGGTGAATAGAGTATCACATACCATGTGCTTCATCTAATATCTATTGTCTCTGACCATCCACACTCAAAATACATAACCTTCCATAACAATGGAGTACACCATCTCCCCTTTGGAAGAAAACCTCAACCTTCTGATCCCTAACTTCCTTCTTCAAATTGACCAAAATAGGATCCCTGTCTTGCTTTTCTTTCACTTTGGCAGCCAATGAAGATTCCAAATCATTCTGAACCCATGCACTACCTTCGGTCGAATTAACCAATCGAACACCTAACCTAGAAAGCTAATTAACCTCATGGATTAAATCCTTCTTACCCTCCTCAACATGTGCAACACTTCCCAGAGAATGTCTACTAATGACATCCACGTCTACATTAGCCTTACCCGAATCGTACAACACACTCATATCATAGTCTTTTAATAATTCAAGACACCTTCTATAATGAAGATTTATATCCTTATGAGTGAAAACATAACGTAAACTCTTATGATTCGTGAACACATCAACATGAACCCCATAAAGATAATACTTCCAAATCTATAAGGCAAAGATAACTGCTGCTAACTCAAGCTCATGGGTTAGGAAATTCTTCCTATGGGGTTTAAGCTATCTAAAGGCATAGTCTATGACCTTACCTCACTGCATTAACACACAACAAAACTAAATCTTAATGCATCACAATAAACTACAAACCCATCCATGCATCTAGTAAAGTCAAGACTAGAGTAAAAGTGAGTTAAGTCTTCAACTCCAGGAAACTCTAATCGCAGGAATCTGACCACTGAAATTTGACTTTCTTTTGAGTCAATCTGGATATGGGAGAAGCAATATAAGAAAACCCTTCAACAAACCACCTATAGTAACCAACTAAAACTAAGAAACTCCTAATATCTGATGGAGAGATGGGTCTAGGCTAGCTTTATACTACCTTGGTCTTTTGAAGATCAACTTTAATACAATCACTGGAGATAATGTGACCAAGGAAATCTACTGATCTCAGACAAAATTTGGACTTACTAAGCCTAGCAAATAACTGGTGATCTTTAAGGGTCTGCAAATCAACCCTCAAATGGTCTGCATGATCACCTTCACTACAAGAATAGACAAGGATATTATCTATGAAGACTATGATGAACATTTCCAAGTACAGCTTGAACATCCTGTTCATTAACTCCATAAAAGATGCAGGAGCATTCGTTAGTCCAAAAGATATAACTAGGAATTTGTAGTGACCATAGAGAGTTCTAAAGGTTGTCTTCGGGATATTATATTCTCTAACTCTAAGATGATGATAACCAGTTCTGAGGTCTATCTTAGAGAAATAGCTTTCACCCTGAAGTTAGTCGAACAAATCAACAATACTGGGGAGAGGATACTTTTTCTTGATTGGGACTTTTTTCAACTGACTATAGTCAATGCATATTCTGAGGAAACTGTCTTTCTTGCGCATGAAGAGGACTGTAGCACCCCATAGAGAAACACTAGGCCTAATAAAACCCTTATCTAAGAGTTCTTTTAACTATTCCTTCAATTTCCTTAAGCTCAGCTGGAGCCATTTAATAAGGTGAAATTGAGATAGGATGGGTATCTGGGAGGAGATTTATTTTGAAGTCAATTTCCCTTTCAGGAGAATATCTGAGAAGATATTCAGGGAACACTTCTAGAAATACATTTACCAATGGAACTAACTAAGACTCAGAGTTTCAGAATTTGAGTCTTTTACTCGAACGATATGGTAAATACATCCCTTGGATATCATTTTCCTTGCCTTTTGATCGGAAACAAACTGACCCTTAGGCACTGAAGTACTACCTCTCCATATAATAATGGGTTCATTAGGAAACTAGAACTGAATAATTTTATTTCTACCAATAATCCAACCACCCCAAACCATATAAAATCAAGGGCCATAAACCAAGCCATAACCAAAGGACGTTCCATAACATAATATAATTAATCATAAAATGAAATATGATGGAACGGTGAGAAATTATGTCTGATGATGCCAGCCTCCCAGCCTATTCCAATGCACAGGCCGACACCAATATTGATCTCACCCATACCAACCTATAAAAGCACCATAAAGCCTCTATCCAATAGAGTAATGAAATTCATTGGGACATGCCCCCAACCATTGCCAAAAACAATATCCAAAATAAAGTCAAAATGTCTAAAAATATCCATAACATGAAATAATACCTTCCGAAAGGATGGAAAGTCACTACTTCAATCCAAATATTGTCCATGAGTTAATCACTATGTAGAAGGAGTATAACGACCAGTTCTTACATAGCGTGGGTACATAGCCACTAGTAGATGGGGTTAGAGAGTGACCGCTATCATGATCTTAAGATAAGGATAAGATAATACCATTTATAAAACCAAGTAAAATCTTCCATATGTACATAACCATACATACATTATATATGTATATAACCATGACAGAAAAGGGATCGAATGTAGCATGCCTTTAAAACCTTTACCTAGCCTATGTAGCTTTGTCATCCCAAACCACTCATGGGCTATATGGGTTCATCTCCCATTACTGAAAGGGCCCCAGTGCGTGTAGCTGCACGACCTAGGAAGTAGACCATAGGATAACTAGTACATCTCCAAAATAAAATGTGACATCATGCACACGGTCACCAAAACCAACCATATCCACATATATGAGTTTCCAGTTTTGGTCTCTCTGAGACCTCCACCTTCCATGGCTTTGCTACATATCCCGTAATTACTACCCAATTAAAACCAGTTTCCAAATAACCAAACCATTATCCATTTATTAACCAAGCCCATTGATATTAGTATCATTATATCAACCCTTACTTACAAGTATCATCCATAGCAAACCATTTATAGGTTTAAGAGGACTTTCAAGTGCCCTTTTATTTACCATACTAAACAACTTAGGAGACTTCTATGTTCCCCACAAGCATAACCAATCAGCCTTTAGCCTTTCAAACCCCTTTAAACCGTTCATAATTCTTTTACCAAGTTTAAAACATGCAAGAGTTCCATTAAAACAAGTCAATGGAATGAACATATCTTTATAAGCATTTTGTCAAATACATTAGGGCATAATATGACCAAAAGTAATTCTAATTAACAATAAACTATTCCCAAGTAATCCAACTATCCAAAACCATCATTTATGTAAAGAAAAGCATAATTAAAACCATGGGAAACCATAACCAAGCAATTAACATCAAAAACCCCAAAGTATATTGAAAGAAAAAGTCATGCAATAGTAAAACCATGAAAACATTAATATAAACCATTCCTTTAATTAAACTAACAATGAGAGAAGAGAAACATGCCTTAAACCAGGATGATAACTGAAAGAAATCACCAAGACAAGCCCCAAATTGATCCCTTAGTTAAAACCCTATCTTCCCTTGCCCAAAAGCTCTTAAGAGAATTATAGAGTGTTTAGAAAGAGTTTCTAAGTGTAAATAAATAGAATATTAGGGCAAATAACCTTCTAATTAGGTTATAAGTCATGGGGCCTTATTAGGATAAGTAGGGAAATATCCAGAATACCCCCACTTAAGTTGCACAAAATCCCATCACAAGGATATGACTGGACCTCACGAGTCATACCCTCCCAATATAATTGGTATCCATATTTGTATCCAAGCCTCAACCTTTGGATCAAACATTTTCCAAGATACAACTTATCCAACCAAGTCGTAACCATAATATAGGATCCATATCCATGACCCGTATCCCTGGCAAAATAAAATACTTGGGGAATTAAACATTGTTTATCATACGAGTCCCTGGTACGATTCATACCCTGGCTTATGGTTTATGGTGATCCACTTGTACTTAGATCCAACCTAAGTAACCAAGTCTAAGATTAAGTTAAGGAACCAAATGATCCATAATCACCAATACGACTTGTACCCCAAAGTCGTACCTATTCCAGTAACCAAAATCCACTCCATTAACCAATACTGGTTAGTATATAATCGGACCTTACCATATGTACCCAAATATACGGCTTGTATCCATGGGTTGTATTAGGTCCAGAGATCAGAATTTTAGAAAATTTTCTAAGGTCCAAAAACTAGGGTGTTTCATAAATAATATTGATATTTTCATAAAAGAGGATAAGAAATTTATACTTAAACAAAAAGGTATTTTGGGACTCAATGGGTGGAAGGAACCGATTGATGAATACCCCACATACCTTAATTGCTTGAATTCTAAAAGAAGAAGCTTGGAATTAGAACTTCAATGCTTCAATCATTGAAGAGAAACTTGAATTTTATGTTTTTGGGAAAAGAAAATTAAAACCTCCGTGGCACGGAGGTTATTGTAGAGACTAACCTCTGTGGAACGGAGGCTATTGCAGAGATCTAGCCTCTATGACACGTCCAAAATGTAGAGGCATTCCGTTTTTGAGGTCCAAAAATACCCCAAACTTATTTTAATAATTCTGAAACTCTCCCTGATGACCCTTTTAATATCCTTAAATATATTTCAACTGATAAATCAACATTTTGATCTTGGGAAGGCCAAAAATAAAATCCTTGAATCGTAGGGTCTCAAAAAATATCTACGTCCTTTGTACTTAGTGTAAAATAATGACTTGTACACCCTTTAAACATGTAACTAAGAGCTAGAACGTGTCTAGAATCATGTAGTATATTATAATATGCCTGAGTTAGGTATATCATTACAAAAAATGAGGGACTTTGATTAACACTTAAAGCGACCATGTCTCTCTATTTTCTCTACCTCTTCTACCTTCTTGGGCTTTTCCAAATTAACCTTAAGAATAATCTTACAAGTTGTCTATTATTAATAGTTGTCCATTCTTTCCCTACTTCAATCAGGTTAATTATGGCCCTTTTTTGGTTAGGCAATGGATTATTATTGATATTTGGTATCGGTGCATGAAGAGTAATAACCTTACAATCAATCAGGACCTGGATCTTATGTTTTAAGTTAATGTAATCTTCAGTATTATGCTTGGATCCTCCTAAATGATAGGCATAATTTTCATCATATGGTAAAATCAAGAATTTGTATTGGTGGCTTTAGGTTGAATAGAATGGCGATAGACGATTGCTCTTAATTTTTTGAAGAGTTGAGTGCGAAGGTTGAATAGAATAGAGATAGATGATTTCTAGTAGTGTGAATTTTCATAGAGATTTTTTTTCAAGATTTGGACGGGAAAGATTGTAATTATCTTGGTTGGTGGGAGCTGGCACTTGATGATAATTTAGCGGTGCCTAGACATTAGCCTAGTGATATAGAATGGCGGTTTTAGATACTAGGCTGATAATTTAGTTGTGGATCTAAGTATTTGGGTAGGACATTTGTCTTGAGAGCTTGGTATTAGGGTAGGATATTTGGTTGTAGAGCTTGGTTTTGGGGTAGGATATTTAGCTGTGGAGCTTTGTATTGAAGAAGGATATTTGGTTGTGGAGCTTTGAATTGAGGTTGGATGTAGAAGATGGAATGATAACTCTATGGAGTTATAGAAGAAAGGATATTCCTAGGAATGAGTTTTCTTTTTGATTTAGTACCAAAATTAGTGGATACCACAGTCATGTCTTTTCTTTATACTTTGAGAATTTAGAGGTCTCGAATAATGTTTAGTCTTGATAATTTATCCCATTTGAATACCTTTTTACAGTGATTCAATAAACTTTACCAAATCTGCAAAGGTTGCACAAACAGCAGACACCACTCTTGTATAGAACTCTCCTTCTTGAGCATGGGGAAATACTACTACCATTTATTCCTTAATAATAGGAGGTTTTAACTTAGCGGCTTCCTTTCTCTAACAATAGGCATTGCGACAAAAATATTCATCACTTTTCTACTTAATTCTATATAGTAAATATCGGCCAGGGACTATTTCTACATTGTTATGCAAGCCTGTCGAGAAAGTTTTTGGCTAAGGCCTTCCAACCAAACTATTTTTTCAATTCTTGGGATCCAAAAAAATCTAGAGATACTCTGATTAAACTTTTACTAAATAGGTTCCTTAGAAATGCCTCGTTCCTTCCTATTAAGACTATTTGATCACAATATCTCCTTAAGTAAGCCAAGGGATTTTCAGTGCCGTCGAATGTTTGAAATTTAGAAATTTTTTATCCTTCTGATAGGTCTACACGAGGATGGAAACACAAATTATCATCACTAAGCCATTATTATCCACTGTTCTATGAGAATCTTTGATTCTTACAATCTCCTCATTCATGGTCAATAGCTTTTTTTCATGTTTGATCCTTTATTTTTTTCCTCATAATGATCTACTTAGGATTGGAATGGGGTTATATAGAATTAGAGGTATGACAACATGAAAAAAGGTTGAAGGTATAGGTCAGACATAAGAAATATTTGGGTTAGTGATGGAAGGGTTTTAGTATGTTGTAGTGTGATTTTAAGGATGGGTGGAAATTGTGTTGTAGGAGGGAGAACATTTTAGTGGCTGTAGGTGTTTTTTAGAGTTTAAGAGCGACTTTGTGGAATTTTTGCGAATGTATTATGGAATTTAGGAATGATTTTATATAGTTAGGATGGTTTTTGTAGATAGTAAGCATCGGGGTTGTTGTCTCAGTTGGTGTTTTAGGGTATGGTTTGATAAATCGATGGATTATTAATGGTAAGATCCATGGGAAGTTGAGAGGTAGAGATAGATGATATGTTTCTTGGATGATTCCCAAGGTTAGGGAAATTGAGATGAGGACTTTGGAGTAGAATAAAATAGGAGTATTGACGGCGATGACCAGATTTTTCAAGTCTCTACTAGAATTCATCTCCTTTGGGAGCATTTCTAGCTTATTCAGAAGTTAACAATCATCTCACTTTGTTTTGCTATTATATTATTGCAATGATTCTTCAAGTCATTTTTCATACTTCTGCCTATTTTTATCGTTAGAGCTTTTCCATAACTGCCTCATGTCATTTATGACTTGCTGGGTCTGACAGTTCAGTTACAGGGTAGTTCATCTATTTTTTAGAGCCAATTCCCTATTTAGAAGTCTTCTCTAGTTCCAAATGACCACCAGGAAAAAACTTCAGTAAGACAATCTCAAATGTAAATTCCGACTACGCCAACAGCTCCATAATATTGACTTTAGGCTAGGTAGACCTTTTGTTCGGGTTTCGATGCACCCAAGCTCATTTTGACCTACTGGTCAAAATTTTGGGTGTGTGACCCATATTTGGTCAAAATGACCTCAGATAGAAAATCTGACTTCCCCAACATACCCAAAATGTTGAATTTAGTTGGGTTACATAGATTATTTGCGTAAATTGGATTCCAAATGAATCCTGAGGCCTTAGCAAAAACTTGGAAGATTTTTAAGTTTTAGTTAATATCTGATGCTGAAAAGGATGGTGCGATTGCACTTAGAGGTATTATGATTGAAATAATTGCTCCTGTTGTCTGTGTATGATTACAACCCTTAGTTGTGCAATAGTAATACGTGGACACCTGATGGGCTATAAATAGGGCCCCTAGGTCGCGAAATTGCTTATTTTCACCCATTCTCTTGAAAATAAAAGCCCTAATGAGTACGATAACTCAAAATTAATACTTGTGGGTGACTTAGGAGCTTGATTAACATCTATTATCATGAATATCTTTAAATTTAAGGTAAGATTTCATCCCTTTCTTAGTGAAATTCTTGGTCCTTAACCCAAAACCTCAAATAGCTTGGGGGCTTGATTTTAGCCCTAAATTAGCTTGATTTTTACCTATTTCTTGAGGATTATGATTCCTTGATCATGTATTAACATTGGGTTGACCTTGGAAACATGATTTCCATAAGTGGAACCCACTTGGGGGTTTTAGTGTTGTTTTTAGACCCGAAGCACAATGGTGCAATATGGGTATCGTTATTTTCATATTGATGAGTAGATTATGATTTTGATAGTGAGATGGCATTTTGTTATTATGAATAGAAGATGAGCATTTGGTGAATGATCTAAGGTTTTGTGGTTCGGCATTAAGGGAGTCTTCTGTCTACTCTTCTTCGTAAGATGATGCGTGTTATATATTGCATGTGAATCTAAATGTTAAGTTTGATTATGGGTATAATGACTTAGTATTAAATATTGAAGTTTGGGGATTAGGTGAGGGTTTGGACCTGTAAGTTGAAATGCTTAATACCTTTTTTGAATCCTATTACCTCCTCCCTAGATTGAGCTAATTCATAGAATGGATATGATATAATTCTAGGTTTGGAATATGGTTTTAGCATTGGAAGTATGGTTAGTATATTTAACCTTATTTGGGCTATTTTGGTGATCTTGAAATTGTAGTTTGGTAGAGTTGACTTAAATGCCCATGTTTCTAGACGAAGTTCCTTAGGATTGGTTATGACGTACTTGACATCTAAAAGTTGAACTAGATACCTTATCCTTGTTTGGGATATAAATTGCCTAATATGGAAATTAAGGATTAGAAGTGAGTTCTTCTGGCCCACCTTAGGGCAAGACTTGTGTTACCCTATGTAGACTTATTGGCAGATGTTAGGCATAGTTGAGACGAGTAAGCCCTTAGTGTAAGGTTACCTTGTGACTTGGTGAGTCATGATGTTTTTTTTTTCTAGATAATGATAAATGGTCCATGGACATGATATTTCTCTTAGATATGATATTGGGTCTATAGAGATGTTATTTTCTCTTAGAAGTGATATTGGGCATATAAAGATGTTATTTTCTCTTAGAAGTGATATTGGGCTGATAGAGATGATATTTTCTCTTAGAAGTGATATTGGGCCTTTAGCGATGTTATTTCCTTTTAGAAGTGATATTAGTCCTTTAGAGATGTTATTCCTCTTAGATATGACGTTGGTCCTATAGAGATGTTATTTTCTCTTAGAAATAATATTCAGCATATAGATATATTATTTCCTCTTAGAAGTGATATTGGGCCTATAGAGATGTTATTTCCTCTTAGATGTGATATTTAGCCTATTGAGATGTTATTTTCTCTTAGAAGTGATATTGGGCCTTTAGAGATGTTATTTCCTCTTAGAAGTGATACTAGGTCTTTAGAGATGTTATTTTTTCTTAGAAGTGATGTTGGACCTATAAAGATGTTATTTCATCTTAGAAGTGATATTTGGACTATAGAGATATTATTTTCTCTTAGAAGTGATATTGGATGTATAAAGATGTTATTTTCTCTTAGAAGTGATATTGGGCCTTTAGAGATGTTATTTTCTCTTAGAACTGATATTGGACCTTGAGAGAAGTTATTCTTCTTAGAAGTGTTTTGGGCCTTTATAGATGTTATTCCCCTTAGAAGTGATATTGGGCATTTAAAGATGTTATTTTCTCTTACAAGTGATATTGGGCCTATAGATATGATGTTCTCCTCATAGATATGACATTTTTCTTATAGAGGTGATATTCCTTATAGTCATGACATATGACTTATATATTTGAGATGCCTTCTAGATGTGAGATGCTTTTTGATATTATGCCTCCTAGATGTGAGATGCTTATAGATATATTTATCCCTCCTAGATGCGAGATGCCCTCTATATGTAAGATGATTATAGATATGCTTTATGGCTTATAAAAGATGTTATGCCTCGTGAATACGCTATGTCTTATAGATATACGATGAATTATAGACATGAATATTGATATGGGTTCCAGATACATATGCGGGTCTAAGGTCGTAATTATGAGGGTATAATTATTTTAGACACATTATTGGGCCCAAGGCCGTGTTATGATGTAAGTTGACCATCTGGGAAGTGTTTATCCTTCTAAAGGACGTGATTGTATTTTATTGATATATTTATGCTTATGCTTCCATTAGATGAATATTAGTGATGGAATGCATAGATATGATACATTCGTGATCATTGCATCGATGAATGATACAATTCTGATTAGATTATAATATTATTACTATTGTCACTAATTAAGGGTTGAAGCCCACTTTCTACCTTAAAATGGGTTTCTTCATAATAATAAATGCCTATTTTAATGAATAACTTATATGTAAAAGAGATTAATAATGATGCTTAAAACATGTGACCGAGACAACTTTCGATGTATGTTTTGATACTACTAATTACTCCAGTCATGAGAGATCCAGCCCTTTCTATACTTTTATAATGATTTAGACTCAAAGTTCACTCCGGGAAATAGACTTACAGATTTACACCCTTTTAGCCATGGCTTAAGTTCGTGCACCTAATATATATCTAAATATACATCTCTCCAGAATGGAATGGAGGAAGATGTTGTATTGATGATATTAATTTTGGGTAAACCTGATAATAGTTATAATATTCATGATATGTATATATGCTTATTGATAATGTGACATTAAATATGAATGATGAATTATGGAAATATACTCTACCTTGCTTCTCTTTTTATGTTTATTTACTTTAGCCCTCGTGGGGCTTGCTCTTTACTTTAGCCTTCGTGGGGCTTTCTCTCTATTATTGATATTGATTTAAATATTATGATGAAGTGACGATACCCGACAAGGCCAAATAATATTATGATAATGTGATAACACCCCACAACGCCGAAAGATAGTATGATGATATAATGATACCCAATAAGGATGGATGATATTATGATGATGTGATAATACCCAACAAGGCTGGAGAATATTATGATGATGTGTTGATACCCGACATGGACGGAGGATGGTTATGATGATGCATGGATACCCGACAAGTCCAAAGGATAATTAGATTAATATGCCTATGTGTACATCTACCGGTTCAAGTCCAGCAAGCCCTATGTATGGAAATTATATGTATATACCCAGAAAGGCCGGAGAATGATTATAACGATGATTTTATAATGATGGTTACGATGATGATATTATGATGTTCATTATATTTACTAGTTATGGTATTGTAGATTCAATTGCATTCATCCTTGCTTGTATATTTTCTATCACCAATATGCTCCTATATCTATCAGCTAATATGGGAGAGCTGCATAGGTATGGGTGATTACTATCCCTTGTGGTGTGTTGCTTGTTGATTCAACCTTCTGAGCTTGGGGTAGTGGGGGCATGTGATAGGCTCGACTAGGTATTTAGTTGTTTGAACTAGTCGATTACTCACATTGTTATTGACATTGTTATTCTCATATATTCTAATTATTATTTTCATTATTATAGCTAGTATGGCAGATTGGTCATTGATTCGATATTGAGACTTGAGGTAGGATTCTGACCTCTTTTATCGTATGATTATATTACTTATACATGACCAGCTGATGACTTGATATATTGATTAGAAACCGGAGTATTCTAGCACTAGCTCCTGCTATGATTATGAGGTCTTAAATAGCTAGTCTTATGATTTAGGTTGTACTTTGAGTAGAACTTGGTTATATATATATATACATATATATATATATATGCATACTTAGCTATATGTAGCTATGGTATTATCGTGTATCCCTCATTTTCCTTTATTTACTTAGATTATATACTCATTCCTTAGCCTTGTATACTTATATGTATCTCTTTACGCTCTTACTTATATATTGTCCAGTGATATACGGTATAGTGTTGAGATTCCTAAGTATGGTTGGAATAGGGTAGTGTATTCTTACTACTTTCTTAGCCTTAACATATTAGTCTCTTGGACATGAATAGGATAGTTTATCCTTATTATCTCATTGATGTCTTATATGTTTTTGAGTGTGGTTTCCATTCTTTTTATATGTTATATATACCTATATCATATTTGGAGTTGAGTCGACAGTTGCCTACTGAGTACTACATGTTTGGTACTTATACTACACTTCTATAACCTGTAGATCATAGTATGGGTTATCATCATTGATGTATGCACCATGCAGAAAATCCATGGTTTAGAGACTTAGAGTGAGCTCCTGACATTCGGAGTATTACTTACCTCCCTTTTATGTATTAGACAAGTCTCTATGTTGCATTTGGGAATAAGTTGTATTAGTGTATTTCCCTTGGTATTTCACTTTGTACTCTTGTTACATTAACATATCTTGTACTGATAGCACCAGATTTTGGGAGTATATTATGAATTGATCTCTTATTACATCTATTCTTCATTCTTTTCTTTGTTTATTTGGGTAGTCCAATACTAGCCATTTTGGACTATGGGTTTGGCTTGCCTACTAGTGGGGTACAGTAGGCGCCATCATGACTTGAGAAATTAGGTCGTGATAAACTGGTATAAGAGCCTAGGAATCACTAGTGTGTTAGTACAAAATCTAATCATTTAGTTGAGTCTTGCGGATCGATGTAGAGACATCTGTAACCTATCTTCAGGAAGCTACAAGGATATTTTTAGAAAACTCACTTCTTGACTGCATGTCGTGTGTCTGCATTTATATGAAACTTAAAACACATTCTTAGACTCTATTCTATCCCCAAATGGGCGATGTGAGATGGTCGATAGATGCGGATAAGACTTTGACACATGTTTTCAGAGCTTTAGCTCAACGTTAGACCAGATAGTTAGAGATTGATATTAAAATCTTCAACATTAGAGAAAAGATTTTGGGCTAGCTTAGGCTCCAGTAAAGCTCATGAGTACTTCATCCCTTTGAGGTTCAACATTGGGGGTCCCGAGTATGATGCAGATCCCTCACATCCATAGATGACATTCAATTCATCAAGAAGTTCTAAAATTAGAGTTGGGTCTATTGGTGTTCATCATGGTTCTTTACCAGTTCTGAGTACAAGATTAGAATTCATTAGTGGTCAAGGAATTTTCCTATGCTATATCCTTCTGAGCAGGTCATGGTGTACAAAGTCATTAGAGGACTAGAATAGTCTCTTTATTTGGTGTCAGAGCACTTAATAGTCATTGGGTCTTCCTTATCTCAGACTGTTAATTATGCGAAGGCCATAAAGTGAGAACATATTGAGACTTATGGAGGTGGCGGCAAGAGGCCATGCCATTGGTATTCTTCTAGTGATCTTTCATTTAGCAGTGAGGATCCTTACAGTAGAGGTCAGCTTCGCTTACAATGTATTGGCTCTACATAGATAGTATTTCAAACTATGAGTTGTTCTCCGATTAGTCATGGTGATCATAGCGGGCAAAGTCTTCATCAACCCTTGTAGAGTTTTTTGTATGCGTCTTTAGGCTATGAATACCATTTTAGATTATAAAGAGAAATATCTTGAAGTATTCCATGATCTTGTTTTGATTGTGCCATAATTGGAAACTAGTTTAGAGAGTATCCCAGCTATGAGTTAGTTGATTATACATAGTTAACATATATTCCCCGACAGCCTAGAGTCCTTAAGGTAGGCTATGATTGTGGGAAGGATAGACATTAGATGTAGAAAGTTCTCTCAGCATCAGTTGACTAGCCATTTGGGCTCTGTTTGTGTTCTCTCTATTTTGGTGCTTCAAAAGTTTGCTACGAATGTAGAGAGATCGACTATTGGTCAAAAGAGTGTCCCCGACTTGGGATTACTAGTCATTTAGATCATTCAGATTAGACTCATGGTGATTGTGGCACCTTCAGTTAGAGATAGTACACTTAACGCTCAATTGATGATTCAGTTGGTTTGTTTGAGTTTGGACCCATTCAAATTTATTCTCTCTTAGATCCATCAAGCATGTGACTATGGATTTTATGGTGATTAGTGTGCTTTTATTTCCCCGCTTTTACCTTTTCCTTATGTGTATTGGGATGTTCGTACCCATTAATGATTATATGCCTTGATGAGTTCATATTGATTATTGTGTGCCTTATTATTGAATTCATGATTTTATGACTACTCCGTGGTTTATTTCCTTAACTAGGGGATAGAGTAGATCTGCATTGATATTTTCTCCCTATGGGTGTAGCATTTGGAATCGAGTCCTATTTATCTTGACACATTAGCCTTTTTTTGTCTCTTGAGTGGTACATAATATTAGCATTCATTTGGGTACCACCTATTTATTGTATTGATAATGATATGGTTGTTGCTATTGCTATCACTGCTTGAGGTTATTGATATTATTTGATATTATTACTTGATACAATTCATCCTCACTGGGTAGCTGTATGGACTGGTGTTATCTAGTTAGAATTTTATTTCCTTGTGATTCTTATTCGGTAGCTTAAGTGGAATAACCCGATTTGAAGATTTCTTTCACATAATGAGAAGAGGATAATTATTTTCCCTCTTGGTTTCCATGTTAGATTGATTCTGGAATGTAATATGATATTAAAGGTAAGTTGACCATTTGTGTTTTTGTATGGTTCTAAAGTTAGCAATTTAGCTAAATTACCTGATCTTGAGATGGAGATTCTTAGACTTGCCCCCTGGGTTGTAAAGTTTTTTGTGTTGGCTATTCCTTTCTACATAGCCCATTTGTGAGCTTGGCCAGTTTTGGATCCATTCTTCATTTGAGGGTATTTCATTGCTCGATAGTGGGTTTGATTTTGACATTGAGATGTCCCAAGTTCATCTCTTAGATTTTTTGGATTCATCTCCTTGTGATGGTTTGCACTTGTTATTGGTGTGGAGATTGGATGCTCTGTTCTCACCGTGATGTAATTCTTATCTTCCATGGAGTTAGAGAGTTGAAGACAAATGATAGCTCATGTGATCACTTCTTGAGTTGGCAAATTGGAATTTCTTTGTCTTGAGTTGTCGATTTTTTGGTAGTGGTCTTGACTTTAAAATTTGCTTAAAGATTGGTATCTTTCTTATTTGATGATCTGATTCATGGATGGATCGAATGATGATTTCCCTACTTATGTGGTTTTAGGAAATCCCCATTTCAGAGTTCATTCGGCCTAATACGGCTTAGTGGACTATTTCTCCTCGATGATATGTATGTATGGCTATTCTTTGCTGAGATGGAGGGTTGGATTGGTTAGTTCCCAGCTTGAGTGCATTTTTTTGAGTTGCTAGAGTTTTTACCATTAGTAGTGAGGTTTGTGGCCTTTATGAGTTCTTGAGTATGGTTTGATAGTTTACGCCTTCCAGCAGATATGGAGTAGATTTCCTATGTTTCAGCCAGTGATTTATCGTCTGTTGCATTTTTTTCTTCAGCTATGTTTTTATTTTGGCTCAGCATAATCTGGTACAGATATGTCTAATTTAGATAGTATGGTCGATGTGAGTATTTGACATGGATTTGGATTTGTTGGGTCAAATTCAGATTTAACGCCTTAGGATGGAAATTTGGAAGTTATGATAGATTTGGAATATTAATGCCTACTCATCATCAGGTTTGGTTTAGATATTTGAGATCGAGCAATTCAGCTTTTGTATTGAGATTTCTTCTTGGAGTTGTACATCTTGTGTGTAGCCATCGTTTTAGCTTTGTCTCCGTTCATATTTCATTTATAGGTTGGTTGAGCCTACTCCATGGTGGCCTATTCAATCTTCTCGACTTCGAATGGAATATAGTTGATAAGTGTTTAGATGATAGCCCATGAACCCGATATTGGTTCTTTTAGTTTTAACCATGAGTCATCAGTATTCATCAGGAATTTTGGATAATATACTCACTGGGAGTAGTATACTTGAGTTATATTCAGTATGGTTTTATTCTTGGTTGATGGGACATTGGAGCGGATCATTCAGTGAAGAATAGTTCTGCCTTAAGTTTCTGGATTCCAGTTTTGATTACCATCCAGAATAGTTGCAGTATTGTCATAGATTGCATCTTCAATTATCTCCATTTGTGTGGCCAGAAAGCACCTTATGAGCTTATTCTCATGGTTTTTGTATGGACGTTCAGCGAATTTGCTTCAGTTCTTCAAGTTCTCTTTGATGAGATTTAGCAGATAGGACTCAGGTTACTTTCCTCTTGGTTTAAAGTAGATAATAGGTATGAAATGGTAAACGAAGTCTATATTTTGATTGGGAGTCGGTGGTTTGACGTATGTCTTGAGTTGGTTTTGTCTTGCATGGGCCTTTATTGATTTATACGGATATCAAGATGGTATCAGTGTGTTGTGGTTCATATTTGTGTATATCAGCCTTTTTTGGTTTAGTTGAAGGTCAGTTAGTAGTTGAAGTTAAGTTTTGCCTATTTGTAAGTGAAGTGAGAGAGCTGGTTGAAAAAGGGATACTGGTGGCAAAATTCCTTGAAAGTGTACTCTCTACATGGAGGTTATCTGCGAAGTCATGCTCGGAGAATGTGAGTGCAGTACCTCATCTTTTCAAGCTTTTCATATCGTTCTATCCATTAACTTTTGAGAACGAAAGTCCTTTTAGTAGTGGATATTGTAATGACCCTTCAGGTCATTTTTCATATTTTTACTTATTTTCATTGTTAGAGATTTTCCATAGCTGTCCACAGTCATTTGTAACTAGCGGGGATTGACAGTTTGGTTATCAGGCAGTTTATTTTTTTTTTAGAGCAAATTCCCAGTTTAGAAGTATTCTCTGGTTCCAAATGGCCATGAGTGAAAACTTCAGTAAGACGATCTTGGATGCAAATTCTGAATGTACCAGCAGCTCCAAAATATTGATTTTATTGGATCTCGATGCACCCGAGCTCATTTCTACCTATTGGTCATAAAGTTGGAAAATTAGAAATTTGGGTATGGGACCCATATTTGGTCAAAACAACTTCATATGGAAAATAAAACCCAAGGTGTTGGTCCCTGGAAAATTATGAGTTCTAAGCTTACTACCCTGACTACGACTCTTCTTGCAAGTTGTAGGGAGTCATTACAGGTCATAGGACCCAGTCGTAACGTGCCTAGTGAAATTTTTCTAAGTCACTGTTTGGACTATGACTACCATGTTACGAGTTGTAAGAACTCTAAATGACTTGTATAGTCCTTTCCATAAGGAAACTAGTGTGATGCCTAAGGTGTCTTGTCCTGAGTACAACTAGGATGCAATGAGTCATAAGGACTTGTTATGGGTCGTTAGGTCCTTTTCGTAATCGGACTAGTATTGGTGGTCCGGGACATTGTCCAGACTACAACTGAAGGGAAATGAGTCGTAAGGAGACTCTACGAGTCGTATGGTCACCCATACGACTAGCGATTTATTTTCTAGCCTTTTTATGAGGGTATTACATTTCCCTCTTATTCCAATAATAACCCACGACCTATAAACATACTTGGGACCCTGTTTTCATACATAATACACATCAAATACACTTTCTTCTCTCTCAAATCCTCTCAAGCATCAATACTTAGGGTTTCCAAGAAGTGGGTCAAGTAGAGCTTCAAGAGTCGAATTTTCTCCATAATATTAGGTATTTCAGGTATTGACTCTACCCTCAAACTCATTTTATCTAATGCATGAATTTAGATGGTTAATTATGTGGATTTGAAACATGGGTTTTGATATGGTTGACTCTTTTGACATGAATGGTTCTTAAATTGATTTTTCCTAGTTTAATATGCATTATTCATGCTTTATTAATGGTTTTGAACCTAAGGGGTGCATGAGATTTGTGAATAATCAAAGGGGTTATGCTTTCCCCAATTGTTATGAATTTTTCTTTGACATATGATTTTGGAAATTGAGTTCCCCCAACCTAAATGTTAAATTGATAATGATACATGGCTTTGTCATATGTTTTGATATGCTTACTTGAACTAATGCATTGACATAAAAGTTTAATAAACCATTGTATGATTTTATTGAACTTTGGGGTATGTGAATTCTTTGTGTGAATGTTAATTGAACTTAAGGAACCATAAATGTTAATTGAACTTAAGGAGCCATAAATTTCCCCTGTGTGATGGTTAATGGATTATGGCATGATAATGAACTTACAAGTGATATAGGTATGGCGATACCAATGGGATACCTAAATGCATAATTGGTTCAATAAATTGGAAAAGTGTATTAAATATTTTAATTCGGATTAAAGCAAATTGTGTAGCTGGGCCGTGAAAGTGGAGGTCCCGAGGGACCAACACCGGAAATTACGCTAACTGGTGCAGGGGTATAAATAACCGAAAGGTTTGAGTCTTCCTTACTAGTATTATATGATTGGGAGGTTTGAGTCCCCCATATTATATATATTGGTGCTAAAGTAACCTTTGATTTATGCCGGGAGGTTCGAATCCCCCATTAGGCATATGACATATGATTATCCTCTGGTTCATACGACTGCATGCACTGGGGCCCTTCGAGATGGGGGAGAATTGGGCCCATATAGCCCGTGGATGCCTTGATTTTGATGATTATGCTACACAATCCAGGTTAAGATTTTAAAAGTTCATGTTAAGCCTTGTTCCCTACCCTACCATATGATATATATATGTATATGTATATATATATGTATGTATATATGTATATATATATGTATGTATATATGTATATGTATGTATTTGCATTTGATGATGTGTATGAGATTTGACTAGTTTTGAATTATTATTCATGGCATTATTTATTCCCTTATCCCTGAGTTACATGCTAATGCTCCAACCACTAACCATCTCCAGACGTTGTATCCCTACACGATGTAGGCACCAGAACTTCTTCTACCTTTCCTGCATAGTGACCAGGTGTTCGTGGATTGTTTGTGAGTTGACTTGAAGTGGTGAACTTTTATCATTCAAAAAACTTTATTTCATGTTTTGGTTTCTTACGTTTTAGACTTTGTTTCATACTTATTGGCTATGGACGGGGGCATATCCCGATACTTTATTGGTATTAGGTTTTTTTAGTGGACTTATGGGTACTGTGAACTTGGGTGTTGTGTTGGTAGTTTGTATTGGTTATCAGTATTGGTTAGTGGTTATGGATATAACTTAGAATCCTTGAACTTATGTTACTCTATCTTGTTATATGTTCGAATTTCAATCCATGTTAGTGTGTGTTGGGCTCTGTTGACTAGGAAAAAGGGTGGTCCCTAGTCCTTGGTGAACTTGAGATGCCCGTCTTGGCCAGGCCCTAGTTCTGGTTTTGAATAAGTTGGATCAGATCCTAGGTTCATGGTCAATTAGGTATCCACAAAGCCGTGTCAAGTAAAGACTCTCTTTTATGGAAATGTAGTGCACCACACATATAATGGTGAGGCTACGAGGCATTTAGAAATGTTTCCCTTTATTGTTATCTTGTTTTTGAGCTATAGAGTCTAAGGTCTTGAATCTCTCTAATTCTCGTTTGCTCACCTTTCAAATCATTCCTCCAAGAAGATTTGATATTTGTGGAAATTCTTCTATTTCGTCTTAGGACAATGTGGACATGGCTCGTCCTACTTCTGGGGTACAGACCTGGTCTAGGTCATTGCTTCTGATTGCCTTTGTGGAGTTCCATTGATCTCCACTAATCCTACTCTTGAGGATGACACTCATGCTCAGTCACCTCAGGGGGATATTACCAATGTTGAGTTCCGTCGCTCTATTCATCTGTTGACCCAATAGGTGACATGTCAGTCATAATAGTCGATTCCTACTGGTATTATATTGAGTTCTTCTAAGGACACTAGATTTATCCAGTTTATGAGGTTGTACCCTCCAACTTTCACTATTACTAAGGTTGAGAAGGATCCTTAAGGGTTCATAGACGAAATAAAAACTATCTTTCTAGTGATGTATGCTATCGATGTTGAGGGTGTGGAATTGGTTTCTTATTATTTGAAGGATGTAGCATACCAATGGTACAAAGAGTAGGAGCAACTTAGGGTTGTTGAAAGTGAATTTGACTTGTGGGATGATTTTTATAATGCCTTTGATGATCGCTTCTTTCCTTAGGAGTTTAGGAAGGTAAAAACTAAGTTCATAAATCTGAAGCAAGTCAGAATAACGGTAAAGGCGTATGCCTTGAAATTTCATAAGTTGTCACAATATGCTTCTGAGTTAGTATCTATCATGAGGGCTAGAATGAGCAAATTTGGTTCTAGGTTGTCTCGTGATTTAATTCCAAAGAGTAAGGCTTCCTTGTTGATCAAGGATATGGACATACCTAGACTTGTGGTGTATATGGAACAAGTCAAAGAGGAAAAAAAGAAGCAAGTTGAGATAGGGGAAATACAGACTAAGAGAATTAGACATTCAAATCAGGGTGGAGGCCAATAACAAAATGGTAGAGATAGTGGGAAATAGTCTCAGAAGAAAAATTAGGGGAGTCCTAACTCCTATTCGACGCTAGTGCTCATTACCCAAAGTTGTTTGGTGATCGATGTTTTCAGAGTGGTGATAGTTCTAGGGAATAAGATGCCCAATCTCAGGACAGTGAGGCCCAGTCAGCACCATCATATCCTACTTATAGATTTTGTGGTTAGTTCCACCGTGGTTAGTGTGAGAAAGGGAGAAACCGGTGCTTTACTTATGGGAAGATCGGTTATATAAAGTAGGATTATTATTTAAAGGTTGCTTCTGAGGACAACAAGGTTCCTATTTCTACTTCATCATCCCCTGTACCAAATGGTACCATTTTGGCTTCTGCACTGGTCGGAACCGTCTTTATGCTCTTACTACCGGTTAGGATCTGAGGCATCTCCTGATATTGTCACTGGTATGTCAAAACTCTTCTCTCGTGATATGTATTACTTTATTTATCTGGGGTCTACTATTTCTTATGTGACCTCATTTGTGGATGTGCATTTTGGTTTCGATCCTATGTGTATGTTGGACTCCTTTTTTGTTTCTACTTTTGTGGGTGACTATGTGGTTGCTAGAAGGGTATATAGGGGTTGTGTGGTATCTGTTTGTGGTAGGGAAACTTTGGTGGATTTGATTGAATTAGACATGGTTGACTTTGATGTTATCTTTGAAATGGATTAGTTGCACTCATGCTATGCCTCTTTAGACTGTCGTACCCATAAGGTCATTTTTAAATTTCAGAATGATCCAGTTATTGAGTGGGAAGAGAGTTCCCTAATTCCTATAGGGAGGTTCATATCATATCTTAGATTCTAAAAATTAATTTCCAAGGGGTGTCTTTCCTTAAAGTCAGTGGTTAGTGACTTTCCTGAGGTCTTTCCTAGTGTTTCTCCCAATAGAAAAATATATTTTGGGATTGATCTTCTTCCGTACACTCGTCCTATATTTATCCCTCCCTGTACAACGACTTCAGCCGAGTTAAAGGAGCTTAAGAAGCATTTGAAAGATCTCCTTGATAAGGGTTTAATTTGCCCTAGTGTGTCTCTGTGGGTGCTCATGTTCTTTTTGTGCGTAAGAAGGATGGTTCCCTTCAAATATGCATTGATTATCGCCGGTTGAATAAGGTAAAGGTGAAGAATAAGTACCCTCTTCCTAAGATAGATGACTTCTTTGACAAGATTCAGGGTGCTTAGTAATTCTCCAGGATTGGACTCCGTTTGGTCTATCATCAACTAAAGATTAGAGAGGATAATATCTATAAAACTGCCTTTCGTACCCGTTATAGTAATTTTTAGTTCTTGGTGATGTCTTTTGGGTTGACCAATGCCCTAACGATAATTATGGATCTTATGAATAAGGTATTCCATTAGTTTTTGGTTTTGTTTGGCATTGTGTTTATCAATGATATTCTGGTTTATTCAAAGTGTGAGGCGGATTATGTTGATAACCTCCGTATTGTGTTGCAGACCCTAAAGAATCAGCGTTTGTATGCTAAGTTTTTGAAGTATGAATTTTGGTTAAACATTGTTACTCTTATGGGTCATGTTGTATCTAGTGAAGGATCATTGTGGATCCACAGAAGGTGGCGGTGGTTAAGAAGTGACCTAGAACCACGACTCCAACCAATATTCGAAGTATCTTAGGATTAGCCAATTATTATAGAAGGTTTGTGGTGGGTTTATCATTTATTGCGGCTTTGTTCACTAAGTTGACCCAGAAAAAGGTGAGATTTATGTGGTCGGATTCTTGTGAGGGAGTTTTGAGAAGCTAAAAAATAGGTTGACTTCTGCTCCAGTTTTGACTCTTCCCGAAGGTACTGATGGCTTCGTTGTCTATTGTAATGCATCCCGGGTGGGACTTGGTTGTGTCTTGATGCAGCATGGTAGAGTTGTCGAATATGCTTCTAGACAGTTGAGGGTTCATGAGAAGAATTATGCGACTCATGATTTGGAATTTTTAGTTGTGGTATTCGCATTGAAGATCTGGTGACATTATTTGTATGGGATCCATATTGATATTTATTCATATAATAAGATCTGCAATATATGTTCAACCATAAGAAATTAAATCTCATATATAGGAGATATCTTGAGTTGCTAAAGGACTATGAAATGAGTCTCGACTATTACTCATGTAAAGCTAACGTGGTTGTTGATGCTCTTAGTAGGTTGTCCATGGGGAGCTTATATCATGTGGATGAGGAGAATTGGGATTTGGTGAAGGATATTCACCATTTGGCTAATATTAGAATTCATCTCTTAGATTCTGAGGATGATGGTGTATTGGTGCAAGAGGTGGCAAAATCATCTCTTAGTGTTGAGGTAAATGAGAAGTAGGTGTTGGACCCTTTATTGATGCAAATCAAGGAGGATGTGGGCAAGCAAAAAGTGATGGATTTTAAGATTGGTGGTGATGATATCTTAAGGTACCAAATGAGGTTGTGTGTTCCTGACGTTGATTGGTTGCGAGGAAGAACTTTAGCTAAAGCTCATGAGTCACGTTTTACGGTTCATCCTGGCTCAAGGAGATATATTAGTGGAATAACATGAAAAAGGATGTGGCCAATTTTATGGCTAGGTGTATGGTGTGTCAGCAAGTGATAGTGGAGCACTAGAGGCCTGGTGGATTGTTTCAAGTAAATCAGCTGTCTGTATGGAAATGGGAAATAATTAATATGGATTTTGTTATCGGTCTTTTGATGTCTCGAAATTAGTTTGATTCTATTTGGGTCATCGGGGATAAGATGACTAAGTTGGCTCACTTCTTATTGGTGAGAACTAATTACTTTGTCGAGGACTAAAGTTGTTTATTCAAGTGATCGTAAAGTTGCATGGTGCGCCCATTTCTATTATCTCTGATAGAAGGTACTCAGTTCTCATCGCATTTTTGGTGCCCTTTTTAGAGAGGTTTGGGGACTAAGGTTAGCCTCAGTACTGCTTTCCACCTACGAGCGGATGGGCAAGCGGAGAGAACCATTCAGACACTGGAGAATATGTTTAGATCCAGTGTGATTGACTTTGGTGGTAGTTAAGTTGATCATTTTCCCCTCATTGAGTTTTTATATAATAATAGTTATCACTCGAGTATTGGGATGGCTCTTTTTAACGATTTGTATGCTAGGAGATATAGGTCTCCTATTGGATAGTTTGAGTTTGGTGAGAATAGGTTTTTTGGTCCCGACTTGGTTCACCAAGCTATGGAGAAGGTAAAGGTAATTCGGGATAGGCTTAAGATCGCCCATTCCAAAAGTCCTATACAGATGTGAGGTGAAGAGAGTTAGAATTTGAAGTTGGAGATTTAGTGTTCTTGGAGGTGTATCCCATGAAGGGAGTGATGTGGTTTGGAAAGAAAGAAAAACTCCGTCCCCGTTATGTTGGCCCATATTGTATTTTGATGTGAGTGGGAAATATGTCCTATGAATTGGATTTGCCTTTGAGTTTGGGTTCTATTCACCCGGTCTATCATGTCTCAATATTAAAGAAATGTATGGGTGATCCTTCCTTGGTGGTTCGTTGTAAAGTGTGGGTGTTTCGAGTTCCTTATTGTATGAGAAAGTCCCGGTGGAGATCTTGGATCGGCAAGTCTGTCAGTTATGGACTAAGGATATGGCTTCAATAACGGTTCTATGGAGTAACCATATGGTTGAAGAGGCCACTTGGGAAGATGAAGAGGACATGAAGTCCAAGTATACGTTCTTGATTCCCCCTTCTGGATGATCGTACTTAAGGTATTTGTTATTCCTAACATCTTTGTTTTCTGACTTTGATAAAGAAAATTGTGATTTCCTTGATATCCTTGTTTTTTGTCTTTGTTAAAGGTAAGAGTGGGTGTATTTCTATATTAAATTGTGCTAATGTATGCCTTGACCCATCATTCAAGGACGAATGATCTTAAAGGGGTAGAATGAAACACCCAGGTGTTGGTCCCTGGAAAATGTTGCGTTCTGAGCTTACTGCCCTAACTACAACTCTCCTTATGAGTCATAGGGAGCCATTACGGGTCATAGGACCCAATCGTAACATGCCCAACAAGAGTTTTCTAAGTTACTATTTTGACTACGACTACCATGTTACGAGTCGTAAGGACTCTAAACGACTCGTATAGTCCTTTCCGTAAGGAAATATAACACCCCGCACCTTCGGGTTAGAATTTAAAATGTTATTCCTACGCATATAGACCCGAAATAAATGATTCTAGATTAATATATGGGTGGTGATCCATCCTATAGTGTGGGAATACCTTTGAAAATGAATTGAGGTCACAAAATTCCCTAACTCTAAGACGAGTTGAAAACATTTCTATTGATTAAGTTTTAGTAGATGTTTCAACCTGGGTCAACTTCCAACGACAATTACTCCTAGAATATGACGAGTTAGAATGCCTACTATATATCAAATTAAATCCCTTCGAATTTTCTTTCCAATTCCTCCAACTATTTGTTAATTCAAGTCTGGAGTAAAAAGTTATGAGTGTTTGAATAAGACACTGACTAAACTATGCGATGGGGCATGCGACACCCACTTAAGGCTATGCCATGGGCTGGGCGTCGCCAAGCTTGGCTTGTGACATGGGTTGTGCATCGCCTACCTTGGGTAAAGCAGCGTAAAAGCTCTATTTTAGTGTTATTTAAGGGCAATGCAGTCCTTTCACATCCCATAAAAATCCCTAAACATTTATAGCCGAATTACAACCCTAATAGACGTTAATTCCCCCTCAAAAAATCCCTAATTCATCTTCTAAGTCACATGAAGAGAAAAGCAGTTTAGGGTTTGCTCTTTCAAGCTTAAAGGTTTGATCTTTTCACAAATTCGTTGTCAATTAAGGTATGTGGGATTTTTCTAAACTACATAGGCATGGTGAAATCATTTTAATAATGTTTAAATGTTGAGAAATCATAAATTTACAAAGGGTGTTGAATTTACATTTACAATGATGCATTGTGAAACCTTCTTGGAAATATTATTTTGGTATTGACGCCTTCCCTATGAAACTTGATTGTTGCTCGTATACATATATATATATGAATGGATGTTTTGAAATTTGAATTGAGACCATGAAGATTTATACTCCCTCTCTTGTTTTGAACTATTCGATTTCATATTGAGAAAGCATGATGGAATTGTCTTCATTGTTATGAATGGACTTGGTATTCGTGATGATATGAAGAGAGGTCGATTTTCTTAATTGTATAAACTAAAGTGACGATTTAAAGAATTTCATGGTTTGTTACAAGATACATGACCACCAAGTGTTTGTGAATTGAAATTGAGGATATTTGCCTAAGTTTTCATGAATTTCATTATATGCATCCTCTTTCATTGTTTGAATGATTTTGTGGTCTGAATAATATTTTTCATGAAAAGAGTTGTGATATGATAATGTAAGGCTGAGAAGTATGACTTGCAAGTCTTGGTTTGACGATACCAAACAAATGAATGCCATAGCAGAATCAGAACAGACTAAAATACAGATTTTACTTAGATTTTCAGATTTTGAATTCAGAAAGATGCATGTTTAGAAAAGGTTAAAAATGAGCTTAAAGAGGCTTAGATGGTTACCCAAAGAAATTATGAGTTGAAAGACTCAATGCTAGAAACCGTGATTTGGCGACATGGGGTGATGGTACCATACTTTGTGGTCTTGTGTACCTTGATTCATGTCGTACCAATTTGGGACTATGGTTTGGAGTAATGCTATGTGGTCTTGTGCACTACCATGACATGTTGATTTGATTGGGGATCATGGTACCATGTTGTGTGGTCTTGTGTGTCTCTCCTTATAGATACTCCAATCCTTGTGGCAAACTTGGATTGGGGCCTTGGTCGTCGATTCAAGGATGAATTCCATATAGATCATGGAATTACATATTGTAGGGTGTACTATCTAGATCATTAGTAACATAAAGAGTGGTTCATGATTTCAAAGTCCTTTAAGTATGCCCATGTGTTTTCCTATATCGTATGTAAACTGTTTTATGAATTGTTCTCACTTATGTTGTATAAAAGTACATTATTTTGGTTTGCTCTGTGTACCAGTACAATTTTATTGACCACCCTATATTTTAGGATCCGAGGCTTAGTCCCGAGGTCCAGCTAAGCAGTAGATCATTGTCAGACAATTGGAGTTTGTGAACCTCCCTTATTTTGGAAGGCCTTATCTCATGTAATGATTTCATTATTTTCAGTTCATGGTCAGACCGGGGGCCTTGTCCCAGTTTCAGACAGAAGTTGTTGTCATGTTGTTTGAGATTTCGTAAACTAGTGTCATGTATTTTGAATGTTATGAGCCTCATTTTGTATTGTCTATTTGAATTAAGAAGTTGACCATGTTTTTATTTTGTTATGTCTTCCTTAATTCTTTATAGTTTATGAATTATGCATATGATTTCCAGTTAGAAGGGATCTCGGTCCTTCATGATTCGAGATACCCGTCACATCTAGGGCCCTGGTTCTGGTCATGATAGGACACTAGTGTGATACCCAAAGTATTCTATCCTGAGTACAACTAGGATGTAACGAGTCGTATGGACTCGTTACGAGTTGTAAGGTCCTTTTTGTAATCAGACCAGTTATGGTGGTCTGGGACACTGTCCAGACTATGACTGAGGGTAAATGAGTCATAGGGTGACCCTACGAGTTGTAAGGACACCCATAATGACTGACAGATTATTTTCTAACTATTTTTAAAAGGATATTTTAGACATTTCCCTCTTATTCCAATAATACCCCACTGCCTATAAATATACTTGGGACCCTATTTCATCCATAATACACATGAAATACACTCTTTTCTCTCTCAAATCCTCTCAAGCATTAATATTTAGGGTTTTCAAGAAGTGGGTCAAGTAGAGCTTCAAGGTTTTAATTCTCTCCATAATCTTGGGTATTTCAGGCCTGTGACTCTACCCTCAAACTCGTTTTATCAAATGAATGAAATTACATAGTTAATCATGTGGATTTGAAATAAAGGTTTCAATATGTTTGAGGGATTTGACATGAATGGTTCTTAAATTGATTTCCCATAGTTTATTATGCATTGTTCATGCTTTATTAACAGTTTTGAACTTGTAGGGTGAATGGGATTGGCAAATAATCAAATGGGTTATGTTTTCCCCAATTGTGATGAATTTTTCTTTGACATATAGTTTTGGAAATTGAGTTACCTCAACCTAAATGTTAAATTAATAATGATACATGGCTTTGTCACATGTTTTGACGTGCTCACTTGAACTAATGCATTGGCATAAAAGGTTAATAAACCATGGTATGATTTTATTGAACTTTGGGGTATGTGAATTCCCCGTGTGGATGTTAATTGAACTTAAGGGATCGTAAATTTCTCCTTTGTGATGATTAATAGATTGTGGCCTAATAATGAACTTGCAAATGGGGTTGATATGACGATACCAACGGGACGCCTAAATGCATAATCAGTTCAATAAATTGAGAATGTGTGTTAAATATTTTAATTGGGCTTAAAAGCATCTTTTGTAGCCGAGTTGTAAAAGTGGAGGTCCCGAGGGACCAACACTGGGAACCGTGCTAGCCAGCGTGGGGGTCAAAATGACCAGAGGTTCGAGTCCTCCTTACTAGAAATATATGATTGGGAGGTTCGAGTCCTTCATATTATATAAATTGGTGCGTAAGTCACCTTTGATTTATGTCGGGGGGTTTGAGTCCCCCACCAGGCATATAACATATGATTTTCCTCTGGTTTGTGCGGCTACATACACTTGGGCCCAATAGTCCGTGGGTGCCTTGATTATGACGGTTATGCTAAACAATCCAGGTTGAGATTTTAAAATTTCATGCTAAGCTTTGTTCCCTCCACCGGCATGTGATATATATATATATATATGTATTTACATTTGATGATGTATATGGGATTTGACTGTTTTTGAATTATTACTCATGGCATTATTTATTCCCTTATCTCTGAGTTACATGCTAGTGCTCCAACCGCTAACTTCCTTCGGATGCTGTATCCCCATGCGATGCAGGTGCAAAAATTTCTTCTACCTTTCCTGTGTAGTGACCAGGAGTTCATGGATAGTTCGTGAGTTAACTTGATGTGGTGAGGGACATGACCTGACCGGGGGACTTGTCGTAATGGACATCCCAAGTCCAACCAGGACTTGGGACCACACTGTGTTTTCCAACCCAACTACCACTAGCATACCCTGTGTCGGCTGAGTACCGAACAAATAGCAAGATAGCATAATTGGAAAGGACTGACTTTGGGATAGGTCTATTCCTAGACCAGCCCTTCCAAGTCATCCCGTCACACCAAACTGTACCAATCAAACCACCGAGCCACACCAATACCGAAACAAGGGCCATAACCAAATAAGTTTAAAAATATAATATGATTAATCCTAAAATAAAATACGAAGGAACAGTGAGAAATTATGTCCAATGATGTCATCCCCAATTATAATGCAAATATTAAGGCTGACACCAATACCGATCCCGCCCATTTAAACCCATAGCAGTACCACAAATCCTTTAATCAAAATAATAAAAATATCTGATTGGGACATGCCTCCAACCATAGAAATAACCAACATCCATAAACAAATCAGAATATCTAAAAATATTCGTAACATGAAATGGAGTCTTCCGAAAAGGTGGAATCTCACCACTTTAATCCAACAGTTATCCCTGAGTCAATCACTATGTAGGAGGAGTAGAATGGTTGGTTCCTGCATAGGTTAGGCATACAGCCCTCCCAAAGATGGGTTAGCGAGTGATCACTAGAATAAACTTAAGATAAGAATAAATAATGCCATTTATAAAACCAAGTAAAACCATCATATCCACACAAACATACATATATACATAAATATATATAACCATGCCGAGAAAGGGGACCGAATTTAGCATACCATTAAAACCTTCACCTGGGTTATGTAGCTTTGTCTTCCTAAACTACCCACGTGCTATATGGGTTCAGCTCCCCCTTCTAAAAAGTCCCCAGTGCGTGAAGCCGTAGGACAAGGGAATAAAAACCTAGGATGACTAGTACATCCCCCAAATATAAAGTGTGACATCATGCACACGGTCACAAAGTCCAACCTTACATTAGCAAATATGAGTTTCCAGTTTTGGTCCCTTCGGGATCTCCACCTTCCACGGCTTTGCTACCCACCCCACCGTTATTGCCTAATTAAAATCATTACCAAGCAACCAACCAATCCATTAACCATTTATTGACCAAGGCCATTAATAGTGGTATCATCATACCAACAATAACTTGCAATTTTTGTCCATAGCCAACCATATATAGGTTTAAGGGATTCCATGTACCGTTCATGATTTTCAATTAATCAAGCAATGGCCAACAAGGCCTTTCCAATCAATTTAAAACCATTTAAATCATTAATACCATTTAGGGTTCTATTACCAAGTTTAAACCATGCATTAGTTCAATTGAAAAACCAATATTCTAATGAAAACATTGTTAAAGGCATTTTATCAAACACATTGGGGGCATAGTATTTCTAGAACCAAAGTCCATTAGAAAAGAACAATTCCCATGCAACCAATGATCCAAAACCACCATTAATTCATATAAAAGAATAATTAAAACATGGGAAAACCACTAAACATTTGTAACACCCTAATTTTCAAATAACCGAAATACCACACGGTGCTCATGATTCCGAAGGACCACAAGCTAACCCTCTACTAATATCTGTACATGAGCACTACATAATATAATATAAAAAATGCAAAAAACTGGCAGAAACTTTCCATAAGGTTCAAAACATCTAAAATATGGAAAACTAAATCCATAATACTGATACATCTATTTGAAAAATCTCTAAACTGTCTGAACTGTGGAGTTGATGGGACATATCCCCAACTAAATCCATCTACTGAAAATAAACTAATTCTAATGAAATAATAAGATAAGGATCATCTTCGAATGATGAGGACTCACTACTACGTCTATTCCTGCTGACTGAATCTGGACTGCTAAGGATGCTCTGGATCTTGCGCTTTGAAACCTATGGTATAAGACACCATAGCGCAAGAAAGTATGCGTCAGTACTTTGAATGTACTGGTATACTAGATGAGGTAAGGCTGAATGCAAGGGCTTATGTATGAATAATACTGACTGAATAATCTGAATATGCTGAATGAGGATACATGCATGATTGCATAAATCATAGCTAAAATCATGGCAACACTGAATACTAACTTTTGAACACTTGAACTTCTGACAACTCAGATTATTATTACTGACATTTGAATTCACTAGCACTCGGAGACTGAATATCTGAGTCTTAATAATAACAGAGTTCTGAACTTGTTACTATCGGCTGACTAAATCTGAGATCAAACCCCTCTAACGGATAATCTCTGAATCTACTAATAATGATAAGGAATGATTGTATCTAAGATCAAACCTATCTAACGAAAGATCTCTGAATCTTTTAATAATAGAAATATTAGGCTGAGTTTGAGATCAGGCCTATCTATCGGGTTATCTCTGGATCTTTTAATACTGATAAGGATAATAATAATAATTGACTGAGTTTGAGATCATGCCTATCTAGTGGGTGATCTCTGAATCTGTGGAACTATCTAAGTTCTTTATTGAGCTGTGTGACCGTATCTGGCGATCCTAAATCTAAAGAACTATCTGAGCTCTTGACTGAGACTGAATCTGAAGCTGAAACTGTAAATGTAGGAGTTCTCACTTAACTGACATGCCCCGAATCTGATCAGTGGGGTACAACCTATAACCCAAGCTGGAAGGGTGTTAATATCGTGCCACGGGTAAAGACCTCTGCTATGTTCAAGCCTCTCTAATGGGTAACCCTGGACCAGAAGAAGCCTAAGGCAGTATGATACTCAAGCCTTAATCTAATGGGTGACTCCTGGTCCTGTGCTGGATATGTAGTTCTAGAGTTCAGGGATTGCTCCTAAAGACTTTGCCTCTCTAATGGGGAAGCCGTCATCCCTGCACTTGCTTGGTGCTGGTTCCTACTCCCAACTGAAAGACACTAAACTGATTGTTAACTGAACTTAGACTGAGCTGAATCTGTTACTGATTATCTTACTTGAATGATCTGACTGAGTTTACTTGATTCTGTTGTCTGATGGAATACTTCTAAATTCTACTTTCTATCTGAATACAACTGAGTTCTGTAACTTACGAAACTTTACTAAAATCTAAACTAAATACAGAATACTACTGAGGTCTGAACTGAGTACTGAGCTGGATTAGATTGAATACTGAGATTTACTGAGTTTTCTTAACTTCTGTCACTAACTAAAATCTATTAATCATAGCACGACTGAGATTATGTTGAGACTGACTCAGATATAGACAAACGGCTAAGTTTTCGGGTATAAATACCCCCAGGACTCGATAGCATAAATAAATAAGACATGACAACTCTTGTGTAACAACATGACAATAGACTATCGTTCGCAACATGATCAAGGAAGTATCACTTCAAACACTTGGGAATCTTAAACATGTAATTGTAAAAGGAGGCATGCTATTGTCTCATAACTTATTCAACAAGGAACCCACATAAATAGGGAGTAAATGTAACGTATCATACTTCACTCATCTTGGCATTACAACAAACACTTGACATGCATTACTTGTCACAAAATTGGGGATTTTATACTTAACATGCTACAATGGTACTATTTTCTTCATATAAGCAATTTATCAAACATGTAGGAGGTACACTTTGATCATACAACATTCAAGACCCCAAATTAATATGATTACATAATTCAACATGCTTCTTGAAGGTATTTCATCATGAACATCACATAATCACACATACTAAGGTCAAACCTTGAATCTTTATAATCAAATCATGAATCAAAACATATCAACAACATGAACTTCAACTTATAATCACATAAATTATGGGAACTCATAACAATAAAATCTTTGAAACTTTAAACAGGATTCTTGAACTTCTTGGGTGGAAGGAACCCAAGAATCAACATCCAACATACCTTAGTATATGATCCTTGAACTTTTAACGGAGGAATCTTGATGACTTGGCTCTTGAATTATGAATCCTAATATTTGTTCTTGAAGGAAATTGAGAGAAAACTAGTATTTTTGGGTGAAATAATGAGAAATCTCATGTTAAAGAGTATATAAAGGGTTGGAAATTAACTATTTTACCCTTGGAAACATAGAAGATGAAGGCTGAAATGTTGGCCCAAGGCTACAGCTTGGGCGGCGCCCTGCTATTCCCAGGGGAGAACCTGGGCGGCACCTTGCTCTTCCCATGGAGGAACCTGGGCAGCGCCTTACTACAAAGGGAGGAGGCCAAGGCTCTAAGATGGGCGGCGCCCCTCTGTAGCCTTTAACTACTATTTTTCCAACCCAAACACGACCTTAGGCTCGTCCAAAAATTCCAAAACTCACCTGGTATGTACTCTTGACTTGCCCCATGGCAACGCAATAAGAAAATCAAGAAACGGAGGTCGGTAAGGTCACAAAATAATTCATCAAATCTTTGAAGGCTTATGGAATGGAAGAGTTTCAACACTTAGACAAATTTTCTAAGTGTTAAGCCTTTCTTGGCACGCTTTAGAAGCTCTATTGACTCGGAAATTTTACGGGGTGTTACAATATTTATAACTAAAACCTCCAAATCATATTTAAAAATCCAAAATCATACAACATTCAAATCATGAAAACATTGTATGAAACCATGCCTTTAGTTGGAACTAACAATAAGGGAAGAGAACATACCTTAATTGACAAAGCAGACGGAGAGAAACCACCAACAAGATCCCCAAAAATAGTCCTCTTGTTTAAACCCTAGCTTCCTTTCCCAAAAGCTTTTGAGATAATTATAGAGTGTTTAGAAAGAGTTTCTAAGTGTTAACGAATAGAATAATATGGTAAATAGCCTCCCAAGAGAGTTAGAAGTCATGGGACCTTATTAGGATAAGTGGGGAAATATCTAGAATACCCCCATTTATATTGTATAAAATCCCGTCACAGGGGTACGACTGACCCTTACGAGGCTACCCTATGATACGAGTGGTACCCATCACTCGTATCCTAAGCCTTAACCCTTGGACCCATCACTATCCATCGTATAACTCATCCTACCCAAGTCCTAGTGACAGCATACCGAATGAACCCAACTCAAGATAGAAGGCAACTCCAACTCATAAGCAATATTACCAACCCTCCATAGAATCTCATAAGGACCAACATATCAGGGACTGAGCTTCCCCTTTTTACCAAACCGCACTACTCTCTTCATGGGAGATACCTTGAGAAAAACCTTATCCCCAACCTCAAACTCTAAGTCTCTACTCTGGACATCCACATAGGACTTTTGGTGACTTTGGGCAGCCTTAAGCCTCTCCCGAATCACCTTAACCTTCTCCATAGCCTGGTAAACCAAGTCAGGACCAAACATATCTGCCTCTCCAAGATAAAAAAAAACAATAGGAAATCTACACCTCCTACCATATAATGCTCAAAAGGAGTCATTCCAATACTAGAATAAATACTATTATTGTAAGCAAACTCTACCAAAGGTAGATGCTCAACCAATTTCAAATATAATCAATCACACAAGCCCAAAGCATATCCGCCAATGTTTGAATAGTTCTCTCTACTTGTCCATCCGTCTGCAGATGAAAATCAGTACTTAGACTCACCTTAGCCCCCAACCCATTTTGAAAAAACTGCCAGAAGTGAAACGTAAACTGCGTGCCATGAAGTAAACAGATCGGTCTTCATGGTAGTCACACCAAAGTTGGTAGACTCCACTCCCTTTAGCAACTTAGCCATTATGTCCTCCATGTACATCTTTTCAGAACTTGTTGTAGAAGCTTCATGATTTCCAGGAGGGACATATAGCTTGCTCCTATCATTATTGTTTCTCTAGTTTCCCTGCTCCCTATCTTTATAACCAGTCTTATCATAATAGTTCCAAACATGATTCCCTTAGCTATTTCCTCGAAAACCCTCTAATTACTAACATAGTTCACCTCTTCTTTTGCATTAGTATCAACTCTATCTTGAGATCCTACAACTTTCACCTTTTCAATCTTGCCTGATAGCAAGTGCTTGGTTAGCAGGTCCATCTGTGTTTTTAGGTGAGCCATGTCTTGGTCACGCTCCTTATCTCTTTTGTGTTGTTCCGCAGTCATACCCACAGAAACAGTGGGGCTTACTACCACAGAGTCTCTGGTATGCCATGCTCGACTCTGTTTGGTCATTCTCTCTAGCATTTCTGATGCCTCTGGGAATGTAAGATCAACAAACAAACCACCAACAGCATTATCTACAATTGGTTTAGTTACAGAGTTAAGAGTCCTGTACAAAGTCTCCATTAAGTGTATGTCCATCATATTGTGGTTCGGACATTGTGTCAGCTTCTTCTTGAATCTCTCCCAGGTTTCATACAAGGCTTCAATTGGGAGCTGCCTAAAGTTGCTGATCTCATCCCTCAACTGTACCCTCCTGGAAGGAGGAAAGAACCTTTCTAGGAAAGCTCCTTTCAACTACCTCCAGTTGGTTATATAATCGAGTGTCAGCTCATTAAGCCACATTGTTTCCTCCCCAGACAGAGACAACGAAAACAATCTCAATCGGATAGTATTCTGACCCACTCCTGGGTTATCAAAAGATTTATAGATGGTGACAAAGTTCACCAGATGCAAGTTGGGGTCATCCCCAGGAAGGCTACCAAACAACCCCTTCAGATTAAGGAGTTGAATCATAGTACTCATAATGTTGAATTTTACCCCAGGTGCCAGCGGTGGTGGAATAATTGCACCCGTTGCACCTGCTCCATCCATTCCATCATCATCATGATTGAGGTCATATTGGACCGGCTGGTAATCTTTCCTTCCTTGGAATGGACAGTTCCTGTTAGCATTACGTTGTATTGGTGCAGCTACTTGCTCTGCACGCCTTGGGTTACCAGGGATTAACAACTCCTCACCTCCCAAATCTTCATCCTTAGGATTTGGATATCGTACTTGTTGACCGATATTCTGCACATTCACCTGAGCTCTAGCTAAGGCTGTTAACCTGTCAGCTTTCTACTGGTCTGCCATTCTTCCAATTCGTTATGGTTCCAGGTTAAATGGTAATAATAGTTCTCCGAAACTTTTGGTTCTTGGCATATACTACAAAGGTCCTACAATAAAAAAAACAACAAATAAACGTAAAACTAGGAAACTTGACTAACAGTCAATTAGAGTACACAAACTTCAATTTACAACCGTATTCCCCGACAAAGGTGCCATTTTTGATAACGCTCAAACTACACCTATCTAATGAGAATGTAAACGATTGTTGTCAATATATAAGACAATTAGGTTGGGGTCGAATCCCATAGGGAATATGGTGTGAACTTAAGTTGTTTGCGATTTAATCAACTGATAGTTGGATGTTTCCTTGAATGAGGGTTTCGGAGATTAGCAAATAATTGTTGGTCACTTTAGTTTCAGTGTTTGTAATCAAGAGTTTATGGAAAACCAGAATTATGTTCACTATGGGTTTTAGTACTTGACAGATGCTAATAGTGATTCAAGATTCTCATAGTAGGTAGGACAACAGATTATGTCTATCGAAGTTATGCCTAAATGTCTCTCGACATACTTAAGAATTTAATTACCTAATCCTCTCAGACTTAGGGAATTTATATTTACTAACCAGACTTTACCTTAGGTTAATCAACCCTGTTACAGCGTCGATTATTAAATGGAAGTTTAGTGTTTCCAAGTCCCTATCAATAATTCACTTCCTACTATATTTGATTTCTTATCTCAAGCAAATCAAAGCAGGTGCTATCTATCGTTTGCAACCAATAGACAATAATTAAAATCTTGAAATTATCAAGGAGTCCTATTACCTTTAGAATCGAAAACACATAGCATCTTACCAAGACTTAATCCATAGATCCCATAATTCAAGTCAAAGGGATTTAGCCACTCATAATGTAATAAGTGAAACAACTAGATGTATTCATAATTTGAAAGATGAACTTACCACAAGATGAATAATAACTAGTGATTCTCAGATTAGATCACAATAGAAATCCTAAAAGATTGATGAAAATCTCTTCAAAGTTAATTATTTTCAAGCCAAGAAACTAGAAACAAAAATGACAAAATACCTGTGTTCCAAAATTATGTTCAGAACTCCTTTAGAAAACCCTAAACAATACTTTTTATAGTTCAGCCTAAATAAGGAAATAAAATCACAGAGTTTAATAATTCCTCGAATTAGGCGAGGACATTCGTGACACCTTATCAGGAGTCTGATGACTTATCACAAATGTCGTCAACTCGCTCTTCAGTTTTAGCACTTCCTGCTTAAGGCTGACGATGAATCCTGATGACTTATTAGAAATGTGGCGACAAATCAGACAATGTCGTCACTTCTCCACCTCAGCTCATATGTTTTGCCTATGGCTGACGGTGACTCTGATGACTTATCAACTCTTTGACGACTTATCAGGAAATGTCGTCACAATTTTCAGCCGAGGTCCATTCTCTGTCTAAGGCTAAATGTATATCTGATAACTTATCACTGGGTTGATGACTTATCAGGAATGTCATCAGCCACATTTCTCTTCTATTTGCTTTAAATTTCAACTCTTTTGCTTCCATCCCTGTTGGTTCTCTTGTATCTTGGCTTCTACTGCAAAATCAAAGATAAAACAATCAAAAACGAAAAAATTTGCTTAGGACCTTGCAATTATTCTCAGTTAAAAGCCTCAAATATGTTAGCGTCTGCTCACACATCAGTCATCAATGAACATAATGACTAAGAGATCAAAGAACTGCTTGAAAACCCTATTCATCAAGTCCATAAATGTCGTTGGGGCATTAGTCAATCCTAATGAAATCACTAAGAATTCAAAGTGTCCATACCGAGTATGAAGATCTATAATAGAAAAGAACTTGGCACCTTGCAACTGATCAAACAGATCATCTATCCTTGGAAGAGGATACTTGTTCTTGACCGTCACCTTATTCAACTGGCTGTAGCTAATGCACATCCAAAGGGAACCATCCTTCTTGAGCACGAACAACACCGGTGCACCCCACGGGGATACACTAGGAAGAATAAACCCCTTATCTAGAAGATCTTTAAGGTTTTTCTTGAGTTCTCTCAACTCAGTCAGAGCCATTCTATAAGGAGGAATAGATATTGGACGAGTGTCTGAAACCAAGTCAATACCAAACTCTATTTCCCTATCCGAAGGAACACCAGGAATATCATCCAGAAAGACCTCAGGAAACTCATTTACTATCAGAACCGAATGAAAAAATGGACTCTCTGAGTTAGAATTTTTAACTCGAACCAAGTGATAAAGACAACCTTTAGATATTAACCTCTGAGCTCTAAGATAAGAAATAAACCTCTCCCTAGGAGCTAGGGAATCACTCTCCCACTCTATAAATGGTTCACCAGGGAACCTTAAGACAACCTTACGGGTTCGACAATCCAAGGACGCATAACAAGAATGTAACCAATTCATCCCCAGAATAACATCATAATCCACTATATCTAGTTCAAATAAGTCCACCAAAGTCTGCCTACCACCAACAGATACCACACACCCTCTATAGATTCTATTAGCAATAATCGAGTCACCTACTGGGGTAAAACCAAAAAAAGAATCTGAAATAACCTCAGGATCAAAACAAATACATACATCCACAAATAGGGTCACATAAGAAAGAGTGGACCCCAGATCAAGTAGAAATTATACGTCACGAGAAAAGAGTTGTAGCATACTAGTAATGATATCCGGCAATGCCTCAGATTCCTTTTAATATACCAAAATATACAACTTGTTCAGGACAACACAATAACCAAGTGTAGTAATAGAAGTAGACGCGGCACCACTAGGTGCAGGAGCAGAAGACGATGCCACTGATACCTTACTTGCTCCCGTATCAACCTTATTAACTGGACAATCCCTGAGACGATGGCCTACCTGGCCACACTTAAAGCATTTGTCCCTTCCTTCATCATAATAATCCCAACGAGGACGACTATATAATTGACAAGGAGGGCATGAAGAATTCGATTGAACCCCACTCACTTGAGATTAGACACTCTATGCCTGGAAATTATCACCAACCTGGTGACTCCTGTCACCCGACTGCTTCGGGTAAGGAGCATTAGCAGTAGATAAGGAACTAGAACTCTTCGCTTTTTTTTCTGCCATTTGCCGCCATCCTAACTACCCTGAGACTTGGAACCTCCCTGATCCGAAAACCTGCTACTCTTACCCTGCTGATCTCTAAACTCTGCTTGTTTCCTCTTCTCATCCTCTACCTACTGCTTATGAACAATCAACCTAAAAATATCCATATCTTTAATCAGCAAGGCAGTCTTGCTTTCCAAGATCAAATCCTAGTTCAACCTAGAATCAAACTTTCTCATCCTCACTCTCATATCCACCACCAAATCAGGAGCATACCTTGACATCTAATAGAACTTTAAGGCATATTTCTTGACAGATATTCTTCCTTTCTTAAGATTCACAAACTCCTCCATCTTTGTTTCCTTCATCTCTTAAGGAAAGAAATGATCCAAAAAACCCAGATAAAACCTCCTATAAGGATGACTCCTCAATATCTCCTCCATCCCTATCCCACTCTTCATATCATTGGTACGTAATATCCTTGAGCTGATATGCTACAAAATTTACACCTTTCATATTAGTGGCCTGCATCACCGTGAATATCTTCTCCGTTATATCCAAGAAACCCAGAGGATCTTTCTCCACCTTCGCACCAGTAAAAGTAGGAGGATTTAGTTTCATAAACTGATCAACCCTTGTGGCCTCAGCAGATAACCCACCAGACACATCCCGTTCAGCCTGAGCAGCAACCAATTTAGCAATAGTATGAATAGACTGATGAAATTCTGTATTAGTCACCGCACCTTAAGAAAGACTAGTAGCAACCGAAGGAACTCTAAAACTATCAGGGATAGGATCTTGAGATCAAAGACGAACTCCAGACGTAGCATGTACCCCATCAATATTGTCCCCGGATAGGACTAAAGAGTTTTCTTATGTTCCAGATCATCAAGGCATGATCTGAAAAATGAACAACCAAGGATTAGAGAAGAATTTTGGGACTTAGACTCCAAGATTGAAAATAGATTACCAAGAAAGTGGAACATTCCTATAAGCCTTGTAGTCTCTCTCTTATGAGTATGGCGCACTATACACCCCTTAAAGAGATTTTACTCGACACGGCTTTCTGGACACCCAATTGACCATAAACCTAAGGCTCTGATACCAACTTAACACGACCCAACCGGCCTTATCGTAATGGGCATCTTAAGTCCAACCAGGACTGGGGACCGCCCCATGTTACCCAACCCAACTACCATTAACATACCTTGTGTCGGCTGAGTATCAAACAAATACGAAAATGCATAACTGGACAAAGACTGACTTTGGGATAGGTTCTAGACCAGCCCTACCAAGTTATCCCATCACACCAAATCATACCAATAAAACCACCGAGCCACACCAATACCAAAATAAGGGACATAAACCAGGCCATAACCAAATAAGTTCCAAAACATAATATGATTAATCCCAAAATAAAATACGATGGAATAGGGAGAAATTATGTACAATAATGTCAGCCCCAATTCCAATGCCAATATTAAGGCTGATACCAATACCGATCCCACCCATTCCAACTCATAGTAGTACCACAAATTCTCTAACCAAGAGTAAGAATATTCGATTGGGACATGCCCCCAACCATAGCCAAAACCAATATCCATAAATGAATCAGAATGCCTACAAATATCCATAACATAAAATAGAGCCTTCTGGAATAATGGAAGTTCACCACTTTAATCCAATAGTTGTCCTTAAGTCAATCACTATGTAAGAGGAGTAGAATATCTGATTCCTGCATAGCGTGGGTGTACAACCACCTGAAGATGAGTTAGCGAGTGATCGTTAGCATGAACTCATGATAAGGATAAAATAATGCTATTTATAAAACCAAGTAAGACCATCCATATGCTTATAACCATACATACATATATATGTGTGTGTGTGTTTGTATAAATATATATATATATATATATATATATATATATATATAACCATGCCTGGAAAAGGGACCAGGTTTAGCATGCCATTACAAGAATTACCTGGGTTGTGTATCTTTGTCATCCTAAACCACCCACGGGTTAAATGGGTTCAGCCCCCCCTGCTGAAAGGGTCCCAGTGCATGAAGCCGCACGACCAGGGAATAAAAACTTAGGATGACTAGTACATCCCCCAAATATAAAGTGTGACATCATGCACTCAATCACCAAAACCAACCTTACATCGGTAAATATAAGTTTCCAACTTTGGTCTTCTCGGGACCTCTACCTTCCCCGGTTTTCCTACACACCCCACCATTATTTGCCAATTAAAACCATTACCAAGCAACCAACCAATCCATTAGTCATTTATTAACCAAGGCCATTAATAGTGGTATCATCATACCTATAATAACTTTTAAGTTTTGTCCATAGCCAGCCATATATAGGTTTAAGGGATTCTATGTACTCTTCATGATTTCCAATTAACCCAAACTATGGCCACCAAGGCTTTTCCAATACATTTAAAACCATTTAAACCATTCATACCATTAGGGTTCCATTACCAAGTTTAAACCATGCATAAGTTCCATTGAAAAACCAATATTATAATGAAAACATTGTTAAAGGCATTTTATCAAACACATTGAGAGAATAGTATTTCCAAAATCAAAGTCTATTACCAAAGAGTTATCCCATGCAACCAATTATCCAAAACCACCATTAATGTATATAAAAGCATAATTAAAACATGAAAAAACCATAACTAAGAATGTATAACAAAAAACCCCAAATCATATTTAAAAACCCAAAATCATAAAACATTAAAATCATAAAAATATTATATAAAACCATGCCTTTAGTTGAAACTAACAATGAGGGAATAAAACATGCCTTAATTGACAAAGCAGATGGAGAGAAACCACCAACAAGATCCCCAGATTATTCTTTAATTGAAACCCTAGCTTTCTTGTCCAAAATCTTTTGAGAGAATTATAAAGTGTTTAGGAAGATTTTCTAAGTGTTAATGAATAGAATAATAGGGTAAATAGCCTCCCAATAGAGTTAGAAGTCATGGGACCTTATTAGGATAACTGGGAAAATATCCAGAATACCCCCACTTATGTTGCACAAAATCCTATCACAGGAGTACGATTGACCCTCATGAGTCATACTCTCCAATACGAGTGGTACCCACCGCTCGTATCCTAAGCCTCAACCCTTGGACCCAACACTGTCCAGTGTATGACTCATTCTACCCAAGTCTTATGGACATCATATGATCTATACTCTTCACTTGTATCCCTGGTAAGATAGAATCATAGAAGGTTTGAACACTATCCACCATATGAGTCCTAGGTACGGCTCGTACCCTGGTTTATGGCTCCTGGTAATCCATCCGTACTTAGATACAACTTAAGTTACCAAGTCTAAGGTTAAGTAAATAAACCAAATGATTTGTATCTGACTATACGATTCATACCACCAAGTCATATTCATTCTAGTGACCAAAATCCATCCCAACAACCAATACTGGTCATCATACAACTAGACCATACCATCCATACCCCAATATATGGATCATACCCATGAGTCGTATTGGATCTAGAAACCAGAATTCCAACAAATTTTCTAAGGTCCAAAAACCAGGGTGTTTCAGTGAGCTTCCATCCTTCAGAAGACTTTATTTTATGTTTTGGTTTCTTACGTTCTAGCCTTTGTTTAAGACTTATTAGCTATGGTCATGGGCATATCCCGACACTTTATTGGTATTTGGTTTTGCTAGAGGCTTTGTTTGTATTGTAGACTTAGGTGTTGTGTTGGTAGTTGGTAGTTGGTATTGGTTACCTATATCGATTGGTGGTTATGTATATTACTTAGAATCCTTGAACTTATGTTACTCTATCTTGTTATATGTTTAAACTTCATTCCATGTTAGTGTGTGTTGTTCTCTATTGACTAGGAAATGGGGGTGGTCTTTGGTCCTCGGCGAACTTGAGATGCCCATTCTGGCAAGGCCCCGATTTGGGTCGTGATAGAAAAACAACTTTGTCATCACGTCTATAATATCGAATTTAGTGGGATTACATAGTTCATTTGTCTAAATTGAATTCTGAATAAATCTCGAGGCCTTAGTGGAAACTTAGAAATATTTTAAGTTTTAGCTGATATCTGGTGCCGAAGAGGATGGTGCGATCGTACCAAGAGGTATTGTGATTGTAATACCTGCTCCTGCAGCCTTTGTGCAATTGCAACCCTTGGGTGTGTGATAGAGACACCTGGATACCTGATGGGGCTATAAATAGGGCCCTTAGGTTGCGAAATTGCCTATTTTTACCAACTCTATTGAAAATAAAAGCCCTAATGAGTATAATAACTAAAAAATGAGACTTGTGGGTCACTTTGGAGCTTTATTGACACCTATTATTATGAATATCTTCAAATTTAAGGTAACATTTCATCCTTTTCTTGGTGAAATTCTTGGTTCTTGACCCAAAACTTCAAATAACTTGAGGGCTTGATTTTAGCCCAAAATTAGCTTGATTTTTACTAATTTCTTGAGGATTATGATTCCTTGATTATATATGAACATTGGTTTTACCTTGAAAATGTGATTTCTATAAGTGGGACCCACTTGGAGTTTTGGGTGTCATTTTTTGGACCCAAAGCACAATGGAGCAATATGGGTATTGTTATTCTCGTACTGATGAGTAGATTATGATTTTGATATTGTGATAGCATTTTGGGATTGTGTAGTGAAAATAAGAATTTGGTGAATGATTTAAGGATTTGTGGTTCGGCTTTGAGCATTCAGAGTATTACTTACCTCCCTCTTATGTATTAGACTAATCTCTCTATTGTATTCGGAGATAAGTTGGATCAATGTGATTCCCTTGGTATTTCACTTTGTATTCTTGTAACATTAGTAGCTCTTGTAATAATACCACCAGGCTTTGGGACTATATTATGTATTAATATTTTATTGCATCTATTTTGTATTCTTTCCTTTATCTATTTGGATAGTCTGTTACTAGCCGTTCCAAACTACGGGTTTGGCTTACCTACTGGTAGAGTATAGTAGATGCCATCATGCCCAGAGATATTGGTTTGTGATAATTATCCCTGATGGCCAATGCATTGTTGTCTTCGCTTCCAGTCATTTCCCATTGATGGTTAGGGGATGAAATTTTATAATCTTTTAATCAGGTGAAATAAGGATGTTGAACTAGCTTATGTCAACACAAAGTAGTTTCTATTATCTATAAAGTAAAAATAACTCAAAGGTCGATGTGGTAGATCCAGTTAGTGGCCAATAATACAAGATATCTGATGAGAAGTAAACATATTAATTTGTTTTCATCTAAGGCAATTTGATCCATGGAGTAATGACTCAAAAATTTCAATCAACATGATTTTGCTCATTAATTTGGCTAAGTGTATTTTATCGAGAAGGTTTGTAATTTGTTTTTTTGTCTTTTATGTCTTCATTCACCAAAGTGGGGGGATAATAAAGTTTTTTGAAGATAAATTCCAGACCAAAAGTCTGCCTACGTATCTCGTAAAGAAGAATCTGGCCCTTTCGAATAAATTGTAAACATGATTGTTTCATTTCATTTCATTCACAAGAAAATAGTTTGAGAGGTGTTATAGACTTTTCTGGAACAAAATATTTTGGTTAAACTTTTGTGTAGTGGATGTATATTTCTACCTAAATAGACTCTATGAAGTATGGGATTAGATTTGCCTTTGATTCAAATCTTCATAACATATATAAGCATATAAAATAATTACATTAGACAAGTTTATTGTAATAAGTGTGTATCGTAATTGGATGACCCTTTTGAGCCAAGGGTTGATCTAACAAGTTTGAAATAAGTACATGCCTTTTAAAAAAATCGATTATCGCCAAAAATCATTTTCATAACTATCAAAATAGCATAAATTCCTACAGACTAGCAAATGAGGGATACATTTTTTTTTTGGAGGGGGGGAGGAAACTAAAATGGAAGAAAAATAATCCAAAGTAGGGGAGAATAGATAACACTAGAATCATAATGATCCCTTATCAATTTTTGCCTTTTGGCTTTGTCCACCTCATGCCATATACGATGTTGGTTGGAGATAAAGTGATTTCACATAATTGTAACTTCTATGTTGATGAAGGAAGGCAACTAACTGATATGTGATTTGAGGATTTTCTTATCTTTCGTACTCATATACTTTCACTAATCTTTGAAGTAGTTATCTGGCATGGTCATTATCTTGAATCGTCTAATGAAGACTAGTAGATTCATACCTACACAAAAGAGAACAAGGTAAGTCTTTTCCTTTCCCCAGATGATAATGGATTAGATCAATTAGCATACAATTCTTTAACAGATAAGCATGTGGTTGACTCATGGTCAATAGACGTAGGGTAAGTATATCTAATAGGCCCAATGCCCCTCAAGTATTGGGTCATCCTAGGCTCATGCCTAAAAAAATTAATTTTTCTCTATTCTAGGTATCTAGAGTTGGCTTTAATCAGGTTTCCAAATGAACAACTTGAGTTTAAAAATACAAATAAGCATTGGATGCCTAACGTACCAATAATTGTCGTACTTCCAACACTTTCATTTGAAATTGACAAATAGGAGTCATGATAACCGCGGACTCCAAATAGTTAAATAACAATGAAGAAGTATTCCATGAATGCAAACGATAGATATAAACACAAGATATTACTAAATAAACACAGTTATAAAATAAGGTCAAACAAATCAGTCAAAGAACCAAAAATTTGGCTAGAATCTTAATAAGGTCCCCATCACAATTGTCATTTCTGTTTTATTCCTTTTAGACTCGAAAGGTTAAACTACCTTGGTTTTTGACTTCTAAAATTATTTCAAACTGTAAAGAAAATTTTAAAACAATTTCAAAAAATACAGAGTTGCCACTTGATTTTTTCTATAGAAAATACCATGAAAAACTTAAAAGTATTTTAAAGATTTAAAAATAGAAACAAACCTTTAAAATTATAGAAAATTAGTAAGGATTACGGTAACACCTTGAGAAGGTTTTTAAGGCACTCAAGAAGCGCCCGTTAAAATAGTTGATCAAAAAATAATTTGTTTGATTTTGTAAAAAATGACCAGTTTTGAAAAACGTGGCGAACTTCGTAAAATCTTAAGATTCATTTACAAATATGACATTCTATTCAATCGAAAGATAGTCTATTGAGCTTAATGAATTTTCTTAACATGAAGATCAAACTAGGTTTGATATCTTTTATCCATCCGTTTCAAAAAGAATAACGTACTGTCCTTTTTAGTTCATTTAAGAAAGAATGATCCCTTTTTTTTGTAATGATTTTATTTTATCTTTCCACGTGACATGTTTAAGACGAAAATATTAATGGATATTTTGGTACATTTAACATAACTTTAATTCAAGCCCACCAGATTCAAAAGTCTTCTTTATTTTCTTAAACTTTATATCAAATCAAAATAGACCATTATTTTTTTTTTAAACGGGGAGCATCAAATTAAGGAGACTAATCATTTTTTGCATGAAGTGGAAAGATAATAACTTTTTTACTAGAAACACCAATTTATAATTAAAAAAAAGAAATTTTTAAAGAAAAATGGAAATTTTTGATTTCTTTTGCAAGGAGAGTTGACTTTGTATTAAAGAAACTATATTTACTTAAATTCATTAAACAGAACAAAATAAATGTCACTTTTACTTTTTATTAAAGGTTCGCTCTAAAAGGAAACCTAAAGAAAAACACATTTTTTATTATTTTTGAATATTTCTATATATTATAAAAGAGGGTTTTGACACGTCAGTTAATTGTCAAAAAAAACTTTATCAATGGTATTTTAGTCATTTCATGTCACATGTTGATAATGAATTGATGAGGTATGTACGTGTTCTACCTATGAGCTTCTGCAAAATACATCAGCTTTCTCTATCTTTCCTCCTAGGTATTTTTATCTCTTCTTTTCTGCTCATTAAACAAGAGAACAGCAAAGCTAAGATGCATGTTCTTGCCAAAATTATTTTATGTGACAAAAAATCTCCAATTTTCCATGGCTTTTTCGGCTTTATGAGTTATAGTATTTGAATTTTACTTAGGGTTGGTGTCTATCCATCTTTTATTTTGATGGAGAAATAGACCCAGTTCAATTTTCAATTTTTACATAGATTAGATTGATTTGTAAAGTGACTATATTCAGTGAAGACAAATTTCAAACTGTCTGTTTGCCTTTTCACTATATTTTTTATTTCTCCGACAAATTGTGTGTGCGGTTTGGGATCTATTGTGGTGTACAATTAAGGCATTTGTTTGTGTTGCTTATTCTTTTTACTATTCCCATATACTTGTTTGTTAACCCATCATATACAGAAAATGTGAAGCCTTATTATAGCATTCTAACGACAGAGGCAGAAATTATTTGGCCAGTTGTGGAAAAAGGGAGCACTAATGAGATTTGTACAGTGAAACTACAAAAACATCGGACTCCACTAATTGATGATCTTGCTGCACACGACAAAAGCAAAGTAAGTTTTGCATTCACTTTGGTCAAACTAAAGAGATTCTCTCGTGGAACAAATAAGAAAAAAGGTAAGATGTTAATTTAATTATCATTTATGTAACTTTACATTCCCAATTCATGTTTTTCATATTCTTAGTTGGTAAGTATTTCTCCGAGCTGAACATCTTCTTGATTTTCCAGTCATTCAATTTGAAGGATGTGCCATTAATTCAACAACTTGGACTCACAGATTAATTTAATAAATAGCCACTATAATTTTTTTCTTCTCTTTTTCCATTGATTATTGAATCCTTTTTCTTCAGCTCCTACTAATCTTAAGTATCCTTATTTTGTAAGTAAATACTAAAGGAGTTTTATTAAGTTGCTCTCAATTACTTAAACATATAACACAACATAATATGTTTTTATAGCTAAGACAACACAATATGTTGCTTAAGGTAATATTATTATTCTGGATGCAACAACAACAACAACAACATACCCAGTATATTCATGCTAGAAATAAATTGCTTCTGTGCATAAAATATATCCAAAGTGTAATTATAGTATAGCAAGGTTAGAACAGATTATGCTATGTGACTAACAGAGGTGTAAAAAGAGATGAGGGAAATAATACATCACTTGAAATGTCAGCACAGAATAAAGACCAAGGAGTAGTGTAGATTTCTATCCAACAAAAGAGTTCTCCACATACCTACTGAAAACTAAAGCATCTCAGTGAAATCATGCTTCAAACCGCTTTAGTGGAAAGCTGGAAATTCAACAGATAAAAATTGAAAAGATTCATAATTTGCAGAGTGACGTTTGCTTTAAAATAAAAATGCACATGTAATTCACATTACTTTGGAACCTTAGAGCTCTAAAAACATGGTCTGACTTGGACCTAGGCCAATGCAGAATATTTTCTTTTGTTATTTGTTATGTTAAATGTTACTCTTTTTACCAGTTACTATGATCTTACATGCCTTGGATTCTATGATATGGTTGACTATTTGCATCACTCTGAATGTTTTTCAGTTTTCCTTGCTTGCAAATTAAATATCTGAGTTGTCCATACTATTTTTCTTGCTTAAAATGAAGCAGACATCATTGCTTTATTTCAGAGGGTAAAGAATTTGGCAAGCTATTATTCTTGAACTTCTCCCTAAAGGTCTCGGCACGCAAAGAAGGTAATGATATTTTACATACTCATTTCCCACTTAAACAACATGTGATGGTAATGGTCAAGGATTAGTACTATTTGGTTTAGCAGTGCAATTTGATAAACAACAATTGGTTCCTTCACCACAAACCATCTCTTCCCCATCCCACCCAACACACAAATATTAGTCTCTTGTGAGGACATAAAGAAGGGTAATTAGAAGGTTTTGCCTTCCTATGTTGAATTGTCATTTTCGGTAAAAGTAAACAAATAACTCATTGTTATAAACATCTACTTAGGATCTTTTAGTTTGTTTATATTTAGATTCTGAACCTCAAGTGTAGAACATGATCATCTTTTTGTTGATTAATTTTTTCCTTTAAAAAAGTACAACAACAACAACAACAACAACAACAACAAGCCCAGTGTATTCCCACACAGTGGGGTGGGGTCTGGGGAGGATAAAATGTACGCAGTCCATGCCGCTACCCCCGAAGAAGTACCTTTAAAAAAGTACATGTAAACCAAATATTTTTGGCCTGTATGGCCATGAAATTGTGAAATATTTCAGAGGAAAATCACTTGTTGGCATGAAGAAAACTCTGATTTTTTTTACAAAAGAAGAGCTCCGTGATGTGAAAAAGCAAATTGGGTAACTCATGAATACAAATTAGAAGGAAGGTTATTATTTCACAATCTTCCTAAAACAGTAAAGGTACAAACTTTACATACATATTCTTCTTCTTGATTTTCTCTGTTTTGTCACCTCTTTGATTGTAAGTTTCCTACAACAACAACAACAAAGTATCAGTGCAATCCCACAACTGGAGTTTGGGGAGGGTAACATGTACACAGACCATACCTCTACCTCAAAAAAGTATCGAGGTTGTTTCAGAAAGATTTTTAGTTTTTGTTTTTGACTATTGCAGAATGATTGGGTGATCTGCAGAGTATTTCAAAAGACAATTGCTGGAAAGAATATTCACATTTCAGGGCAGGTGAGAGTAATTCTAATGAAAATGAAGTTGACAATTTCTTTTTGCCACCATTGACAGATTCATCGTCGAATGACGTGCACTACATCTCCAATTTTTTACTGCTCAACAACAGAATCAAGACTACAACAATAACAACATGATCAATTCATTCAACACTTTTCTAATTTCCCTATCCTCTCGAATTCCATCGATATTTTCCCAAGAAATTCACTTCCAAATGCATTCTCCTGGAACCAAATAGTCCCTCTTCAACACAACTTTCCTCAGCTTCTGCAACTTTTAGGAGTTTGCTTGAGAATTATGGGCAGAATAGGAGATATTATGATATATTCTTTTTGATAAAAAATATATCTTATTAACCCTATACCTATTTGGCTATCAAAAAATAGTACATAATAATACTCACGAACCTCTACTTAACATTCACTTTTTTAACGCACACATATACTGGAAGACAAATAAAAGAAAAAGGGATTGATGATTTTGCAACTTAAATGCTGTCATGTTTGTGGTATTTGAATATGCGTGGATTATGAAAATTTAGGAAGGTGATTTGCCTGCCTGAAATCCCCTATATGTGTTTCTCGTTCAACTTGAATGTGTTAAGCATGTTGCCAGCGTTCATCCTGAGCCAATCTTTTTCTTGGCTTTTTTTATTGTGATGATCATTGTTTGTTTGGAAGGAAAAAGAGTGAATTTCACTTTCGGAAGTGAAGGAAATTGCTAGAAAAATAACGAATTTATTGTGTTTGTCAAAGGTTCTCTTCTTGGGTTGCTTCAATTTCCTTCCTTACATCTGTCTTTGGTTGATATTAGCATCACAGGAAAATAGATTGATTTATCTTATACGACTTGATTATTTTTTATATTCTTTTTATTCATGTTGTTGTTGAAATACTTGTCAATATTTTAATATTTTATGCAAGAAAAGTATCAAGTCAAGATAAATTACAATGTAAATATCATGCACATTAAGGGAAAATTTGACACATAAAACTCTCATGAATACATATAGATTTTGTGTTACTTTGAATTGTCTATGAAGGGCATTAATTTGTAGTAGAGTTAAATGCAAGAAAGAAAGAGTTGCTGGTACATAAAACTCTCGAGGGTTTGTTTGTTTCAGAACAAGTTATTCCGGAATGTTTGATTGGGAACAAGTTATTTTGGGATTGACAAAAGAGTTCTTCAATCTTCTTCTTTCTGATTCAGTTGTAATGTATAAATGTTGTTTGTGTAGATTCAAATGTATTAATCGAGTTGAGAGTCCCAAATATGGTTGAACAAGGCCTATGGTCCCCTATCATGAACTTTGTTGTACATGGAGATAAGTTGGACCCCCTATGTCCACCATGTATTTATTACAATATTTTGTATATTTGATCGCTATATTGCTAGGACTCTTCAAAAATGTCAGTGGGTGCATGTCAGATTCTCCAAAAGTAGTGTACTTTTGGAGAATCCGACACGGGTGCGGTATTAAAAGTGAAAAGTCTGCTCAACTTGGTTTGATCGTATTTGTAATAATCGAAAACTGAACATATTGGCTTAGAGGGAAGAGAAAGTCGAGACATACCACAAACATAGCATGAAAATTGCTCGTTTAGAAAGTGTTGAAAGATATGTGAACTTTTTCTTACATTGATTAAAACTTTCAAAGTCAGAAAATTCATCATAAAATATAGCATATTCCAAAAGCTTAAATGCACTTGAAATTCATGACTACTACTTTTGTACTTATCTATATAATGTGTATCTTACATATATTTTTGTTCTTTTATGTCTTTGGTATTTTAATTATTTGAAATATCTGTATATTAACTCGAGTGAAGTAATTTTTGTGATTTCCCTTTGAAATTTTTGCAGATACCTAATCATCAAATGTGACACAGATAATTAAAGCAGCAGTGCTTGGCGATGGACTTGCACCATTTCTAGAACTTATTCCTAATTCATTGAAGTTCAAATGAATTTGCCAGAGTTTAATTTTTAAAGGAAATAAAACCACTCAAAGAAATACTATAAGCACAAGTGAAAGACCCAAAAATGACTAAATAAAAGAAGTATAAATAATAAAAATACCAACCCTTTTAGAAGTAATTACACTTTCTCTCACTTTTTAAATTACTTTACTCTCTTTCTATTAATATACATAATATAGTTGATATATACATAGCATTCTGTGTATATGTTGGGATTTTTGTAATATATTTAGGTAATTGAGATTTTTTGTAATATTGAAAATATAAGTTAGTGTATTTGTGTAATTTTTAGTAAAATATTTCATCAGTGCGCACCTTGAATGTATCTCAGAATTCTCTTAGCTGCTTGCAAGTGGGATTGACGTGGAGACTTCATAAATCTACTAATTAATCAAACTCCCTGAGTAATAATAGGTCTTCTATAAGTCAACTATCTTAGGCTCCCTACTAATTTTCTAAAATATATAGCATCAACAAAATCACCAGTTCCATCTATAGTCAACTTCAATTTCTCTTCAACAGAGTTCAAAATTGATTTGGCTTTATCCATATTAAATCTCTTAAAAATATCACTCATATTTTTCCTGAGAGATAAAAATTCAATCTTTCAATTGGGAAATTTCAATGCCAAGAAAATAGGACATTAATCCCAAGTCATTCATCTCAAATTGACTAATCATGGCCTCTCTAAACTCAAAAATTAGTTTGGGATTATTTCCAGTAAATACCAAATCATCCACACATAAGCACACGATGAGAATGTCTCCATCAATATTGAATTTAATGTATAATGAATGCTCATAAGGATATCTATGAATGTAATGATCTGAATTTATGAATTTTCTATTTTTAGGTGGTTTGATCATTTTGCCCTTCACTGTAATTGCTACATGTTGATTTAAAGGTTCAAGAATGGTTGGCACAGTTCTTATAATGCAATCGAAAATGATTTGTTCAAGTTTGAAATTTTTAGAGGCTTGAAAAGCCATATGTTGACTTTGATCAACATTCATTGTTTTGAGTGTCAGATGGCAAAATACACTATGCTAGTAGATTCGAATGTCAAATTTGAGTTAGTAGTGGGGTTATTTCAATTTTGAGATCTTTTTATGTCATTTTGATCCTTTATTTGAAATATAGTGAAAAGGGGGTCCTGCAGGCCGATTTTGAAAAAACAATCTCTTATAAAAAATCTGACATTATCATTGAGTCTAGAACATCAAAATTAGCCTAGTAACACAGTTTGTTTGCATTCACGGAATCTTAAATGAATCTCGAAGAGTTGATCAACAACTTTGTTTGTTGGTATTCTCCTATACACTCCTATAATCTTGTGGAATGTGTTTTAAAATAAAATTCAGTTTTATCCTTTTTGTTTTCAAACTTATTTTGGATCTAGACCGAATATGGGTATTATGGGTATCATTAGCTTTCTTTTAACATATAGATGCTATATTTTAATTTTATAGTTAATTCTAAGGCCATTTGCAAGGGGAAGGCTTTGTGTTAAAGCACCTTAGACCAAAATTTCATCATTTCGAGGTAGGTTATGGCTTAACTTCTAGGTAGTTAATAAATAAGTAAAGCATTCTATTGATTGGGATAAATAACTATGGGTTTATATTTTAAGATTATTTTTGTTATTGTTTGCTCGTGTAGGGGCTTACATTCTGTTGTTGTTGACTTGTGATATCTGATATAGTGTGTTGCCTGTTGGGGGTTTTATTTGACATCATTAGCCTTATTTGTGCATTTGAATGGCTTTATTCTAGATACGATTCCTGTACGGGGCTTGTTTTACTAATATAAGCCTTATTCAAGCTTTGGTTGTCGTATGATAGAAATACCTGAGTTAGGAGTTGATATGATATTACTGATGACTTACATACATATTTATTTTGATGGTGCCTAATTGAAGTTGATGATCATGAATTGTGCACATATTGAGTTAATTTTGGGCTCACTTTTATATATATACATGTGATAGATTGGATATCATCATATTGAGTTGATTATGAGCATTACATCTTCATCCCATACATATACATTCATGAGATACTGGCACCATTGTGAAACATTATTTTTGAATGAAAATGAGATAATTTTATGAAAACCTTCACTGTGAATATGAGTAGGAGAGGTTTGTTGAGATTGAGATTGAGATATGAGATAAAGTATATAGGCCGTGTACCCCTGGTGTGAAAACCCTTGGGTCCTACCTAGTAGCTGCAAGCTTGATGGGTGTATATAGAAAGTCATACGATGGCTTTCATCATTCGTCCTATCCACATTGCATTTATACATGCATCTTTCTTGATTTCCCTAGCTATCTTGACTTGTGCTTAGTATCTATGTACTTTTATATATATTTGTGTTGTTTCTATTTCTATGCATTTATATATTAGAACTATTAGTGGAGATAGTGTGAGATGTCATTTGAGACTTTTCTACTTGTAGGTGGTGTGCTCATAGTTTATTTTGCTTTTCTTATTTTCTACTTTGTTCAGTCGGGTTAAGATACTTACTGAGTACAAAAGGACCATACTCACCCCTATTATGCCCTTTCGGTGTAGTCCTAGCATGAGTGCAACACACGAAGGTTGAGAGCATGATGTTGATTCATGTTATTTTGAGGTATTGGACCATTCTAGTATTCAGGGGGATTCAAGATATCATTCTATGTTACTTATGTCTTTCTTTGGATTGGAGACAGATGTTGTACTTTTCAGTTTTTCAGATTTGTACTAGATGCTTTTACACAATGACATTAGATTTTGGGGATTATGAAATTTCTTTTGGATTTTCGATTTTACATCTGTTTTAGGGCCTGACTTGGTTCTAGAAGTCTCGCCTTGGTGTATGTTCTTTTATATTTTGTTTTTCCTTTATCAGTTAGAGTGATTGACTTATTTATCAAGGTTGAGTCATGATAAGTGCCACCATGAACCATTTTTGGAGTCATAAAAAATTGGTATCAGATCCAAGTTCACTAATTATATGTGTAAGAGCATGATGTCTAGTAGAGTCTTGTGGATCGGTACGTAGACATTCGTATATATCTTTGAGAGGCTATTGGATGTCTTTTAGGAAGAATTTCTCTATTTTGATTTTGATGAGTGGCGATCTTGCCACTCATTTATATCTCATTTCATAAAATTTTATGTCATAATTGATAATGTGAGGCTAATTATCTTTTGAATTGTACTAATTTCAGGTATTTTTTGCTTTACAAGGAGTTCTAATGAGAAGGAATGATATTGAGGCTAAATGGAGCTAAAAAGAATGACCTAAAAGAAAGTCTCAGAAACATCCCTCAGGTACCGCTTAAGCGGCCTGAGGACCACTTAAGCGATCCGACCAATCAAGTTAAATACTACTTAAGTGGCTATTGTGACCTCTTTTTTGATCAAGTCAAAGTAAAAGGAATTCGCTTAAGTGGCCATAACGACAGCTTAAGCGGTCAAGTCATAGTCAAGGATTGTTGCTTAAGCAATTAACATGACCACTTTAGAGATCCACTTAAATTCAACAGTGTCGCTTTAGCGATCACTAGGATCGCTTAAGAAATCAGTGAGACAAAATTCAAGGGTAGAGCTAGAATTACACAATGTTTGATCCCAATTCATCAGCTATGCAATCCTTAGCCATTCCAAGACATCTTTGGCATAATTTACAACCTTGGAGGCTAGGGTTCTTGACCCAACACCCTTGGAATTAAAGAATGAAAGCTTTGTATTGTCAATTTCTCAAATCTTTTTTTTTCTTACTTTGTTTAGACTATTTGGGTATAGTTGGATTTTGATATTTGAGTATTTGTAGTTATAGATAATGAAAACTTTTGTACTGAATTTGAATTTTGATTCTATCTTATGCTCTCTTATTGATTGCTTACTCTTGATTTGGAAATGAGTTTCGTTTATCTAAATTAATCTTATGTTCTACCATTCCTACTTTAGTTGAGATCCAAAGAAGAGATTGGAGTGGGTATTTCCCATCTACCTCGATTAATGCTTGAAAGAGCTAATTGAGGTTGGGAATGATTACTTTTGTGTGATTTGGATCACATGACCTACCTAGAATTTGTTGAGCTCGTCTTTGCTCCATGATCCTAAAATAACATTGCACTATTAAAATAATAATTTATATGTTAATAGGAGTAAAATGATATCCCTATTGCAATATAAAACCCTGGGCCCTAAATTTGGTCAAAAATAGGCCTATAAGGCCTGCTAATGGAATTCCAAAATTGAATCCGTCACAAGGTCCCTTAAAGAACAAGGAATATGTGCTCAGAATTTTATCACAAATGGAATGTAAATAACGTCTCAAATTAGCCCCAAAAGATAATGGAAAAGAGGGGGAAATAAGAACTAAATGGAGGATTTAGGCCTGAAACTCACACAAAAATTAGAGGTAAATGGCCACTTCATTATTCCCTGCATAGCCCTATCTCCAATCAATGATTTCTTACAATTTTCTAAGCCTAAAGTACCAGTAATGGCGAATTTAGGTTAAAAAAATAAGAAGAAAATTAGGAAGTCATCAATATATAGGCCACGAGGTTACTCATCGCGATAGCAAGGATCCAAGGCTGAGATCACAATGGAAGAGTTATTCACCGGGAATGCGAGGCATGTGCCATGATCATGAAGGCTTAAAAAGTCAGGCTATCGAAAATACGACAATAAGTGTCACAAATATGAAGAATTAGAAGAACCGAGTCCAGTCGACCCTTCATCGTAAATACGAACGGAAAGGCTCGTGATCGTGACTATCAAGAGTTTAAACTTTTGTGAACTCAGCCTGAACCTCACGAATGTGATGAAAAAAGTATTCCTACGCCAGATGATGGTAAACAAATAATTTTTATAAGTTCAAATGGTCTAGATTGGGTGCTTGAGATTCATTTGGAACCCCGTGCTCGCACATGAACTATGATAACATGTCAAATTTTACATTCCAAACTCTACAAAACTATCAAAACTTTCATCTGAGATTATTTCAATTAAGTGTAGGTCTCACACCAAGTTCCATTTTAACCAAATTCTAGCCAATATCTCAAAATAAGTCTGAGAGACTTGAGAATAAAATCAAGGGTCCGCCTAGCCTAAAATCAATATTCAAAGCTTATTGCAGTGTTGGATTTCTTATCCGAAGCTGTTTACTATTATTTTTGGTTTGATACCAATTCACTAACAACTAAAGCTACAAAATGAGGAGATGAGCCTAAAACCAAAACAAACTGTTCGATAATCAAACTGATAGTTTCGACAAGTCATAAATGACCTCTAGCTATTGTAGGAAGGTTCACATGTCAAAAAATACATGAAAATTGAGAAAATGACCTAGAGGGTCATTATAATATTGACTACTAAAAGGACTTTCATCCACAAAAGTCAATGGATAGGATAAGACCAAAAGCTTGAAAGGACGAGGTATTAGGCTCGCATGTACAGAGCATCAATCTCTACATAATGAAACACCCTGTGTTTTGGCCCTTGAAAATTTCCTAAGTATTGAGCTCACTTTATTTTTAATGACTCACCATACGTGTTGTATGGTGTGGGTACGGGTCAGGCTACCCAACTCATAAGTTGTCCAGTGTATAGTGGTTGGGTTTCTGTGGTGGTTACGACTTGGTGGGTATGGGTTATAGAGGTTTTTGATGGTTCGTTGGGTTGGTCTCTCATTTAATCAGTAACTTAGTAACCTGACTTGGCTCTGAGTACGAGTATCTTACTAAGAGCCGTAAGGATAGGTATGAGTGGTAAGGTGTAGCCATATGTTATCCAGTGTCAATCCTTTTGGATTCTGTCTTGGGCATGACTGGACCATACTAGTAGTATGGTCTGGTCATGAGTTGGGGAAATAGAGTCGTATGATGGAAAATGTGTGGATATCCAACTTTCTGTTCTGGGTACGACTGGATGGTACCAGTTTTTGATGTGGTGATAAGTTGGAGGCTCAACTCGTACCCACCTGTGGGATTTTTACAGTTTTAAGTTGGGGGTATTCTAGACATTTCCCCTCTTAACTCCTTTTTACCCCATGACATAAAATATTTTTTGGTACCTCATTAACCTCCTATTCTTAATCAAACACTCTTAAAATCTCTATCAAGCTTTTGGTTCAAGAAGAGGCTAGGGTTTCTTCAACGCAATCAATTAAGGCTCTTAAAGGTGGTTTCTCTCCACCTTCTATGGTATCTAAGGCATGTTACTCCTTCCTTATTGTTAGTTCAACTAAAGTCATATTTTGATGAATGGTTTTCATGGTATTATTGTAGATTTATTTTGGGTTTTGAAATAGATATTGGGAGTTTTGGTTGTTCTTGGTTGGACAATGCTTTCCCATGTTTTACTTGATTTTAATGTTATAATTATGATTTGAATACGTGGTTGCATCGGAATGGTCAATTGATACTTGGTTTTTCTTTTGAAAACTAAATGCCATTAACATGTTTGTTAAAATGCCAATGAGATGATTTTGTCACATAGTTTGACTTTTATTGAAAACTTTGCATCGCATAATATGGTAATAGAACCTAAATTGGTTTAGTTGGCTTTAAATGGTTTGGAAAGTCATTGGTGGCCATGACTTTAGTTTAATTGGAAATTTTGTGGGGTACATGGGAATCCCCTTAGTGTTGGCTAATGACATTTCTTGCAAACTATAGTCGGTATGAAGATACCACTTCATAATGCCTTGGTAATTAACTCTGGAAATTGGTGGTTTGGTTATATGCTAAAGGTTTTAATTGGGCAATAATGGGGGTTGTGATAGCTATCCATGAAGAAGTGAGTCCAAAGAATGGACACTGGAAACTGATGTTTTCCGATATGAGGGTTGGTCTTAGTGACTTAGGCTTGTTGGGTGCACGAAATCCCCCAAGTCTATACTCGTATATAATTATCATGGAGAACGAAGGGTACACGAGAATCCCCGACCCCTATGATATCTCCGGTTCATGTGGCTATATATACTAGGGCCCGTTTTGGGGGTAACACCGGGCCCATATAGCTCGTGGGTGGATTTACTATGGTAAAGCTACACAACTCAAGTGAAGGTTTTAAATGCATGCTAAATATGATTCCCTTTCCCATATTAGTATATATATGTATGTATGTATGTGATTGCATATGTCTATTTACTTTGATTTTGAATAATGGCATTATCTTATCCTTATTTGTGAGTACAGGTTAGCGTTGACCCGCTAACCGTTTTTAGGTGTTGTTTCCCTACATGATGCAGAAAACAACCATACTTCTCCTCCTACTCAGTCAATTGCATTCGGGGACAACATTAATGTCAGATTGAAATGGTGAGCTTCCATACTTCGAAAGACTCCATTTCATGCTATGGACTTCTTTTTATACTTTGTGTTATTTTCTTAGACATTGATTTAGGCTATGGTCGGGGACATGTCCAGATCGGAAGTTCTTGGATTTCAGTTAGAGGCTTTGTATGACTACATGGGCATGGGCGGTATCGATATTGGTGTCAGCCTTAGTATTGGTAATTGCATTGAGGCTGACACTGGTTGGATATTTGGTTGGTTATAGTTATGAACTTTTTAAAATGTCTTTCAATAATTTTTTTATAACTTGTTATATGTTCAAAATTCATCCAACATAGGGTACATGGCTGTTGTGGTAGGGTATTGAGGGTGGTCTCCAGGCCCAGTAGGACTTGAGATACCCTGCAAGACTAGGCCCTGGTTCGGGTTGGGTCAAATTGGTATCAGAGACCTAGGCTCATGGTCACTTGGGAGTCCACAAAGCCATGTCGTGTAAAGTATCTTTTAAGAGTGTGTAACATGCCATACTCATAAGGGAGAGGCTACAAGGCATTTAGGAATATTTATCTTTCTTGTGTTCTATTTTTAAGTTGTAGAGTCTAAAGTCCTAAAATCTTCTCTAATTTCTGTTTGTTCTATTTTTATATCATGCCTCCTCTGCGATCTGAAGCTCACAAACATTCCTTTACCCTACCTAAGGACAATATTAGTAGGACCTATTCTACTTATGGGGTCCAGACCCGGTCTAGGGGTCCAGTTCCTGATTGCTCTCTTGGAGTTCCACCAGTCTCTTTTGGTCCTTCTCGAACTCCTCAGGCTGATGTGACAAATGCTGAGTTTCTTCAGTCTATCTATATGTTGGCTCAGTTGGTAGCTTCTCAGGCTAAGTGTGGTACTTTTGTTGCTCCATCTTTTGAGGTCACAAGGGTTGTCCAGTTCATGATATTGAACCCTCCAACCTTTAATGTTGTTGAGGTGAAGAAGGATCCTTAAGTTATTTTGGATGAGATGGAAAAGATCTTCCATGTTATGCATGCCACTATATGGAAGGTGTGGAGTTCGACGCCTACCAGTTGAAAGATATAGCATACCTGTGATACGAGGAATGTGATCAATCCAGGGGTGACGGTATTGAGTCAGCACTATGGAAGGATTTCTCTAATGCTTTCCTAGACTACTTCTTTCCTCAAGAGTTGATGGAAGCTAAGGCGAAAGATTTTATTAATTTGAAGTAAGCAAGATGTTAGTCAAGGATTATTCCTTCAAGTTTCACTAGTTTTATTGGTATGCTCCATTGTTAGTTTCTAGCATGAGGGCTAGGATGAGAAAGTTCACTTTTGGGCTATCCCGAGACTTGATTTTGGATATTAAGGTTGCCTATTTGAACAAGGACATGGGTATTTCTAGGTTGGTTGTGTACATGTAGCAAGTAGAGAAAGAGAAGAAGAAGCAGGTGGAGATTGAGGAGATACAGAGCAACAAGTTTAGATTTTTTTAGCAGGGTGGTGGCCAGTAGGAGAGTGACAGAGATGGTGTAAAGTGGCCTAAGAAAAAGTGGGGGTAACTTTGGGTCTTACTCGACGGCTAGTGCTCCCTACCCAAATCCATCGGGTGACAGGCATTTCCAAGGTGGCGACAACTTCAGGGAACAGGGTGCCTAATCTCAGGCTAGTTGGTCCTAGTTAGCTCTATCAAATCCTTCCTACAGGTTTTATGGTAGATTACATCAGGGTTTTTGTGATGAAGGAAGGGATAGGTTCTTTAACTGTGGTCAGGTAGGGCACATTCTAAGAAATTATCCTATTGGTAAGGTTGCCTCTAGGGAAAACAAGGTTCTTGTTGCCTCTTCTTTAGATCCGTCACCAAAGGGTGCACTATCTAGTTCTTACACTGGTCGGAACTGAGTTTTTTCTCTTACCACTCTCCAGGAGTCCGAGGCATCGCCTGACGTCATGAAGGGTATGTTGAAACTCTTTTCCCATGATGAGTACTATTTACTTGATCCAGAGTCCACTCTTTGATGATTACTATTTACTTGATCCAGAGTCCACTCTTTCTTATGTGACCCCATTTATTGTTGTGCATTTTGGTTTCAGTCCAGAGTGTGTTTCGAACCTTTTTTCTATTTCTAGTAAGTGATTCTGTGGTTGCTAGGAGAGTCTACAAGAGGGTGTGGTGTTTGTGGGTCGTTAGGAGACTTTGGTGGATCTGTTTGAGTTAGATATGGTTGATTTTGATGTTATCTTAGGGATGGATTGGTTGAACTAGTGATATGCATCCCTAGATTGTCGGACCCGTAAGGTTGTCTTTAAAATTCCCTAATGATCCAGTTATTGAATGGGAGGGTGGTTCCCCAGATCCTAAGGGGAAGTTCATATCGTATCTTAAAGCTTGGAGATTAATCTCCAAGGGGTGTTTTTATCATCTGGTCCAGGTTAAAGATTCTAACCCAAAGGCCTTTTTTTTTGTTTCGATGGTGAATGAATTTCCTGAGGTTTTCCCTGATGACCTACCTAGTGTCCCTCCTGATAAGTAGATTGAGTTTGGGATTGATCTTGTTCCAAACACTCGTCCAATTTTTATTCTCCCATATAGAATAGCTCCAACTGAGTTAAAGAAGCTTAAGGGGAAACTAAAGGATCTTTTAGACAAGGGTTTCATCCATCCTAATATGTCCCTATGGGATGTACCTATATTATTTGTGAGTAATAAAGATGGTTCCTTCGGATGTATATTGATTACTGGTAGTTGAATAAGGTAACGGTAAATAATAAGTACCCTCTTCCAAGGATAGATGATTTATTTGATCAATTGTAGGGTGCTAAGTTTTTATCTAAGATTGATCTTCGGTCTTTGTATCATTAGTTAAAGATTAGGGAGGTGGATATCCCTAAGACTGCTTTTCGTACCTGTTATGGGAATTTTAAGTTCCTAGTTATTTCTTTTGGGTTGACTAATGCCCCAACAACATTCATAAACTTAATGAATAGGGTCTTCCAGCAGTTTCTAGATTTGGTGAAAGAAGAGGGTAGGGTTTTTTCAATGCCATCATTAAGGCTCTTAAGGGTGGTTTCTCTCCATCTTCCTTAGTGTCTAAGGTATATTACTCCTCCCTCATTGTTAGTTCAATAAAAGACATGTATTGACGAATGGTTTTCATGGTATTATTGTGGTTTTGTTTTGGTTTTTGAAATAGATGCTGGGGGTTTTGGTTGTTCTTGGTTGGCTAAGGCTTTCCCATGTTTTATTTGGTTTTCATATTATAATTATGATTTGAAAATGTGGTTGCATGAGAATGGTCAATTGATACTTGTTTTTTCATTTGGAAACTCTATGCCCTCAGCATGTTTGTTAAAATGCCAATGAGATGATTTTGTCACATAGTTTGACTATTATTGAAAACTGTGCATTGCATACTATGGTAATGGAACCTAAATTGATTTGGTTGGTTTTAAATGGTTTGAAAAGGCCTTGGTGTCCATGGCTTTGGTTTAATTGAAAATCTTTTGGGGTACATGGGAATTCCCTAAGTACTGGCTAATGACATTGCTTGCAACCTATAGTCGGTATAACGATACCACTTCATAATGCCTTGGTAATTGACTAGCCGTAATGGGGTAGTTATATTCTAAAGGATTTAATTGGGCAACAATAGGGGTTGTTATAACTAGCCGTAAACTGTGAGTCCAAAGGACGGACACTGGAAACTCATGTTTGCCGACATGAGGGTTGGTATTGGTGACCTTAGGCTTGTGGGGTACACGGGAATCTCCCAAGTCTATACTCGTATATGTGTATCATAGAGGGAGAAGAGTACATGGGAATCCCTGACCCCTATGATATCTCTGATTTGTGTGTCTACATGCACTGGGGCCCGTTTAGGGTGTAACACTGAACCCATATAGCCCATGGTTGGCTTTATGACGATAAAGCTACGCAACCCAGGTTAAGGTTTTAAATGCATGCTAAACTCGATTCCCTTTTCCGGCATGGTTTATATATGTATCTATGTGATTGCATATGGATATATACTTTGATTTTAAATAATGGCATTATTTTATCCTTATTCCTAAGTACATGCTAGCGTTCACCCGCTAATCGTCTTTGGGCGCTGTATCCCCACGCGAGGCAGGAACTGGCCATACTACTCCTCCTACTTAATGCCTTGGATTCGGGGACAACATTCTTGTCAGAATGAAGTGGTGAGCTTCCACCTGGAAGACTCTATTTCATGCGATGGACTTCTTTTTATACTTTTTGTTATTTCTTTGACTTTGGTTTTGGCTATGGTCGGGGGAATTTCCCAGCCGAATGTTCTTGGATTTCAGTTAAAGGCTTTGTGTGACTATTATCGGCATGGGCGGTGTCGGTATTGGTGTCGTCCTAGGTATTCGTATTCGCATTGGGGATGACACCAGTTGGATGTTTGGTTGGATATTTGGTTGTTTATGGTTATGAGTTTCTTTAAATGTCTTCCAATAAATTTTGTTATAACTTTTTATATCTTCGAAATTCATCCAACATAGGGTATAGGGAGGTTATGGTGGGTTGTTGGGGGTGGTCTTCAGTACGATCGAACTTGAGAAGAATGACACGACTAGGCCCTGGTTCGAGTCGTGTCATATAACCTCTAAGAAGATACAATGCTTTAAGGGATTTCACTAAAGATGGCCCTTTTTCACCAACTTTCTTACTTCACTTTCCAAATAGCCCAACTCATCCTCAACAACTAACTAGCCTCCAACTGAGCTGAACATGACTGAAGGATGTAAGCCTAAACCACACCATACTGACATCACATAGATACAAGCATAACAATATGGAAACTCAACCAAGCTAAAGACAATCTAAGGCATGAACGATGCAACCAACTCCAAATTCTAAATTCGACATTCCTTTATCGTTCCAAACCTATTAATATACTTTGATTAACAAAGAATATCATCTAAGTCTTGTCTGCCCAATCACAACACACTAACTATGAAGGACTGCAACTGATCTACCAAAAATCTATATTGGCTAACATAAGCATTAGCCCATAAGGTTCTACCTGGAGACATAAATATACATGATCAAAGCCTGCAATCTCTAGCCAAAGCTATAATTAGTTTGGATGACCCTCAAACCTGATAATTAGGTATTCGAAGCACAAATTATCAAAACTTAATGACCCACTCCAGAATGTCCCATCGACTGTGGGTGAAACCGTGCTAAGTTCAACTTAAGATCACTTCTTCTGCTGCGAAGACAAGCAAGAAATTCTAACAAAAGCTAAGAATTGAGTTCAAATGTAGTCGAAACCAATACTGCATGCCAATGGGCTATTCCTTGAGCATTTGTCAAAGATAACCCATCCCAACTAAAGATAACCAAATCGACAAGTAAACTCTAGGCTTATCCAACCTATAAATGGCTACTCAATTGAAACAAATCTAAAAATAAGGTTGCAATCAAGCTACGCAATACATAACTAAAATCTTCAAACCAAAGCTAAACTACTAGATCTCAATTATCCAAGTCGATCCCGCTAATGAGCAACATCTATATTCTAAAAGCTATCATAACTTCCAAGCACCTATTCGAGAGTCAAAATCTCAAAATTGAAGCCCACAAGTCTTCATGGCTACCAAATACTCAAACCAATCTCACCATAAAGTCTTGAGCTTATATATAATGGTCTTTGTAGTGGATGAAACTGAGATGTAACTGAAGAACAAAATCACAAGTGTGGAAAATCACCAGTTGAGGATACAACCAATAAAATTCACACCTACTGGAGGGCATAATGCATCAATACATAACCAAGAACTCACCAAGCTATACACAGTACTAGGGATCACCAAAACTCGAGAAACTCTAAGAATTACAACCTTAGCCTAAACCAGGTCAATGTAAGACTCAATCTATGCTAACGAATACCCATAAACATATATGTCCAAGAAAAAGCACTACAGAAATTATATTAGGCCGAACAACTGCCAAAGATGATAAATTTTTGAATTTGCCTATGAAGATCAACCTCGAATCAACTAATCCATGGACTACGTCGTAGAAAGAATGGGGCACCCAACTCAACACCCTTACCAATATCAATACCATTACCTGAAGACAAACCTAATAGACCAGAAAACAAAGTCTTAGACTTTTTAACATCAGAAATGGGCAATAGAATTAAATTGCCAACTCCGAAACTAAAACAAGGCCATAAAGGCCAAACCTACCTTTACTTTCACAACCCATCCAACAATAGATCTAACCTTGCCAATAGAAGGGAAACAATCAATCTCGCATCACTAAAAGAGAGAGAACCAACCAATAGAGTTAGTCGTGAACACCTATGAAGAAGAATCACGAGAAAGAAGATTCTAACTAGATAATGCTAGTCTAGCTATCTATCAAGTAAGAATCAATAACAACCTAAAGAATAAATAGAAAAAAAAAAGTGAAGGAGACACCAAAAATGGAAAACATAACTACTACCACTCTACATTATAATAAGGCCATAATGCCAAAGGAATGGACTTTAACCCAAATGCTACACCCAAAGGGAAATACTACACTGATCCACTCAATTCCCTACTAAAAGAAATCATCTATGAGGGTAGCCATATAAGCATAAAAATATACACATAGGCTACAAAAACTAATATAGTAAAATCAAGGCATAAAATCACTGATGGTTATGAAAACCCCAACTCAACTTAAATAGAAATTAAAATATAGTAAGTCAAATTGCACCTATATCAATTAAGTCTGAAGTCAAAGTAATGATGTTTCCAAAGAGGTATGAATCAAAGCATGTCCAAACTCAGACTAAACGTCTGAATCACCAACTGAGACACTAAGTGCTCTACCTCTAATCGAAGGTCCCACAACACTATGCTACTGTATTGGATAAATTGAATGGTTATTAATCCCATGCTAGAGAAACTCTCTAGACTAGTGACCAATCTCTCGGCAGTCATAATAAACCTCCAAAGCTCTAATCTAGCAAGAAACATGAGTTTTTCCCAACTGGCTGACCAACTGACACCTGGCACACTCTCTACTAAAGTGATCATCCTCATTTAAATCATAACATACCTTAGGGGCTCTAGGCTAGCGAGGAACATGTGTTAACCATGTATGAACAACCAACTCAAGATTGGGGAACTCTCTAGACTAATGAACAACCTAATTACAGTCAAACATGCCCTTCAAACTCTCTGATGTACTAAATCTACTAATAAAAAATTTCTGCCATAGCCTAAAAACCTAGGCTGAGAACTTCATAAATTTTTAGCAGAACTCTATCCACTACGACCACCATAAATTATATGAGACCCAATTATAATCTTAATTGATTCTCTACAAACCTGATAGGCTACATGTGATGCTGACCTCTGTTGGGAGGATCCCTACCTTCAAACAAAATACTACTAACATTGTACTAATAACAAGGACTCTTATCGCTACTTCTATATTTCGCAATCCATTCCCTCTCAATGGTCCTTGTACGATCGACAACAAAAAGGAAAGATAACCTAGTGATATGCCCAAACTATAATTCCCTTTAAAGAACTGTAAGTGGTCGTTGTCAAATATATAACCCAACAGACGTTGGAGTTGAATCCCATAGGGAATAAGGTATTAACTAAGTCATATGTTATTTAAATAATGATTATCAATAATTTCCATGAAATAAGATTATTGGGTAAAATGGTGAATGAATAATTTTTCTTATCTTAAATTGTAAGAATTAATCTGAAAAGATATAAATCAATGGAGAAAAGACAAACTAGGATTGTGTTCATCTTGGTGATCCATCACTTTTGGGTCATGTAAGATATGAATTTGCAACAATATGTGTAATTATAAGGTAATCAATTTTAGTTCTTCACCTAAGTGTTCCAACCTACATAGATTATTTTTACTTTAGTTCTTCCAAACTTAATGTGGTGAGATTATAATTCGATTTAATCCTTAAGAGATTAATCTTGTTAAAGAGTTAATTTTTATTTAGAGGATAGAAACTCTGAATTCTTGTTACTATAGACTTTTTCTGATATTAACCTCTTTATTCAAGCAACTTAACTTTTAGGACTTGTTCTAATGTTTGCAACCATTAGAAATTCGTTAAACTGGAGGGAGTAACAATATAATCACAATGTTAATACAAATTCAACAACACATGAATCCTAGAAGTAATTTTCCACCAAGAATCCCAAAAATTCTAGTTATGGGATTTTTAGCCACTCGTGACAAGAAAAGATATGAAATAACTAAATTTCATAGTATAAAGAGTAAACCTTACTTAGGGGAAATCCATAATTCCAATCTATAATCCAAGCCAAGAATCTTGAATTTCTCCCCATGGAAGTTTCTCAAGAGAAAATATGCAATACAAAAATATTCAAGTATTAAAGATACCTATTCTAAACTCTACACTTGGTATGTATAGGCTATAATAAAGTGGTTTAAATTCAAATGTGTGTTGTTGATTCACCCTTGGCAAGTTGCCAAAGGGGTGATAGTTCGTCACCTTAACCATCACCGATTAGTACTTTAGGCCATCTTCTTATTAGCTTTGATGATTAAGGTGACAGTTCATTGAGGTTTTGATGGTCCATTAACTGACTCATCACCTACCTTGAACTCTTGATTGAATTTTCTTTCCAATGATGGGAAAATGCGATAGTACACCGAGGTCTTGATGGCCCATCAGCTAGGCTGTCACCCAGCTTTAGTTGACCATTTATTCTGCTTAATTTTTATAAGAGGGGTGACGGATCTTCAGTACACAAATGGTCCATCAAAAAAGTTATCATACTTTATTTGCAATTTCCTTCCTTTTATGTCATTGGACTTATTTTCTAAAATTAAACACAAAATACATTACAAACACTAATGGTTATTTGAAAACTTGTAATTATCCTTGGTTAAAAATGCAAAATGTACCATTTTAGGCTGGCGCATCAACACTCTCAATTTAGAATATTCTTTTATCCTCAAATAACTTAAACAACACAATATCATTCTTGCATCCTGAGTTCAGAAGAATAAGCAATCGTTGGATAGCAAAACAACCTCACATATTGGTTAGCAACATATGCATGAAGTATTCATCAAACAACTAGTAGGGATTGATGTTTGGCATCACACTATAAGTAAGCATAAATACATACACTCAAGGTAGCTACTATAACAACTAGAAGTAGCAAGTATTACTCGCATGCCCTCACAGTAAGGAAGCCCATTTCACACATATAAAGATAAATCAGGAACTAGGATTCAAATCTCTCACTCTCACAACAAACTTTAAATAATGTACATGCAATACCATAAGATTTCCCTTACAATTCTTCAAGGTTCTACAGTAGGTTGATAGGGATCACTACTGGACTTTATTCGGCTTGTTATGAAGGCATGGGTGATAGTAAGATATATTTAGGGACAGTGACTCATCCCTCCTTGACATACATTATTCCAAAAATCAACTTATTTTCTAATTTAACCTTTATTCTCATTCTTTTAACACATCCATCTTGCTGAGTGCACCACAAGTCAAGGATTGTTTATTTTTAATATACATAAATTTATTATTTATTTTATATATAGATTCTTCCTTATTTGAGCATACTTCTAGGGTCTTATTTGATTAACTCTCATTCTATTTAAACCTTTTTTTCACTTATGAACATTTCTACAGTAGTCACCCTCAACTTAGGATATTTATCTGAGTTTAGGTACATAATGTCCAAGGAGGGACCAGGGCCAAAATTGTGGTTAAACAACAGAGAAGAGAAGGTTCGTAGTTGTTAAATAAAGAAGTTAGATGTGAGAAAGTTGAGGACATGAGTTATTCCTTGTGTAAATGTTTAGTCAAGGAACCATACTATAGAAAGGCTACATGAGGCAAAAGTGAACATGTGTAAGTGGTATCTTCACTTATTCATTGAATCAGATACTCTATTTCAATTTTTTTTTTCCTTTTGGGGCCTATTACCATTTAGGGATGAACGAGTGGTAAATTAATATCTAAAATATCATTATGCTGAAATAGAAGGTAAAAATTTGCACCCAGACTTTCTTGGGTTAATTGTTGAGAATGTATGGCTAGTCTAGAATTGGCTAATATTTTAGATTATGATAATCGAACAAAATCTGATACTAATGTGGGTTGTAGTGGAAGAATTTAGTATGATAATTATATAGTCTTAGGTAGTCAAAGAGTATAAGAGGTCGTACTAACTTTCAGAAACTAATATGAAGTTATAGAACTTTGAGTATAATATTTATCATGGAGAGGTTAGTTTGCAGTGCCAAAATTCATGGTATGTGTTGTAAAAAGAGGAAAAATAGAGGAGAGGTCTTGATTTTCTTCTTTATACCGTTGTATCAGAAAATATAACTCTTACAATAGTAACGATGTGGCGGTAACAAGAATTGCAGTAGCGGCCTCCATGAAAAAGGGTGTGAGCTGCTGTAATGGTAATACGTGGTAAAATTTTAATTTTTAAAAACTAAAAAATATTTTCATCCTTCATTTTTTCAAAAAACATGAGGAAAGGAAATTTTCAGAGGCTTTGTGGAGTTTTTCCATCTTTGAAGGTAATTAATTACACTCTAGACTTGAATTTACTTAATTTAACCTTAGAAAATCACTAGAAAATAGATTAATTGTGGATTTTGTTGTTTGACCCTATTTTATGGAAATTGATGAAAAATGATGAAATTATTTATAAATTCAATATCTAATGATCCTAGTGTGTTAGAAAAATACTAATGAGACTAGAATTATGATTGTTTATTCTACTCCAAGTAATATTAATGATTGTATTGCATTTCATTATATGATACCCCAAGTTTTGGCCACTAAAAATTCTGAGTTTTTAAGCTCACTGTCCAAACTACGATTCACCCTATGAGTCGTAATGTGTCATTGCGAGTCATAGGACCCCAGTCGTAAGGTGTATAGTAAAGATAGGATAAGTTATTATCCTAATTAGGAGTGGATCCTAATGAGTTGTAAAGACCTTAAATAGGTCGTATGGTCCATTTGTAGCCAAACCCGTGTGTGCCCAAGTGTTTTGTCTTGACTACGACTTATACCCTAGGAGTCATAGGGTCGCCTGATGAGTCATATAGTATGAATCATAGGGTCACCAGAGAAGGGCCCTTCAGCTATTGTCTTGACTTTGACTCATGGTGACGAGCCATAACGTGTCCTTACGAGTCGTATAGTGATTCGTAGTCACTGGCGACAACTTTTCATCTTTTAATTAAGGACACTTTGGACATTTCTCCTTTCCCCAATCTTGACCCACAACTTAAAACCCTTTGAGTGTCATTATCAATCCAAAACAAATTTAAATAAATTCTAAAACATTCTCAATTCTCCAAGGTCAAGATACTTAGGGTTTCCAAGAAATTGATCAATTAGAGCTCTCAAGGGCAAATTCTCTCCATAAGTCTTGATATTTAAGGCATGTTACTCTTCCCTAACTATTATCTTGTAAAAGTTTGTGTTTAAATAGTTATCCATGTGGTTTTAATGTTGGTTTTGAAACATGGGTCATCAGTTTTAAATGTTTGTTTTTGAAAAATATTTCCCATGATTTACATATTATTTTTCATTCTTCATTTATGGTTTTGAACTTGTGGGGTGGATGGGCCTAGTAAATAACCTAAGGGATTATAATTTTCCCAAATCTTGTGATTATTGACAATTAAATTGTTAACAACCCCCAACCCAAATTTTGTGGAAGTGGTTTTGAGTATGAGTAAAATTGCATTGAACTACTTTCGGAACAATTGTATGATGTAAAGAGGTTATTAAAACATGACAATTTGATTTAATAAAAAAAGGGAGTCGATGTTCCCTCACCTTGTATTAATGAACAAAGGGAGTTATTTTCTAGAGATAATGGAATTAAAATGGCATGATGATGTTACCTTGCAAGTGTAATTAGTATGAACATACCAATACAGTATGCCTAAACATTTATTATGGTTCAATGAATGGGAATGTGTGATAAATGTGTTAATGAGGCTTAAATAGAGTTGTGTAGTTGGGTTATGAAAGTGGTGGTCCCAAGGGACTAATACTGGAAGTCGCATTTTCTGGTACAAGGGTCTAAATTGCCTAGGGTTCGAGTCCCTTTGCTTATGATCGGGTTGTTTGAGTCCACCTTACTATATGATTGGGAGGTTTGAGTCCCTCATGTTACATTACATGATCTAGTTCTTAAGTCACATTTAGTATATGAGTAAGAGGTTCGAGTCCCTCGTGAATATATTTATGATTATTCTTTAGTTCGTGCAACTACACGCAATAGGCCCTACCAGGGGATGAGAGTTGGGGCCCATATAGCCCATGGGTACTATTATATAATGGTTAAGTTACACTATATAAGCTAAGGTTTAAAGTGAAAGCTAAGCCTTGTTCCTTATCCCAACATTTTATACAAGTGTGTGTATTTATATATATATATATATATATGCATACATGTATATGAACATGTACTTTAAGTTGAACTGGATTTTTTTATTTGTCATTACTTTATATTTGTCCCTGATTTACATGTTAGTGCTCAACCCACTAACCATTTTTTAACGTTGTATTCCCACATGATACAGGGTCTGAAGGCAATACTACTTTTCTTGTGTAGTATTAAGTGGATCGACTCAGTTTGTCATCCATTTGTGGTGAAGTAGTGGGCTTCCATTCTCTGGAAGACTTGATCATTCCATTGGTTTACTTTCATAAACTAGAATTAAATATTTCACATTAACATTGTCAATGTCAATTTCATTGTCATTGTCAAGGTCGGGGTCATGTCCTAACATTGATTATTTTTAGATTTGTAGAAGCTTTGTATTGGGTATTGATGTTGACATTCTTAGATGTATTTGAGTTTATTACTTTTCTATCTTGCTATATGTTTGGAATTCAGTCATTGCTAGGTGTTATATTCTGTGTTGTCTAGGCAAAGAGGATGGTCTCTGATCCTCAGTGGACTTGGGATACCCATCACGCCCAGGCCCTGGTTCGGGTCATGACAAAGATAGTATCAGAGCCTAGGTTTGGTGTCATTGGGTGTCAACACAGTCGTGTCAAGTATATTATCTTTTATGGGTGTGTAGTATGCCAGACTTATAAGGAAAAGGCTAGGAGACATTTAGGAATGTTTTCTTTTCTTGTTGTTCTATTTCAGGCTATAGAGTCTAAGGTATTGAACCTTCTTTAGTCCCCATTTGTTCGCATTTTAGATCATGCCTCCAAGAAGATCTGATACACATGGAAACTCTTCTGTTCCATCTAAGGATAATATCAACGGAGCTCGTTCTACTTATGGAGTTTAGACTCGATCTAGGGATCTAGATCTTGATTGTACTTCCATACGTGGAGTTTCACTGGTCCCTACCAGTTATCTTGGGAGCCTTCAGGCTGATGGTGATCATGCCCCACCATCCCAAGAAGACATTTCTAATGCTGAGTTTCGTCGATCTATTCATATGTTTACCCAGTTGGTGATATCTCATCATCAAGGATTCATAGATGAAATAGAGAAGATCTTCTGAGTTATGAATGCTTCTCACTCTGAGGGTGTCGAATTTGCCACATATTATTTAAAGGATATGGAATATTAGTGATATGAGGAGTGGGATAAGTCGAGTGGTGACAATGCTGAGATAACCTTATGGGACAATTTCTCTGGTGCTTTTCTTGACAGTTTCATTCCTCAGGAGCTAAGGGAATCAAAGGCCGAGGAGTTTGTGAATTTGAGGCAAGGAAGGATGACTTTTAAGGAGCATACCTTGAAGTTTCACTAGTTGTCCCATCATGTTCCTGAGCTAGTGTCTTCCATGAGAGCAAGGATGAGGAAGTTTGCTTTTAGGTTGTCCTGCGACTTGGTGTTAGAATGCAAGGCTGACTTGTTGAACAATGACATAGATATTTCTAGGTTGGTGGTGTACATGAAACAAGTAGAGGGTGAGAAGAAGAAGAAGGTAGAAATTGGGGAGAGGCAGAGTAAAAAGTTTTAGTACTCAAAATAGGTTGGAGGTCAGAAAAATAATTATGGTGATGGTAGGCAGTGGTCTAAGAAGAAGACTTGGGGAAGTTCTGATTCTTATACAGCTAGTGCTCTATATCCTAAGTCATTTGGTAACCGTAATTTTTAGAGCAATCATGGATATATCAGGCTAGTGGAGCTCAGTCAACCCCACCTTGTCCACCTTGTTGTTTCTGTAGGCAGGTGCATCATGGATTTTTTGAGAAGGGGAGCAATAAGTTCTTTAAGCATGGTCGATTGGGCCACTTGCAGCAGGATTTCCATCATTCAGAGTTGCTAGTAGGGATAATAAGGTTTCAGTTGCCACGTCTTCAGCTTTTGCACCAAAGGGTGCTATTTTTGGCTCTGACACTGGTTGGAATGGCCTATATGCTCATGCCACTCGCCTATAATCTGAGGTATCTCTGGATGTTGTCATTGATATGTTACAACTTTTTTCCCATGATGTGTACTGCTTGCTTGATCCGAGGTCTACCCTTTCTTATGCGACTCCTTATGTGTCTATTCATTTTGTTTTTTGTCCTTAGTGTATTTCGAATCTCTTTTCTGTGTCAATCCTAGTGGGTGTATCTATTGTGGCTAGAAGAGTCTACAAGGGTTGGGTGGTATCTATTCATGGTAGGGAGACATTAGTGGATCTGATAGAGTTAGAAATGTTAGACTTTGGTGTGATTTTGGGGAATGATTGGTTGCATTCGTGCTATACGTCTCTTGACTTTAGGGCCCAAAGAGTCAGTTTCCAATCCCCAAATGAATCGGTGATTGAGAGAGAATGTAGTTTCTTAGTGCATAAGGTAAATTTCATTTCTTATCTTAGATCCCGAAAGTTGATTTCCAAGTGGTATATTTATCATTTGGTCCGAATTAAAGATTCTAATTCTGAAGGTCCTTCATTATAAGTTGTCCCTCTGGTCTGTGAGTTTCCCGAAGTGTTCCCCAATGATCTTCCTAGTGTTCCTCCCGATAGGGAGATTGATTATGGGATTTATATTCTTCTAGACACTCGTACTATATCTATCCCTCCCTGTAGAATAGCTCAAGATGAGTTGAAAGAACTTAAGAAGAAGTTGAAAGACCTTCTTGATTAGGGATTGATTCATCCTAGTGTTTCCTCGTGGGGTGCTCCTAACACGACCCAAACTAGGGCCTTGTCAAAATGGGAATCCCAATTCCAACTAGGACCAGAGAGCACCCCTGATGCCCAGCCCAGCCACCAAACGCATACCCTAAGTCAGCTGAATTTTGAACATATAACAAGATACCGTATTTGTACCAATCCAGACTCTAGGATAGGTCCATGACCGTGACCAACCCAAACAAGTCAAACCATCCAAGGTCCAACCAATAACCATACCAAAACCAAACAATTACCAAGTTTCAATCCATAACATAACATAAAATGATGGAAAAATCATAAATACAGTTAAACGGTATCAGCCCTAATACTAATGCCAATACTAAGGCTGACACCACTACTGACACCGTCTATACAAACCCATAGTAGTTCCACAAAGCCTCTAATCAAAAGTAAAACAATATTTTGTTGGGACATGCCCCACACCATAGCCAAAACCAATGTCCATGAAATAAACAAAGTATGTAAAGACATCCATGATATGAAATGGAGCCTTTCAGAATATGGAAGCTCACCATTTCAATCCAACCAAGCTGATCCCGAATCCAATCACTAAGTAGGAGGAATAGAATGGTCGGTTCCTGTATCGCATGGGGATATAGCTGTCTGAAGATGAGTTAGCGGGTGAACGCTAAGAAATACTCAGGATAAGGATAAAATAATGTCAACCTTCAAAACTAAGTAAACTAACCATCCATATATATATATATATATATATATATATATATATATATAACACCATGCTGGGAAAGGGAATATGGTTTAGCATGTCTTTAAAACTATTAACCTGGGTATGTGTAGCTTAACCGTCCTAAAAATACCCACGGGCTATATGGGTCCAGTGTAACCCACTGAACGAGCCTCGATGCGTGTTGCCACATGAACTGGAGATATCATAGGAGTAAGGGATTCCCGAGTACCCTTCGTTCTCCATGATACATATGTACAAGTATACTTAGGGGAGTCCCATGTACCCCATAAGTATTAGGTATGGTCGCTATGACCAACCCTTATGTCTAAAAACATGATTTTCCAGTGTCTGTCCATTGGACTCACACCTATATGATTAGCTATCACCCCCCCCCCCCCGCCATTGTTGCCCAACTAAAACCATTACCATATAATTAAAACCACCAATTCCATTTATTATTAACCAATGCTATAAGTAGTGGTATCACCATACCAACTATAGCTTGCAAGAAATGTCCTTATCCAACCTTTTAAGGAATAAGGGATTCCCATGTACCCATAGGTTACATTAGCAAGTTGACTTGGGCGAATCCCATATACCCCACAAGTGTTCCATTATTAAGCTTGGTTGGGGGATTCCCTTGTACCCCGCAAGGCTTTCAAATAGACCAACCATAACCACCAAAACCTTACCTTTTAGCCAATCTAAACCATTTAAACCATTTAGGATACCATTAACAAGTTATACCATGCATAGTTCAATGAAAGTCCAACAATTTAACCAAAACCATTCTCATAGGCATTATGTTTAGGGCATAGTGCTTCCAAAATGAAAACTAAGTACCAATTAACCATTCCCATGAAACAAAATGTTCAAACCACTATAATAATATGAAAATCATAAGTAAAAGACATGGGAAAACCATAACCAACCATTATAAGCAAAAACCCCATCATATATTTGAAAACCCAAAACTATACAATATTTATGTCATGAAAACAATCCATAAAATATGTCTTTAGTTGGAACTAATAATGAGGGAGGAGTAACATGCCTTAGATTACGAATATAAAGGAGAGAATCATCCCTATAAGTCCCCAAATTGATCCTATTGATAAAACCCTAGCCTTTCTTAACTAAAGAGCCTTTGGGAGAGTTTCTAAGTGTTTAAGATTAGAATAATAGGGTAAATAATGTCCCCATAGAGTTATAAGTCATGGTTCCTTAAGAGGTTAAGAGTGGAAATGTCCAGATTACCCCCAACTTAAACTGCTTAAAATTCCTGCAGGATGGTACGACCACCCCATCCCAACTGTACCCTAGTGTACAAGTGGTACCCTTACTCGTACCCTAGAGCCTACCTTGGACCCCCAAAACTATCCAACATACAACCACCAAGGCCAAATCATACCCAAACGTATGAATAGTACCATGAAATCGTACTTCAGGAAGAATAGAATCACCTAAACCAAACTTAGGGCAATATACGACTAACCATCATACAATTCATACCCTAACATACGACCTACATGTTCCATCTGTACCTTGGATAGAAACCGACCAACCCACACCACCAAACAATGGAAAACATATGAATAATACCATCCGAGTCATACCTTATCATACGAGTAGTACCCTAAGTCATATAATGTCTAGAAGCCAAAAATTGAGAAATTTGTCTTAGGGTCAAAACCCAGGGTGTTTCAGTCTCCCCTACTAGGATCATTCGTCCTTGAATGATGGACAAGGTAGGACAAACGTGATTTACACCCTTAGATGCCTCTACTCTTACCTTTAAGGCAGAAAATAATGGTGCAAGGAAATCAACCTTTCCATTAACAAAGTTAGAAAACAAAGATGTTATCAAGAACATATACCTTCAGCATGAATATTCGAAGACGAAAACAAATGTGGATAGTTGGACTTCATGTCCTCTTTCGCTTCCCAAGTAGCCTCTTCCATCTTGTGGTTCCACCATAGAACCTTTATTGAGGACACATCCTTGGTCTGTAACCGATGAACTTGCCTATCCAAAATCTCTACCGAGATCTCTTCATAAGACATAGAATCTGAAATACCCAATCCTTCCAAAGTAACAATAGATGAAAGATCACCTATACACTTTCTCAACATAGATACATGAAATACTGAATGAATGGAGCTCAAACTAGAAGGCAACTCCAATTCATATGCCACATTACCAACCCTCCTCGTAACCACATAAGAACTAACATACCGAGGACTGATCTTTCCCTTCTTCCCAAACGACATTACTCCTTTCGTGGGAGACACCTTTAGGAACACCCTATCCCCAACCTCAAAGTCCAAGTCTCTACGCCTTATATCCACATAGGACTTTTGGTAATTTTGGGCAGCCTTAAGCCTATCCCTTAACACCGTTACCTTTTACATAGCCTAATAAACCAAATCCGAGACAAACATATTTGTCTCATCAAGCTCAAACCATCCAATAGAGATCTACACCTCCTACTATACAATGCCATAAAAGGAGACATTCCAAAATGAGAATGATAGCTATTGTTCTAAGAAAAAACTACAAAAGGTAGGTGCTCAACCCAATTGCCACCATAATCAATCACACACGCATGAAACATATCCTCCAATATATGAATAGTCTTTTCTACTTGCCCATCTGTCTGCAGGTGGAAACCAGTACTCAGACTAACCTTAGTGCATAACCCTTTCTGAAATAATTTCTAGAAGTGAGATGAAAATTCTGTACCTTAATCAGAGATAATCAAAACAGGTACCCCATGCAACTTAACAATCTCATGAAGATACAACCTTTTATAATCCTCAATCAAAAAGTTAGTCCTCACTGGCAAAAAGTAAGCTGACTTTGTCATCCTATCCATGATGAACCAAATTGAATAAAAATGATTTTGAGACCAAGGAAGATCGATAACAAAATCCATGTTGATCACATCCCATTCCCATTCGGGAAAATCAATTTCTTGATACAACCCTCTGTTCCTCATGTGCTCAACTTTCACTTGTTGAAACACTAAATATTTGGCCACAAAATAACTCATATCCATCTTCATACCATTCCACCAATACATCTTCATGTGATCAAGATACATTTTTGTTGAACCAGGATGAACAACATAGCGCGATTCATGCGCTTCAGCCAATATCATTCCATGCAAACCATCATCGCCAGGAACACATAACCTCTATTGGTACCTCAAAGTACCATCGCCATTGATCTTAAATATTATTACTTTTTGTCAACTTACATCACCCTTGATTTTCATCAAGATAGGATCTAGAATTTGTTTCTCCTTAATCTTTACACCGAGATACGAATGAACCACTTCCTGTACCAACACACCACCATCTCCAGAGTCTAAAAAACGAACTCCAAGATTAGAAAAACGGTGAATATACTTCACTAATTCCCACTTCTCCTTATCCACATGAGCTAAACTTGCCATGGATAACCTGCTAAGAGCATCAGCAACCACATTAGCCTTACCTGGATGATAGAGAAGACTCATGTCATAGTCCTTAAGAAGCTCAAGCCACCTTTCTACCTGAGATTACACTCTTTCTGTGTGAACACATACTATAGATTCTTATGATCAGAAAAGATGTCCACGTTCACTCCGTACAAATAATGCCTCCAGATCTTCAAAACAAACACCATCGCTAAAAGCTCCAAATCATGAGTAGGATAATTTCTCTCATGTACCTTCAACTGCCTAGAAACATAGTCAATCATTTTCCCATGCTGCATCAAAACACAACCAAGTCCCACCCAGGATACATCACAATAAACCACAAACCCCTCATTTCCTTCAAGCAAAGTCAAAATTAGAGTCAAAGTAGCTTATCCTTCAACTTCTCAAAACTACCATCACAAGCATTCGACCAAGAGAATTTAACCTTCTTCTGAGTGAACTTACTCAATGGGGAAGCTATAGTTGAAAATCTTTCCATAAATATCCTATAGCACCCAGACAAACCCAAAAAGCTCCAAATATCGGTTGGAGTTGTGGGTCTAAGCTACTTCCTAACCACCGTAACCTTTTGTGGATACATCATGATCCCCTCACTAGAAATAATATGACCTAGAAAAGTGATAGTGTTCAACCAAAATTTACATTTAGAGAATTTAGCATACAACTACTGCTCCTTCAAGGTCTGTAACACCATACGAAGGTGGTTGGAATGATCCACCTCACTTTTAGAATACACCAAAATGTCATCTATGAACACAATAACAAAAATATCCAGAAATTGACGGAAGACCCTATGCATCAAATCAATGAATAATGCATAGTGCTAGTTAACCCAAATGACATTACCAAGAACTCAAAATGCCCATACCCAGTACGGAAAGTTGTCTTAGGGATATCCACCTCCCTAATCTTAAGCTGATGATACCCGAATAGAAGATCTATCTTAGGAAAGAATTTGGCACCTTGCAACTTATCAAACAAGTCATCTATCCTTAGAAGAAGATACTTGTTCTTAACCATTACCTTATTCAACTGTCGATAGTCAATACACATCTGAAGGAAACCATCCTTCGTATGCACGAACAATACCAGTGTACCCTAAGGAGATATACTAGGATGGATGAGACCCTTATCCTAAAGACCTTTAAATTGCTTCTTGAGTTTCCTCAACTCAGCTGGAGCCATTCTATATGGAGTAATAGATATCAAACGAGTGGCTGAAACCAAATCAATACCTAATTCAATTTCCCTATCTGGAGGAACACTAGGAAGATCATCCTAAAAGACATCAGGAAACTTATTTACTATCAGAATTGAATGCAACAAAGGACCCCCCGAGTTAGAATCTTTAACTCGAACCAAATGATAGAGGCACCCTTTGGATATTAATCATGAAGCTCTAAGATATGATATAAGCCTTCCCTTGAGATCTAGGGAACCACCATCCTATTAAATAACCGATTCACCAGGGAACCTAAAGAAAACCTTATGGGTCCAAAAATCTAAGGATGCCTAGCATGAGTGTAACCAAACCATCCTCAGAATAATATCAAAATCCACCTTATCTAATTCAAACAAATCCACCAAAGTCTCCCTACTACCAAATGATACCACACTCTCAAATTACCTCATGACGAAAACCAAAATACAGCCACAAATGGGGTCAAATAAGAGAGACAAGACACCGAATCAAGTAAACAATAAACATTCCAAGAAAAGAGTTTCAGCATACCAATTATAACATCAGGTGATGCCTTGAAATCCTGTTGGGTAGTGAGTTCATATAACTGATTTCGGCCAGTGCCATTACTAGAAGCAGAAGCAACACCTTTTGGTATGGGAGAAGATAAAGAAGAAATTGAAACCTTGTTCGCCCCTAAAGTAACCTTACCAATCAGACAGTTCCTTAGAATATGGCCTGGCTGACCATATTTAAGGAACCTATACCTTTCCTCATCACAGAAGCCCTGATACAACCAACCACAGAACCTACAAGGAGGACATAATAAAGCCGACTGAGCCCCACTAGCCTAAGATTGGGAACCCTATACCCTAAAGTCATCGCTACCCTATTGACTCTATCACCTGACTATTTTAGGTAAGGAGTAATAGAAATGGATAAAGAACTAGAACTCCCCACTTCTTCTTTGGCTTCTTACGGCAATTTGTACTACTCTACTATTGACCACCCTACTCAGAGAACCTAAACTTCTAACCCTGCATTTCCCGTACCTCGTCCTATTTTCTCTTTTTCTCCTCTACCTATTGTATATGAACAACCAACCTAGAAATATCTATGTCCTTGATCAACAATATAGTCTTGCTTTTAAGGATCAAATCCCAAGACTATCCTAAAGAAAATGTTCTCAACCTGGTCCTGATATCAGACACAAATTCTGGAGTATACCTAGACAACTGGTGAAACTTCAAGGCATACTCCTTGACTAACATCTTCCCCTATTTTAGATTAATAAATTCCTCTTCTTTCACTTTCCTCAACTCATAAGAAAAGAAGCAATCCAGAAAAGTATTAGAGAAAGTTTCCCATAGATATGAATCATCCAATGCATCACCCGAAAAATCTTTTCCATCTCATCTAGAAAACCCTGAGGATCCTCCTCCACCTTAACACTAATAAAAGTTAGAGAATTCAACCTCATAAACTGGACAACCCTTGTGGCCTCATAAAATTGAACACCAAATGCTCGAAACTCAACCTGAGAAGCTACCAATTAAGAAATCACATGAATCGACTTACAAAACTCTTCATTCATCAAGTCAGCCTAAGAAGGATAGAAGGAACTAGTGAAAATCTAGAATAATCAGGTAGGGACCCCTAGACTGAGTATGGATCCACTGAGTAGAGTGTGTCCCATAAATATTATCCCCAGTTGGGGCGAAGGAGTTTCCATGAGCTTTAGATCATCGAGACATGATCTGAAAGACAAGCAAATAGAAATCAAAAGAATTCAAGACCTAAGACTCCAAGTTTAAAAATAGAATACATGAAAGAGAAACAGTTCCTAAATGACTTGTAGCCTCTCCATTATGAGTATGGCGCACTACACCCCCCTAAAATAGTCTCTACCCAACACAGCTTTGTGGACTACTTAATTGACCATAAACCTAAAGCTTTGATACCAACTTGACATGACCCGATCCAGGGCCTTGTCATAATGGGCATACCAAGTCTAACCTGGACTGAAGACTACCCCGATACCCCACCAAATCTACAAATGCATACCCTGAGTTGGATGAATTCCAAACATATAATAAAATTGCATATTTGTATAAAACTAGACTCTAGGAAAGTGTAATACCCTGAATTTCCCTAGCATGATTTAAGTCTCAATACATGAGCATTCATATATAAAATTTTTTGAAATACCCATTATTTTCCAGTTTAGAGCCTGCCATTGCGTAGGAAATTTAATTAGCTTTTCAATAATATAAAATTCGCCCAAATCCAATAACCGAGTAAGAAGTTATGGTGATTTTAAGTTTTAGTCGTTAAACACCGTCATTTTGGTCACTAGTGCATCGCGGAGCCATTCTAAATGATAATTGTCAATTTCTAGTAAGGGACCACAAAATTGGCGCATCACGCCAAGGACCCAGTTCACATTTGGAAATTTCCAGTGAGCCGCGATAATAGTGCATCACGAAAGTGGCTAAAATGGAATTCCAAAGGCTTACATTGATAGATCTTCATGGCGCCCAGCTTCCAGGTCCCAGTCATCATATTCCAGTGAGGATCCACAATCCTGGTGCATTGTGCCAGGGCCTCAAATCAGGATTTTCAATTTTCTAGTTTTGCATTTTTAATTTCTAAGGGGCTGTTTGGTCATTTTTATAAGACCTAAACTCATCCTAAACATGAAATAAAAGCCTAATAGGGCATCATATTCCCATTATTCTCAAATTACTCAAAAGGGGATCCATTCTCTTCTAGAACACAAAAACCCTAGCTCTCAAATTCAAGGCCAAATCTCAAGAACTCACCATCAATCCTCTCAAATTCATTAACCTAGGTATGTTAAATGTTCATCCATGGGTTCCTTTCACCCATGGATTCCAAGTATCCAATTTAAATTACAAAATATTGATCTTTTCAACTTATTTTGATTTTAAATTATGATTTCACCCATGAATCTCCATGAACTATGATTTTACACCATGTATAGATGAAACTATTGTTGTTATTCCATTCTCCATGTTTTAATGTTATCATTCATTGAATTAATCATTATTTAGTACTATTCATATTGAGTTCATGCTATTACTACAAGTTCCCTAACATTCGTAGGATTTGACCAAACTATGAACTACAAATGTTTGATAAAATGCCTACAAGAATACATATTTGATAAAAGCCTTCATGCTACGTCCTCTAAACTTAAGTATCATGTTACTATTATTGCTTTTGAGTTCTGGGGGTATTGAATACCTAAAAATCATAGTTGCTTATTTAGTCTCATCTCAGTATCTTCAGAATAACTTCAGAATATATATTATGAGCATTACTAGATGATGTGTCAGCGAATTCTAACATATTTGAGGCTTTTAACTAAGAATAATTGCGAAGGCTTAAGCAACTTTTGTTGTTTTTGATTGGTTTATGTTTGATTTTACAGTTTAAGCTGATATGATAGAGAACCAACAAGAATGGAAATAAAGAAGTTAAAATCTGAAGACAAGTGTGGCTGATGACATTTGTGATAAGTCGTCAGCCCTGTGATAGGTTTTCAAGTTCGTCGTCAGTAGTAAACAGAGAATTGGCCTAAGTGGAAAGATATGATGACATTTTGTGATAAATCATCAAGATTCTGATAAGCTGTCAAGAATGTCATCAGCCTGAGGCAGCATAGGAGAACTGAAGCAGATCTTTGACGATATTTTGTGATAGGCCGTCACGAAGCTAATAAGTTGTCAAGTTTGTCGTCAGCCTTAAACAGAAAGAGCCAAAACTGAAGAAGGAGCTGACGACATTTGTGATAAGTCGTCAGCCTTCTGATAGGCTATCACAAATGTCGTCACCTAATCCGAGGGATTTTTGAATTCTATCATTTTGTTTCCATAATTAGGGTGAACTATTCAAAGCTTTGTTTTAGGGTTTTCTGGAGAGTTCCGCACATTGAGTTTTGACAATACTTTTGATATTTTCTCTCTAATTTCTTGGCTTGAAAAAGTAATACTTTGAAGAGATTATTATCATTATTCTGGGATTTTTCTTTGTGATCTAATCTGAGAATCTCTAGTTTCTATTCATCTTGTGGTAAGTTTATCTTTCAAAGCATGAATTCATCTAGTTGCTTTGATTTTTACGTTATGAGCGGCTAAATTCCTTTAACCTAAATTATGGGATCTAGGGTTAGGTCTTGATAAGGTGCTGAGTGATCAGGATTCGAAAGGTGGTAGGACTTCCTGATAATTCTGAGATTTTAATTAACGTCTATTGGTTGCAAATAATAGATAAAACCTACTTTGATTTTCTTGAGAAAGAAATCAAATATAGTAGAAAGTGAATTATCAACAGGGACTTGGAAATACTCCATTTAATAATCAGCGCTGTAACAAGGTTGGTTAACCTGAGGTAAAATCTAGGCAGTGAATATAAATTCCCTAAGCCCAAGAGAATTAGGTAATTAAATGCTTAAGTAGGTCGAGAGACATTTAAGCATAACTTCGATAAAGATTACTTTTTGTCCTACCTACTGTGACAATCCTGAACCACTAGTAGCATCCTTCACGTACCAAATTCCCTAGTGAACATAATTCTGGTTTTTCAGAAACTCTTGATTACAAACACTGAAACTAAATTGACCTACAGTTATTTGCTAATCTCCAAAACCCCCGTGTTGTTTTTCGGGCCAGTTGTTTGAATTTAACTTGTAGTTTTAGTTTCAAACGAGTTTAATCGCCACTCACATTATTCCCTGTGGATTCGACCCCGACTCCAAAGTTGGGTAAATATATTGACGACGATCGCTATGCACTAAATTGACGTGTAAGTGGAAAGTTATCAAAAATGGTGATGTTGCTGGGGAACAATTTGGCGTATTAAGTTGGTTTGGAATTTTAGCTTACTTGCTTGAATTCAAACTTGTAAGTATTTGTTTAGTTTTTTTTCTTTTATTTTTATTTTTATCACACCTTTCTTGAGATGTCAGCTTGTATAGATGGTTTTTTGAGCAATGACGATTCTTGTCATTATTATGGGGGACCATATTTTAAGGCTTGCTATCCAGATTTACCTGGAAGTGCATAGACTGGACCTTCACAATATGATGCGGATACTGTCCTACTTACTGTAACTTAGTGTTTGGCTTGTGGTCAAAGTGATCATACTGAAGATATGTGTGCTATCACGATTCAAGCGAATAAATTAATGAAATAAATTTTAGAGAATCAAGAACAGTTGTGGGCAGAGCTAAAGGAGTTACCACTCCAACCATGTTTATAGTGGCTAAACAAAGAAGAATATGAGGTGGAAATTAGCCAATTTGAGGAGAAAACTCAAGAATCACAAGCACTCGATTGTCATCTTGATCTTGAGACTGATATTGAGAAGGTGAATAAAAGTGAGTGTGTAGTAAATAGTGTAAATTTTGAAATAAAATTAGTTGGGCCTCACTCAAAACATTTTTCCACATTATGTTTAGATGATATCTTGTCTATTGAATCATCTAAAATAGTGGAAGAGTGTGAAGATGAGGAACTACAATCCTATATTCTTTATTTTACATTAGACAAACAACATAAAAACACACCTCACTTTAAGGCCGAGTGGTTTACCATACTCAATACACTACTTGACTTCTTAATTTTTGTACCACCCCCTATGATCGAGGTAAGATGATGGACTCTAAGTTGGGGTAAAATTTATATCCTCAAGGTGGAGAGATAAAGGATGATGCACTTTCAAGGTATCTAGATGAATTCTGAGTAGTCAAGATAACCTAGTCGTGCCGCAATATTAAATCAGGCATTGTTTGGGAGGCAACCCAAGGTAGTTTGTTGTTTGTATTCGTAAGATGTGATTTATATCAGATCTTTGCCCCCATGGTGCCACAGGTATATTTCTAACTCTCTTGTTTTGGTTTAACAATTTGGGGACATTGCATGATTTTAAGTTGAGGGTGGGGCTACTTATGGGTGTTGATGTCCTCTTGGAGTTTTTGTTGTCGTTCCTCTTTTCCTCGGAGTCTTGTTCCTAGAAGAGCCGACATTTTAGGCGTAATGTGTTTTATTTGGGGATGTGTTGTGGTTAACTGGGTGAAAAATAAGTATCTATTGACATATTTTTGTTGATTTTTTTTTGGGAATGAAAAATACCTCTCCAATTATCTACTTTATAACTGTGTGATGTGCATCTAATTGTGTCCACTGTTCATATTTGTATGGTATTAGTTCTAGTAACTTGATAATCATTGCTAAGCAATTGCATGAACCGGATAAGTAGTAATTTGTGGTATACTTGTGTGCCATGTGCGTGTGAGATTTTACTTAGTTCCCTTTGTATGTTGGATTAAGAACTTTCCCGGTTAGTCTTACCTAGGTTGAAAGATAGAAGTTAGGAAAAGATCATAGGACGTTTTGGTATTAGCCCACTTTAGCCTAAATGACCTTCCATGTATGCATAATATCCCTTCATCCCTATTTTGATCCTAAATACCCTATTTTTTATGATACCTATCACCGACCCATTTATATCATAATGAACCTGTATTGGCCCAAGTCCTCCTTGGACACCATGCACCTTGACTTAGGTAAATGGACTAAGTTGAGGGTGGCTATCATAGGGGTGCGTGATATAAAATGAGTATGAAAAAAGGTACTGTAAAAGAAAAGAATAAAAAGCTGGGTGAGGTGGAAAAGAGCCAGAAAAGAAAAGTTGTGAAAAAAATAAGTGATTGTAGAAAAGAACCGCACCCATCCTGAATAAGTGTGATCAAGAAAAAGAAGAATAGAAAAAGGCGAATAAGTGAAACACCAAAAGCTAGTGTAGTGTCAAGGAGGCTTAGTCACTTTATATATCATCGAGTATCATACCAGCCACTAGCCTACATTACAAGCCAAAGAGAAGACCTATAGTGATCCTAGCTGACCTGTCTGAAAGTCTTGGTAATTAAAATAAGGGCAAGCCTATAATATTTGGCATACATTGATTGGAACTTTATTCTGAGAGTGAGTGTTTGGTTATTGTACCCATGGTTACATATGTAATTTTAGATTTAAGTGAAGTGGGACTTCTTTGTAGAGTGGGCACACTGGTTACGTTGCTAGTTGCTAAATTATTTGGATAGTGTAAGCTGATACATGTATGGTTTATATTACTGATTTGATGCCATATCTTGATTCCTGTGCGTCACGTAGTTTCTCTTCAAAAACATACATAGTTGTTTGTCAATTGATTGACCTTGGAGATGGTGAAGATGTTTTGAGATAATATGGATGGTTGACTTCAGAATGTACTTTGTATTCTCTTAGTTGTGTTGAGTTGCTTGAGGACAAGCAATTGTTTTTAGTTGAGGGTGTTGATGTGTGATCTAATGCTAACACATTTGAGGCTTTTAACTAAGAATAATTACGATGTCTTAAGCAACTTTTTTCATTTTTAATTGGTTTATGTTTGATTTTGCAGCTTAAGCTGATATGATAGAGAACCAAAAGAATGGAAGCAAAGAAGTTGAAATCTGAAGAAATCTGAAGACAAGTGTGGATGACGACATTTGTGATAATTCGTCAGCCCTATGATAAGTTATCAAGTTCATCATTAGCAGTAAACAGAGAATTGGCCTAAGTTGAAAGATGTGATGACATTTTGTGATAAGTCATCAAGGGTCTGATAAGCTGTCAAGAATGTCATCAGCCTGAGGCAACACAGTAGAATTAAAGCAGAGTTTTGATGACATTTTGTGATAGGCCTTCACGAAGATGATAAGTTGTCAAGTTTTTCATCAGCCTTAAATAGGAAGAACCAAAACTTAAGAAGGAGCTGACGACATTTGTGATAAGTCGTCAGCCTCCTGATAGGCTATCACAAATGTCATCACCTAATTCGAGGGATTTCTAAATTCTATTATTTTGTTTCCATAATTAGGGTAAACTATTTAAAGCTTTGTTTTAGTTTTTTTTTGGAGAGTTCCATTCATTGAGTTTTGACAATACTTTTGATATTTTCTCTCTAATTTCTTGGTTAGAAAAAGCAAATACTTTGAAGAGATTATTATCATTATTCAGGGATTTTCCTTTGTGATCTAATTTGAGAATCTCTAGTTTCTATTCATCTTGTGGTAAGTTTATCTTTTAGAGCATGAATTCATATAATTGCTTTGATTTTTACGTCATGAGCGGCTAAATTCCTTTAACCTGAAATGTGGGATCTAGGGTTAGGCCTTGATAAGGTGCTGAGTGATCAGGATTCAAAAGATGGTAGGACTTCTTGATAATTCTGAGGTTTTAATTAATGTCTGTTGGTTGCAAATAATAGATAAAACCTACTTTGATTAGCTTGTGAAAGAAATCAAATATAGTAGGAAGTGAATTATCAACAGGGACTTGGAAATACTCCGTTTAATAATCAGCTTTGTAACAAGGTTGGTTAACCTGAGGTAATTTTAGATGACCTGTCTTAAAGTCTTGGTAATGAAAATAAGGGCAATCCTATGGCATTTGGCATACATTGATTGGAACTTCATTCTAAGAGTGAGTGTTTGGTGATTGTCTCCATGGTTACATATGTAATTTCTGATATAAGTTAAGAGGGACTTCTTTGTATTGAGGGCACACTGGTTATGTTGCTAGTTGCTAACTTGTTTGAATAGTGTAAGCTTGATACATGCATGGTTGTTGTTGCCGATTTGATGCCATATATTGATTCCTGTGTGTCATGTAGTTGCTCTTCAAAAACATACATAGTTGTTTGTCAATTGATTGAACTTGGAGATGGTGAAGATGTTTTGAGATAATATGGATGGTTCGCTTTTGAATGTACTTTGTATTCTCTTAGTTGTGTTGAGTTTCTTGAGGACAAACAATTGTTTTTAGTTGAGGGTGTTGATGTGCGAGCTAATGCTAACACATTTGAGGCTTTTAACTAAGAATAATTGTGAAGTCTTAAGCAATTTTTGTTGTTTTTAATTGGTTTATGTTTGATTTTGCAGCTTAAGCTGATATGATAAAGAACTAACAATAATGGAAGCAAAGAAGTTGAAATCTGAAGAAATATGAAGACAAGTGTGGATGATGACATTTGTGATAAGTCGTCAGCCCTGTGATAAGTTATCATATTTGTCGTGAGCAGTAAACAGAGAATTGGTCTAAGTTGAAAGATGTGACGATATTTTGTGATAAGTCGTTAAGGGTCTGATAAGCTGTCAAGAATGTCGTCAGCCTGAGGCAGCACAGGAGAACTGAAGCAGATCTTTGATGACATTTTGTGATAGGCTGTCACGAAGCTGATAAGTTGTCAAGTTTGTCGTCAGTCTTAAACAGGAAGAGCTAAAATTTAAGAAGGAGTTGACGACATTTGTGATAAGTCGTCAGCCTCCTCATAGGCTATCACAAATGTTGTCACCTAATCCTAGGGATTTCTGAATTCTATTATTTTGTTTCCATAATTATGGTAAACTATTTAAACCTTTGTTTTAGGTTTTTTTGGAGAGTTCCGCACATTGAGTTTTGACAATACTTTTGATATTTTCTCTCTAATTTCTTGGCTTGAAAAAGTAATACTTTGAAGAGATTATTATCATTATTCTGGGATTTTTCTTTGTGATCTAATCTGAGAATCTCTAGTTTCTATTCATCTTGTGGTAAGTTTATCTTTCAGAGCATGATCTAGTAGCTTTGGTTTTTACGTCATGAGCGGCTAAATTCCTTTAACCTTAATTATGGGATCTAGGGTTAGGTCTTGATAAGGTGCTGAGTGATCAGGATTCGAAAAATGGTAGGACTTCTTGATAATTCTGAGGTTTTAATTAATGTCTGTTGGTTGCAAACAATAGATAAAACCTACTTTGATTTTCTTGAGAAAGAAATCAAATATAGTAGGAAGTGAATTATCAACAGGGACTTGAAAATAGTCCGTTTAATAATCAGTGTTGTAACAAGGTTTGTTAACCTGAGGTAAAATCTGCGCAGTGAATATAAATTCCCTAAGTCCGAGAGGATTAGGTAATTAAATGCTTAAGTAGGTGGAGAGATATTTAAGCATAACTTCGATAAAGATAGCTTGTTCTCCTACCTACTGTGAGAATCCTGAACCACTAGTAGAATCCATCATGTACCAAATTCCCTAGTGAACATAATTCTGGTTTTTCAGAAACTCTTGATTACGAACACTGAAACTAAAGTGACCAACAATTATTTGCTAATTTCCAAAATCCCCATTTTGTCTTTTTGTGCCATTTGTTCGAATTTAACTTGTAGCTTTAGCTTCAAATGAGTTTAATCGCCACTCACATTGTTCCCTGTGGATTCGACCCCGACTCCAAAGTTGGGTAAATATATTGACGACGATCGCCTTGCACTAAATTGACGTGTAAGTTGAAAGTTATCAAAAATGGTGTCGTTGCCGGGGAACAATTTGGCGTATTGAGTTGGTTTGGAATTTTAGCTTACTTGCTTGAATTCAAACTTTTAAGTATTTGTTTAGTTTTTTTTTTCTTTTATTTTTATAACACCTTTCTTGAGATATCAGCCTGGATAGATGTTATTTTGAGCGATGATTATTCTTGTTATTATTGTGGGGACCCTATTTTGAGACTTGTTGTCCAGATTTACCTGGAAGTGCATGGACTGGACCTTCACAATATGATGTGGATACTGTCCGACTTACTGTAACTTGGTGTTTGGCTTGTGGTCAAAGTAATCATACTGAAGTTATGTATGTTTTCACAATTCATGCGAACAAATTGATGAAACGAATTTTAGAGAATCAAGAACAGTTGTGGGCAGAGCTAAAGTAGTTACCACTCTCACCATATTTATAGTGGCTAAACAATGAAGAATATGAGGAGGACATTAGCCAATTTGAGGCGAAAACTCAAGAATCTCAACCCCTCAATTGTCATCTTGATCTTGAGACTGACATTGAAAAGGTGAATAAAAGTGAGTGTGTAGTAGATAGTGTAAATTTTGAAGTAGAACTAGTTGGGCCTCACTCGAAGCATTTTTCCACATTATGTTTAGATGACATCTTGTCTATGGAATTATCTAAAATAGTGGAAGAGTGTGAAGATGAGGAACAAGAATACTATATTCTTTATTTTACATTAGACAGGCATTATAAAAACACGCCTCACTTTAAGGCCGAGTGGTTTACCACGCTCAATCCATTACTCGACTTCTTAATTTTTGTACCACTCACTCTGATCGAGGTAAGAAGATGGACTCTAAGTTGGGTGTGAAATTCATATCCTCAAGGTGGAGAGATAAAGGATGAAGAACTTTCAAGGTATCTTGAAGAATTCTTAGTAGTCAAGATAACCTAGTTGTGCCACGACATTAAATCAGGCGTTATTTGGGAGGCAACCCAAGGTATTTTGTTTTTTGTATTTGTATTATGTGATTTACATCAGATATTTGCACCCATGGTGCCACATGTATATTTTTAACTATCTTGTTTTGGTTTGACGCATTGGGGACATTGCATGATTTTAGGTTGAGGGTGGGGCTACTTGTGGGTGTTGATGTTCTCTTGCGATTTTTGTTGTCGTGCCTCTTTTCCCTGGAGTCTTGTTCCTAGAAGAGCTGGCATGTTTAGGCGTATTGTATTTTATTTTGTGATGCCTTGTGGTTAACTGTGAGAAAAATAAGTATCTACGACAGTTGACATAGTTTTGTTGATTTTCTTTTGGGGAATGATAAATACCTCTCCAATTGTCTACTTTGTAACTGTGTGATGTGCATCTAATTGTGACCACTGTTCATCTTTGTATGGTATTAGTTCTAGTAACTTGATAACCATTGCCAAACAATTGCATGAACCGAATAAGTAGTAATTTGTGATATACTTGTGTGCCATGTGCGTGTTAGATTTTACTTAGTTCCCTTTGTATGTTGGATTCAGAACTTGCCCGGTTAGTCTTACCTAGGTTAAAGGAGAGGGGTTAGGAAAGGATCATAGGCCATTTTGATATTATCCAACTTTATCCTAGATGACCTTCCTTGTATGCATAATATCCCTTGATCCCTATTTTGAGCCTAAATAACCTATTTCTTTTTATGATTCCTATCACCGACCCATTTATATCATAATGAACCTATTTTTACCCTGGTCCTCCTTGACACCGTGCACCTTGACTTAGGTAAATGGCCTAAGTTGAGGGTGGCTATCATAGGGGTGCGTGATGTAAAATGAGTACGAAGAAAGATAGAGTAAAAGAAAAGAATAAAAAGCTGGGTGTGGTGGAAATGAGCAAGAAAAGGAAAGTTGTGAAAAAGAAGAAGTTATTGTAGAAAAGAACCGCACCCATCCTGAATAAGTGTGATCAAGAAAAGAGAAGAATAGAAAAAGGTGAATGTGTGAAACCCCAAAAGCTAGTATAGTGTTAAGGAGGCTTAGTCACTTTAAATATCATCGAGTATAATACCTTCCACTAGCCTACATCACAAGCCAAAGAGAATACCTATAGTGATCCTAGATGACCTGTCTGAAAGTCTTGGTAATGAAAATAAGGGCAAGCCTATGGTATTTGGCATACATTGATTGGAACTTCATTCTGAGAGTGAGTGTCTGGTGATTGTCCCCATGGTTACATATGTAATTTCTGTTATAAGTGAAGTGGGACTTGTTTGTAGTGAGGGAATACTGGTTACGTTGCTAGTTTCTAACTTGTTTGGATAGTGTAAGCTTGATACATGCATGGTTGTTGTTGCTGATTTGATGCCATATCTTGATTCCTGTGTGTCACGTTGTTGCTCTTCAAAAACATACATAGTTGTTTATAAACTAATTGACCTTGGAGATGGTGAAGATGTTTTGAGATAATATGGATGGTTGACTACTGAATGTACTTTGTATTCTCTTAGTTGTGTTGAGTTGCTTGAGGACAAGCAATTGTTATAAGTTGAGGGTGTTGATGTGTGCGCTAATGCTATCACATTTTGAGGCATTTAACTAAGAATAATTGCAAAGCCTTAAGCAACTTTTGTCATTTTTAATTGGTTTATGTTTGATTTTACAGCTTAAGGTGATATGATAGAGAACCAACAATAATGGAAGAAAAAAAGTTGAAATCTGAAGAAATCTGAAGACTAGTGTGGCTGACGACATTTGTGATAAGTCGTCTTCCCTGTGATAAGTTATCAAGTTCGTCGTCAGCAGTAAACAGAGAATTGGCCTAAGTTGAAAGATGTGATGACATTTTATGATAAGTCGTCAAGGGTCTGATAAGCTGTCAAGAATGTGGTCAGCTTGAGGCAGCACAGGAGAACTGAAGCAGAGCTTTGACGACATTTTGTGATAGGCCATCACAAAGCTGATAAGTTGTCAAGTTTGTCGTCAGCCTTAAACAAGACGAGCCAAAACTTAAGAAGGAGTTGACGACATTTGTGATAAGTCGTCAGCCTCCTGATAGGCTATCACAGACGTCGTCACCTAATCCGAGGGATTTATGAATTCTATTAGTTTGTTTCCATAATTAGGGTAAACTATTTAAAGATTTGTTTTAGGGTTTTCTGGAGAGTTTCGCACATTGAATTTTGACAATACTTTTGATATTTTCTCTCTAATTTCTTGGCTTGCAAAAGCAAATACTTTGAAGAGATTATTATCATTATTCAGGGATTTTTCTTTGTGATCTAATCTGAGAATCTCTAGTTTCTATTCATCTTGTGGTAAGTTTATCTTTCAGAGCATGAATTCATCTAGTTTCTTTAATTTCCAAGTCATTAGTGGCTAAATTCCTTTAACCTGAATTATGGGATCTAGGGTTAGGTCTTGAGAAGGTGCTGAGTGATCAGGATTCGAAAGGTGGTATGACTTCTTGATAATTCTGAGGTTTTAATTAACATCTGTTGGTTGCAAACAATAGATAAAACCTACTTTGATTTTCTTGAGAAAGAAATTAAATATAGTAGGAAGTGAATTATCAAGAGGGACTTGAAAATACTCCGTTTAATAATCAGTGTTGTTACAAGGTTGGTTTACCTGAGGTAAAATCTGGACAGTGAATATAAATTCCCTAAGTCCGAGAGGATTAGGTAATTAAATTCTTAAGTAGGTCGAGAAATATTTAAGAATAACTTCGATAAAGATATCTTGTTGTCCTACCTACTGTGAGAATCCTGAACCACTAGCAGCATCCGTCACGTACAAAAATCCCTAGTGAACATAATTCTTTCTTTTCAGAAACTCTTGATTACGAACACTGAAACTAAAGTGACCAACATTTATTTTCTAATCTCCAAAACCCCCTTGTTTGAATTTAACTTGTAGCTTTAGTTTTAAACGAGTTTAATCGCTACTCACATTGTTCCCTGTGGATTCGACCTCAACTCCAAAGTTGGGTAAATATATTGATGACGATCGCCTTGCTCTAAATTGATGTGTAAGTTGAGTGTTATCATTAGATCTGTCAGTTAAACTCAGAATAGCCAGTAACTTAGAGTCATTTAGTTGGGAGTAGGACTTTGCACCGAGCGAGTATTGAGATGGCGGCATCCCTATCAAATAGGCAGAGTCACTAGTAGCAGTCCCTAAACTCTAGAAATATGTAGCCAGCGTAGGATATGAGAAGTCACCCGTCAGTGTAGGCTTGACTATCTCCAGGGTCCCCCCGTCAGTTCAGGCTTGACACCCTTAGAACTTCGGGACAGTACACCAGTATAGCGGATCCACATACCCAGCGTTAGTACCCATGGTATGGTATTGACACCCTTCTAACTGGGGTTATAGGTTGGACCCCAATTAGCTCAAATTGGGGAATGTCGGTTAGATGATAGCTCCTATAGTCTCAGTCCAATAATCAGATCAGTAGTTCAGTCTCAATGTTGTTTGACCAAGGCATACAAATATTAGTTATTTCAGTATTTCAGTTAACAAACTTCAATTTAGTTCAAGTTATATGCTTGGTCATGCTTCCCCAGTATCTACAAATTTCACGTACCTTCAGTATTTGCAGACTTTCATGCATACACAATATTTATAGATTTCACATATTGTTAGTATCTACAGATTTCATGCTCTCTATTTAGTATTCCATGTTTTACATGTATATTCAGATAATTATTATTCATGTTCATGAAACCATGTATGTCATCCTACCTCATTTAGCATACCGGTACATTCAAAGTACTGATCGCATACCTTTCTTTTGTGCTATGATATATTATATCATAGGTTCTGACGCCCAGTTCCCAGATAACGCTTAGACTTCTCAGACTCTCAGCAGTAGCAGTGGTGAGTACTCATATTTTGAGGATAGATTATTTTATTTCATGCTTTCAGTCTTGTAGTTAGTTGGAGTTAGTTAGGGGTTGTCCCATCAACTTACAGTTATTTAGTTTAGAGGCTTTCGGAAAATACAGTCAGTTATTCAGTATTCAGACTTCAATTTACATGACAGTTAGTTATTCAATTTATCTTAGATTTCAGTAATTATTCAGACTTAAATAGTTATTTGTTCAGATTTATAATTAGGTATTTATTTTAGTTATTAAAACCTTATGGCATATTAGTTATTCTTCCGTATTTATGATTGTGTTATTCAGTGTTCATAGTAGGTACCAGCTCATGGGTTAGGTTATCGTCCCTTGGGACTATAAGCACTGTGTGACGCCCAGGGTGCACTCTCTGGGCATTAAACACTTGGTATCAGAACCTAAGGTTTTAAAGTGTCCTAGGAAGACTGAAAGTCACACCAAGTAGAGTCTTATGCATGGATGTGTAGCGCGCCACACTTATGGGAAGGAGGCTACAAGGCGTTTAGGAAAAATTTCCCTTCTTTCAGTATTCATGTCGTGCGAGTGAGCATGAGCTCAAGTTAAACACTCAGTCTAATTCGTATCTTCCTTCCGTTTACAGAACATGCCTCCCAAAAAGAATAATAGAAGAGGAGTAAGAAATCATCCAGTACCTCTGCCCATCCAAGCAGATCCTCTGGATGAGTATGTCTCTCATGCAGAATTCAGGGCTGCATTCACCACTCTAGCAAATTCTGTAGCAGCTCAAAATGAATGGCCATCTACTGTTCCAGCCAACCCAGTGGCCAATACTTCTACAACCAAAATTTGGAACTTCACCCAAATGAATCCTCCTTCCTTCACAGGATCTAAAACTGAAGAGGATCCACAAGAATTCTTAGATATGGTTTAAAAGGTAATGGATGCTATGGGGGTGACATCCAGTGAGACTTATGAGTTGGCTACATATCAGTTACAGGATGTAGCCCATACTTGGTTTAAGCAGTAGAAGGTAGATAGTGGTGTTGATGTGGGGCCTATAGAATAGGAATGTTTGCTATGGCTTTCTTAGATAGATTCTTCACATTGGAGATGAGGGAGGCCAAAGTGTTAGAATTTATTAACTTGAGGTAGGAAGCATGAGCGTGAATGAGTATTTCCTCAAGTTTACTCAGTTATCTAGATATGCTCCTCATGTGGTAACTGACAGCAGGTCCAAGATGAGTAAGTTTGTGTCTGGCGTATCTGATAGTGTGGTCAAAGAGTGCAATACTGCAATGTTGATTAGGGATATGGACTTGTCTAGGTTGATGGTCCATGCTCAACAAATTGAGGAGCAGAATATAAAGAGAGGGAAAAAAAAACAAAAGAGCTAGGATGGGTAGTTTTAATTTCAGCCAGCCAAGGTCAGAAAGTGGTAACCGTCCTCAGTTTCATCAAAGGTCTATAGCCCCAGCACCCTCTTCAGCCAGTGCCCCAGTACCCAAATTCAGAAATGATAATAGGGATAAAACACCAGGCTCTAAGTCCCAAGGCAGTGTTAACAGTGCCCGTACGAACCCTCCATGTTAGAAATATGGTAGAAACCATTAGGGAGAGTGTAGAGCGAGCAGTGATATGTGCTTCGGGTGTGGCAAGCTAGGCCATTGGATTTGGAAGTGTTGGGTTGTTTCTCAGAAAGGTAGGGATTTACGCCAACAGGGCTAGTCCCGTCAGTCGTCAGTTCCATATGGTCACCTGACTCATTAGGGTGCCACTTTCAATGCTACCGGTGTTCAGCGTCCAATCAGATTATATGCCTTTCATTCCTGCCAAGATCAAGAAAATTCTCTTAAAATAGTTACTGGTATGTTACAGGTCTTTCACTTACATATTTATGCTTTACTAGACCCTGGAGCTTCTCTTTATTTTGTAACTCCATATATAGCTGTCAATTTCGGAGTCAGTATTAAAACTCTAGCAGAGCCCTTTTTAGTGTCCACCTCAGTCGATGTTTCTATTATAGCTAGGTAGGAATATAGAAAATGTTCGGTCATAATATCTCATAAAGTTACCTCTGTTGATCTCATGGAGTTAGAGATTATGGATTTTGATTTCATTCTTGAGATGGATTAGCTCCACTCATGCTATGCCTCAGTTGATTGTAGAAATAGAATAGTTCATTTTCAGTTCCCGAATGAACCAGTCCTTGAATGGAGGGGTAGTACCACAACGCTTAAGGTTCAGTTGATTTCATACCTTAGAGAGATAAAGATGATATCCAAGGGGTGTATTTATGATTTTTTTTTAGTCTAGTAATCTAGCTCATAAACTTCAACTCTTGAGTCAATGGCAGCAGTAAATGAATTCTCAGATATGTTCCCTAAGATCTTCCCCGAATTTCTTCCGAAAGGGAAATCGACTTCGGAATAGACCTTCTCCCAGATACTCAGCCTATATCTATTTTTCCCTACAGAATGGATCCAGTTGAACTCAAAGAATTGAAACAACAGTTGAAAGATCTCCTAGATAAGGATACATCAGGCCCAACGTTTCCCTATGGGGTGCACCAATTTTATTCGTGCGTAAGAAAGACGGTTCTCTTAGAATGTGCATAGACTATCGTCAGTTAAACAAAGTCATAGTAAAGAATAAATATCCACTTCCTAGAATCGATGACTTGTTTGACCAACTTCAGGGTGCCAACAACTTTTCCAAGATAGACCTCAGATCAGGCTATCATCAGCTCAGGGCAGGGAATGTGATATTCCAAAAATAGCTTTTTGAACTCGGTATGGTCACTTTGAATTTCTAGTCATGTCCTTTGGTCTCACAAATTCCCCAACAGCCTTTATGGACTTGGTGAACCGAGTGTTCAAGTTGTACTTGGACATGTTCATCATAGTCTTCATTGATGATTTTCTTGTTTACTCCCATAGAAAAAATGATCATGCAGACCATCTCAAAATAGTGTTACAGACTCTTAAAGCTCACTAGTTGTTCACTAAATTCAATAAGTGTGAATTCTGGCTAATATTAGTAGCTTTCCTTGGCCATATTATTTCTGGTGATGGCATTAGAGTTGATTCTCAAAAGACCAAGGCAGTGAGAAACTGGCCTAGACCCATTCTCTATCAGATATCAGGAGTTTCTTGGGTTTGGCTGGCTATTACCATCGGTTTGTTAAAGGGATTTCATCTATTGCATCCCCCGTGTCCATATTAACTCAGAATAAAGTTAAGTTTTAGTGGTCAGATTCCTGTGAGAAGAGTTTTCAGTAGTTGGAGACTTGACTCACCTCAGCCCTAGTTCTTAGTATACCAGATGGTTCAGATGGGTTTGTTGTGTACTGTGATGCATCCAAAGTAGGTTTGGATTGTGTCCTTATGCAGAGATAAAAGGTCATAGCCTATGCCTCTAGGAAGTTTAAGCCTCATGAGAAGAATTATCCGACTCATAATCTTGAGTTAGCAGCTTTAGTGTATGCCTTAAAAATTTGGAGGCATTACTTGTATGGGGTGCATGTTGATGTGTTCACAGATCACAAAAGCTTGCAGTATGTGTTCGCTCAAAAAGACTTAAATATGCGTTGAAGGAGGTGGTTAAAGTTATTTAAAGATTATGATATAAGTTTTCTGTATCATCGGGGAAAGGCCAATGTAGTGGCATATGCTCTCAGTAGATTGTCTATGGGTAGTATTGCTCATGTTGAGGATGGTAAGAAGAAATTAGCTGAGAAAGTTCATCAGTTTGCCCGACTAGGTGTCCACCTAGTCGATTCAGCAGAAGAAAGTATATGGGTACAGAGTAGTTTAGAATCCTCTCTAGTTTCTGAAGTGAAGGAAAATTAGGATAGAGATCCCAGTCTAGTTACGTTAAAAGAATTAGTCAAAGACCAAAAGGTGGAGGTTTTCTCCCAAGGAGGATATGGTGTGCTGCACTGTCAGGGTCGGCTATGTATGCCTGGTGTAGATGGCTTGAGGCAATGAATTCTTGCAGAAGTGCATGGTACGCTCTACTCTATTCATCCAAGGGCCACTAAGATGTATCTTGATTTGTGGGAGATCTATTAGTGGAGTGGGATGTAGAGGGATATTGCAGAATTCGTAGATAAGTCCTCTACATTCCACCTGGTTAAGATTGAGCACCAGAAGTCTAGTAGGTCCATGCAGGAGTTCAACATTCCCATGTGGAAATGGGAAGAAGTAAACATAGACTTTGTGATGGGTCTGCCTCATACTCGTCGACAATATGATTCCATTTGGGTTATCATAGATAGGATGACCAAATCAGCTCATTTTTTGCCAGTCCATACCTCTTATTCAGTCGAGGACTATGCCAAACTCTATCTCAGAGAGTTTTTTAGGTTGCACAATGTTACCTTATCTATTATCTCTGATAGAGGTACCCAGTTTACCTCCCACTTCTAGAAAGCATTCCAAAAGGGTCTTGGTACCTAAGTCCATCTCAGTACAGCCTTCCTCCCTCAGACTGATGGTCAAGTAGAAAGGGCCATTCAGACTCTTAAAGATATGCTAAGAGCATACGTAGTTGATTTTAAAAGTAGTTCGGATGACCACTTTCCTTTGATCAAATTCACATATAATAATAACTATTATTCCAGTATCCAGATGGCTTCGTTTGAGGCTCTTTATGGTAGGAGATCTAGATCTCTGATTGGTTGGTTTGAAGTAGGTGAGGCCGCAGTAGTAGGGCCTGACTTGGTGTTTGATGCCTTAGAGAAAGTTCAGTTGATCAGAGAAAAGCTTAGAGCAGACCAGAGCCGATAGAAGTCGTATGCATATGTGAGGAGAGAGGATCTCGAGTTTGAGATTGGTGATGCTGAGTACTTGAAAATATCTCTTCTTAAGTGGGTAAAGAAGTTCGGCGAGAAAGGAAAATTCAGTCCCCGCTATGTCGGTCTTTTCAGAATTCTCAGTCATTTTGGAAAGGTAGCTTACGAGCTTGAGTTGGCTTAATATCTAGCTTCAGTACACCCAGTGTTCTATGTCTCGTTGTTAAAGAAGTGTATTGGTGATCCAGCTGTAGTTTTTCCCCTAGAAATCTTAGATGTTCAGAATAGTCTTTCCTATGAGGAAGTTCCAGTCAAAATTCTTGATCATCAAGTTCGTAGACTAAGGAACAAAGAAGTTCCACTAGTCAAAGTTCTTTGGTGGAGTCAGTCCGTTGAGGGAGCCACTAGGGAAGCATAAATAGATATGCGGACCAAGTACCCTCATCTTTTCTCTGCGAATTCAGATTTGATTTAAGGTACTAATCTTCTTAATATTTCTCTCTATCATGCTCAGTTTCAGTTGCACATCATGTTCATGTTAGTCATGCATTTACAAATTAATTTAGTCATGCATTCCATGCATCAGATAACCATGTACAGTATGTAAGCTCAGTCCATCAGTTTTTCTCAGCTTAACCAGTCTCATTCGAGGATGAATGATCCCAAGAGGGAGATATTGTAATACCCTGTATTTACCTAGCATGATTTAAGTCCCAATACATGATCATTCATATATAAAAATTTTTAAATACCCATTATTTTTCAGTTGAGAGCTTGTCATTGCGTAGGAAATTCAATTAGCTTTCCAACGATGTAAAATTTTCCCAAATCCGATAATCGAGTAAGAAGTTATGGCTATTTTAAGTTTTAGTCGTTAAACACCATCATTTTGGTCACTAGCGCGTCGCGGAGCCAGTCTAAATAACAAGTGTCAATTTTCAGTAAAGGACCGCAATATTGGCACGTCGCGCCAAGGACCTAGTTCACATTTGGCAATTTCCAGTGAGCCTCCACGATAATGGGCATCGCGGAGGTAGCCAAAATGGCATTTCAAAGGCTTACCACGATATCTACGCATCGCACCAAGCTTTCAGGTCCCAGTCGTCAATTTTCAGTGAGGCTCCAAAATCTTAGAACATCGTGCCAGGGCCTCAAATTGGGATTTTCAATTTTCCAGTTGTGCATTTTTAATTTCCAAGGGGGTGTTTGGTTATTTTTCTAAGCCTTAAATTCATCCTAAACATGAAATTAAAGCCTAATACGGCATCATATGCCCATTATTCTCAAATAACTCAAAAGGGGATCCATTCTCTTCAAGAACACAAAAGTCGTAGCTCTCAAATTCAAGGTCAAATCTCAAGAACTCACCATCAATCATCTCAAATTCATTAACCCAGGTATGTTAAATATTCATCCATGGGTTCCTTTCACCCATGGAGTCCAAGTACCCGATTTAAATTACAAAATTGTGATCTTTTCAAATTATTTTAATTTTAAATTATGATTTCACCCATGAATCTCCATGAACTATGATTTTACACCATGTATAGATGAAATTATTGTTGTTATTCAATTATCCATGTTTTAATGTTATCATTCATTGAGTTAATCATGATTTAGTACTATTCATGTTGAATTCATGCTATTAGTATAAGTTCCCTAGAATTCCTATGATTTGACCAAACTATTAACTACAAGTGTTTGATAAATGCCTAAAAGAATACATGTTTGATAAAAGCCTTCATGCTATGTCCTCTAAGCTTAAATATGAAGTTAGTATTATTGATTTTAAGTCCTGGAGGTGTTGAATACCCGAAAACCATAGCTATTTATTTAGTCTCATCTCAGTATCTTCAGAATAACTTCAAAATACATATTATGAGCATTACTAGATCAGTCAGTTAAACTCAGAATAGTCAGTAACTTAGTGTCATTTAGTTGGGAGTAGGACTTTGCACCGAGCGAGTGTAGGGATTGTGGCTTCCCCGTCAGATAGGCAGAGTCTCTAGTAACAGTCCCTAAACTCCAAAACTACGTTGCCAGCATAGGATATGAAAAGTCACCTGTCAGTGTAGTCTTAACTATCTCGCAGGGGTTACCCGTCAATTCAGGTTTGACACCCTTAGTCCTTCGGGACAGTACATTAGTATAGTGGATCTACATAGCTAGCTTTAGTAGCTGTGGCATGGTATTGATACCCTTTCAGCTGGGGTTACAAGTTGGACCCCAATTAGCTCAGATTGGGGAATGTCGGTTAGATGATAGCTCCTACAGTCTCAGTCCAATAATCAGATCAGTAGTTTAGTCTCAATGTTGTTTGACCAAGGCATATAGATATCAGTTATTTCAGTATTTCAGTTTAAAGCCTTCAATTCAGTTCATGTTTTATGCTTGGTCATGCATCCCCAGTATCTATAGATTTCACGTAACTTTAGTATTTATAGACTTTTATGCATACACAGTATTTATAGATTTCACATTTTTTAGTATCTATAGATTTCATGCTCTCTATTTAGTATTCCATGTTTTACATGTATATTCAGATAACTATTATTCCTGTTCATGAAACCATGCATGTCAGCCTACCTCATTTAGCATACCAGTACATTCAAAGTACTGATCGTATACCTTTCTTTTGCGTTATGATCTATTATATCATAGGCTCTAACACCCAATTCCTGGATCGCGATTAGACTTCTCAAACTCTCAACAGTAGCAGTGGTAGGTCCTCATATTTTGAGGACAAATTATTTTATTTCATGATTTCAGTCTAGTTGTTAGTTGGAGTTAGTTGGGGACTGTCCCATCAACTCATAGTTATTCAGTTTAGAGGCTTTTAGATGATATAGTCAGTTATTAGTATTCAGACTTCAGTTTACATGACAGTTAGTTATTCAATTTATCTCATATTTCAGTATTTATTCAGACTCCGATAAATATTTTTTCAGATCCATAATTCAGTATTTGTTTTAGTTATTAAAACTTTAGGTATATCAATATTCTTCTGCATTTATGATTGTGTTATTCAGTTCTTACAGCAGGTACCAGCTCATGGGTTAGCTTGTGGTGTCTCGGGACTATAAACACCATGTGATGCCCAAGGTGTACTCTTGGGGTGTTACAGATAGGTCCATGATTGTGATCAACCCAAATGAGTCCAACCATGCAAGGTCCAACAGATAATCATACCAAAACCAAACAATAACTAAGTTCATGTCCATAACAGTAATACCCCGTACTTTTTTCTAGCTTAAATTCACTCCTAGAATGTCAAGGACTAGCTTTAAAAATGAATACCATTTTATACATATGGAATTTTCAAGACTTCGACTTTCCATTGTGTGAGAAATTGAAAAAGCTTTCCATAGATACCAAATTGGCCCAAATCCGACACTCAGTTGAAAAGTTAGAGAATTTTTAAGTAGATAGTGTGCTACCTGGACTCTCAGCGCGTCACGGAGAAAGAAAAAATGGAAATCGTCAATTTCAGTGGACCTCCGCGATATTAGCATATCTTGACGTGGTCCATTTTCCCATTTTTTAAAATACAGTAGCCTAACCCGATCTTACCGCATTGCGTTGGTGGTTAAAATGACATTTCAAAAGGGCACCACAATTCCTCCACGTCACGCCAAGTTCTCAGTTCCCAGTTGTCTATTTCCAGTGGCCCAACGCGATCATGGGGCGTCGCTTCAGGTGCCTACTTCGGAAAATTTTGATGGAAATTAAAAGCTTCATCCAGGGTTAAATTAGCCTTATCTCATAATTTTATTCCATCCAGATATGGGATTTAATCCCTAAAATCATTCTCAAGTCATTCTTTATTGAATTTTCCCCAAATCAAAGCATTCTTTCTCAAGAAAAATAAAAACCTAGATCATCAAAGCTTTCTCCCCCAAGGATATCCAATTCCTCCATTAATTCTTCAAGGTAATTCAAGATTAATGATTTCCAAGTCAAGAAATCCAAGAATTCAACTTTAAAAGCATCAATAACGATCCAAGATTCAAGCCTTAGCATCTTATTCATCAATTGAGGTATGTGGGGTTATGAACAGGGATAATCCTTTCATCCTTGTGCCCAAAACTTATTTTAATTACAAATTTACTGACATTTTATGTGATTTCTCATGAAATTGAAGTTATGGTTTATACCCAATATTTCTATTTATGAGTTTATGAGATTTCCAATGATTTAGAAATTGAATTGCATGCTTATGTTCATATTTTCATGTATATTGCAGATATTTCCAGATTTTAAGTTGATTTATAAATGTTTACATCACCAATCATGAATATTATGATATTTTAACATGAGTTTGATGTATGGGTCATTAAGCTCTAATTAAGATTGCTATTTCAAGATTGTTTGTGCTATGAGCACCCTAAGCTGAGATTATTCTCAGATTTTTCTATAAATATTTGACCTTTTTGGTCCTGAGCTAAGTTAAAGAAACCACTTTGTTTATATGACTTGAGATTTAAAGAAAGAAAGAGCATAATTGGTTTTCTTGTAAACCCTTGTGCTATTGAAGTGGATTTCTTAAGATCCTGAAAATAAGAATGGGAGTAGTATTTACCACCGAGATGGGTATGTTACCAAGGTTTCATGCCCCAGAACTATGTGCCACCCTAGTATTAAGATTATTCTCACTTCTACATAGATGACTAAGATTGTGAACACATAATATAAATTCTATTCCATTGGCAAGGGTAGAAAGCCTCAACCCAACGTGGGCAAGACGTAGGGCTCCATGAATGCTCACATAGTGTATGTCGGTTAGAAGAACCTCCCAAAAATATATCCCCTACTCTTAAATAGTCTATTGGTTTATAGCCTTAAGATAAAGTGTTTTCCTTACAGCTTAATGGTAAAAAATTTCAGAATATTTTCTCAGAAAAGAATAACAGAAAGCTTTTATAAAACTAAGTGTAAAGGCTCACAAAGCTTACTCAAATTATGTTTTACAGAAAGATATTAGTTTCATATTTTAGATTTAAAGAGTGATTTCTTTCTACACTTAGACAGTATGATTTAAAGAGAGATTGCAAGTACAGCTTTTAGAACTAAATGTTATGACTCACTAGATTTATAAAGTAGGATTTGTTACTCATGATCTTCAGTATTTCGGATATTCCAGCTTATGTGAGTCATTTACATTTAGAATGCATTATTTTACAAATTATGATGATTGATATTATGTTTTACTTATGCATTCACCCCCATATACTCAGTACATCCTCAAAGTAATGATCCACATATACGTCTATGTGCTAAATTGTCTCATAATGTAGGTATCAGTTCAGTTGTAGCACGCATACCATATTCAGATAGTTTGCAGCTTCCAGTCAGCAAGTGATGAGTCCTTTTGTTTCAAGGGCCCAAGTCAGTCTGAGCAATTTTTTTTTATTCAGTTGTATTGATTTAGGATAGTTGGGGGTCATGTCCCGGCTACCTATAGTTAATACTAGTAGAGGCTTCATGGACAGTCAGTAGAGTTAAGGTATTTCATTTTAGTTTTGTTTGTAAAAGCAGAGTTGTAATTATTTTATTTTAGTTTTGTATTGACCAGATTCAGAAAAGAGTTAGTTATCTTTCACTTATTTCATTCAGATTTATGTATTTTATTCAGTTGCTTATGAGTTATGCTAGTAGAAGGGTTAGCTTGGGATCACTTCTGGCCCTAAGCACCATGTGACATCTTGAGATCATTTTTGGGGCGTTGCTAACTTGGTATCAGAGAATAAGGTTCAAGTTTCCTAGGATGTCTGTGAAGCCGTGTCTAGTAGTGTCTTGCGGAATGGTACGAAGATGTCTGTACTTTTCTTCAAAAGGCTACGAGGCATTTAAGAAAAAAAAAATTTCTTTCTTCTTCTAGATCATGCTGTAAAGTTGTTCCTTCAGAAACTCCTGTCAACTCATGTGTTACCCTAAAATTCTTCATCTATGACTTATTCTCGAGATAACCCGATTAGCAAGTTCCAGTTCCTCCCTAGATTATGCTCCCAGATTTACTAGCAGAAACTTTAAAAGTCACGCAAGGGGATGGAGAAGAGCTCCCTAGTATGCTAAGTTCCTTAAGTTGAAAGTTATGACTCTATCTTTGTGAGTTTTTCAGTTGAGACAGAATTAGATATGTACTCAGATTGCCCATTGACCCTTTTCAATACAGATAGTGCTCATGAGAGAAGATAGTATGAACTTAGACTGTTAAATGGAGAGTGAATTTAAGGGATAATATGAACCTCAGTGTTATTATTTATGACTAGTAGAACCTTATTATAGTTAAAAGTATAGGCATAGAAGGGTAGTGGCAAGAAGAGTGGAAATGATAATTGATAGAAAGTATAGAGATAAATTTATACATATTATCAAAATGTGTTAAGGTGATATGTCCTTGTGTGTTAGTTTAGTGGAGGGACAAGAAGGAGTTATTAGCTAAGGTGAATTGTTGTTTGCTTGAAGTACGGATGGAATCATTGATGGAATTTATAGTGTTTGAAAAGTATAGGGTATTAATGAAGTGTTTGGTGGTTCAGTATCATTAATTTAGTCTTGTCTTGAGGTTACAAAAAGGAGTTTAGTTGAAACCTATAGAGCTATGATCGTAATTTAGGTATAAAGATGGGTGAATGGTAGCAATGTATAGAAGAAGGACGTGTTAATGGATTATGATAAGATAGGCCATTTGATTATAATCAATTATTACTATTATGAAGTTCTAGTGGACTAGTGTTTCTTGATGTTCTATTTTATAGTTTCCAAGTGAGAATAGTATGTGAGGTTGGGTTGTTAAATCATGTTTAGCACTAGACATTAAGTTTGAACAATGGACGATCATCAAGGTGGATGTAATGATTTCTTGGTTAGTGTGGCTAGTTGTATGGAAGTGATCTAGTAGGCTTGAACAGTATGTGCAAGAGTTTGAGTCTATTTTAATTCGTAGTTAAGTATGATATTGTATGTATGATGAATAAGTATGCCTAAGGTAATATGGGGTTGCATTATTTCCAAGGTTATTATGTGTTGTGTGTGGTTAGTAGTACCGTTGATTTGCTAAGAGGAAGGAGACTAGTAATATAGTATATGATGTTCTTAATAGCTAAGTTAAGAGGTTATGGATAGATGATGTTGAGTCTTGGTATGATCTTGATTCTCATGTCTTAGAAATATAAGTTTAGAGGTTTGATATTGGTAGGCTATGACGGAAGCAGTATGGTTATTAAAGGGTGAAGATATCCGTGTTAAGTGTTAGAATCTAAGTATGAAAGTTTGAAGATTGAGCAAATAGAAATAAGAGTTCAGGCTCTAGATGGTGTGAACTCAGGGTGTAGTGATACTCATGAAGATTCTAAGTTAGTAAGTGTTCAAGATATTATGTAATGACTAATGGGGCTTTAGAAAGATAGAGTTGTACCTCGGAAGGATGTATTGGAAAGGTTTTTTTTTTCACTTTCAGGTGTAGTCTTTTTGTTGTGTTCCAGACTCTAGAGTGCAGTGAGTGTAGTCCAGTTTAGAGTTTAGTAAAGGGGTTCCTTGGACTTAGAATATTGGCTTAAAGCTAAGGGGGAGATGATAGAACGAGTAACCAAGTCTGGCTCTTAGATTTTAGTAGTGATGCCAGTATGTTATAGAATATCAAAAAGGGAGAATGATGCCCAACCCATTCTTATTTCTGTAATTATGCTTCAGTTATCCTAATATCTACTCATTCCTTGCATGTCAGTTCCATGATCCTAGTTCATATTCATGCACATAATAGAGAATCATATACTCCCCAGTTCTAAGTATGAGGAGTTCAAGTTCGTTCAACAGTCGAAATCATATTTCATAAGTTATGAACTCCAAAATTCAGGTCATGTAGATCATGACTCATGTACTCATGCTTTATAGTATGTTCAGTTCCGGTACTCATGTAACACTCTTAACTATCAAGAAAAGTCCAGATTTATATCATGTACGCCCTTAGACTCGATCTCTTTAATGAGTCCATATCATGAACCCTCTATTCCTCAAGCCTCAATAAAGTATCGATCTATGCTTAGTATCCCTTCATATTTCAGGTCCTCATGTTCCGACCTTTTGTTACTTTTCCCTTAGGTAAAGTTAGTGATGATGAATACTTGTGCAGGTGGGAGAGAGTAAATGCGTTATGTTTGGGAAGATTGTGGTATGCTTGTTTTATGTAAGTCTATAAGTTTGAAGGAATATCTGTGTATGACTTGGTTAGTTGAGAATAGTTTATGTGTGTCTTCCTAAGAATTGAAAGGTGCATGAAAGTTGTTATTGATAGAGGTATTAGAGAATATGAGAAAGATGCTCTTATGGGTATTAGTTTAGAGGTGCATATGTGATTATGAAAATAGTCTTGAATGTCATGTTGGTATATAAGGGGATAGGAATGTTATGCATAAATGAAGTTCTAGTATGAGGTGGAATTTAGTTGTTACGGTGCTAAGAAGAATCTTCCTAGAGTGAGAAGTTATGTCGATGCTTGGAATATTGAATCCATGGTTCAGACTAGTGTTATGGTGTTATGTACATTACCTTGTGATTTTGAGTTAGGATTGACAATGATGAGAAAAATTTAGTTCAGTTTAGACTTTAGTAAGTGGATTTGTCAATGCCTCGTGAGGATTATAAGTTGAAACAAGTGATTATGGCATTTAAGGGGATAGTATAGTTAAGAGAGTATTTGAGAAAGTGTTTCTAAGATTTAAAGTAAGAAGTTGCATTTCTTAAAGCCTAGAAATTCTATCCTGACTTGTGAGTTATAGGTTTATGTTCCATGCTATGGATTTGGGGCAATGTTGTAATTTCTTATTCTGAGGTCTTGTTCAGATCATTCACCCCCATATACTCAGTACATCCTCAAAGTACTGATCCACATATACGTCTATATGCTACATTGTCTCATAATGTAGGTATCAGTTCAGTTGTAGCACGCATGCCATATTCAAATAGTTTGCAACTTTCAGTCAGCATGTGATGAGTCTTTTCGATTCAAGGGCTCGAGTCAGTCATACAGTTTGAGCAATATTTTTTTCCATTCAGTCGTATTGATTTAGGATAGTTGGGGGGTCATGTCCCGGCTACCTATAGTTAATACTAGTAGAGGCTTCATGGACAGTCAGTAGAGTTAAGGTATTTGATTCTAGTTTTTTTTTGTAAAAGCAGAGTTGTAATTATTTTATTTTAGTTTTGTATTGATCAGATTCAAAAAAGAGTTATATTTTCCTTATTTTATTTAGATTTATGTATTTTATTCAGTTGCTTATGAGTTATGCCAGTAGATGGGTTAGCTTGGGATCACTTGTGGCCCTAAGCACCGTGTAACATCTCAAGACCATTTTTAGGGCGTTACAATAACATAACATAAAAGGATAGAAAAATAATAAATATAATCAAATGGTATAAGGCCAACACCACTACTGACACCGCCTATACCAACCCATAGTAGTTCCACAAAGCCACTAACCGAAAGTAAAAAAATATTGGATTGGGACATGACCCCAACTATAGAAAAAACTAATATCCATGAAATAACTAAAGCATGTAAAGAAATCCATGATATGAAATGGAGCCTTCCAGAATATGGAAGCTCACCACATCAATCCAACTGAGCTAATCCTGAATCCGATCACTAAGCAAGAGGAATAGAATGGTCGGTTCCTGCATCGCGTGGGGATACAGTTGCCCGAAGATGGGTTAGCGTGTGAACACTAGGAAGTAATTAGTATAAAGATAAAATATGCCTACCTTTAAAACCAAGTAAACCAATCATATACATACACGACCATATATATACATATAACACCATGTTGGGAAAGAGAACTGGGTATAGCAGGCCTTTTAAAACCATTAACCTAGCTATGTGTAGCTTAACCATTATAAAACCACCCATGAGCTATATGGGTCCAGTGCAACCCCCTGAACGGGCCATGATGTGTATAGCCACGTGAACTGGAGATACCATAGGAGTAGGGTATTCCTAATTACCCTTTGTTCTCCGTGATACATATGTACAAGTGTACTTAGGGGAGTCCAGTGTACCCCATAATTATCATATATGGTTGCTAGGATTAACCCTTATGTCAACAACTATGAGTTTCCAGTGTTCATCTATTGGACTCTTACCTTCACGGTTAGCTATTACACCCCGCCATTATTACCTAATTAAAACCATTACCACACAACCAAAACCACCAATTCCATTTATTATTAACCAAGGATATAAGTAGTGGTTCATCATACCAACTATAGCTTACAAGCAATGTCCTTAGCCAATATTTTAAATAATAAAGGATTCCCATGTATCCAAAGGTTATATTAGCAAGTTGACTTGGGGGAATCCCATGTAACCCACAAGTTTTCAATTATTAAACTTGCTTGGGGGATTCTCTTGTACCCCATAAAACTTTCAATTAGACCAACGATAACAACCAAGATCTTACCTTTTAACCAATACAAACCATTTATACCATTTAGGGTTCCATTACCAAGTTATACCATGCATAGTTCAATGAAAGTCCAACAATTTAATCAAAAACATTCTCATAGGCATTATGATGGGGTTATAGTATTTCCAAAGTCAAAAATAGGTACCAATTAACCATTCCCATGCAACAAAATGTTCAAACCACCATAATAATCTGAAAACCATAAGTAAAAGACAAGGGAAAACCATAACTAACCATTATAACCAAAGCTCCTATCATGTATTTGAAAACCCAAAACCATGCAACATTTATTCCATGAAAATAATTCATAAAATATGCCTTTAGTTGGAACTATAAGGGAGGAGTAACATGCCTTAGATTACAAAGATGATGGAGAGAATCACCCCAATAAATCCCTAAATTGATCCTATTGATGAAATTCTAGCCTTCCTTAACCCAAGAGCCTTTGAGAGAGTTTCTAAGTGTTTAAGATTCGTATAATAGGGTAAATAATATCCCTATAGATTTATAATTCATGGGGACTTAAGAGGTTAAAAGGGAAAATATCCAAATTATCCCCAACTTAAACTGCTTAAAATTCCCATAAGATGGTATCACCACCCCACCCCAACTATACCCCAGGGTATGAGTGGTACCCGTAATCATACCTTAAACCCCACCTTGGACCCCCAACACTATCTAACATACGACCACTAATGCCAAACCATACCCAACTATATGACTAGTACTATGAAATTGTACCCCAAGGAGAATAGAATCACCAAGACCAAACTTAGGGAAATATATGACTAACAATCATACCATTCATACCCTAATATCTGACATTTATGTTCTATCCATGCCTTGTTCAGAAACCAACCAACCCACACCACCCAACACTGGACAACATATAACCAATATCATCCGTGTTAAACCCTATCATACGAGAAGTACCCCAAGTTGTATGATGTCCAAAAGCCAAAAACTAGGAAAGTTTTCTAAGGTTCAGAACCCAGGGTGTTTTAGATCCTGCACAATTCATGGGTAAGAAGGATGGGTGCCTTCGAATGGGTACCTTTGAAGATGTACCATAATTTAAAATAGATCTATTGGTGGAATAATATGAAGCATAATGTGGCAAATTTTATGGCCAAGTGTATGATTGTCAACAAGTGAAGGTGGAGCACTTAAGACCTGGTGGATTGTCTCAAGATATTGAGTTTCCTGAATGGAAGTGGTAAGTGATTAATATGGATTTTGTTATGAGTCTTCGCGGTCCTTCCATTAGTTTGATTCAATTTGGGTTATCGTTGATAGGATGAATAAGTCTGTTCATTTTCTACCTATGGGGACTATTACTATGCTGAGGATTACGTAAAGTAGTTCATTCAAGAAATTGTCAAGTTGTATGGTGTGCCTGTTGCTATTATATCCGATCATAGTACTCAATTATTCTCACACTTTTAGCATTCTTTCCAGAGAGGTTTAGGAAATAAAGTGAACCTAAGCATCGTTTTCCATCCTCAAACAGATGGACAAGAAGAGAATATCATTCAGACTTTGGAGAATATGCTAAGGTCTTGTGTGCTTGACTTTAGTGATAGTTGGGTTGATCATTTACCTCTCATAGAGTTTGCGCATAATAATAGCTATCACGCAAGTATTTGGATGGCTCCTTTTGAGGCGATTTATGGTAGGAGGTGTAGGTCTCCTATTGGGTGGTTCGAGATTGGAAAAAATAGATTGTATCATCCCAACTTGGTTCACCAATACATGAAGAAGGTGAAGGTGATTTGGGACAAGATTAAGACTGCCCAAAGTCGCTAAAGGTCATATGTGGATATAAGGAGAAGGGACTTGGAATTTGAGGTGGATGATTTGGTGTTCTTGAAGGTGTCTCCCATGAAGGAAGTGATGTGGTTCAGAAGGAAGGGAAACCTCAATCCCCATTATGTTGGTCCATATCGAATTTTGAAGCAAGTGGTTAGTATCGCTTATGAGTTGTATTTGCCTCCGTACTTGGATTCTATTTATCCGGTCTTACATGTTTCGATGTTAAATAAGTGTTTGTGTGATCCTTCCTTGGTAGTTCCTTCAAAGAGTGTTTGTATTTTGGATTCCTTGCCTTATGAGGAAGTCCTGATTAAGATTTTAGATCAACAAATCTATCGGCTGCGGACAAAAGATTTGGCTTCGATAAAGGTTCTTTGGAGGAATAATAAAGCTAAAAAAGTTATGTGGGAAGCTAAAGAGGACATGAAATCCAAATACCCATTCTTATTCCCCATTCAAGGTACACATGCTTAAGGTGTATGTTAATCTTACCATCTTTGTTTTCTGACTTTGTTAGAGAAAATTGGGATTTTCTCGACATCTTTATTTTCTATCTTTGTTAAAGGTAAATGTGGGTGTGTTTCTACGTTAAATTATGCTAATGGATACCTTGACCCATCATTCATGAACAAATGATCCTAAGGGGGAGAATATGATATCTCAGGTGTTGGCCACTAAAAAAATTGAGTTTTTGAACTCACTGTCCTGACTATAACTAACCCTATGAGTCGTAACATGTCATTGCGGGACATCAGACCCCAATTGTAGGGTGACCAGTAAAGGTAGCCTAAGTTACTATCTTGATTATGAGTGGATCGTAACGAGTTGTAACGATTTTAAATGAGATGTATTGTCCCATCCATATCCAAACCAGTGTGTGCCCCAAGTGTTTCTATCTTGACTAAGACTTGGAGCCTACGATTCATAGGGTCACCTGACAAGTCATATGGTGTGAATTTTAGGGTCACCAGAGAAGGGTCCTTAAGCTACTATCTTGACTATGACTCATTGTGATGAGCCATAATGTGTCCGTACGAGTCGTATAGTGACTCGTAGTTGCCAGCGACAATTTTTCAACTTTTAATTAAGGGCACTTTGGATATTTCCTCTTTTTCCCAATAATGACCCACGACTTAAAACCCTTTTAGGGTGTTATTATAACTCTAAAACAAATTGAAAAAACTTCTAAAAGACTCTCAATTCTCCAAGGTTAATATACATAGGGTTTCCAAGAAGTTGATCAATTAGAGCTCCCAAGGGAAAATTCTCACCATAACTCTTGATATTTCAGGCATGTTACTCTTCCCTAACTGCTACCTTGTAAAAGTATTTATTTTAAAACATAGGTTGTAGGTTAGAATGTTTGTATTTGAAATATGTTTCCCATGGTTTAAATATGATTATTTATTCTTTATTTATGGTTTTGAACTTATAGGGTGCATGGTCCTGGTGAATAAACTAAGGGATTGCGATTTCCCCAAATCTTGTGATTATTAACAATTGAATTGGTAATAACCCCCAACCCAAATTTTGTGGAAGTAATTTTGAGTATGGGTAAAATTGCATTAAACTACTGTCGGAACAATTGCATGATGTAAAGAGGTTATTGAAATATGGCAGTTTGATTTAATGAACAAAGAGAGACGATGTTCCCTCACCTTGTATTAATGAACAAAGTAAAACACCCTAAGTTTTAACCCTTAGAAATATCTTGAGTTTGGGCTTTCTGATCATCATACAACCCATTCTTACTTGTCGTATGATGAGGATACAGTTTAGGGGTCTTGGTCATATGTTACTTAGTGTGGTTTTGGTTGTTTTTTGTCCAAGGTACGAATAGACTCCATAAGGGTCGTATGTACATGATACGAGCACTAGGGTCCAAACAGTACATTGTTTAATGTCTTGCCATTGAAATTTTGCTTATGGTGTGACTAAGTGGTTACTTGTCATATGGTGATGGAATGATTTGGGCTAGGTGAGTCATATGTTGGACAGAATATGATGTCCAACTTTCTGCTCAATGTACGAGTGAAAGGTACCACTCGTATGATATGGGTATGAGTGGAAAGGGTCCAATCGTACCCTCCTGTGGAATTTTTACAATTTAAGTTGAGAAATTCTAGACATTTCCCCCTAAAAATCCTTGGTACCCCATGACTTAAAACATCTTTGGAGGCTTCCTTAACCTATTATTTACTATCAAACACTCTTTAAACACTCTTAAATCTCTCTCAAACTCTTGGGTCAAGAAAAGGCTAGGATTTCTTTAAGTCAATAAATTTGGTGCTTTTAAGAGGGATTCTCTTCGTCTTTCTTGGTGTCTAAGTCATGTTACTCCTCCCTCATTGTTATTTAAACTAAAGGCATGTTTTAATTAATGGTTTTTATGGTATTGTTGTGGCATTGTTTGGGGTTTTGAAATATATATTGGGGGTTTTGGTTGTTTATGGTTTGATAATGCTTTCCCATGTTTTACTTGTATTTCATGTTATAATTATTATTTGAACATGTGGTTGCATGGGAATGGTCAATTGATACTGGGTTTCGGTTTTGAAACTATATACCCTCAATATGTTTGTTAAAATGCCTATGAGAATGGTTTTGTCACATAGATTGACTATTATTGAAAACTTTGCATTGCATATTATGGTAATGGAATCTAAATTGGTTTGATTGATTTTAAATTGTTTGGAAAGGCCATGATTTTGGTTAAATTAGAAATCTTGTAGGGGTACATGGGAATCCCCTAAGTGTTAGCTAATGATATTCCTTGCAAGCTATAGTCGGTATGAAGATACCACTTCATAATGCCTTGGTAATAAACTCTGAAATTGGTGGTTTGGTTATATGTTAAAGGTTTAAATTGGCTAGTAATGGTAGGTTGTGATAGCTAACTGTGAAGATGTGAGTCCAATAGACGGACACTATAAACTCATATTTGCCTACATAAGGGTTGGTCAGGGTGACCATATACTTCTGGGGTACACGGGAATTTCTTAAGTTTATACTTATATATATGTATCATGGATGGTAAAGGGTACACGGGAATCCCCAACCCCTATGATATCTCTAGTTTGTGCGGCTACATACACTAGGCCCGTTTATGGGGTAAAACTGGACCCATATAGCCCGTGGGTGGTTTTAGGATTGTCAAGCTACATAATCTAGGTTAAATATTTAAATTCATGCTAAATTCATTTCCCTATTTATATATGTATGAATGTGATTGCATTTGGATATTTACTTTAGTTTTGAATAATGACATTACTTTATCCTTATTCCTTAGTATATGCTAGTATTCACCCGCTAACCAGTCATCGGGCACTGTATCCCTACGCGATGTAGGAACTGGCCATATTACTCCTCCTGCTCAGTAATCTTGGATTTGGGTCAGCTTTGTGTTGGACAAAGATGGTGAGCTTCCATACTCCAGAAGACTCCATTTCATCATATGGTCTTCTTTGTATACTTTTTGTTATTTCTTGGACTTTTGTTTTGGCTATGGTTGGGTGCATGACCCAATCGAATGTTTTTTATTTTTGATTAGAGGCTTTATGTGACTACTTTAGGCATGGGCGGTGTAGGTATTGGTGTCAGCCTTAGCATTGGTATTGGTATTGGGCTGACACCGGTTAGATATGTCTATACAATTTAACTAATGTATTTGATTTATGATTGTTCTATCTTGTTATATGTTTGGAATTGATCTGACACAAGGTGAAGGGCAGTTATGGTTGGGTTTTGAGGGCAGTCTCCGATCCCGATCGGACCTGAGGAGCCGACACAACTACGCCCTAGTTTGGGTTATGTCAGATTGGTATCAGATCCCTAGGTTCATGATCAATTTGTAGTCCACAAAGCTATGTCGAGTAGATTCTCTTTTAAGGGTGTGTGGCACGCCACACTTATAAGGGAGAGGCTACGAGCCATTTATGAATGTTTCTCTCTCTTGTGTCTATTTTCACGTTGTAGAGTCTAAGGTCCTAAAATCTTCTCTAATTCCTATTTTTTTCTTTTAAGATTATGCCTCCTTTATGATCTCAAGTTCACAAAAATTCCTCTGTCCCACTGAGAAAAATATTGATGGGACCCATTCTACTTACGGGGTCCAAACCTGATCAAAAGGTCCAGTTTTGGATTATTCTAGAGAAATATTTATTCTCTCTAGTCCTCCTTGAACCCCTCAGGCTAATGTGACAAATGCTGAGTTTTGTCAATCTATCCATATGTTGGCACAGTTGGTAGCTTCTCAAGCTGAGCGTGGTACTTCCGTTACTCCATTTTCTAAAGCCATAAGGGTTGGATAGCTTATGAGGTTGAACCCTATGACCTATACTGGTGTTACGGTGGAGGAGGATTCTAAGGTTTTTCTGGATGAAATGGAAAAGATCTTTCGTGTTATGTATGCCACAAATATGGAGGGTGTGGAGTTTACCGCCTACCAGCTGAAGGATTTGGTGTACCAATGGTACGAGGAATAGGATTAGGCAAAGAGTGATGATGTTGTGTCATCTCTTTGGGAGGATTTTTCTAATGTATTTCTGGACTGCTTCTTTCCTCAGGAGTTGAGAGAAGTAAAGATGTCAAAATTTTTTAATATAAGGAAAGGAAAGATGCCAGTCAAGGAGTAGGCCTTGAAGTTTCACTAGTTATCTTGGTATGCTCCGGAGATAGTTTCTAGCATGAGGGCTAGAATGAGGAGGTTGGCATTCAGTTTGTCGAGAGACTTGATCTTAGAGAGTAAGGCAACTTTATTGAACAAAGACATGGATATATTTAGATTGGTAATGTACATGCAGCAGGTCGAGGAAGAGAAGAAAAAGCAGGTTAATTGGTGGAGAGGTAGGGAAAAAAGTTTAGATTTTTTGAACATCCTGGTGTACAACAGCAGAGTGGTAGGAATGGTGGGAAATGGCCCAAGAAGAAGTGGGTAAACTCTGGGTCTTACTGGATGGATAGTGCTTCCTACCTAAAGTCATCGGGTGATAGGCGTTTCTAAGTTGGCGACAACTTTAGGGCACAGGGTACCACTCTCAGGCTAGTGGGGCCCAGTCAGCTCCATCATATCTTTTTATAGGTTTTGTGCTAGATTGCATTGGGGTTTCAATGATGAGGGGAAGGATAGGTGCTTAAATTATGGTTAGCCAGGGCATATGCTTAGAAATTTTCCTGTTGGTATGATTGCTTTGAGGGAAAATAAGGTTATAGCTGCATCATCATCAGCACCGGCACTAAAGGGTGCACCATCTAGTTTTGGCATTGTTCAGAACCATGTTTATGCTCTTATTACCCAACAGGAGTTCGAGGCATTGCCTGATGTCGTGACTGGTATGTTAAAACTCTTTTCTCATGATATGTACTATTTACTTAATTCGAGGTCTACTCTCTCCTATATGACCCCATTTGTGGCTGTTTATTTTGGTTTTGGTCTAAAGTGTGTTTCGAACCCTTTTTGTTTCTACCTTGGTAGGTGACTCTGGTGATTGCTAGGAGAGTCTATAGGGGGTGTATGGTATCTGTTGGTAGTAGAGAAACTTTGGTGGATCTGTTTAAATTAGATATAGTATATTGTGATGTCATATTAGGGATGGATTGGTTGCACTCGTGTTATGCTTCTTTAGACTTTTGGACCCATAAGGTTGCCTTTAAATTACTTAATGAGCCAATTGTTGAGTGGAAGGGTGGTTTCCTAGCTCCAAAAGGGAAGCCCATATCATATCTTAGAGCTCAGAGATTAATCTCCAAGGGGTGTCTCTATCATCTGGTCTGGGTTAAAGACTCTAACTCAGAGGGTCCTTCTTTGCATTCCATCCTGGTGGTAAATAAATTTCTGAAGGCCTTCCCTAATGACCTTCCTAGTGTTTCTCCTATTAGGGAGATTGAGTTGGGGATGGATATTGTTTCGAAAACTCGTCCGATTTCTATTCCCCAATATAGAATGGCTCTAGGTGAGTTGAAACAGCTTAAGGAGCAACTCAAGGATCTTTTAGATAGGGGTTTCATCCATCCTAGTGTGTCCTCGTGTGGTTCACTGGTATTTTTCGTGCATAAGAAGGATGGTCCCCTTCGGATGTGCATTGATTAGTAGCAGTTGAATAAGGTAATGGTAAAGAATAAGTATCCTCTTCCAAGGATAGTTGATTTGTTTCTTCAGCTACAAGGTACCAAGTTTTCCTCCAAGATTGATCCTCCATTTGGGCATCACCAGTTGAAAATTAGGGAGGTGTATATCCCTAAGATAGCTTTTCGTACCTGGTATGGGCACTTTGAGTTTTTGGTTATGTCTTTTGGGTTGATCAATGCCCCTACGACATTCATGGATTTGATGAATAGGGTCTTTTGTCATTTTCTAGATCTGTTTGTCATTATTTTTATAGAAGACATTTTTGTGTATTTGAAGAACAAGGTGGATCATGTTAATCACCTCTGCATTGTGTTACAGACCCTAAAAGAGCTCCAGTTGTAGGCTAAATTCTAGAAATATGAATTCTTATTGAACATTGTCACTTTTGGGGTTATATCCTTTCTAGTAAAGGGATGATGATGGATCTGTAGAAAGTAGTAGTGGTGAAGAAGTTTCCTAGACCTATGACTCCAATCTATATTCAAAGATTTTTTGGTTTAGTGGGTTACTACAGAAGGTTTGTGGAGAGTTTTTTGACTATATCTTCCCCGTTGACTAAGTTGACTCAGAAGAAGGTAAATTTTTTGTGGTCTAATACTTATGAGGGGGTTTCAATAAGAAGAAGGATAAGCTAACTTCGGCTTCAGTTTTGACTTTGCCTAAAGGCACTGATGGGTTTGTGGTCTACTATAATGCATCCCGTGTGGGAATTGGTTGTGTTTTGATGCAGCATGGAAAGGTGATAGCTTATGCCTCTAGACAGTTGAAAGTGCATGAGTGGAATTATCTGACTCATGACTTGGAACTATTAGTTGTGGTGTTCGCATTGAAGATCTAGCGTGACTTTTTTATGGTTTGCTTGGGGATATCTTTTTCTATCATAAGAGCCTGCAGTATGTGTTTTTTTCAGAAAGAGCTTAACCTTAGGTAAAGGAGATGGCTTGATCTTCTCAAAGATTATGACATGATTCTTCATTACCACTTAGGTAAAGCTAACATGGTTGTTGATGCCCTTAGTAGGTTATCCATGGGGAGTATAGCTCATATGGATAAGAAGAAGTGGGAGTTGATGAAGGATATTCACCGTTTGGCTATCCTTGGAGTTCACCTATTGGACTCCAAGGATGGTGGTGTGTTAGTGCAGGAAGTGGCGTGGTAATCTCTTAGCACTAAAATTAAGGAGAAACAGATGTTAGACCTAATCTTAATGAGGATCAAGGGCGATATAGGTGGACAGAAGGTTATGGCCTTTAAGATCAGTAGTGATGGTACTTTGCAGTACCAGAGAGGTTATGTGTTCCCAAAGTTGATAGCTAGCAGGAAAGAATATTGGCTGATGTGCATGAGTCGTGCTATGTTGTTTGTCTTGGTTCAACAAAAATGTTTTATGACCTCAAGGAGATATATTGGTGGAAAAATATAAAAAGGGATGTGTCTAATTTTGTAGCCAAGTGCATGGTGTGCCAACAAGTGAAATTGAGCACATCAGGCCCAGAGGATTGTATAAAGAAATTGATTTATTTGAATGGAAGAGGGAAGTGGTCAACATGGATTTCGTTATCAGTATTCCTTGATCTCAGAACTAATTTTATTCGATTTCGGTTATCATGGATAGGATGACAAAGTTGGCTCACTTTTTTCCAGTGAGGACTAATTTCTCGATTGAGGATTATGCGAGGTTGTATCTCCATGAGATTGTAAACTTGCACGGGGTACTTGTTTCTATCATCTAGGATCGTGGGATGCAATTTTTATCTCATTTTTTGGTGGTTATTTTAGAAAGGGTTGGGGACTAAGGTAAGTCTGAGCACTGTTTTTCATCTGCAGTCGGATGGGTAAGCAGAAAGGACCATTCAGACATAGGAGAATATGTTTTATGCTTGTACGATTGACTCTGGTGGTAGTTGGGTTGAGCATTTGCCTCCTATAGAGTTTTCTTTTAACAATCGCTATCACTCTAGCACTGGGATGGCTCTGTTTGAAGCCTTGTATGGCATAAGGTGTAGGTCCCCGATTGGGTGGTTTGAGGTTGAGGAGCCGGATATGTTTGACCTGGATTTGGTTCACGAAGCTATGGAAAAGGTAAAGGTAATTCGGGATAGGCTTAAGGCTACACAAAGTCACCAAAAGTCTTATGCAAACATGAGGCAAAGAGACTTAGAGTTTGAGGTTGGAGGTAAGGTATTCCTGAAGGTGTCTCCCATTAAGGGAGTGATGCGGTTCAGGAAAAAGGGGAAGCTCAGTCCTCGGTATGTTGGTCCTTATATAATTTTGAAGAGAGTTGGCAATGTTGCCTATGAGTTGGAATTGCCTTCTAGTTTTAGGTCCATTCACCCGGTATTCTATGTTTCTATATTAAAGAAGTGTATTGATGATTCGTCGTAAATCGTGCCTATCAAGGATATTGATATTTTGGATTTCCTATTTTATTAGGAGATCCTAATTGAGATCTTGGATCGCCAAGTTTGTCGGTTGCAATGTGGCCTCGGTAAAGGATCTATGAAGGAACCACAAGGTGGAAGAAGCTACATGGGAAGCTGAAGAGAACATAAAGTCCAAGTATTCGTTCCTATTTTCTGCTTTAAAAATTCACGAGGAAGGTATGTGTTCTTTATAACGTCTTTGTTTTCAAACTTTGTTAAATGAAAGATTGGTTCCTTGGTATTTGGTTTTTTATCTTAAAGATAAGGGTAGAGATGTTTGGGGGTATAATCATGCTAGTACTGCCTCGTTCCATCATTCGAGAACAAATAATCCAAGTAGGGGAGAATTAAAACACCCTGAGTTTTTACCCTTTAAAATTTCTTGAGTTTTAGCTTTCTGATCATCATACGACTCATGCTTACGTGTCGTATGATGAGGATACTGTTTAGGGGTCTTTGTCGTATGTTACTTAGTATGGTTTTTGTTGTTTTATATCCAAGGTATGAAAAGACACCATAAAAGTAGTATGTACATGATACGAGCAGTAGGGTCCAAACCGTATATTGTCCAGTGTCTCGCCATTAACATTCGCTTAGGGTACGACTAGGTGGGTACTTATCGTATGGTGATGGTAAGATTTGGGAAAGGGATTCGTATGTTGGACAAAATATGATGTCCAACATTCTAATCAAGGTATGAGTAGAAGGTACCACTCGTATGATGTAGGTACAAGTAGAGGGGGTCCAACTGTACACTCTATTTAAGCTGGGGGTATTCTGGACATTTCCCCCTAATAACTCCTTGGGAACCCACAACTTAAAACACCTTTGGAGGCTTCCTTAACCTATTATTGACAATCAAACACTCTTAAATCTCTCTCATGCTCATTGGGTCAAGAAAAGGCTAAGATTTCTTCAAGTCAATCTATTTGGGGCTTTCAAGAGGGATTCTCTCCATCTTCCTTGGTGTCTAAGGCATGTTGCTCCTCTCTCATTGTTATTTAACTAAAGGTATGTTTTAATGAATGGTTTTCATGGTATTGTTGTGGCATTGTTTGGGGTTTTAAAATATATGTTGGGGGTTTTGGTTGTTTATGGTTTGATGACTCTTTCCTATGTTTTAGTTATGGTTTAATGTTATATATATGGTTTTGACCATGTGATTTCATGGGAATGGACAATTGATACTTGGTTTTGGTGTTGGTAACTATATACCCTCAATATGTTTGTTAAAATTCCTATGAGAATGGTTTTGTCATATAGTTTGACTATTATTGAAAACTTTACATTGCATAATATGCTAATGGAATCTAAATTGGTTCGGTTGGTTTTAAATGGACTAGAAAGGCCTTGATGTCCATGGTTTTGGTTAAATTAGAAATCTTGTGGGGTATATGGGAATCCTCTAAGTGGTGGCTAATGACATTGCTTGCAAGCTATAGTTGGTATGACGATACCAATTTATAATGACTTGGTAATAAACTATGGAATTGGTGGTTTGGTTATGTGCTAAAGGTTTTAATTGGACAATAATGGCGGGTTATGATAAATTATCATGAAGGTGTGATTCCAACAGACGGACACTGGAAACTCATGTTTACTGACTTGAGGGTTGGTCATGGTGACCATATACTTGTGGGGAACACGGGAATCCTCTAAGTTTCTACTTGTATATATGTATCATGGAGGACGAAGGGTACACAGGAATACCTGGACCCTATGATATCTCTGATTCATGCGGCTACACGCATTGAGGCCCGTTCAGGGGGTAACACTGGACCCATATAGCCTATAGGTGATTTAGTAAGGTCAAGCTACATAGCCCAAGTTAAAATTTAAACGCATTCTAAACCCGGTTCCCTTTACCGGCATAATATTTATACATGTATGAATGTCATTGCATTTAGATATTTACTTTGGTTTGGAATAATGGCATTACTTTATCCTTAGTCCAGAGTACATGCTAGCGTTCACCCGCTAACCTATCTTCGAGCATTGTATCCGCAAGTGATACAGGAGCTGGCCATATGCATTGGGTATCTTACGATGATTATACATGATGATGAGTTGCTGATGAAAATAACTAAGTTTAAGAGCCTGTAAAAATAAACTTGTGGGTTGTCATTTTGTGATAATACATGATGTGTTTAGGTTAATGATATCATTGGTTATGAGCTCTATTATGATCGTTGTTGTACTTGGTTGGCTTGATTACTTGTAGATTATTAAGTCAGTCTGCCTATGATGTTTTTTGGTACTGATCTTAGGCGTATTTATATGTCCAAGCACCAATATTTACCCATTGTAGGACTTGTTCTATGAGCTAAAATGTTCTATTCTTATTGTGTTTGAGTTAAAATTGCATTCTTTAGCTAATGGACATAATTATATGATGCAGGGATGAATTGTGATGAAATTGTACGTAATTGGAAGCGTTTATAGGAACATAATGAAGGTTAAAGATTTGGGAATGGTTTTCTGGACATGAGGATACCTTTATTGAACTAGGAAAGCATGAATTTGAAGATAGGAACAAGGAAAGAAGCAATGAGTTGAAAAGGAAAGAAATAGTGAGCTATACGGCGTGGATGTCAGTCCCTGCATTGAGTTCTACGTCGCCCCCAAGTGATTTTGGTGTCGATGGAAAATTCTAGTGAATCTCCACGATAGCCCTGTGTCTTTGAGGCTAGATTAATTACCGAGATGAATTCCAGCGAGGGTCCACGATAACCTCACGGCTCAGACCTCGGTACCTGCTATGACTATTGCGGTGCAGACTCTATTCCCTGAATTGAGCTCCGCGATGTGGTGGTGGCTATTTATTGGGCCAAACTTGTCCTAATATAAAGGAACACTTCAACATAATTGAGGAGACTTTTGGCATACATACAGCAGAGGCTGAAAACGCTGTCAATACTTCTATTAGGGTTCTTGGAACTTCATTCTTTCAATATTATTTTTGGTATGATTAAGTATTTATTTTTTATGTTGAATTCAAACATGAGTGGTTAAGCCCCCTTTTTATGGGGTTAAGGCAAAAAACATGCTTAAAGTTTGATATTCTTAGAGTGGTTTATTGTTCAATTATCATATGGGTTATTCTTATTCTCTTGTACTTACTATTTTAATGAATGTCCACCATTAAAATACACCAATATTCCTTCGTGAATCCGAGATGAGAATTGTTAGGATAGATTGAAGAGTTTGAGGATCAAGGTTCTTATTCTTTTATAAAATAAAGAATTTGAATTAGTGTCTAGGGTAGAGATGTACCTACAATCCTTGTTTGGTTCACTTTCCGGATGATATCATAATGCATTTAAATGGATTATTGCATCCCCCTCTAAACGATGTAGTTGTAATGTCCATTTAGGTATAATATTAGAGGATCGAGAGATCATGATCATATTCTAAACCCTGGGAATCAATAACCTGATAATCAATGAAACCACGATAAGAATAGAGATTTGTAAGATTGTTAAAAGTGTCTCAACCTTGGAATTCTCCTTCATACTGTTTACCACTTTGCTTACGTTGTTGTGTCACACATTGTTATTTCTTTATTAGTTAGATTAATCATTAAATCTTCATTATCATTTTGAGATTATAAAACACTTAATACATTATTGTCGAAACTAAAGCTAGTAGAATCGCTAGTTAAGTAGTCCTCATGGGTACGATATTTGACTTTCTGAGTCACTATATTACTTGTCCGATCGCGTGCACTTCCGTGTGCGATAGACCACAATAAGTTTTTTACGCTATTGTCGGGGACTCAAGTTATTAGTAATTGTCTAAGTTTTTGGTTTTCAATAGTTAGTTTAAGTGTTAACGACTTGATCTTAGCGGATAACTTTTGTAGTATTAACGAAGTATCGAACTGGCAAGAGAAAAAGAGTTGGTAGAGCCTTATTCAAAACCAAAACATGAATTTTATCAAAGGGGAAGAGCAACAGCATTTCACTTTCAAATTCAGCAAGTTCAAGAGGATGATCAAAGAAATCCTAATCTTAATGATCCAATTGATCCTAATGCTCCACGTGATCCAGCTCCGATGATTCTAGTTGTTCCTGCTTAAGAAGAAGCTAGACTAGTGTGTGAAATGGCAATCCCACTCAGGAACCATGCTACTAATTGCATCCGCAAGCTAGAGGCAGGTGGTCAGTTTGAATTGAAGAAAAATATGGTGCAGCTGTTGTGTTAAAGTGGAAAATTTTCAGGGTTATCACATGAAGACATACAGCTACAAATACATACTTTTTTGGAAATCAGCGATACCTATATTCCTATTGGGGTATATACTGATTATGTTAGACTGACTCTCTTCCCCTTTTCTATAATTGGGGAAGCAAAAAAATAGTTATATGATGAACTAAAAAATTTATCACTTCCTGGGATGATCTGGCTCGAAAGTTCCTTATTTGATTCCTTCCATCTGGGAAGACAGCATGTTTGAGAAGTGAGATTCTGAGTTTTAGAAAGAAGGAAGGAGAAAAACTTTACCAAGATTGGGAAAGATTTAAGAGTATGCTTAGAAATTGACCTCACCATCATCAGTCTAATGATGTACTGGTTCATACTTTCATAGAAAGTCTTAAGCCAAACACCAAGATTATCTTAGATTCAGCAGCAGGTGAGCAAGAATGTTGTGTTCAAATGCACATGTAAGTGTACACGATTGTACAAGTAATATAGTCACTTAGACAGTCAGATATCGTTCCCACGAGGACTATGCAACTAGCAATTCAACCCTCTTTAGTTTTAGACAAGGAGGTATTAAGTGTTTCAAGGTATTGAGATGATTTTGAAATTTTAAAATAAAAAATGTAAATAAATAAGAAATAGTAATTTGTGACAATAGCAATGCAGGCAATAGTTGTAAACAGTAGTGATGAGAATTCCAGGGTTGAGGCACTTCTAACAATCTTACAAATCTCTATTCTTATCGCAATCTAGTTGGTTATCGGGTTGTTGATTCGTAGGATTTATAACACAATCATGGTCACCCAACCTCTAATCTTATACCTATATGAACTTTGCAACTATATCGTTGAGTGGGCATGCAATAATTCATTTAGATGTATATGGCTATCTTTCTGCAATTGAACCAAACAAGGCTTTTAAGTATATCCCTATCCTAGATGCTAATTCAAATCCTCTATTTTATAAATGGATGAGAACTTTTCTCCTTAATCTCTTCGTTCTATCCTATGATTCTCCTCCCGAATTCATATAGAAATATAGATTTATTCTAATAGTGGCCACTCATCAAAATAGTAAGATCAAGAAATTAAGAACAACCCATATGAAAATCCAACAAGAAACTACGATAAAGAATATCAAAGAGTAATCATGTTATTGGACTCAACCCCAGTACAAGGGTGCTTAGCCACTCATGTTTGAATTCAACATCAAAAAATAAGTAATTAATCATACCCAAAATTAATCTTGAAGTGAAGAAGTACAAAAGAAATTCTAAGAACCCTAAAAGAGAGATTTTTGTGTTTTTCTGCCGCTATTGTGCTTCCAAAAAGTGATTAAAATTGTGCTCACGTGTTTCTTATATACTAGGAAAAAATTAGCCTACACTGGAATAACCGACAGGCCGTGTTGCTTATTCCGTCGAGGAATCTAACGAGCCACATTGATTATCACATCAAGGAAGCCAACGGGTCACATCATCTATCGTGTCGAGGAGGCCAACACGTTGCTTTGATTATCACATAGAAGAAGCGACGCGTCGCATCGCTATCGCGTCAACACACTGGAATTCCACTTCTAAAATTTAGCTAAGGTGTTGTCCCTTTTCTTCTATACTTGCTCCAGTCATTCCTGTATGTTTTTGACTCAGCAAAAGTGTCTTTCCATGTCAAGATAATCAATTCCCCAACATCATTAATAGCTTGCTTTATGTCATGCCTCCAATTTTGTCCAAATTCATTAAAAATTCACCCTGCATCACTAATCATGTTAGTTAGATATGGAACGCAATTAAAGCTTAAATGTAATAAGAATAGCACATTTTATCTCTTGAAACAAGTCCAAATATGGGTGAATATCGGTGATTGGACATATGAATATGCCCAAGATCACTACCCCACACTTAAAACCTTATTTGTCCTCAAACAATCACAAACATAATACTTAATTAAGCTTCACATCACAACCTAAGAGTTATTTTTGCGTTGGGCACTTACAATTTATTACAATGACTTTTCATCTCAAAACATGTCAAGAATACTTTTATGCACATGAACAATTTGTTCAAACCTCATTAACTCAATAGTGACATCAGATTTTTTGGCAAACTTAATCAAATCACTCAATCAAATAACACAATAAGTAATCTGGACTTTCATTTGCATGCACCCTTACAACAAGAAAGTTTCCCCATACTACTCACAATTTTTCAATATATCACTTGAGGGGAGTATCAAAATCAAATCACTCACTCTCAACAAAGAATGCATACATGATAGATAATGAACCATAAGCTTGACCTTAGTGTACTACTCCACTATAGTCAGATGTTAGGATAAAGGATCAACTAGGTCTTTTATGGTTGCAATGTAGGCTAAGGGACGGGTAGGAACTATTTAGGAAATACTGACTAATCTCCCCAAGTGCTGTAATACATGACAATCTAAAATCAAAATCACATTCTAACAACCCAATTTCTACTTTATTACCTTCACACATCATTTGCTTCACCCCAATCTCATTAAGAACATTAGCATCAACTATGGCGGAAGTATTTTTCTTTTACATCATGATTCAATTTTCTACTCTTCTTCACACCCATTTACTATTACACACCCCTATAACAGTCACCCTCAACTAAAGTTATTCGTCTTGGTTGAGGTGCACAATGTCTGAGGCGGACAAGGGCTAAAATAGGTTCATTGTAACAAAACCCGACTACAAAAACTAAAATTTCTTTCAAATTTTCTATAACTCCCAACCATCACAATTAAACACACAAATAACTAATTCTTTAGGGCTTCACTTTCACTTTTCTCCTTCTTTAATTTCACACTCCTTACTCATTTAATCATCAATACTAAAGAGCTTAGGAGCTTGGGGATCTAATTATGGTCTATCAAAGAAGGGTATTAGGCTACACATGAGGCTGTCAAACAAAAAAACTAAAGGGTCAATAAACCTTACTAGGATTATGCTCAAGGGTGGGTAAATAAGGTCTTGAAATTTTGGCTATCAAAGAAATGCCTACATCATTTACTACACCTAACACCCTTTATTTCGCTTTGTAAACATACCGAGCAAGTTCTAGACATTCCTATACATGTGGAGTACAAACAAACACTCTAACACTCTTGGTGCATGCTAGGAATCAAGTCGGATCCTTAAGGTTCCCGATCTTTTTTTTTGGTCAAATTCACACTAAGCCAACAAATTTTATCAAACCTATTGAGAATTAGTATCTAAAATTAACTAATTTTTCCTTTTGTTTAAAAACAAATTTGTTTAAAATCACTATAAAATTGCCCAACACAAAGCACTTCTCAAAAATCATGATTGGGTTCTCATCAATTTCTCAACTTCTAAAGACTAACTCCCCTTAAGACGGTCGTCATCCATCAATCATAGGAGGAGGTCAACTTACTATGATGATTTATTTTGAATTATCGTGAGGGCCACACAAAAAAAAAATTGCCTTGGGGCAAAAGTAAATACTTTTAACTAAAAACAATATGCAAAAATCGCCTTGAGGGCAAATTGCGGCAATCCATACTTTGAACTTACTAACTATTACAGACATAATGTTCCGAATAGTTAGAAATACTAAGTTTAAACCAACCACAAAATTGAAAACATCCCAAAGCAAAATAAAAATAAAATTGTCCAACCAACATAAACATAAACCAAAGAAAAAGAGAAAAAAGGATGAGAATTCATTAAAATTCATGAGAATTCCACCACCCCACACTTAAAAGGAAGCATTATCCCAGTGCTTGTAAAATAAGCATAGTATGAGGTGGGGAGGGACTCCCTAATCATAGGTCATCCATGTCAGTATCAGACTCCCCATCTCTCGAGTCTAGATCATCACCAGCATCCTCCTCTTCCTCTGACTCATCATCTGAATAACAGAGATGTCGCTCCTCATTTGTGGGAACATCATCATCAACCGACTCTACAAAATTGGGGACTATCCTTAGCATGGTCTTGGTATGACTCCCAAGTACCAACTCTATAGCTCAAATCTCCTGGTAGGTAGTAGGACATACACCAATCCGCAACTACAGCATCTAAAGCCCATACATCCGAGCAGTAATCTAATCATTCTGAGCCTAACGCTCGGGCATAATAAATTTAGAATCATAAGGTGCACTACCCTTAGTACGGGATAAATCCAGTGGTCTAGTATCTACTGGTGGTCTATAATCAACGTCTTCCTCATCTTCACCATGATTCCATAAAAATCGTGTAACCAATCCACCAAAACCATACTGGTGACCTCCCTGGAATCATGTTTTCATCATAGCTAAGAAAATGACTGCACCTATATTCAAATCAACATCATCACGCATAAGAGCATAAATGAGACATACCCTGTCGTATGTCACTTCAGTCAAATACGTCCTATGAACTAGGCAAGCATAGATAATCTAGGACCATAAGCGGGTCTCCCTATTCATGTAAGAAAAGTAAAGGGATACGTGAGTGTCGCTCTACTTATAAAGTTTCCATCGGGCAGTCGAACGGGTGCCACATAAATAAATTCCGAATGTGTGCATATAGTGGCTCAACATTCATCAACATCAGTGGCTCATCATCAACCTCAGGTGTACCTAGGGAAACATTCAAAGTGCCAACGGTAAAAGTGACCACCCTACCCCTTATCTCAACTTTAGAGTCCCTATCCCGTAGGTCCTAGTTTGTATAAAATCACGCAAAAGGCTCAGATTGCATTCAATAGGCTGCTCGAATAATAAATTCATATGTAGTACCTTTATTCGGGGCACCATACTCGGGAACACTTTCAGCAAACTTAGTCGATCAATGAACTGGTTCGCCAAATATTTCAACTCCTTGTGTAATGCATACCATTTCCTTCCTACCTCCACAACCCCATTCTTTCTATACCTCCTAAATTGTCCCCATAGAATAGGTAGGGCTTGGGGCACATGATCAGCCTGCCTACTTCTCTAGCGTCCTTTCTCAGAAGATCCAGCCACAGTCTTACCCTTTCTTGGTTTACTAGCCATTTCACCTGTTAATTATAGCACTCAACAAACACATCAGACACGACACCTTGGTTGAACTAGCAAACACTAATGTGAGGTTGAAGGTACACCACACTTAGATGTTATTGAAGGTTCATAAGTATGGGATTAGGGTACTCAGACTTCCTCTATTCAATACAATTCGCAGAAACACACCTTTTCCAAAAATCAAGAAAACATTATTTCTTAACATTATTCCATCATAGGGCAGAGATAATCCATATTTTTTTATCCAAACAACTATAGGGGCACCATATTTTATTATGTCAGTCAAATCAAACTAACATTCATTCATGCATCTTTCCTTGTTGACATCTTAACACAAATTTACGCACAATGACTAGCATGGCAGCAAGGCACCAGTAAAAATACCAACGTTTATACCATAATTTGTAGCAATAACATGCCATCCACACGTTATTATTCATAGGGTAGTATAACTAATCACACCTCCAAGCCACACCAAAGACCATCGGTGATTTCACTAGTATTATATTTTACTACAAAGCATGGTAGAAATTTCAATTCCACAATAATAGAACCACAAAAATAGATGTAGCATAATAGGACTTAGTCAGCACAAACTCCTTTTAAGAACACAATTAATCTCACTAATTAGTAATGAAAGCATATACTTCAAATATACCTACTGTTACTGCACTGCTTGTACTATAGCAATTAAGGGAATAAGAAATTAAAAAGATTACCTTGGTTGTCTTGAATAAAGGAGTAAAAGTTTCTTGTTGTGTGAATGGAAAGTACGCAATTTTCTTAAAAAAAGAATTATGTGTATGTAGAGGTGGGTGGCTGCTAGGGTTACAAATGGGAGAAGGGAACTTAGAGGAGTATATAAATGGGTGGGAATTTTAAGGATCAGATTTAGGTTTTCTACATAATTTTGGACTGACCCTCGCATCGCATTGGGTAACGCACTGGGGGATTGACGCAACACGTCGAATCACGTCGTGTCACTGGATTTAACCTAAAACAATTCCACTAAGTGTAGTACTTGGAGCAGCGACATGACGTGTTGCTTATTGCATTGGAGAACCGACGCGACGCATCGATATCACATCGTGTCATTGAAATTTGCTCAAAAAAAATTCTAAGTGTTGTCTTTGGGCACCGTGATGCGACGTATTGAAATAGCGGCGCTCAAAAAAATTTCTAAGGAAAAATTTTCATCTTTGGGGGGAATTTTTCATTCCCCCTTACCTTTTTCACCTCATAGGCCATATATCATTTATTCCAGGGCTCTCAATTAACATCGTCCACCACTAAATTTCTCATTCCTGAACGTTAACAAAAACAACAACTACGTAAGAAAAAGTGGGTTGCCTCCCACTCAGCACCTTATTTTTGGTCGTGGCACGACTCATATTTTTGTATTTTTACTTTCTTTTTTCTTTTCTAACAACTAATAATTAAAACTACACTATTACATTACATTACATTTGTGGATTGCCTCCCACGTAGTGCCTTAGTTTACGTCGTGGAACGACTCAGCTTAGTTTCACTCATCTGCAAGGGTGATGGACACATTGTGCTTATCTCCATGATCATCCCAATAATGCTTCACACGTTGTCCATTCACGAAAAACTTTTGAGTCTTTTCTTTATTCCACAACTCCACCGCACCATGAGATGTCATGTGCACTATCTCAAAAGGTCCAGACCACTTAGATTGCAACTTACCCAGAATACTTTTAACCTCAAATTAAAGAGAAAAACAAGTTGTCCCAATTCAAAAACTCTATCAAGGATATGTTTGTCATGCCATTTTTTTTGTCTTCTCTTTATACAGTTTGGCATTCTCATAAGCGTGGAGATAAAACTCATTAAGTTCAAAAAGCTACAACAATATCTTCTCTCCCGCGGCCTTCATATCACGATTCAGCTTTTTCACGGCACAATAAGCTTGATGTTCCATCTCTATAGGTAAGTAGCAGGCTTTCCCATAAACCAAACGATATGGAGAGGTACCTATGGGTGTTTTATAAGCTGTCCTATATGCCTATACTGCATCATCGAAATTTTCAGCCCAATCTTTCCTCTGACTATTTACATTCTTCTGCAGAATTTGCTTTATCTCTTGGTTGGATACCTCTACTTGACCACTTGTTTGTGGATGGTAAGAAGTGGCTACCTTGTTCCTAACACCATATTTATCTAGAAAATTTTTAAACTAAGTGTTAATGAAATGCATACCTCCATCACTGATTATATCTCTGGGAGTGTCAAACCAAGAGAGTATGTGCTTTTTCATGAATTTCAATACCACTCTTGCATCATTAGTGGGGAAAGCTATAACTTCAACCCACTTAGATACGTAATCAACTACCACAAGGATATATAAGTTTCCATTGGATGGTGGGAATAGTCCCATAAAATCTATCCCCCAAACATCGAATACCTCAACTTCAAGAATGTTGTTCAGGGGCATATCATGACACCTTAAAATTTTACCTAACCTCTGGCACTGATTACAACTCTTCACAAAAGCCACTGCATCTCTGTACAATATTGACCAAAAGAAATCATATTACAACACTTTTCTGGATGTTCTTTCACCCCCATGATGCGTCCCATAAGGAGATTAATGGCACTTTTGTAGCACTTATGTAAATTCAGCTTTTGGAACACATCTGCGTATATTTCAATCAGGACCCTGCTTGGAAAAATATGGCTCGTCCCATAGGTAAGCATGAGAATCATGTAGCAATTTCTTTCTCTGTTGAATGGTAGTTTCATGAGGGTAAAACTCATACACCAATAAGTCCACAATATCTGCATACCAAGGAACTTCATACACCTATATAGACAATAATTTTTCATTTGGAAACTCTTCCTGAATGCAAAGTGTATTATCATTAATATGGTCATGATTTTCTAACCTGGAAAAGTGGTCTGCAACTTGATTCTTTGCCCTCTTTCGATCACGCACTTTGAGATCAAACTCTGGAAAAAATAAAATCCACCTGATCAACCATGGATTTGCATATTTTTTGTTGAACAAGTACTTGATAGTAGCATGGTCTGTGTGAACAATAACCTTAGTGCCAACCAAGTATGATCTAAATTTATCGAATGTATAAACTAGTGCTAGCATCTCCTTTTCTGTGACTGTGTAATTTATCTGGGCATCATTCAAGACTTTACTTTCATAATAAATAGAATGAAATACCTTGTCTTGTCTCAACCCTAAAACTGCTCCCACAGCTATGTCATTTGCATCACACATTAGCTCAAACGGCAACTCCCAATATGGAGAAATCAAGATGGGTGCTTCTGTTCGTTTCTTCTTTATCTTCTCAAAAGCTTCTTGACAATCAACCCCAAAATTAAACTTGGATTATTTTTCTAATAATTTACACATAGGGCTTGCAATCTTAGAAAAATCCTAAATAAACCGCCTGTAGAAGCCTGCATGACCTAAGAAATTTTGCACTCCCTTCACTGTTACCGAATGTGGTAGCTTTTTAATCACTTTAATTTTGGATCTATCTACTTCAAGTCCTCTACATGACACCGTATGTCTAAGGACTATTCCTTTCTTGACCAAAAAGTGGCATATTTCCCAATTCAGCACTAGATTTTTCTCTTCACAATAAGCTAAGACTTGATCTAGATTCTACAAGCATACATCAAAAGAATTACTGTAAACAAAGAATTCATCCATGAATAACTCGACAAATTCCTCAACCATGTCATAGAAAATTGCCATCATGCATCTCTGAAACATTGCAGGTGCATTGCAGAGGCCAAAAGGCATATGTCTGAATGCATATGTGCCATATGGGCAAGTAAATGTGGTCTTTTCTTAATCCTCTAACGCAATGGTGATCTGATAATATCCCAGGTATCCATTAAGAAAATAGTATTACTCCTACCCTGCCAACTTGTCCAACATTATATCAATGAACGAGATAAGATAGTAATCCTTTCTTGTGCCTTTATTTAGCATTCGATAGTCAATACAGATTCTCTATCCAGTCACCATACGAGTGGGAATCAGCTCATTAGCTTCATTAGTAACCACAGTTATCCCACATTTATTTGGGATGCAGTGTACTGGGCTTACCCACTTGTTGTTGGAAATTGGGTAAACAATCCCACTGTCAAGCCACTTAATGACTTCTTTTCGTACCTCTTTCTTCATTACTGGATTCAAGCTTCATTATTTTTGCACCCTTGGTTTGTAACCTTCTTCCATGTATATGTTATGCATGCAAAACGCTAGATTTATCTCGGTAATGTCAGACATCTTCCACCTTATCGCCTTCTTTCATCTTTTCAAAACTATCATAGCTTCACTTACCTGTACATCAGATAAACCTGCAGACAGAATTCCAAGCAAGGTATTATTATCACAAAGGTAAACATATTGCAAGTGAGTAGGAAGAACCTTAAGCTCCAATTTTGGAGCTTTATCAATTGAAGCTTTGGACGATGGGCCAATTGGCCTGTTCAATGGCTCAAAACGTATCTTTCTCATTTCAACAACTACCAAATTCATAACTTGAACCAATTCAAGTGTCTCTACATCTCCATAAATATTATGACCCATTAAAACTCTCTCAAGTGGATCATCTAACAACAGCAACCTAAGATAAGACTCAAGGTCAATAACAGATATAGCCAACAACTCCTCATATATAGAAGGCAGTTTTAGCGCCTTGTATACATCAAAAACCTCCACTTTGTCATGCGCTCTCATAGTCATCTTTCCTACAGCTACATTAATAAGTGACTTCCCTGTTACTAAAAATGGGCATCCCAAAATAAATAGAACTGCCGGATCAGCTTTAAAATCAAGAATAAAAAAGTCTACTGGAAAAATTAGTGATCCCACTTGAACTAAGACATCTTTAATAATTCCATCTGACCTAGCAAGAGACCTATCAGCCAACTGCAAAATAATGGTCGTGGGTTTGGGACTCCCAAGACCCATCTTTCGAAAGCAAGATATGGTCATAAGATTTGATGCTCGACCCCAAGTCACACAATCCATGAGCACTGATTACCAGCCCAATAGTGATATGCAAAGTTAAACTACCTGGATCCTTCAGCTTCGTGGGCAGTTTGTTTTGAAAGGGAGATTTTTATGTTTTTTCGCTGATGTTGTGATTCTAAAAAGTGACTGAAATTGTGTTCATGTGTTCCTTATATACTAGGAATAAATTAGCCTGCACTGTAATAACCGATGTGTCGTGTTGCTTATCACATCGAGGAAGCCAACACGTCATGTCGTCTGTCTAATTGGGAGGCCAATACATCATGTCGGTTATCATGTTGAAGGAGCAACACGTTGCATCGCTATCACATCGACACACTGGAATTCCACTTCTGAAATTTGTCTAAGGCATTGTCCCTTTTCTTCTATACTTTCTTCAGCCATTCCTATATGCTTTTTGACTTAGTAAAAGTGTCTTTCCATGTCAAGATAATCAATTCCCCAACATCATTCATAGCTTGCTTTATGTCATGCCTTTGATTTTATCCAAATCCATTAAAAATTCACCCTGCATCACTAATCACGTTGGTTAGATACGAAACACAATTAAAGCTTAAATGTAATAGAATAACATATTTTAGCTCTTGAAACAAGTCCAAATATGGGTGAATATTGGTGATTGGATATATGAATATCCCCAAGATCACCAAGCTCTAGAGAATACGTATGATGAATTATACACATTACTGAATTGAATTTCACAAGGGAATCCTAAGTGGCATGTTGACTCAAGAAGTGCTCCAAAGAAGGTTTTAGGTGTGTTGGAAGTGGATTAGTTTACTGCTATATCATCTCAGATTGCTACACTACAAAATCAATTAACTACTCAACTCATCAATATTAAATTGGGAGTTACACAGCCTGTAGAAACAACCAATGCAATTCATCAGGCTAATACTTTATGTAAGATTTGTAGAAGCAGTGAGCATACAACAGATGTGTGTGCAGCTAATCCAAAGACTGTTAATTATCTAGGAAATGCTAATCATCAAGAACAGTAAAACTTTAGTAACACTTACAACCCAAACTGGTGAAATCACCCCAATTTCTCATGGGATGGAAATCATACACAAAATGGAAAATAATATCGTAGGCCAGTAAATCAAACCCAGTAGCAGCAAGTTCAAGGGAATCGGACCATAGCTCAAACTAGTAATATCGAAGAGATGTTGAAGAATATTATGGCTACTCAAGCACAGTTGGTAGTAGATGTGAAGAGCAAGCAGCTTATTACAAAGAACTTAGAGATATAGATGGGTCAACTGGAAGGAGCACAAAACACTAGACCTCATGGAGGTCTACCAAGTGACACTAAAAAAATCCAAAATAGGTAAATGGAGACACTACTCGGAGTTAACTGGAGTTAAAATATTTAAAACCTGAACAGGTGAATCAAAATGATGATGATGATGCAAAAAAAATGAGAGGAAGTGTGAGAAGCATAAAGTTGAAGTCAATGTAGATAAAGACCGCATCCATATGGACACATCACACAGACAGCAGCCTCTATCTTATATTTTTGTATGCTCAGATGAATAGGGAGGCCTACATGTAGACAAAGATTATCTACCACTATCTCATACAGGGTACACATATGACTGATGCGGTGCATAATAGGGTATGCCTTATTTATTCTTCAATATGTGATGATGTTGATGTTGATGTTAATGTAGGTGTTATGATCTTTTCGGTGATAATGAAGGTGCACTTCTATCAAGGGCGCAGGTATGGCTTTGTTGGTTTGTTGACTAAGTTTTTGAGGGATCATGGTGTAGAAGAGGAGGCACTCAACTATAGGTCGGTGGTGGACACTCACTCTGTGGATATGTCCCGTACTAAGGGGATTACTATAACTCATGGGCTAGTATTAACTATGCTTGAGCGTCAAGCTCAGAATGATGAGATCACAACCTGAATGTATGGGCTATAGTTGATTCAGTTATGGATAAGGGGAATCCCGACTACATAAGAGAAAATTTGAGTTGGTGAGCTGGATTATCCTCTTAGTTATCATGCTAGGACTATGATGCGGATTGGCCCAGATCTTATAAAGCCTGTAGAGGATGATGTGCCCACTGATAAAGAGCTACAGATGCATGATCTGAATGTGGAGTCAGATGAGGAGGAAGATGCAGATGACCCAAACATAGGAACAGAGGCCTATGGTCCAGATACTGATGATAAAATGGACGATGTTTTACCAAGGATTTGTTCCCTACCTTATACTTGGTTTGATTTATGAGCACTGGGACAGTGCTTCATTTTAAGTGTGGGGTCGTAGTTTCTCATTCCTCATACTTTTATTGTTATGTTTGTTGGATATTTTTATTTTGTTTTGTTATGATTGGGATTTAGACATTCATTCTAGATATTCAGAACTATTCGGTATGTAATAGTTAGTATTGATGATATTTTCTTAGTGGTAGTTTATTTATTAGTTATGCTACTGAGCAGTTACTTTTTGTTTAAAATTAGGAGTAAAATTTTTTTTTGCCCTTAAGGCAATTTTTAATAAGTTGTCATAATTACGTGTCTTTTCCTATGATGGATGGATGACGACCGTCTTAAGGGGAGTTAGTCTTAGAAATAAAGAAGAAAAAAGAACCCAACCACAACTTTAAGGAGAGATACTTTTTGTTGGGCCATGTGGTTGTTTGACATGAAAAATACTTGTTTAGAAATATAAGTATGTTAAATTTAAAAAGAAGGATTGGTAGTTTCAGACACCTAAGCTCAATAGTGTAACTCAGTGTTTGCTGGCGTATAGGGATCCTACTTGAGTCTAGCATGCACCAAGTGTGAGTGAGATCTTATAGTCATTCTACATGCATAGCGATGTCTAGAACTTGCCTGGTGTATTTACAAAGCGAAATAAAGGATGTTGGATTGAGGAGATGATGTAGGCATTTTGTTGATAGTTATATTTTAGTCCTCTTTTACCTACCCTTGTCCATATTCTTAGTTATCCCCATTGAGCCTATAGCCTATTTTCTTTGGCAGCATCATATATAGCTTGTACCCTTTCTTTAATTGACCTTAATTTGATCCCAAACTCCTAAGAGCTTAAGTGAAATTTATTCTAGTCAAGGGAGTAGAAATTCAAGTGAGGAAAAAGGTAAAATTGAATCCCTTAAGTAATAGCTATTGGGTTTGAAAAATTGAGATGTGTAGTGGTTAAGAGTGTGGAGTAAAATGAATTAACAAAGTTAAAAATTGAATAAGATGTGAATAGAAGACACTCTCACCATAATATGAAAAAATAAGCTTAAAAATATAGGTATATATAAAAAGAAAAAGGGAAGATAGTTGAGAAAAAGAATTTGGTTGTTAATTGAGTGTTTTGAATGTTCATGTGATGTACTAAAGCGCTTAGGGAGATTAGCCACTATTTTCCAAATAGTTTCTACCTGTCCCTTAGCTTACATTGCAACCATGAAAGACCTAGTGATCCTAAATCCTAACAATTCTACTATTAGTAGAGTGGTACACTAAGGGCAACCTTATGGATCATCATTTATCATGTATGAATTCTTTATGAGAGTGAGCGAGTTTGTTTTTAATATACCCATTCTGATCATATATTGCAAGATTGTAAGTAAATATGGGTGATCTTCTTATTGTGGGGGTTCATGTGGATGATAGTCAAGAGACTTATAGTATTTAAGGTTGAACAACTTGCATTAGTTTACCAATAAGCGAGAAGTTCACCTTTGAGGCTAGGACGTTTGAAATGATTAATCCAATGTTTTCAAAAATGGAATTGACATGTTTGGATAAAAATCCTGAGAGTCTTATATGTACCCAGCAGAAGTGTCTTGCCTAGATTGTAGTGTGAAGCCTAAATGGGTGCAGTATCTTCCTGAGGTTGTTCGGGGATGAATAAAGTTCTAAATGTGGAGTGGTTATCTTGGATGTATTTATATGTCCAAGCACTAATATTTACCCATAGTAGGACTTATTCTATGAGCAAAAATGTATCATTCTTATTGTGTTTGAGTTATAATGTAATGATCCGAGAGTACACCCTGGGCGCCACACGGTACTTACAATCCCAAGGGACCACAATCTAACCCATGAGTTGATACCTGCTGTGAGCACTGAATAATATGCTGATGATAGAAGTCATATACAGAAAACAATGGATGTAATGCCATGAGGTTTCAAATGATAATTCTAATAATGTCTGTAAAACAATACTGATAATACTAATAAAACATCTGACAATGAAAACTAAACACTGAAGATTGACTAACTGTCTGTACTAGTCTGAAAAGCCTCTACTGACTGATTGTGGAACTGATAGGACGAACCCCCAACTTACTCCGACTGAATGGAAAAAAATGATGAACTGATAAAGTAATCTGAGGTAAATAACTCATGTCCTCAAAATATGAGGACTCACCACTGCTACAACTAATAAGCTGGTATGTCTATGAGCGATCCGGGAACTAAACATCCGAACCTATGATATTAAACATCATAGCGCAAAAAATGAGTATGCGATCGGTACTTTGAATATTGCTGATATGCTAAATGAATTAGGTTGATATGGATGGTTTCATGTGCAGGAGTAATAACTGACTGAATGAATAGAATGAAATATTGAATAGAATGCATGAAGTCTGTAAAGACTGGGAATGGATGACCAAGTATAAAACATATTCTGAATATAGTCTATCAACTAAAATACTTAAATCTGGTGACTGAATAACTAATAATTGTATGCTATGATCAATACAAGCCTGAATTAAAGTATACTAAATACTAAACTGAGACTGAGGGAGCTGTCATCTAATGACATGCCCCAATGAGCTAATTTGAGGTCCAACCTGGGACCCCAATTGGAAGAGTGTCAGTACCGTGCCACGAGTACTAACACTGGTTATGTGGATCCACTAAAATGTTGTCCCGAGGGACTAAGGGTTACCCTCAACTAGCAGATGCTCTTATGAGATCAACCCTCAACTGGAAGGTTAACATCTCAACCTACACTGGCTACATAGTTATGGAATGTAGGGACTTCTACTAAGGTCACACCCTCAACTAGCAAGTGAGCCCCCGTCCCTGGGTTCGCTCGGTGCTAAATCTACTCCCAACTGAACTAACTCAGAATATTGAATTGTTGTACATTTAACTGATTATGATAACTGACTGAACTGATAATGCTCATAATATATCTGAAACTATTTTGAAGATACTGAGACTAAGTAAACAACTATGTTTTTGGGTATTCATAACCCCCAAGACTTGATAGAAATAATAGAAAAATAGTACTAAAACTTTGAGGACATAATGTGAAAGAATTTATTCAAAATTCATTCTTGTAGGCATTTCATCAAACACTTGATATTCATAGTTTATGCTAAGCATGGGAATAGTTTAAAGTTAAAGGAAATAGCATGATTTCAACATCAACATCACTAATTATGATTTAAATCAACGAATAACATTATTCAAACGTGTGGGGTTTAATAACAACAACAATTTCATGTAAACATGATATAAAATCAAGATTCATTGAGATTCATGGTTAAAATCACAATAACTTGTAAAAATCACAACTTTGAATTTGAAGTTAGATTCTTGGAATCCATGGGTGAAAGGGACCCATGGATGAACATTTAACATACCTTAGTTGGTGAAATTGAGAAATTTCTTGATGAATTCTTGAAGTTTGATCTTGAATGTTGGATTAGTTAGGGTTTGTTCTTGAAACAGGACTACTTTAATTTGAGAGAATTCTGAAATAATGAGCAAATAATGCTCTCTTGGGACTTAAATCCCGTGTTTTGAATGGATTTGGGGCCATGGAAAAAAACCAAATGGTCCCTACAAAATTAAAACGCAGACTAGAAATCCCGATTTTACACTCCAACGTGACGCGGTGCTTATCACGTTGCTCCACTGGAAAAAGATGATCCCAATTTTGCTCTATGGTGCAACGCGGTGCTATCACGTTGCTCCATTGCAAAATAGACAATTTCAAAATCGCACCTTGGCGTGATGAGTTGCCATCGCGGTGCTTCACTGAAAAAGGATGAACGTGAAATTGGCCATCACCGCGACGCGGCATAACGTGTTGAGTTACATCCTCACACTAAAAGTGCCATAACTTCTCACCCGTGTATCGGATTTAGGCTAAATTGTTATCTTTGGAAAGATAATTCAATTTTATACACTTTGGTGGGTCTTGATATGGAAAATTCTAAGTATAATAAAAGATATTCTTGTTTGAATTTGACTATAGCAACATTCTTCTCAAAAACTCAATCGGTAAGGAATATTTTGATTCGTCTAATAGCTTGGAGTTATTTGAGGCGTTAATATACATCAAACCCACTCATAAAACTACCAAAGAACTATAATTTATTTCTCATGATCTTGAAACATGTCTCTAACCTTGGTTTGGATTTTTAGGGTATTACAATATCTCCCCCCAAGAACATTCGTCCTTGAATGAGATTGGTTAAGCTGAAAACACTTAGGAATTGAGGTTACATACTGAATATACGTGATGAAAATATGATTACATGACTGAGTCTGAAACATGACACATGATTGAACTGGTTTTGTGAATGCATGATTGACATTAGAATGATATGCAGCTGAAACTGAGCATGGAAAAGAGAAAATTCTTGAGAAAATTGTTACCTTAGGCTGAGTCTGAGTTTGCGGAGAAAAGATGAGGGTACTTGGTCTTCATATCTGCTTCTACTTCCCAAGTGGCTCCCTCAACAAACTGATTCCGCCAAAGAACCTTTACTAGGGGAACTTCTTTGTTCCTTAGTATACGAATTTGTCGATCAAGGATCTCGACTGGAATTTTTTTCTAAGAAAGGTTGTTCTGAACATCTACGCTTTCTAAGGGAACAACTACAGCTAGGTCACCAATACACTTTTTCAACAAAGAGATATAGAATAGTGGGTGCACTGATGCTAAGTCTACTGGCAACTTAAGCTCATAAGCCACCTTTCTAAAATGGCTCTAAATTCTATAAGGGACAATATATTGGGGACTAAGCTTCCCCTTCTTACCGAACCTCTTTACCTTCTTCATGGAAGAGATTTTTAGATATACAAAATAACTTATCTCAAATTCAAGATCCTTTCTCCTCACATTTTCATATGATTTTTATCGGCTTTGGGCTACCCTAAGCCTCTCCCGGATTAGTTAAACTTTCTCTAAAGCATCAAACACCAAATCGGGTCCTATCAAAGCGGTTTTGCCTACCTCAAACCAACCAATTGGAGATCTACATCTTCTTCCATATAGATCCTAAAATAGAGCCATCTAAATACTGGAATGATAGTTGTTATTATACGTGAATTCAACCATAGGCAAGTGGTCATCCCAACTACCCTTAAAGTCAACTACACACGCTCTCAACATATCCTCAAGGGTCTGAATTGTCCTCTCTGCATGACCATCTGTTTGAGGGTGAAAGGTTGTACTGAGGTGAACTTGGGTAACAAGACCCTTCTAAAAAGCTCTCCAAAAATGAGAGGTAAATTGAGTACCTCTATCTGAGATGATAGATAGAAAAACACTATGCAACCTAACCAACTCTCTAATATAGAGTTTGGCATAGTCCTAGGCTGAGTAAGAAGTATTAACTGGTAAGAAATAGGCTGATTTGGTCATCTTATCCACAATGACCCAAATTAAATCATGCTGACGACAAGTACAAAGCAAACCTATCACAAAATCCATATTCACTTTCTTCCACTTCCAAGTGGGAATACTAAACTCCTATATAGACCTACTGGGATTTTGATGTTCAATCTTAACCTGATGACAAGTGGAGAACTTAGCTATGAACTATACAATATCCCTCTTCATCCCATTCCACCAATAGATTTCCCGTAGATTGCAGAACATCTTCCTGTCCCCTGGATGGATTGAGTAACGCGCACCATGCGTCTCTGTAAGAATTCGCTTTATCAACTCATCAACACACGGCATACATAGTCTACCCTGGTAACATAACACACCATCTCCCCCTTGGGAGAAAACCTCTACTTTCTGTTCTTTGACTGCCTCCTTTAGTTTCACCAGACTGGGATCCCTATCTTGCTTTTCTTTCACTTCAACAACCAAAGAAGAATCTGAACTATTTTGAACCCCTACTCTACCCTCAGTTGAATCAACCAAATGAACACCTAATCTAGCAAACTGATGAACTTCCCTAACTAACTTCTTCTTATCATTCTCAATATGAACAATACTACCCATAGACAATCTACTTAGGGCATCTGCCACTGCATTGGCCTTGCCTAGATGATACAAAACACTCATATCATAATCTTTCAACAATTCTAACCATCTCCCCTAACGTAGATTAAAATCCTTCTACGAAAACACATACTACAATCTTTTGTGATCCGTTAACACATCAACATACACCCCATACAAATAGTTCCTCCAAATCTTTAAGGCAAACACAATAGCTACTAGTTCAAGATCATGGGTAGGGTAATTCTTTTTATAGGGCTTTAGTTGTCTAGAGGCATAAGCCACAAAATTCCCCTTATGCATCAAAACATACCTTAAATTGACTCTAAAAGCATCACAGTACACAACAAACTCATCTGAACCATCTGGTAACATCAAAATTGGGGTTGTGATGAGTCGAGTCTTCAACTCCTGAAAACTCTTATCACTAGAATCTGACCACTAAAATTTAACTTTCTTTTGAGTCAATCTGTACATGGGAGACACAACAGTCAAAAACTCTTCAATAACCCACCGATAATAGCCATCCAAACCCAAGAAACTCCTGATATCTTACATAGAGATGGGTCTAGGCCAGTTTCTCACTATTTCAATCTTTTGAAAATCAACTCTAATGTCATCACTGAAAAGAATATGGCCAAGGAAAGCTACTGATCTTAGCCAAAATTCACACTTACTGAATTTAGCGAACAACTGATGGGCTCTAAGAGTCTACAATACTATTCTAAGGTGGTCTGCATGATTATTTTCTTTACGGGAGTAGGAAAGAATGTCATCAATAAAGACTATGATGACTATGTCCAAGAACTACTTGAACACTCAGTTCATCAAGTCCATAAAGGTTGTTGGGGAATTTGTGAGACCAAAGGACATGACTAGAAACTCGAAGTGACCATACCGAGTTCTGATTGTTGTTTTTGGAATGTCATATTCTCTGACTCTAAGCTGATGATAGCCGGATCTGAAGTCGATCTAAGAAAAATAACTGGCACCTTAAAGTTGGTCTAACAAGTCATAGATTCTGGAAAGTGGGTATTTTTTTTATTGTGACTTTCTTGAACTAGCAGTAGTTAATTCACATTCTAAGAGAACCGTCTTTCTTACGCACAAACAGAACTGGTGCGCCCCACGGGGAAATATTGGGTTAGATGAATCCTTTATCTAGGAGATTATAGGCTGGGTATCTGGAAGAAGGTCTATTCCAAAGTCAATTTCCCTTTCGGGAGGAACTCCAGAAAGATCTTCAGGGAACACATCTAGAAATTCCCTCACTACTAAAATCGACTCAAGGTTAGGAGTCCCAAAATTAGAGTCTTTGACTCGGACAAGATGATAAATACTCCTCTTAGATATCATTTTCCTCGCTCTAAGGTACAAAACAAGTTGACCCCTAAGCGCTGTAGTACTACCCCTCTATTTAAGGACTGGTTCATTTGGAAACTGAAAATGAACAACTATGTTTCTCAATCAACCGAAGCATAGAATGAGTGGAGCCAATTCATGCCGAGAATGACATCAAAATCCATCATCTCTAACTCCACAAAATCAACTGAAGTGACTTTCTAGGATATTATGACCAAACAATTCCTGTATACCTGCCTAGCTACAATAAAGACACCTATTGGGGTAGACACTGAAAAGGGTTCTGCTAAAATCTCAGGACTGACACCGAAATCAATAGCTATGTAAGGGGATACAAAAGAAAGAGAAGCTCCAAGATCTAACAAAGCATATATATGTAAATGAAATACCTCCAACATACTGGTGACCACATTAGGAGAATTTTCCTAAGCCTATCGGGACTGAAGTGCATACAATCTGTTTGGGCGCTGACCACTGGTGGCACTGGAGGCGGCACCCTACTGAGTCAGGCAACCGAATGGAACTGAGGGATGACTAGACTGACCCTGCTGACCACTCTTTGGACAATCCCTGACTCGGTGGCCTGGCTTTCCATACCCAAAACATACGTCACTATCGGCTTTATAAATACCCTGATGGTTTCTACTGTATTTCTGGCAAAGAGGGTTTGTAGGATCACTGTTTACATTGCCTTAGTACTTAGAGCCTGGCGCCCTATCTCGATTGTCACTCCGGAACTTTGGCATAGGGGCACTAGCAGAAAATGGGGCAGGGGCTAAAGATTTCTAACAAAATTGGGGATGATTACCACCTTCTGACTTTCGCTGAGTAAAATTAAAGCTACCTTTTCTAGCCCTCTTGTTATCTCTTTCTCTCTTTCCTTAGTCTTATGCTCCTCAATCTATTGAGCATGGACCAACAACCTAGACAGGTCCATCTCCTTTATCAATATTGTAGTCCTACACTCTTTGACCACACTATCAGATACTTTAGATACAAACTTGCTAATCCTAGACCTGTTATCAGATACCACATGAGGAGCATACCTAGATAACTTAGTAAAGTTAAGGAAATACTCTTTCACACGCATGCTGCCCTACCTCAAGTTGATAAACTGTAACACCTTGGCTTTCCTCAGCTCCAACAAGAAGAATCTATCTAAGAAGGTTGTAGAAAACTCCTCCCACTCAACAGGCCCTACATCCGTACCTCTATCCTCTTTCTACTACTTAAACCATGTATGGGCTATATCCTGCAACTGGTAAGAAGCCAATTCAGCACTCTCACTAGAAGTCATCCCTATAATATTTGTTAATTCTACATCATGTCTAGGAATTCTTATAGATCCTCTTCAGATTTGGATCCCAAAAACAGAGGAGGAGTCATTTGGGTAAAGTCCTGAATCCTAATTGAGATAGTATTAGCCACTGAGTTGGTTGGAATAGTGGCTGGATAAACATTATGAGACACTATAGAGTGAGCTAGAGTAGTGAATGTAGCTCTGAACTCTGCATGAGAAACATGTTCGTTCAAGGGATCTTCGTAAATGGATGGAGGTACCGGTTGGCTTACATTTCTTCTTCCGTTTGTCTTTCTAGGAGGCATGTTCTGTAAACAAAAGGAAGAATATATTAGACAAAGAGTTTAACATGAGCATCATTCTTAGTCACATGACATGAACACTAAAAAAAGGAAACTTATCTTAAAATGCCTTATAGCCTCTTGCCCAAAAGTGTGGCATGCTTTACACCTATGCACAAGACTCTACTTGACATAGCTTTTAGACTCCCTTGAATACTTTAAAACCTTAGGCTTTGATATCAAGTTTGTAATGCCCTGAGAGTACACCCTGAGCGCCACACGGTGCTTACAATACCAAGGAACCACAAGCTAACCCATGAGCTGGTACCTGTTGTGAGCACTGAATAATATTCTGATGATAGAAGTCATATACGAAAAATAATTAATGTAATGCCATGATGTTTTAAATCATAATTCTGATAATGTCTGTAAAACAATACTGATAATACTGATAAAACGTCTGACAATGACAACTGGAAACTAAAGACTGACTAACTATTTGTACTAGTCTAAAAAGCCTCTACTGACTGACTGTGGAGCTTATGGGACAAATCCTCAACTAACTCTGACTAAATGGAAAAAAATAATGAACTGATAAAGTAATCTGAGGTAAATAGCTTATGTCCTCGAAACATGAGGACTTATCACTGCTACATCTGATAATTTGGTATGTTTATGCACGATTTGGGAACTAAGCATCCAAACCTATGATATTATACAACATAGCACAAGAAACGAGTATGTGATCAGTACTTTGAATGTACTGGTATGCTAAATAAGGTAAGATGATATGCATGGTTTCAAGTGCAGAAGTAATAACTGACTAAATAAATAGTATAAAATACTGAATAGAATGGATGAAGTCTGCAAAGAGTAAGAATGCATGACTAAGCATAAAACATATTCTGAATATAGTCTGTCAACTAAAATACTAAAATCTAATGATTGAATAACTGATAACTGTATTCTATGATCAATACAAGCTTGAACTAAAGTATATTGAATACTGAACTAAGACTGTTGGAGATATCATCTAATCGACATACCCCAATAAGCTAATTTGAGATCCAACCTATGACCCCAATTGGAAGGGTATCAGTACCGTGCAACGGGTACTAACACTGGCGGTGTGGATCCACTAAAATATTATCCCGAAGGACTAAGGGTTACCCTCAACTAGAAGATGCCCTTATGAGATCAACCCTCAACTGAAAGGTTAACATCTCAACCTACGTTGGCTATGTAGTTATGGAACGCAGGGACTGCTACTAAATTTCATACCCTCAACTAGCAGGTGAGCCCCCATCCCTGGGTTCACTCGGTGTTGAATCCTCTCCCAACTGAACTAACTCAGAATACTGAATTGTTCTAAGTTTAACTAATTATGATAACTGATTGGACTGATAATGTTCATAAGATATCTGAAACTATTCTGAAGATACTGAGACTAAGTAAACAACTATGTTTTCAGGTATTCATAATCCCTAGAACTCGATAGAAATAATAGTAAAATAGTACTAAAACTTTGAGGACATAATGTGAAAGCATTTATTGAAAATTCATTCTTGTAGGCATTTCATCGAACACTTGATATTCATAGTTTAATCTAAGCGTGGGCATAGTTTAAAGCTTGTGAAAATAGCATGATTTCAACATCAATATCACTAATTATGATTTAAACCAGCGGAATAACATTATTCAAATATGTGGGGTTTAATAACAATAATAATTTCATGTAAACATGGTATAGAATCAAGATTCATTGAGATTCATGGTTAAAATCACAATTAAAATCACAATAACTTGTAAAAATCATAAATTTGAATTTGAAGTTAGATTCCTGGAATCCATGGGTGAGAGGGACCTATGGATGAACATTTAACGTACCTTAGTTGGTGAAATTGAGAAAGTTCTTGATGAATTCTTGAAGTTTGATCTTGAATGTTGGATGAGTTAGGGTTTGTTCTTGAAAGAAGGCTACTTTAATTTGAGAGAATTGTGAAATAATGAGCAAATAATGTTCTCATGGGACTTAAATCCCTTGTTTTGGATGGATTTGGGGCCATGGAAAAAGACCAAACGGTCCCTGAAAAATTAAAACGCAGACTGGAAATCCCAATTTTACACGTCGGCGCGACGCGGTGCCTATCGCATTGCATAATTGGAAAAGGACAATCCCAATTTGGCTCTATAGCACGATACGGTGTTATCGCGTTGCGCCACTACAAAATGTACAATTGCGAAATATCACCTTGGCGCGACACAGTGCCATCACGGTACTTCACTGGAAAGGGAAGAACGTGAAATTGTCCATCACCGCGACGCGGCATAACGTGTTGAGCTACTGTCTCTCACTAAAAGTGTCATAACTTCTCACCCGTGTATCGAATTTGGGTAAAATTGGTATCGTTGGAAAGATAATTCAATTTTCTACACTTCGGTGCATCTTGAGATGGAAAATTCTCAGTAGAACAAAAGATATACTCATTTGAAGTTTACTATTGCAACATTTTTCTCAAAAACTCAATTAGTAAGGAATATTTCGATTCATCTAATAGCTTGGAGTTATTTGAGGCCTTAATATATATCAAACCCACTCATTAAACTACCAAAGGACTATAATTTATTTCTCATGATCTTGAAATATGGCTCTAACCTTGGTTTGGATTTTCGGGGTATTACATATAATTGCATTATTTAGCTAATGTACATGATTAGTTGATGCAGGATTGAATTATGATGAAATTATATGTAATTGGATGCATTTATGAGAAGCTAATGAATATTAAAGCTTTGGGAATGGTTTTCTGGACATGAGGATACTTGGATTTAGCTAGGAGAGCATGAATTTGAAGACGGGAACAAGGAAAGAAGCAATGAGTTGGAAAGGAAAGAAATAGTGAGTTGTGCAGCGCAGAAGCCAGACCCCGCATTGAGCTCCGCATCACTCTAAGTGATTTTGGTGTCGATGGCAAATTCCAGTGAACCTTCGCAATAGCCCCGTGTTGCAAAGGCAAGATTAATTCCCAAGATAAATTCCAATGAGGGTCTATGATAACCTCGTGGCGCAAAACTTGGTCCTTGATATGACTGCCGCGGTGCGGACCCTATTGCCCACATTGAGCTCCGCGATGTGGTGGACGGTGGTTATTTCTTGGGCCAAACTTGTCCTAAAATAAAAGGAACACTTCAACACAATTGAAGAGACTTTTGGCATATGTACAACAGAGGCTGAAAACACTGATAATGATTCTATTAGGGTTCTTGGAACTTCATTCTTTTAACATTAATTTTTGGTATAATTAAGTATTTATTTTTTATGTTGAATTCGAACATGAGTGGCTAAACAGCCTTATTCTAGGTTGAGGCCGAAAACATGGTTACAGTTTGATATTCTTAGAGTGGTTTGTTGTTGAAGTATCATATGGATTAGTCTTATTCTGTTGTACTTACTATTTTGATAAATGGCCACCATTAAAATACATCTATATTCCTTCATGAATCCGAAAGGAGAATCGTTAGGATGGATCGAAGAGTTTAAGGAGCAAGGTTCTCATTCTTTTATAAAATAAAGAATTTGAATTAGTATCTAGGATAGTGATATACCTAGAATTATTATTTGGTTAACTTGCAGGATGATATCTTAATGCATTTAAATAGATTATTGCATCCTCGCTCAACAATGTAGTTTTAATTTCCATTTTGGTAAAAGATTAGAGGATCGCGAGACCATGATCATATTCTAAACCCTACGAATCAATAACCTGGTAATCAATGAAACCACCATAAGAATAGAGATTTGTAAGATTGTTAAAAGTGTCTCATCCCTGGAATTCTCACTCATATTGTTTACAACTTTGCTTACGTTACTAGTGTCACACATTGTTATTTCTTTATTAGTTAGATTAATCATTAAATCTTCACTATCATTTTGAGACTCTGAAATACTTAATGCATTATTGTCGAAACTAAAGTTAGTATAATTGCTAGTTAAGTAGTCCTCGTGGGTACGATGTACGACTCTCTGAGTCACTATATTACTTGTACGATCGTGTGCACTTGCATGTGAGATAGACCGCAACAGGTACTTGTTGATATATTGATGCTACTTGTACTCTTTTTTTGTTGAGTGCAGAACTTCTTTCCGTGGTTGACACGCAATCTCGGTTCTAGTTAGCAGTTCAAATTCAATTTTGAGGGTGAGCGTCATGTTCGGACAACCTTCTGATCTTCTTACAATGTTATGTCCCTTGTTTTGGGACTAAGACAATTTCTTTGTTATGTTTTCAGATATTCTAGTTATATTTTAGATTTAGTTATTTTTAGATGTTCTTGTACGATGACTTCAGGTCCCGGGATATAATAAGTAGAGGTTCCCTCACTCTATTATTTTGAATATTAGTGCTGATTGATGGATAACTTCAATTATTGAGTGACTTTGTTTTCTTTGCTTTTGTTTAATTTTAGAATCTAGTCAAAGTGGAGATAAGAGTAACACATGAGTTAGTAAGGGTGAGATTAGTATGGTTCTCCTATCATTGGTGCCAATCATGACCAATTGAACTGTTACACCAAATAAAAACAACGACTTCTTGCCAAAGTAAGTGGGTAGCAAATTAGGAATAGAGACCCAAGTTATCGCCTGAGTTTTCTCTTCATCAATTTTGAAATTTGATTCATATGTGAGAGGCCTCATTGAAAATGGCATGCCATCCTTACTTTTAACATAGTAAACATTCCTGGACATTATATTAATGAATCCTCCAAAAGAGCACGTCTATTGAACATATGTTGACATCTCCAGAGAGCTATCTTAGGGTTCCCTTTATTCCCCCTTGTGTCGGGAAATTACTCTTCCAAGTCTTTGAGATTGACCAACTTGGGCAAATTTACCCACAATTGTATATTGCAAAAATTCAAACTTATTCATCTTTGTAACCTCGGCTTCAGTCCATTCAACAACGAGCACCCCTTTATCTGACGAGACTGTTTTCAATGAAATTGGTTCAATATCATCAGGCACTTGTAAATTTCGATTCCAAACCTTAGAGTTGAAACTTTGCCATACTCTAAGCTTTCGATAAATAATCGGTTGGAGTATTGGTGTTAAACAATAAAGAAGAAGGTTCAACTAATGGAGGGAATTAAGAGAGAGTTAGAAGCTTGACCAATCATTGTTGGTGGTTGTCCGAAGGTCAGGCAGCCATTATGACTTAATCGAGGTTAGGGTTAGCATGAGAGAGAAAAGAGAGTTTTAGAAACTGTTAAGAGTTGGGAGAGAGTTACACTAAAGGTAAAACATGGAAAAAAAAAATTATATGATGAAAATGACAAATAAAAATATATTTTTAAAATAATAGATATGTAAAAGTGAACAATACAATAATAGGATGAGACAATAAAGAAGAGAAATCATGAATATAGTTGGAATACTTTTTAAAAAAAAAAAAAATTAAAACATGGAAAAATCGAGTGAGGGTTGGTGGGGGAACAAAGATAGTGGATTTGCTAGCAAATGACACTGTCACGTAATGCTAACCATTAACTCAGGAATCTTAGTCCTCTCAATTCTTCTTGGTTTTTATGTTTGGCTTTATTCTCTACATGCATGTCATTCATGAATATATTACATTAATGAAGTTGTTAATTTCATGAACAAATATTTAATACTTCTTTCGTTCTTAAAGAAATAAATACATGTTTCGAGTTTGACATACTCCTTTATAAAATAAAAAAAATTCTCATATTAATTAAAAATATTTTATTTTATGCGGTAATTAAAAAAATATAAATAAAAGGTAATTTTACTAATTCATTCTTCTAAAAAGATTTTAAAATTTTTAAAAATAAGTGTGAACACTTTCAAAAAGAATTAATTACAAATATAATATGAAAAAAATTTAATTAATGCTTTCTTGATTTAGTAAGCTGGTCCACTAATATTGGATAATTATTTTTAGTAAGATGACCAATTAATATGGTATGGAAGAAGTACTAACCTGGGATTTTGAATTAAAAGTGACAAATAAGTTTGTCAATTAAGTGGGATCCTTCAAGTGTTAAATATTAGATAGAAGTAACAAAAAAAATTTAGTTTTTTTTTTTTAATATTTTCGCTTCAACAATTATAAAAGTTGTCTCAATAACTATAGAAGTTATTCCAACAGCTATAAAAGTTGTTCGACAACTGTGCAAAATTGTTTGACAATTGTGTGAAGTTGGTGGATAATTTTTATAGTTGTTGGGACAACTAATGCAGTTGTCGAACAACTGTCTCCAGTTGTTTAATGGACTTTACCTTTTTAACTTAATAATATTGTAGGACTCACTTATCACTTTTATTTAATTGAATACTTGAGAGATACTCTCAACTCATGTTTCTCTATTCTTAACTTCTAAAAAATAAAATATACTCCCTCCATTTCATTTTACTTACGTACATTTCATTTTATATGATGATTAAGGAATCATAAATTGAATGATAAATTTTACTATTTTACCCTTTACATATATTAATGATACTCATTATACACAGGAATGGACATTGAAATTGTCATTGTTCAAATTTAATGTATACTTTTAATTGTGGGGGTGAAATAAAAAAATAATTAATTCTATCATGATTTAGTAAGTAATCAGCTAATATGATACATTTATTTTTAGTAAAATGATCAATTAAAATGGAACAAATAAAGTAATTTTATCAACTTACACCTATATAAAGTTTATAGATCTTTTCGAGTTGACATTGATTACTTTTAAAATGAAGAATTAAACATTAATGGTACAAGAAATATTAGAAAAATTACCATAATATTATTGAAGATTTAACCATGCACTTATTTATGAACAAAATTAAAAGGCAAAATATGCACTTAATAAGAAATGGATGGGTACTTCATATATTTATTTCAATTTATTCTCTTCGTTTATTTTTACTTCATCGAGTCTTAAATACTTGTCATTCCTACTAAAAATAAATATTTCATAATCCTTGTTATTTCAAAAAATTGAGATATAATTAAATACTCCCTCCGTCTCAAATTACCCGTCCCAAATTTTCTAATTTGATTTTCCATTTTACTTGTCTTTTTTCATTAATCAAGAAGAAACAAAAAAAAAAATCATGTTTTACCCTTTGCATTAATTACTTTTTCTCCAAATTAAAATGTAAACATGATTTAATAGGAGTACTATGGTAAATTAGGCATGTTATTAATTATTTTTCTTAATCAATGTATCATCTCAATTTGGGAAGGATAATTTGGGACGGTGGGAGTACTAGTTATCTCCTTTTACCCTTAAGTAGGGGTGTGCAAAAACCGAACCGACCGATAAATCGAACCGATAAAAATATTATTGGTTATTGGTATTGGGTTATTGGGTTAACAGTTTTTTATGGATTTTATAAAAAAAATTATTAGGCAAACGGTTTGATTTTGGTTTTAGCTTATTGGGTTATCAGTTAAACCGATAACCCAATAAGGATACACTATATTATTGTTTTATTCCTATTTATGTTATATATATATAAATCTCTCTCTATATCTATCCATCTATATATATAGAGAGAGAGAGAGATATGTGTATGTATATATATTATATGCATTACTTATTCACAATTCAGTGATTCACAAAGTATTAGCCTATTCAGGGCAACAAAGGCACAATATAAAGCTCGGTTATTATCGTATTGTAAAACTTGAAGCATTTATAGCTTCCAACAATTAGGATTTAATTTTTTTTTCCAACTAACATTTAGTTCAAGTTTGAAGATTCTTGTAAACTAACATACATTGCGTAGAATTTTGACGGTAAGTAAGATTTCATTTTTTTATGGTAGTTGTTACTAATCCTATTTTATAAATATTTTCTTATTGGTTAAACTGAAAACCGAACCGTTAAGGATCAAAAACCAATAAACCGAAATCGATAAAAAAATATCTTATTGGTTGGTTATTGGTTTTACATATTTAAAAAATAAAAATCGATAATCCAAACCAATAACACATAAAAACCGAACCGAACCAACCGATGCACGCCCCTACCCTTAAGAGTAATAATTATTTTTGAATAAACACTGATTAATTTGGCATAGAAAATGTTGATTTAGTCTTCCAATCTCTTTATTTATGATTCTTTAAAACTTTCATTAGTACACTTTGCATTTATTAAAGAAATAGCATACTTTCACTAATTAAAAAAAGGTGATTAATGAAATTAAATACGGACATAATGGTAAAAATACATAGCATCTTAAATTAGTGATGTTTACTTTCAAGAATAATTACTCTTATGGTTAAAACGGAAAGAGTGATATTTCATTATTTTTTTTATTTTTTCAAATGATAAATATTGTGAAATAGTTATTTAAGGTATCAAAGTTTTTAGGATCCGAGGAAGTACTCTGTACAATATTACTTGTTCATGTTATTAGAGATGGATGTTCAATATATTTTGTCTAGTTTGAAATATTAATGAATAATTTATTTATTTTTATTATTAAATATTATTTATCACATAATATAATTTTTAAAATATTAAATTTATTATACCTAATGAATGATATAGTAAAATTATTACTATTATTTAGTACTTTCTCCATTTCATAATAAGTTAATTGTTGGATATATTTTAGCACACATATTAAGAAAAAGAAAGAAAAACATAAATTTATCATTTTTTTTTTATCCTTTTCAAATTTCAAAATCTTAATAACGATACATCACTTTCAATGCACATTTAATGAAGGGTAAATTAGAAAAAAATTTCAACTTCTACCTTAAATTGTGAATCATTTACTTATTTTGAATACTAAAAAATACTTCAACAATTCATTTATTGTAAAACGGAAGAAATAATTTTTATTAAGTGTGTCAAATCAGTAATGAAAAAATAAAATTGTTCCACGAAGGGAGTAATACTTTTGATTTGATAAAATATGAATGGGGAGAGAGAAATGGTGAAGTAATGGGGCTTTCCAAGAATGGCCAGACAAAATATTGTTGTTTATCTCCTGAATAAATATAAAAGTCATATAAAGACGATTAAGGAGGAAGCACTACTTACAAAAGTTATCGCCACATATATTTATTTTTGCCACCCATACTTAAGTGCTACTAGTTAACTATTCCTCTCTTCAAATCAAGCTAAGAGTGCTTTGTTTCATACTGCAAAGAGAAAACATGGAGGAGAAGTTGAAGAGTTATTGTGTAACAGGAGGGACAGGCTATATAGGGTCATGGCTGATTAAATCTCTCCTGCAAATGGGTTACAAGGTTCATGCTGCTGTGCGCCATCCTGGTACTTACTCATCTCCCCACCTCACCCCAACCCCCGAATCTTCCCCCACCCACCCATCCTCAGCCCAATCCCCGATCCCCCCTCACCCCCACCCCCCCACCCCACACACAAGGCAACATAATTACATCACTACGAATAGTTCACTGGACTCCCCCAAACCCCCCCCACCCACCCCCCACACATACACACAAGGCAACATAATTACTTCACTACGAATGGTTTGCTGGACTCTGGTGTCATCTCATCTGAAGCTATCACTTACTCAGCTAATCAAATGCATTTGAATTGAAAGTTGGTAACTAAGTGATAAAATAACTCTACTAAAAAGGAATTAATTTCACGTATGTGATCACTAAACTATGAACCTCTTTAGATTCACCTATTTTAGGTATTTTTAATTATTTTATAGTGTTTGAGTAAGATAAAAAAAAAGATGTTTCTAAGCACTTCTTTTGTATGAATCAATATAAAAAAAAATAAACTAAAAGTCATATACAGTAAGTCCATCTACAGAGAATCTATATCAACTATAAAAGTAAAGTGAACTCTCAAATTAACCTAGTTCTCGTCACATTAAAAGTAACTTGCTTTTATTCACTATAAGAATAAAATAACTACATTTAGTTATTATACCAGTAAAGTTAAAAAATTATTTTTATTGAAATGCCTGATCATCTTATTTAAAAGTTATATAATTATATTCACAACAAGTCTGCTCACCTTTTTTTTTTTATCACCAAGTATATAAAAATTCTTTGTAATTATGGATGGTTGCCTACTTTGTTATCATGATAGAAGGATGGGAGCATCTTATCTAAACATTGAAATATTACTTTCATCGTTCGTTTTTATTTATCATTTTTTAACCGCATCTAGTAAGAAAATAATGATTGGTTAGTAATTTTATCATATTGTCCATATTAATTTATGTTTAGTAATAAATACTGAAATAAGTAATTAATGCTAGGAATAAAACATGAGAATTTTTTTTTGTCTTTTTTTTTTATTAGTCAAAAATGACAAGTAAAAAATAGAAATCGAATTAGAAAAATGATGACAAGTAAATTCAAACCGAGGGAGTATTATTATAATTTGTAAACTTCAATTTATTATAGTGCGATCCTAAATAAATGTTTCTTTGGTTTGGCACATTCTTTAGTAGACTATTCACTCTTAAAAAATTAACGGGAATTTTATCAAATTATTTCTAATTAAATTTTATCTCTTTCTAAGTTGATATTGATTACTATATTTGAACTCAAGAGCATATTAGGAAGATTATTATCAAAATATTCTTGAAAATTTAAACAAAAACTTATTTAGAATCAAAATTACAATCCAAAAGAAGCATCTATTAAGAAAAAGAAATAGAGGGAGTAATAATAATGTGGGACTTTAGTGATGTACTAGATAAATTCACAAACCTCGCAAGGGTTATACTCGTTTTTTAAAAAAAAGTGATATAGTGGATAAATTAGCAAACAAAATGTAGATTAGGAAGATCTGATCATACAACTTGTGACATATATTAGGAAGATCTGATCTTACAACTTGTGGCTTTTCTGGAGCTCCATGACAATAGACTTTAGTACCCTCGCCGAAATGGAATTTTCTGCAATAAAAGTTGCTTGACGGAATATTGTGAACGGGATATTCGTGGGAGCTGTGAATTCTCTCGTATGTAGCGTACGAAGGTAGTGTTGGGTTGTGAAATATGAATGGAAAATGGAGGAAAAAAGTAAGATGTATCTTCATTTTATAAAAGGAATGTTCTCCTATATTGATGGGAGAAAGGAAAAATCTTGTGCTTAAGTATAGAAGCACTCATTCATGTGGATAGAAAGCCAAGAAGAAAGCAAGTCTCGCACCGTCGTCATTGTTGTTTGCTTGACTCAGATTTGGATTTAGACTTGGATTTAAATTTGACAAATGATTGAAAGATTATCTTTTTGGACAAAATTCATTTGAAACTTGATATTTGATGATGTTTTAATCCAAAAATTCGATATAAGAATATTCTCCATTTGCGAATGCACACGAGCATGTGCGGACGCATGTCACAATGCACCTCAAAGGGACGTGACTCTTTGAGGCACTGTTTGAAAAACGAAAACATAACTTGTGGGCACAGGTCACCATCTACGGATGTAGATAGGCTCCGCAGATGAGGCGTAACATCCTATTTTTTGACAAACAACAACCTGCGGCCGCATATGGGCCACCTTTGAGCTCAAGTAGGATCCACACGTCGGCGACGGTCCGAAATAGTATTTTTTTTCAAGAACCATTATTTCTTTTCTGAAGCACCATCTTTTGACTATAAATACCTGATTTTTTTCCTCAGGTAAAGGCTCAAAATTTAAAGTAAAAAACATCTTCTTCTTCATAAAAACTCAAGTATAATTTACCAATCGTTGAGTTTGTTCGAAGTTCAACAAATTTGAAATACCATGGTTTGCTGAAGTGAATCATTTTATCCTGGGAAGATATCTTTCATTATTCTTGGGTACTTGAGGAAAATAAATTCTTTAAGGATACACGTGAATTCGGTTGACTTAATTCTTTCTATCTTCATCTTTTTTCTAAATGTTGATTTTACTATTTTTCAGAAAATAGTTTGAACTTCTTTGAGTTGTTCTTGAACTTGGTGTTAAAGTTCATTGTTGTAAATACAGATTTTGTACCCAGAAAATAACAATCTTAAGAAATTTATTAATTTGTATTTGATTTTGTAGATTGAAGTCTTTTGACTTTCTACTCTGTTTGAACTTAATAGTGATTTAAAGAATATAAAATCTTTATCATTAAACTAGAAATAAGTTGTTTAAAGTTTAAAGCTCTGTTGTTATTATTTGTGATACTAAAATGGTTGTCTCTTTATGATAGCAAAATGATTATAGAAAATCAAGTCAATAATGAAATGTTGAATGTTGCAGTAACAAACATTGCTACTTCAAGTCGTTTGAATGCTTCTCCTATCATGATATCAGCGAAAAAATTAGAAAAATTTTCTAGTGTCGATTTCAAACGTTGACATCAAAAGATGTTCTTTTATTTGACTACTTTAAATCTTCAAAATTTCATCACGAAAAGTGTTCCTGAATTATCGATAGAAACTCTAGAAAAAGAACGCTTCATAGTAACGGAAGCTTGGAAGCACTAAGACTTTTTGTGTAAGAATTACATTCTGAGTGGCCTACAAGATAGTACAATATGTACAATAATATGAAAACCTCTAAGGAACTCTGAGATGCTCTAAAAATGAAGTATAAAACAGAGGATGCCGTAATGTAAAAACTTATTGTTGCAGGATTTCTAAACTTTAAGATGGCAGACAGTAAAGTTATAGTTACCCAAGTCCAAGAGTTGCAAGTCATAATCCATAATCTCCTTGCCGAAGGTATAAACATAGATAATATCTTTATTTAACACATTAAGTTTGTTCTTGATATTTACATAACCTTTGATGTATGTTTGGTCGTGAACGATGATTTTCAAGTAGCTGTAATAATTGAGAAATTATCTCCTTTGTGGAAAAACTTCAAAAACTCCTTAAAGCATAAGCATAAGGAGATATCTGTTGAAAATCTCATTGTGAGGTTAATGATTAAAGAGGACAACAAGGCAGGAGGAAAGAGGTCTCGTGGTAATTCTGCAATAAGTGGAGTACATATTGTGGAAGACAATCTCACTAAATCATAAAAGAGAGAATGCATCAGGACAACAAGGAAATCCTCTTAAGAAAAAATTCAAATATAGTTGCTTTAATTGTGAAAAAGTTGGCTACAAGTCTGCAGATTATCATGCTCTGTATAAGGGCAAGAAAAAGGATTAAGTAAACATGATTGAATCTATAGATAACGTGAACGATTTGTGTGATATTCTTTTAAAGTGAAGTTTAGTTAGAAACTCTAGAGAGTGGTGGGTTGATTTAGATGCCACCCGCCACATGTGTGCCAACATGTAACTATTTGCATCATATGCTCCAGCTCAAGCTGATGAGAAGATATTCATGATAAACTCCACTACGACAAAGATTGAAAGAACGTGCAAGATTTGCTTGAAGATGACATCGATCTAGGTGGTGATACTAAATGTCCTTCATGTTTCAGAGTTGTGAAAGAACTTAGTTTCTACTTCACTTCTGACTAAAAATGGATTTAAATATATATTTATTTCTGACAAAGTTGTAATAAAAAAGGTGAATTATATGTAGGTAAAGGTTATCTACCTTTTTAAGATCAATGTCATGATAATTGATATGAAAAGGTTTTGTTTCTTCTTACTGACTTGAGTCAAATGATCTATAACATGAATGTTTAAGGCATGACAATTATAAAATCTTACACAAACTAATTAATTTAAAAGTTTTTCTTAACTATGAGTGCAGTAAATCAAAGTGTCGAACGTGTATTGAATCTAAGGATGCTAAGCATCCATATAAGTCTTTTGAAAGGAATTTTAATAACTTAGACTTAATTCACACAGATATTTGTGATATGAAGTCAACACCATCTCATGGTGGGAAAAAGTATTTCATAACTTTTATTGATGATTGCACGAGATATTGTCATGTTTATTTGTTAAATTGTAAGGATGAAGTAACACAAACATTTAGACAATATAAAACTAAAGTTGAAAATCAGTTGGATAAAAAGATTAAAATAATGAAAAGTGATAGGGGTTGAGAGTATAAATCTCTGTGGAGATATATTTGAATATAGAATTGTCCATTAAACTACTGCCCCATATTCACTTCAATCAAATGAAATTGCGAAAATAAAAAAATGAATGTTGAAGGAAATAATGAATTTCTTACTTATAAGTTTAGATTTACCACAAATTTTTTGTGTGGGGAGGGGGGAGCTATTGTTACAACAAATTAATACTCAATAGAGTGCCCCATAGTAAGCATAATTCATTTCATATGAGAAATGAAAAGAAAGGAACCCAACTTAAAAATATTTCAAAGTGTGAGAGTGTCTAGCCAAAGTCTAAGTTCCTATACCCAAAAGGGTAAAAATCGAACCAAAGACTGTGGACTATGTTTTCATCGAATATACTATAAATAATAAAGCATGTCAATTTTTTATTCATAAATTCAAACATCTAGATATCATGATAATATGATAATTTAATCAGATAATATTGAGTTCTTTGAATACATAACGAGACAATAGTTGTCTAGTAAAATTTCTCCTAGGAATGAACCAAGGGAGAATGTACTTAATGAAGAGAATTCAAGGCGTAGTATGCGACAAAAAATGCCGACTTCCTTTGGATCAGATTTTGTAACATTTCTTATTGAAATGAACCTCAAGCATTCAAGAAAGCGATGTCTTCTACGAACTTATACTTTTGTAAAATGGTTGTCAATAATGCGATTGATTCAATCTGAGAAACCATACTTGGGTGTTCGTTGATCTTCCTCCAGGAAATAAACTTTGTTTCTAAATGAATCTTCAAAAGAAAAATGAAAGTTGATGATACTATTGACAAATACAAGATAAGTCTTATTGTGAAAGACTTTAAAATAAAACAAGGCCTTGATTATTTTAACATATACTTATCAGTAACAAAGATAACGTTCATTTGAATATTGGTTGCATTAGCAGCGGTATATGATCTTGAAATTCATCAAATGAATGTGAAAATAACTTCCTTAAATGAAGAATCGGGGAAAGAAATTTACATGGAACAACCAAGGGATTTTGTGGTTCCTGGTAAAGAAAGAAAAGTGTGCAAACTTGTTAAGTCACCTTATGGACTAAAACAAGTACCCAAACAATGCATGAAAAATTGACCAAACCATGTTGGCAAATAGATTCAAGATAAAGGAACGTGATAAAAATGTTTACATTAAAGACACTCCAAATCACATAATTATTATTTGTTTGTATGTGAATGACATGTTGATCATAAGTAGAGACATTTCTGACGTAAATGTTTCTAAACCAATGCTTGGGAGCAAGTTTGATATGAAAAACCTTGGAGTTACTTATGTGATCTTAGGAATAAGAATTCATAAAATTCCACAAGAGTTGGCATTCCTACAGTCTCATTACATTGAAAAAGCACTTGACAAGTTTAAGTATTTGAACTTCAATATTTCCAAGACTCCATTAGACGTGAGTTTTGAACTTCAAAAGAATGAAGATGACAGTGACTCAAAATTGAAGTATACAAGAGTGTTGGAAAGTTGGGTGTATATCATGAATTGTACACGATTAGATATAGCATGTGCTATTAGTAAATTGAGTCGGTACACGAGTAATCTCAATCAAACGCATTGGATGGCAACAAAAAGAGTTTTGAGGTATCTAAAATATACTCAATAATATATGTTTTACATTATGACAAATATCCTATGATAATTGAAGGATATAGTGATGCTAATTGGATCACCGAATTGAATGAAGTAAAATCCATGAGTGGATATTTGTTTACTTTAGGCGGAGGATCGGTCTATTGAAAATCATTCAAACAGACATGTATTGCCTGCTCTACAATGAAAGATGAATTTATTGAGTTAGATAAAGCCTGTGAAAAGGTTGAATGGCTCCAAAATTTCTTGACATATATTTTTAATTGGCTCAAACCTTTGGCACTAGTATACGTACACTGTGATAGTCAAGCTACGATAGATAGGACAGGGAGTATGATGTATAACATCAAATTTTGTCGTATAAGACAAAGGCATCATATCGTTAGAGAACTACTCTCTAGTGAAATTATCATCATTGACTATGTGAAATCAAAGGACAATGTATGGGATCCACTTACAAAAAGCCTATTTAGAGAGGGAGTTAAGAAATCACTGAAGAAAATGGATTTGTTGCCTAGAGCAAGTTACTACGAGAGTAACTCTACATAGCGGTTTGGAGACCCCAAGAGCTAGACTCAAGGAGATCAAACAAAGATGTGATTAACGATTCAACATTATCTATTAACTCAACCCATTCTCATAATGAAAACAATGTTCAAGAAATAAGGATAAGTCTTATGATTGAAGTTTTTTTATGGTTTTATGCTTGGTGGGTTTGACCAAATAGTTTGATCTATAGGATTAAATGTTTAGGAATCACCTGGGAGTGAGGTGAAATCCACTTCAAAAAGAATGATAGTAAAAGCCTATTCTCTAAACTCTCATAAAATTAGAAAGTGTCCATGACTGAAACGAACAAAATCATGAGAACCATAAATAGTAAAAGATTATTTGTGTGACTTGTGTTGTCTAGGTGTTCATTAAAGTTCGATGGTTCAAATATATTACATCTACCGATTAACTAAGTGCATCCGATGCAGTTCACTACAAAAAGTTCGAAGAAAGACCTACTTATATAGATACAATTAGTCATTGTTTGTAGATCACACACTTGTCTGTATATTTTTATGAGATAGTCATTCCCCATTCATATGGAAAATTATTGGGTTATAATTTAAATGTGAATGAAAAATGAAGAAGAGAGAATGGAGGAAAAGTAAAAGGTACGTTCACTTTATAAAAGAAATATTCTCCCACATTTGTGGGAGAAAGAAAAAATCTTATGCTTAAGTATAAAAACAGTCCTTCATGTGCATATTGAGTCAAGAAGGAAGAAAGTCTCGCATCGTCATTGTCGTTGCTCGCTTGGCTCGGCTTCAAATTTACATTTGGATTTGAAAAATGATCGATCGAGAGATTATCTTTTTGGAAAAATTTATTTGAAACTTGAGAGTTAATAATGTTTTAATCCAAAACCGATACGAAATATTCTCCATTTACAGACGCACACAAGCATGTGCAGATCCATGTCATAACGCACCTCGAAGGAACGTGGCCTTCGAGGCACTGTTTGAAAAGCAAAAAGGTGACATAAGGGTGAAGGTCACCATCTGCGGATACAAATGGGATCCGCTCCGCAAATGAGGCATGACATTTTATTTTTTTAAAAAACAACTTGCGGTCGTATATGGGTCACCTGTAGGTATGGTCTGTAAGTCGGTGACAGACTAAAATAGTGCACCTTTTTAAGAACTGTTGTTTCTTTTCTAAAGTACCATCTTTTAACTATAAATACTTGGATTTTTTCTCAGTTAAAGACACAAAAGCTTAAAGTAAAAAATATTTTTTTCTTCATAAAAACTCAAGTGTGATTTATGAATCATTGGGTGTGTTCGAAGTTCAGCAAATTTGAGGTACCACTATCTGCTGAAGTTAATCTTTTTATTCTGGGAGGATATATTCCATTAACCTCAGAAACTTGAGGGGAATAAATTCCTTAAGCACACACCATGAATTCGATGGACTTTATTCTTTCTGTTTTCATCCTTTTTCTAAACATTGGTTTTACTATTTCTCATAGAATAGTTTGAACTCCTTTGAGTTGTGCTTGAACTTGGTGCTGAAGTTCATTGTTCTAAACACAAATTTTGTATTAGAAAAACAACAGGTTGTTCTAGTTCTAATTAGAAGAGAAAAGATAGATCTAGTTAAATATGTGGTAGTCATATACCTCGAATTCACCTAAAGATCAAGAAGCATTGGCCAGGCTTCTTTTTTTTGGATAATTGAAATATTTTATGAATATCTATCATTTTGCACCAACAATAAGTTGATTTCGTATAACTCTGTCCAACAAAATTAGGACATATGAGAAGAAATCACCTAGTATTTTATTTTTTTGGAGTTTGAACTTCAGACCTCATGGTCTGAACCCACTTCATTGTCATGCTTTTGGATGTCCTAAATATAATTTTAAGGGATAAAGCATAAATACCCCCTTGAACTTGTCGCCACAACTTACTTTAGCGCTTTAACTTTATAGATAATTATTTACCCTAATAAACAACTTTAATATGAATTAAATACCACCCTAAAGATATAATACCACTCTCACAATGGAGAGTGCATTATATGCGCCTACATGTCAACGCAATGTTAATGCCATGTCGGAGCCACGCAAGCCACCCAAAAAAAATAAAATAATTATATATATATATATATATATATAGAGAGAGAGAGAGAGAGAGATTAAAGAAAAATCTCTTTTTAAGTCCCCTCCCCCTCATCCATGTGCTTTCTTCTTCACCCCATATCGCCTGCAACTGCCATCCCCCCCCTTCCCTCCTCACTTGCAACTGTCATATATAAATAAAAGAAAAAAATCTTTCAACTCATTTTCTTTTTTCTTCGAACCAAATCATAGAAACCCAATTTCCATATCAAGTAAATCTCTAAAGAAATAGTATAAAAATCAATTTAAAGACACCCCAATAATCAAATTCCACAAAGATGAAGAAAACTCCACTATAAATACAGTACAAAAAATAGCTTCGAGATTCATTTTTAGCACAAATTCAGCAATAAAAATTGAATACCCATTACTAAAATCACATCAAAAAGTCAATCAGCAACTTAGAAACAAAGATGAATTGGTTACACATTTCTTCTTCTTCTTCTTCTTCTTCTTCTTCTTCTACTTCTTCTTCTTCTTCTCCTCCTCCTCCTCCTCCTCTTCCTCCTCCTCCTCCTCCTCCTCCTCCTCCTTCTTCTTCTCAATGGTGGATTTTGAAAAAAAATGTGTTAAAACCCATAACTTTTTCACACATATTTTTTTTGAAGAAATTGATGAAGTGAAGGAGAAAGGGAATTGGGGTGGGGTCGGGGTGGAGGGGTGTAAGAAGAAATACCAGGGGTGAGGGGTGAGAGGTGAAGGGGTGGGCGGGTACAAAGAAGAAGATGGGTGGGATTGGGATTTTTGTTTATCTTTTTTCTTTAGTATGTATATATATACTACTAATAATAAAGGGCAATAAGCATGCATGCCTTGGACATGCTTGCTTCAGCTGCTTCAATCGTAATTTTACTATATCATTCCTAATTAATTAGTAAAAGTCATTTAAGTATTAAAAAATTAATAATATTTGATAAAAAAGATAAAATAAAAATAAAATAATAAATTAACTCTTGATGTTTGGTGCTACCTCCTTCAGTTGCTTTAATCGTAATTTTATTATATCACCTCTAATTAATTATATAAGTCATCTAAGAATTAAAAAAATTAATAATATTTCATATAAAAAGATAAATTGGACATAAAATGATAAATTAACTTTTGATGTTTTAAATTAACTTGATGTCTTACATCAGACCCATTTAATTGTTTTTTTACGAGTGGTTTTTATAGTAATTTTGTTATAGAACTTTCAATTAGTTGTTATAAGTCATTTAAGACATGACTTCTTCTTTTTTTCAATCTTGACTTTATTATATCACCTCTAGTTAATTATTATTGTCATCTAAGCATTAAAAATAATTAATATTTCATAAAAAGGATAAAATACACAAAAAATGATATGTCAACATAAAATATTTGATTAACTACCGAAATTATATTTGTGCCACAGAAATTACGATGGAACAGAGGAAGGCATAAAGTAACATATATTATTTAAAAATATGAAGACACGTAAACTGGGATGGAGAAAGTATTAATATTTTATTGAAAAATTATGTTAAAAGCATTATAAATCACATAATTAATAACTTAAAAAATATAAAAGATATAAAATATTCGATTGACTCTCGAAATTGTATATGCATCACTTAAATTGAAATAGAAGAAAAAGTATCATAAATCACAATTATTAAAAAAATTTATTATTCTAATGATTGATTATCTAAATTATATTTGTGTCACATAAATTGAGATAAAAAATAATATACGGGCCCTTCAACTTCTAGTATATATAAAGTGGGGTCATCTCCTTTTTTAAATTTATTACACACATTTTTTCCTTTTTTAAAAAAAATTCACGTCAACATTAGGGTTTATATTAATTCACTTTAAAGTTGTTGTTGGGGGGGGGGGGTAAATAAATGTGTGTTAAGTTAAAGGTCTAAAGTAAGTTGTGGTGATAAGTTCAAGGATATTTATGCTTGTTCCTTAATTTTAATGTATATATATAAATACACACACATACTAATGTATTTAATGTTAAAATTCTCAGAGGTTAACATGCTAAATTTAAATTCATAAATTTTTTCAAAATTCACATCTGATATTTACACCAAATCATACTAATTCAATATGGTATGAAGACATGAATTAAGGTGATAATGGAGGAAATGAGATCTCTTGCCTCTTACAAAATGAATAGAAGAAAATGATCTTTTTCTGATCTCATATATATAAAATTGAACGTCTCTTATATGTAGAAAGTGAAGATCTCTTGTCAAAATTTTATAAAATTAAAAAAATACTAATACTAAAGGACTTGAAAACAAGTTCTCCCGTGTAAAGGTGTATTAGTTAATTGGGATTTAGTGATTGAAGTGCATATAAAAACATGTTTCGTATATGCTTGGATCAATGCAAACACCAAAAGCAGGTAACTTTTGTAGACCTAGTAGCTTCAGGAGTTCTTAAAATTTTCCATCTCCCTTGCCTCACTTCTCAAATTCTGAAAAGTTATATAGTCTTAAGGTATAAAGTGATTTCCACCGGATATTAATTCTGTCGAGTGAACACTGAACTAGTGAACTGGCTTACGTGTAAATACTAGCGGAAATGATCAGATTTACTTCTTCAAAAATTGACTAAATAAAGCCTTCATCATATTTTTGGGTTAAATTTATTTTTTTGGTCATATTTCAGGGTTAAATTTACCCTTCTATTTTAAAAAATTGGCCAAATACACTCTTTGCCTTACTTTAAGATCAAATTTACCCTTGATGTAGTACTTTTGGGTCAATTTTACCTTCGTTATTAAGAAACTTTTCACATGTATCCATTTTTTAATAGAAAAGCTCAAATCAACGTTAAATATTTCTTTTTTTTTCTAAAATAAAATAATCTCTAATCTATCTCGCCTGACACGACTCTAGTCACAAAAAAAACACAAACAAATATATCCCCCTCAATTTGTTGATCTAATTTTTTCAACGATATTAAACCATTGAATATTTATCTGTGCATAGCTCATAATAATTGGATCTGCATCAGTGTAAACACACACACAAAAAATAATCTTTCCTCAGTTCATGAATCTATATTAGTGCAGACACAAACAAATATAATCCTCCCTCAGTTCATGGACCTGCCTCAGTGTGGAGCTCATAAAAATTGACACTCGTTATCAAATACAACAGATTATACCCACTGGATATTTCTCTTGATGATTCAGTTAAGATGTCTCCTTATGTGTTAATCATGAAATCTCTTTATTCTTATATTTTTATATACAACTTGGATCTATATAAATTTTTCATCCTTTTATTTGCTCATAAAACTTTCACTGATTTTAGAATCTAGATGCACATATAATTGTATATCAAAGTTTGAAATATAAATATAACTAAAATAGAAATAAAGTTTGAAGTAAATATTTTCTCTAGTTCCAGGCTTCTGTGTTATTCCATTCCATTTTACTTTTTATTCATTAGTAAACAACCTACTAACGTTGCATGTTAAAAGAGATGTATATTTGTCCACTAGGAAAATTCGACCAATAGAACTAAGAGAATATATTTATTCGTGTATTTTTTATTGGTCGGGCCAGATGATTAATTAGGGTGTGTTTTATTTTTCAAATGAGTCGTTTAACGTTGTTTTGGGGCTTTATGTTAAAGGAAGAGTACATGTGAAAGTTTCTTAACAACGAGGGTAAATTTAGCCCCAAAGTATGGCATCGAGGAAAATTTTTACCCTAAAGTATGACGAAGAGTATATTTAGCCAATTTTTTAAATTAAAGAAATAAATTTGGCCCCAAAGTACGACAACAAGATAAATTTGACCCTAAATTGAAGAGTATATTTAGTCAATTTTTCAAATTTGACCCCAAATTGTGACAAATAATATATTAGTCAATTTTTCAAAGTAAAGGAATAAATTGGACCCTTTTCTCCAAATAATATATTGAATTTTTTCATTAAACTTTAAAGGCTAATGCAATTAACAAGTAATAACAGGTGAAATAAATTACTAGTGAAATAATCGAGTTTGAAAATAGATAATGAAAACTAGGAATGAAAATCCATAAACACCCAACAAAATAAGTCATGAGCTTCTAAGCAGGGGCAAAGTTCAGGTACAAGGGAGTTTTTTCAAATTCTAATCTCAATTACATTGTACAATATATGGGGTCTAAATTTTCTTTTTATTATATATAATAGTTATTGAATCTTTTTGACTTTTTCGTATGTTTATTTTTTATATTTTGGATTTCTTTAGGGTCTATTTGAAAAGTCACCTGACAATTGAAATTGATGTAATTACTAGGGTAATAATTACTAGGGTAGTAATTACCAGCCTAGTAATTACACTGACCTGTTTGTTTGTCACAATGCAATTACAGTGTAATTAGAATTGTACTGTTTGATTGCATAAGTGTAATCATGGTTATATTAAATTTTAAATAAAGTTAATTATAAAAAAATAATAAGTACTAATATTTGATAAATAAGGGTTCTATAAAGAATATTAAATTAGGTATTTAAGATTTGAAAATATATTAATTAAAAAACATATGTTCAACTAATATTAAAAAAATAACCAGCATATATTTTTCAAATTAGTATATGCTAATTAAATTAATAATAAAAACTAAAAGTACATAATTTTTAAGAGTATCATGAAATGCATGTTTGACAAAAAGATTAATATCATGGATATAATGTCATAAAATTATTAGATTATTTGACAAGAAAATAATCTATCAATTCTAACTACTGAAGCAATGTGAAATATCAAGTCATTAGTATCAAAAGAATAAATTAAAAAAAATATAACATAAGTTCAAAATTCAACAAAAATAATTAACATAAAACTTTTATGTCAAATTTCAACCTAACATACATATATATAATTTAAAAGAAAAGAAAACCCTAAGTGTATAATTTTATCTAACAATGAAATTGACTTTAATTTGAAACTTAGGATACTAACACAATTATGCTAAATAAAAATTAATAATAAATAATATGAACAATTGCATGGAATCACAAGAAGTAAAAGGTTGAGAATTGAGAAGTAAGAAAATGAAATATAAATAATGTAATATAAAAAATTAATTTTTAAAAATATTAGAATAATAAAACTCCTCCTGCTCTGTCAAAACAACCCGATCCATTTAATAGTCCGTCAGGGAACCGCCTGATAAGTTTCGCACATAATTTTTTCTGAAGCTCGAGCTCACCCCCGATCCGTGGGCTAATAACCACCGAAAGTCATAAAAAATCTGCAATTCCTGCCATTTCGCCCGTTTGACTTGAAAAATAGCGAAACAACCTGATCTATTTAATAGGCCGTGGGAGGACCGCTCGAAGTTTTGTCGAGATATTTTTGAAGTCCGGGTCCACCCATGATTCGTGGGCTCACACCCACTGAAAGTTGTAAAAAATCTAAAATAAAAATAATTTAAAATAATAGAAATAAAAAATAAATTAAAATAAAAATAAATTAGAATAAAAATAAAATAAGAAAAATAAAAATTAACCAGCTTGTTATTGCACCATGTAATTACCAGCAATGCACAACTCCCCTTTGGAATTGGACAGTGTAATTACCCCTGCCAATTACCCTCAATCACTATCACTTGTTGATTAAGTAACTACCTGACCAACCAAACATGACAAACAATGTAATTACACCAAATCTAAATACCAGGGTGACTTTCCAAATAGGTCCTTATTGAAAAAACTTGACTATATCATCACCTCTGAGAATACTAATCACAAATCGTATTCAAACATCTTCAACCTTAGCCTCAAGTAGCATCCTCAACAAGACCGTGTCTCCATTGACCCTTAGCTTCAGGAATATTTCTAGGACACAATTGTCTCATATCCCTAACTAAAATAAACATTTGTTTCTTAACAAAGGTCTTCTCATTAAACTCAACTGAATTCTAACAAAGCACATGAGACTCATTTGGAATATAGTATCGACGCATAGGCACATGAAAAACTGGATAAACAGTTGTAAAGTCTAGAGGTAAGGCCAACTCAAAGCGACCTCTCCAACTATTCGAAGAATCTTAAATAGTCTAATATACCTGGGCTAAGCTTGTCCCTCTTCTCAAGACTAATCACGTGATTCATGAGAGACACGTGAAGGAACATTTGATCATCATCTCAAATTTCAAGGAACGAAGCCTATAGTTTGCATAACTCTTTTGCCTACTTTGGGCTTCCCGGAGCCTTTCCTGAATCACCCAAACTCTATCCAAAGACTAGCAAAGAAGGTTGATACCACGGAGTCTAACCTCTGAAGTCTCAAACCAACAAATAGGAGATCGACAACACCTACCATACAATGCCTCAAAAGGGGCCGTATCAATACTCAACTGGTAGCTATTATTATAAGCAAACTCCACCAAAGCTAAATGTTGCTCCTACTAACCTCTAAAATCCATAACACATGTGTGTTGCATATCCTCCAATATCTGAATAGTCTGCTCCGATTGACAATCAGTCTAGGGTGAAAAGTTGTGCTAAGGTCAACCCGAGCACCCAACTTCTTCTGAATGGTCTACTAGAAGGTAGAAGTGAACACTGAGCCTCTATCTAAGTAATAAACATGAAAACTCCATGAAGATGAACTATATGACAAACATAGGTACAGACTGATTTCTCAGCACTAGATGAGACTTAAATAGAGATGAAATTTGGTCAATCTATGATGACCCAAATACTGTCAGAACCACGAGAAGTGCAAGGAAACCCGATCACAAAGTTCATAGTGTTCTGATCCCACTTCCACTCAGGAATGGGTAATCTCTGTATCAAACCACCCAGTCTCTGATGGTCGATCTTCACTTGTTGACAACACTAGTAATAAGCTACAATATGTGCCACATCTCTCTTCATACCACCCCACCAGTAAAGTTACTTTAAATTACGATACATTTTATCACACTTTGATGGATAGGATATCTAGAGCAATGAGCTTCCTCCAAAATTAATCTCACCTAATCTCCGATTCTCGATACACAAACTTAGCCACCAATCCTCAATACACCAACAGAATAAAAAAAGGCTTCCTTAGCCTCGACATTCAACACCTTATCCCGAATCACCCTCAAACTATCATCATCAAATAGATGAGCTCGAATTTGATCCATTAAGGAAGATCTATCATAAAAAAGGGCTAAAACATACCCTGGTGTCGTTAACCATAAGAAGTATATCATCATGGCATAGTATGCATATCCAAACTCAAACGGGTAAATATAGTCAATAACAGGACTTGAATTGGTAAATAATCAATAGTCGGAGTCGAATATGATAAAAATAATCAATAGCCGAACTCGAATCGGTAAATATAATCAATAGTTGAACTTGAATCGGTAAATAATCAATAGTTTCATAGTCATCCTCCGGACTTGAACTGGATATATATAATCAACAACATAACTATTTTTCGGACTCGAATTAGGTGTATATATATATATATGTATAATTAACATCATAAGTAGTATAATCAACATGCATAAATGATAGCATAATCAATAGGCATCAACCCTCACATTAACCAACATAACCATCAAGTATCAAGATTTTCCCATATTTTCTCAATACATATTTCCAATAGTATAATAAGCATAAAAGATTTACCAAAAGCTAACATGTGTCATAGCCTAAAGTGGGTTAAGAGTTCACTCCTAATCCTAAAGTTTTATTTTAGGCAAATTCTACCCGAACTAGGCTTAAGGTATCTAAATCCACTTTTAGATGTTAAACAAGCCATAATTAGTCCTAAGGTAGAGATCCTTTCCAAACATATTAACTAAGTCCAACGGAAACTAAGGCAACCTTCATTAGTGTAAGCAACTAAGGCTAAATTCACCCTAAGCATGAGTGTCTAAAGCATTTTTATCTAACTTGAATTATCTAAAGCATTCTCATGCTAACCATGAGAAGTGAATTCCAATTCATCTAAGGCATAACGAAACAAGCTAAGTGTTTCAACTCTATGGTTTCAAATTAGCCTAAACGGTCCAACTAAACCAAGTCTTGGATTTCATCAATCCAACACCTAAAACTCATCCAAAATCTAACATAATATCATAAGAATACTATGAGATATCTCAAACAAACTAGGGGTAAACCTACCTCGATGTCGAAGAAAGCTTACGAACTGCTAAACCATCGTTTTTCCCTTTCGAGAAGCCTCTTTAAGATTCCAAACTATCAAAAACACATTCTACTCATCAATACGGGAATAATGATACCCATATTACACTATTGTGCTTCGGGTACAAAAATTATAAAAAAAAAATATGTGGGTCCCACTTACGAAAATCGCATAAGGAATCATTTCCCTACAAAATGAGTGAAAACCAAGTTAAATTGGGGCTAAAATCAAGCCCTACTATTTTTGGGATTTAAGTAATTAATCAAGAAATTTCACCAAGAAAAGGGTGAATTTTACCTCAAATCAGAAGATAATCGTGAATTAAATGTTTATCAAACTCCCAAGTCACCCACCAGTCTCAATTTTAAGCTATCACACTATTTAAGGTTTATTCTCTTAATAAAAGAGTGAGAAATAGTTGAATTCACGATATTTGGGGTCTATTTATACCTATACCAGGCACTCGGGTCCTGCTATCATAGACCCAGACCTACGATCGTTGCTTCTTGAGGCTGCAAGTGCGAGTTGCGATTCCATGCTTGCTCCGAAATTGCACTATCTCCTCCTACCAAGGGTACCACTATCACAACCCTTGACTTGCGATTGCAGCTATACCAGATAACAGTTAAAAATTTTCAAGTTTCCATTAAACCCTCGGGATTCATTCAAAATTCCGTATATACAAAGAAACTATGTGATCATACCAGATTTGATGTTTCAAATGCAATGGCACCCTCAAAATTTCCATTCGAGGTTATTTCAACCAAATATGGGTCCCATACCCATATTTTATTTTCTTAACTTTTCAATCAATGAAATGAGCTCGGGTGCCTCGGGACCTAAACAAAAGGTCTACCTAGCCTAAAATCAATATTTTAGAGCTACTGGTGCAGTCAGAATTTGCATACAAGATCTTGTTATTAAAGTTTTTTCCCGGTAGCCATTTGAAACAAACCAAGACTTCAAAACAGGAAATTGACTCTAAAAACAAATGAATTGCCCGATAACAGAACTGTCAGTTTCAGCAAGTCATAAAGAAACTCTAACGGCGAAAATAATTGGAAATGTAGAAAATGACCTGAAGGGTCATTACAATATCCACTACTAAAGGAACTTTCATCTGTGAAAGTTAAGGATTAGGATGGATACTGGATCCATATGTCACTCTCGAACTCCCAAGTGGCCTCCTCTACTGGGTGGTTCCTCCACTAAACCTTAACTACAGGAATCTCCTTAGTGCGCAAACGTCTGACATCACTCGCCCAAATGAGCACTGCCTCCTCTACAAAAGTCGAACACTCATTCAACTGGACCGAGTCCCATGTAAACATATAAGACGGATCAAGAATATATCACCGCAACATAAAGACATGGAGAATTGGAAGGACAACAATGAAATTTGGAGTTAGAGCTAACTCATAAGCCACCTCACCAACGGCGCGAAGAATTTCAATAGGTCCTATATATCAAGGACTGAACTTGACCTTCCACCCGAACCCCATCACACCCTTCATGGGTGATACATGGAGGAATACACGATCAACAACTCCAAATATCAAGGCACAAAGCCTACAGTCTGCATAGGCCTTCTCCCCCTAAACAAGAATCTTTGATGACTACATTGTGGATGCTATTGTGTTTTTGGTATGAGAAGATGGTCTTCTATTTATAGTGGTCCAAAATCTTTTCTCCAAGAAAGAGGTTAACCAAATATGGAAGATTTTATATTTTTATTTTAGGAAAAATAAAATTAATTATTGCTTTTATTTTCCTTTCAAGAAAAAGTAAAACTTGTTTTTGGTAAGAAAATCGGCGTAAAAACCCTAAAAAAATCTCCCCTTTTTGGCTTGATTTTCTTGCAAAATTATATTGATCTTCCCTCTTCCCATGATCTTCATATATCACTATTTCTTACCATGATTAAAATTTGATATTGGTTAAAAATTTGAGCGCTACGCATTAAAAATAAAATCATGGGTTGATATTATTGGAGCACTATGTTATAAGTAAACAAGGTTGAAAGTGGAGCCTTGTGCATTGAAAGTGCGCACATATTAACAATGAAGCTCATGCGTTAAAAGTATATGCACGAGTTGAAAGGAACCCAAACATTGAAAGTAAGCAGGGGTTGAAAATTCGAGCCCATGGGCCTGAGTTGAAAATTAATTTTGTTAAAGATGGAGAAGCAGAATTACTGAAAATATGATTGAAAGATATCTCCACATGTAGTATTTGGATTTTTTTACAAGAAAATCTTTACTATCGCCAAGTTGATTGCAACTCGATTTGAAACCGCTTTGAACCTGTCTTTAATCTCACCAAGCCATTGGACCTTTGAACCGTAGCATCTGATACCACTTGTTGGGTTCAAAATTGAGAGGGTGTCATGTGGAAGCTTTTAATTTGCAAATCATGGAGGCGATAATTCAGATGACAAAGAAAACTATAGTAAAAATCGCATCTTATTTGATATGATTGGTCAAAAAGCCTACATATTGAAAACTAAATAAAAAAATTCAAAATTTATTGGGAGATTCTCCCCTAAACAAGAATATTTGATGACTACATTGTGGATGTTATTGTGTTTTTTATATGAGAAGAGGGGTCTTCTATTTATGGAGGTCCAAAATATTTCCTCCAAGAAAGAGATTAACCAAATATGGAAGAGTTTAATATTTTCCTTCTAGAAAAAAATAAAGTAATTATGGTATTAATTTTATTTTTCTTCCAAGAAAAAGTAAAACTTACTTTTGGTAAGAAAATTAGGGCAAAAATCCTAACGCTATTCATCCCCTCTATTTTACTTTTTTATTATTATAATTATATAATATTTTTAATTTAACATATTTTAAATTATATAAAACCATTAAATAAGGGCCTAATATTCGTAATTATCTTCTATTGTAATATCTTTATTATATTAATTTTAAATTTTATTAAACTAATTTTCTTATATAATATTTTTATTTAAGATATAAGTTAGTTCTATTATAATTTGTAGTTGTACCATAAATACGATCATCATAAAAACTAAAAGTGCATGTGTACAACAAGTAATCGAGGATGAGCGTGACTTAATGTACCAATTCAAGATACTTCAGAAGCTCCAACACCAATGATAGAAATGGTGGTAGATGAAAATTAGCGATTTAAATAATTTTTAGCTTGACATAAAAATATTAAGGATAAAAATGCTCATTTTGAACTTCGTAATGCATTAATAAAGCATTTATGGGAGCAATGTTTTAATCTTGAAAGTTGAATATTTATTTAGAAATTAAAATAAATTCTACTATGATATAATAATTTTTTATTATATTTTATCGTGAATTCACTGTTATTTGAATTGTCTGTTAATATGGATAACATACAATACTTGCTTGTAATTTATGTTAATTAAAATTTGAGGTAAAAAATAATTTTGTATTACATGAAGATCTTGAAAAGAATATAAATTTTATAGGGTGATTATATATTTATTTATTTAAAAAAAAAAGATTTAAGTTATGAAATAAGAAATTATAAATGAAATAAAGATAAACATATAATATTAAAGAGAGAGAAAAGAAGATTCTTTTTTATAGTGTAAAATAAAATTATTAATTAACATTGATGTTCTCCCAATAGAGATTCTGTTTCTCTATATTTACTTTTACTACTAATAATAAAAGGCAGACACGTCTTCGACATGCCTTCTTGTACTGCCTGCTTCAACTGTTTCAATCGTAATTTTACTATATCATTCCTAATTAATTAGTATAAGTCATTTAAGTATTAAAATTACTACTAATAATAAAAGGCAATAAGCAGGCACGTCTTCGATATGTCTGCTTGTGTTGCCTGCTTCAGTTGCTTCAATCATAATTTTACTATATCATCCCTAATTAATTAGTATAAGTGATTTAAGTTTTAAAGCATTAATAATATTTAATAAAAAAGATAAAATAGAAATAAAATAATAAATTAACTCTTGATGTTTTGTGTTACCTTCCTCAGCTGCTTCAATCATAATTTTATTATATCACCCCCTAATTAATTATTATAAGTCATCTAAGCATTAAAAAATTAATAATATTTAATAAAAAAGATAAATTAAATGTAAAATGGTGAATTAACTCTTAATATTTTAAATTAACTTGATGTGTTATATGAGACCATTTAAATATTTTTCACAAGTTTTTTTTTAGTAAGGCTCTATAATGAAATTTTAGTCTTAGATGATCATGACCAACTACATGCTAACATCTATAGTTGTAGGTGAACTGAAAGAAATAACTTTTTATGAAAAACTTATCTTATTTGTGGTCCTTCTAGTCAATGCACGTGACTAATAAAATTTAGGCTTAAATCATTGATAGCCCCTTAAATTTGTTTCAAAATTTCACTTGGACCCTCAACTCAGTCTTGAACTTATTGAACACCTAAATCATTCAAAATGATACCTATTAGGCACAAATTGCGTGATTAAGTACAAATTAATATTTTAATTTTATTTTTATTAAAAAATTTAAACTTAAGTTATTTTTTTAATATAATTTTTAATTCTATGATTTCTTAATTTAAAAAGAAAAAAGAAAGCACAGCACCCCAACCCCTCCCCCCAAGTCCCCGTCGTCTTCACACCCCCACCTTCTCCGTAGCTGTTGTCTTCATCTTATAATAAAAGTAGAGCAAACCTACCCCCCCCCCCCTCCCAAAAAAAATAGTGAGTTATATTCCTGCTCAAAGTTAAAGAAATGGTGGAGCAACTGGAATCAGAATCGTCAAGATCGGGCAACTTGTTTAACGAAATCATAGTTATTGCCGCTGGCGAAGCTCATACTCTTGCTCTCACTGGTAACACAAACATCTTTTGATTAGCTGTCACAACTTCATTCAAATTTTTTAAGGAATGCATTTTCTGACGAGACTCGCCGGAAAATCAAAAGTAAGGAAGTATATTGTTGCTGCTATGAAATCATCAACAATATGTTCCATCTGGGAGTATATTGTTGCCAAATCTTCACTAATCAACAATATGTTCCCAAATCTTCACTAATCAACAATTGTTCCCAGATCTTCACTAATGAACAATATGTTCTCAAATCATATATGAAAAAATACGGGAAAAAAGAGTAGAAGATTGTATCTGAAATTTATTTTAAAAAAAATTGAGTTTTATGGTTGAAGAAAAGGAATAAGGATGGAGAAAATGGAGAAAAAGATGGGGGGGGGGTGACCAGTTTTTTATTTTTATTTAAAAAAATTATAATTATTTTTTAATAATTGTTTAGGCCCTCAATACCACATGACACTTTTAAATTAGTCGTTTATGCCATGTCACCACTAGTATGTTACACACACTTTATAATTTTTGTTAAATATCCGAAAGTACCTAATAGGAATAATTTTCTACATAGTATAGGTGTTCAGTAGATACCAGTCTTAGTTGAGAGATCCAAGTGAAATTTCAAAACAAGTTAAGGATCCTATCGATAACTTAAGCCTAAAATTTATATATGGTTCATGCAACCATGTATTCTTTTGAAAGCTGAGCCAGTTATATCATGAGAGTCGTGAAAAAAACATGTATGTATGTATGACCCATACACTCTTATATGACAGAATACATAAACAGTCTCTTCAACTATTGCAACATATTCGCACCTTAATAAGCTTCTGCTTTTATTGAATTCCTGAACCTCCATAAAGTGTCTATTAAATACTCTTGTCTAATATAACACATATCGTGTGCTTCATGTTGCTTGAGCACATAAAAATGTTAAAAAAACTGATGATGTGAATTTGGAAACAATAATATTTCCCTCTTTTAACTTTTTGCCCCCTCTCTTTCTTCCCCATCTGCAAAACTTTCAACTACAAATTCAAGAACAGAGAAGATCCATAAACCTTTGTCTCTCTGTCGCTTATGAAAATAGCTGAAGAGAGGGGCCACAATAAGATATTGTTGATCAATCTTTCCATTTGACTATCAAATTCACCAAATTTGCAAACAAGTTTGAAGACCCAAATGGTATTGTTGGCCTTCGAGTTATTTCTGTCATAGGCATGTCCAATAATCAGAATTCTAATAAAGCTACAACCATGGCTATTTCGCGAAGATCAACTTTAAAGTTTAAACTCAATTTTTGCTTCAAACTCAATTTCAATTTTAAGTAATAATTTTGCTCTATATTTAGAAATAAAGTTAACCAAGTTGTAGGATTTTCTTTGTCAATAGCTTAAATATATCATCTCTTGCAAGAAAAACCAATGAAATTGTGCTCTAGGGTTTTCTTTGTCGATCAATAGCTTTTTGATGAGGATGGGTTGGAAAATGAACAAAAAGCTGCTATAATTTTGAATTTTCTTTTTAAAAGCTGAAGCGTAAAGTAAAAATGGGTGTAGTATTTTGATTGGTTGGAATTTTCATGTGGAACAAGTTTGATTTCACGCGCACAACTCATAGCAAACACAGGCTCAAAAAATGTGTCAGGTCAAATGATTGTGTTTAATTGATACACTTTATAAGAGATTCAAGGATTCAATAGGAAGATGGCCTTATTAAAGTGTCAACACTAAAAAAATCAACAAATTTAGAAGGTTGTTTATGCATTCCGCCTTCTTATATAGTAACAAACTACGTGAGGATATGATCGATTGAGAGATAAATCACAAGAGCAACATCTAAAGGTATTTTGTTGAACGTGTGGAGGACATAGGTTTACTTGAATTCTCTTCTAAGTAATTAGCAAGTCGGTTTTATCATATGTTAAACTAAAGCAATTTTGCAATTTGATATCCTTCAACTAATTCTGAGTCCAATGTCAATTCCGTGTACTCTAAGAAACAAGTCAAACTAAATCATCCAATCAATTTTCTCACTATGTTCTCATATAGTCAGCAATAGGGGTGTTCATGGTTTGGTTAAAAACCAAACCGAACCGCGAATCAAACCAAACCAATTGAAAAAATTGGCATTTGGTTAGGTTTGGTTTGGTTATAAATTCAGAAAACCGATACTTATGTGGTTTAGTTATGGTTTTACTCTAAAATAACCAACAAAATAATCAAACCGAACCGATAAATTTTTTATTTTATATATTTATATATATTTATCACATACATATGCATATATAAATTATTTATATATTATTCATAAATAAAATATAAATATTTTTTAAATTTTAAATTTTAATCATGAATTTAACTTTAGTCATAGCACTTTTAGTCATATGTCTCCATCTAATTGGTGGTACGTTATGAGATTCTACATGATTTTCACACTTTGAATGGAAAATGATACTAATTGTAAAAATTAACTTGTTGTCTATGGGATTTTATAGGTGAGTTTTATTAGACTATAGATAATCACTAGTTTTGAACTTTCTTTTTGGTCCCTATTGAGCAAAAAATTTATGTGTTTATCTTTTGGGGGTTTATCATATCATTCTCTTATATGTAGTTTCTAAATACATTTGTGGAAGCATTCATATGGTGTTGTTCATGGCTTTGCCTAAGTTTCTAAATACATTTGTAGAAGCGTTCATATGTCGTTGTTCATGGCGTTGCCTAAGTATAACACTAAATTGACATATTAGTTTCAAGGTTGAGGAACAACACTCGGTTGACATCTCATACGTTGGATTGAATTTTTTTAAGAATTTTTTTAACTTTTATCATTAACTAAAGTTATAAACCGAAAAATCGAACCAAACCGAACTAAACCGACAAGAACCAAACCGACGGTTATTTTTTTGTGTTGGTTTGGTTTGGTTTTAGAAATTTAAAAACCAACTAAGTTGATTTGGTTATGGTATTGACCAATAACCGATCCATGAACACCCCTAGTCAGCAATAGCTTTCCATCACTTTCCAACCTCAATTATTAGATATTCCATAATCTCTACTCTCTATGTCACGAAGGGGTCATTTGGTTGGGAAAAAAGTTATATGAATTAGTTATATTGAGATTAGTCATATTGAGACTATTTATATTGGAATTAATTATCCTGATATTATTTTTAGTGGTTGTTTGGTTTGTGGTATTAAAAATATTATGCATTGCATTATTTTTAAGAATAGATAATTTGTTTACAAAAATATCCACCTTATTTAGCTTGATTATTTTCCTTCATATTAAACCATATAAAAGAAATTAAAAGTTACTGTTTTTTTAAACTTTAGTAATTTCTTTTTTCTATAAATACATGTTAAGAAATTTATGTTTATATTTCTTAAATGTGTACAACAACAACAACATACCCAGTGTATTTTCACCTAGTAGGGTCTGGAGAGGGTAGAGTGTACGCAGACCATACCACTACCACAGGAGAAGTAGAGAGGTTGTTTCCGATAGACCCCCGACTTAGGACCGATACCCATATACCAACCCAAATATAAGTGTATATAACTAGTATGGTACACAAGACAAACTAACAGAATACCAAACACAAAAGATAAGTACATATATAAACTAGTACGATAAGTAAAATAAACTAACACCGCTAGCCACGAACAAAAAACTCCATCCCCCGAGGAGCGCACCCCTACTATTACCGACACCCTCCCACCCCTAACCCTCTACCCTAATCCACTTCCTCCACACTTTTCTATCAAGGGTCATGTCATCCGTTAGCTGTAACTGCTCCATATTGTGCCTAATCACCTCCCTCCAATATTTCTTTGGTCTACCTCTACCCTGCTTAAACCATCCATAGCCAGTGTCTCACACCTCCGCACAGGAGAATCTAAGTCCCTCCTCATCACGTGCTCGAACCAACGTAACCTTACTTCTCGCATCTTGTCCTCCACTGAGGCAACTCCCACCTTCTCTCGAATAACCTCATTCCTTATCCTATATTTCTTGGTATGCCCACACATCCATCGCAACATTCTCATCTCCGCCACCTCAACTTTTGGATGTGGGAGTTCTTAACTGGAAAACACTCCGCTCCATACACTATAGCCGGACGGACAACCACTTTATAGAGCTTACCTTTAAGCTTCGGAGGTACTTTCTTATCACATAGAACTCCTGAAGCGAGCCTCTATTTCAACCATCCTGCCCCAATATGATGCGTGACATCCTCGTCAATCTCACCATTGCCCTGAATCATAGACCCCAGATACTTAAAACTCTCTCTCTTCTGAATGGCTTGAGAATCCAGCTTCACAACCACTCCAACCTCCTGCGACACATCCCTGAACTTATACTCTAAGTACTCCATCTTGGTTCTACTTAACCGAAATCCTTTAGACTCAAGCGTCCGCCTCCATATTTCCAATTTATCATTAACTCCACCACGAGTCTCATCAATCAGAACTACATCATCTGTGAATAACATACACCAAGGCACCTCCTCTTGAATATGTCGCGTCAAAACATCCATCACCAAGGTAAATAAAAATGGGCTAAGAGTCGATCCCTGATGCAACCCTATCACGACTGGAAAGTGCTCTGAATCTCCACCTACCATTCTTACCCAAGTATTCGCCCCATTATATATATCCTGAATCGCCCTAGTGTACGCCACGGGAACCCCTCTAGCCTCTAAGCACCTCCACAGAATCTCCCTAGGAACTCTATCATGCCTTCTCAAGATCAATAAACACCATGTGCAAGTCCTTCTCCCTCTCCCGAAACTGCTCCACTAATCTCCTTACAAGGTGAATGGCCTCAGTGGTCGAGCGACCTGGCATGAAACCGAACTAATTCTCAAAAATTGTCACGATCCTTCTCATCCTCACCTCTACCACCCTTTTCCAAACCTTCATAGATTGACTCAACAACTTAATACCACTATAGTTATTGCAACTCTGGATGTCTCCCTTGTTCTTATATGCTCGAATTATCGTACTCCATCTCCACGCTTCAGGCATCTTTGTTGTTCTAAAAATACTGTTAAATAACCTTGTCAACCAATCCAAACCTGCCCCGCTAGTGCTCTTCCAAAAATCCACTGAAATCTCGTCTGGCCCCGTCGCCCTACCCCGTCTCATCCTGCGAATAGACCCCTTGACCTCCTCAACCTTGATACGCCTACAATACCTATAGTCTCGACACTCCTCAAAATTCTCCAAGTCCCCCAACGCGAAACCTTTGTCCCTCTCGTCGTTTAAAAGTTTATGGAAGTAGGACTGCCACCTCTCCCTAATGAGAGCATCCTCCACCAACACTGTACCATCCTCTACTTTGATGCACTTCACCTAGTCAAGGTCACGAGCCCTCTACTCCCTGTCCTTAGCCAGCCTATACAATTTCTTATCTCTGTCTTGCTCCTCTAAAGCCGCATACAGGCGCTCAGAAGCTGCAGTCTTAGCCGCCGTAACCGCTAACTTAGCCTCTCTCCTAGCTACCTTATACTCCTCCTTATTTGTTTGTCTTTCCTCCTCATCATTGCTCGCAACCAACTTATCATAAGCCACCTTCTTATATTCCACCTTACGCTTAACCTCTTTATTCCACCAGCAGTCTCTCCGATGTTTGCCAGATTGACCTCTCGAGATACCAAACACCTCTCTAGTGGTCTCCCAAATACAACTAGCAGTCGTCTCCCACATACTATCCGCACCTCCTCTACTCTCCCAAGCCCCCCTACTCTTCAACTTCTCCTCTATTTCCAAAGCACTAGCCAAAGTCAAGCTACCCCACTTAATCTTGGGATGAGCCTCCACGCTTCTCTTCTTTTTACTCTTATTGATAACCAAATCCATCACCAACAACCTATGCTGAGTCGAAAGATTCTCGCTAGGTATGACTTTACATTCTTTATAAAACACTCTATCCCCTTTCCTAATAAGAAAAAAGTCTATCTGAGTCTTGGCCACTGAACTACGAAATGTAATAAGGTGTTCCTCCTTCTTCGAAAAGCTTGAATTCGCTATCCACAACCTAAAAGCCCTAGAAAAATCCAAAAGAGCATCTCCTCCGTCATTCCGCACCCCAAAACCAAAACCACCGTGCACATCCTCAAAACCTCTTGGCAAAGACCCAATATACCCATTGAAATCCCCTCCCACGAGAAGCTTCTCAGTGCTCGGGATGCTCCTCACTACCTCATCTAAAACCTCCCAAAACTCCTTCCTCTCCTTCTCATCCAAACCTTTTTGCGAGGCATAGACACTAATAACGTTCACCGTAGACCCTCTAATGATCAACTTAATAGACATCAACCTATCACTAACTCTCTTTACCTCAACCACCTGCTCCCTAATTTCTTCATCTACTAAGATACCTACCTTATTTCTATGTCTCACGCTACCCGAGTACCACAACTTATAACTATCCACATCTCTCACCTTAGTGCCTACCTATTTAGTTTCCTGGACACACACTATACTAACCCTCCTCTTTCGAAGAATCTTCACCAGCTCTATAGAATTACCCTGCAAAGTTCCTATGTTCCAAGATCCAAATCTCAACCTAAAAGCTCTCTTATCCCACATAACCTTACTACCCATTGCCCCTAACCCCCAAACTCGTCCCCAACCCAGCCCCTCCACCTCCCAACCTCGATCCCGACCTATGACATGACCCTAGTCTACCATTGCTAATTCCAGCCACTACACAAATAGGAGAAAAATGATGGAAAGAAAAAAGACAGATAACAAAGGAGGATAAAAAATAAGGCTAAAAGGACAAACTGGTTATAATGAAATCAGTCAAGGAGTTAGAATCTGCTGCCCAACACCGACAACAACCAATATATACTACCAAATTAAATATATAAGCTAGTTCCTCAGGTAACAGTAATCAAAACTACTAAAACAACTAGAAGCAAAAAAAAAACGCAAATAGTATTAACAGGTAAAACACTATTAAGAGTTACCAAAATCACCAAGTCGTCACCCCCAATCCAGATAGGCAGCCAAGACACTCAGAAAAGAGAATCAAGACAGAAATATTATACCCAACTAGAAAAGATGGAGCGAGTGCACCTGATCGATTGAGTCCGTTTACTTGATGAAGTCGCTGGATTCCGGCAATCTGCGGTCAAAATTGGTCGCCGGAATAATGTTTGTCATCCCCGAATTATGCACTTGTGGTACCTGAGACGAATTTCAAGAATCCGTCAAGAATTCTATTTCTCTTCGTCATCAATTGGCCAGAGCGATGAAGAGGAGAAGAAGAAGCGGCGGGTGGTTTTTTTGATGAATTTCGCTGGTGGAGCGGCGTAAACTGTTGTGTGGCGCTCTGGGGGGGGAGAACGACGGCGTCGGGGGTTTCGGCGATGGTTGGCGTTGCTGTTGCCGTCGTTGGGGGCGCTGGAGAACAACAAATTACTTTAATGTATGAACCTTTAATATTTCATGTTAAATTACTTATTTTGTCCTAAATTCTATAAAATGTTAATAATCCCATTTTTTGTTAAAAATAACAATCATCATTAAAAATGTGAAAAAAATTACTCTCATTTTTCATTATTTTATATCCTAAATATTTGGAAAGTTAATTGTATTTAAAAAAAATAATTGTCAAATACTTTTAGCTATATGCAAAAAATATTTTTCTTATTTAATAATTAAGCATGTGCTAAGTTAGAAAGGGAATGTCAAGATACTTTAATTACTTGTTCATGATAAATTTGTTAGGAAAAATAAAAATTTGAAGTAAGATTAATAAACATTTCTACAAAATAGAAAGACAATAAACCCTTGAATCAATTTTGAATTCGAATGTATAAATGGGTTTTATGTGTCACTATCATGTTTCCATGACTCATCACTTTTGTAGTATTTAATAAGCTCATTTAATTGTTCAAATTTATCAAAATGGATGAAATTTTGTAGAGTAATTAAAATTTAAATTAGGAATAAAATTGATAAAAAAAATTTGATGTGAGGATTATCAAAATCTCACATTCTCTCTTATATATAAAACGATAATCAAATGGTTTGGAGGGCAATTTTGTCATTTTATGGCTTTAACCCAAGATAAATTATGGTGAAATTATTTATATTACCCAAAGGATGGGATAACTTATCCCGATACTATTTGTTAATCCCGAGATAAGTTATCCCGAACTTGGCAACCAAAGAAGGCATCAAAATTTTTATCCCGGGACTGTGTTTTTAATACCTTACACGAAACGACCCCTAACTTTAATACTAGAAAGTAACAAAATTTACCTTGAACAATGTCTCCAGAAAATTTAGATATTGAATCTTAAAGAACTCTTTGATTCTTGGGTGAAACCCTAGGTTTTAGGAATTAAAAGGTGTTAAACAATGTTAATATCTGATTTTTAAGGTGAATTCGTGGTAAAAATCTTACATTTGGAAAGTAATATAGAACACTAACTTGTTTTCTCCTTAAAGCTTTCAAATTATTGTGAGAAAGAACGAACCTTCTCTCTACCCGATGACCCTTATTATTCAATTTTCTACCGAAGCGCTTTGGCCACCCGCGGTCCACATAACCCCCGTGGACCAACTATTTTTGATTTGGGCACTTAGGAAGTGCACCACACTCCTATGGGAGCTCGTGTCTACGATCTATCTTTTTAATAGGATCAGTAAAATACTCACAACATTTCGTAGGAATGTCAAATTGATTAACAATTGCAAGTGGTGGAAACTAGAATTCAAGAGCTATAATTTGATACATAGCTCGTAGCTCAATATTTTATACACTAGGAGATATGATCTTTGAAGTTAGGTCATGTGCGTTGGTACTAGACTTTTCCTTGAACATTTCAAACTTATTGCAAACTACCTCTTCCTTCTTATAAACGCCTTGAAAAATCTTTCAAACATAATACTTAGGCATGATACATCTTCATAACTCTCCAAACAACCTTGTACCCAACTTAGAGCCTAAGCAAGAACATAATATTTATCGTCAATTTTCCAAGGACTACACACTCGAAATCCCTCTATGCATTAATGTCATGAGAAACCACATTTAGATAACATGGGTTAGAGACAGATTATGCATCCATGAACTGCTCCCCTTTGTCTGATCGATATGAATTTATTCAGTACCATTGTTGCAAATTAAATCTGATCAGGCTTGACCTTTACAGAGAAGTCATCACATCTATTGAAGTTGGCTGAGGGCAGTGACAGGCTAAGATTGTTCAAAGCTGATTTAAGAGAAGAAGGAAGCTTCGATGAAGCGGTGAGAAGTTGCAGTGGTCTATTCCATGTTGCTGCACCCATGGAATTCGGGGTACAAGCCACAGAAAATGTTGGTAAATATGCTTGTCTAATTAAATCATTAGTTTTGGAGTCCCAAATAAATTGGATTAAGGAGAAAAGGTCCAAATTTGCTTCTGAACTAGTTGAAATTGAATAAATTTTGACCTTCATTTGACTTTTGACTCGTTCATACCCTATGTTAGAAAATTTTCTCGTATTTGATCTTGCCATTAACTGAGCTCGACCATGAAAATGAGTACACTTGATGTGTTCAAGTTCTTTTGAGAAAAAAAAAGTCTAGATTTAGCACTTCAAAGTTTCGTCATGGCTTACAATTACTCTCAGGTTAGAGCTCCATTAGGGTCACGGGCCAAAAATAAGACTTTTTTCCAACGATGCGGTGATAGTTAAACAAAAGTCGAACAGAAGACAAAATTGTTCAATTTCAAATGCTACAAGTAAATTGACCCTTTTTCCTTTAACTAAAGAAAGAAATAGAAATAATTTCTTGGTTTATTTTAACTTGAAGACAGCTATGTTCAAGAAAATATCATAGAGCCTGCAATTCGTGGGACCTTGAATGTTCTCAGATCCTGCTTGAAATCCAACTCTATAAAAAGAGTTGTTTTCACATCATCAATCAGTACAGTCACGTCTAGAAACAGTTGTGGGAAGTGGAGACCTCTTGTGGATGAATCTTGCAAGATACATGTCCAACATGTTAAGCACACAAAACCTAGTGGTTGGGTAATTCTTTTTTCCTATACTCAAGAACTATTTGGACTCTTCAAAGAGACCGACGGGTGCATGTCCGGGTCCTTTTAAAGTAATGAATTTTTGGAGAGTCCGAGCAACATAACACAAATTTATCATGTTACCGTATCCGCATAAATAGATTATTTTGTAATGCATTGTTATAGGTTTATGTGCTAGTGAAGGTTTTGACAGAGGATGCAGCATTTCAATTTGCAAAAGAAAATGGCATTGACTTGGTTTCAACAATAACACCAACGGTAGCTGGTCCATTCCTCACTCCTACAGTTCCGTTAAGCATTCAAGTTCTCTTGTCACCAATAACAGGTTCTTTTCTCTCATTATTCCTATTTTTCATTCTAGAGCAGCAAAATGGTATCTTTATCACATGTGGTTCAGGTTGCATTTGTCCAGGAGCGTAACTAGTATATGTAAGATACGGGTTTGACAGAACCCAATAGTTTTGGTCCAAACATTATACATTTGTAAAGAAATGCACTGAAAATGTACATATAATATACTTCAGAATCTATAAAGTTCAAATCTTGGATTGATCTCTGCATTTGTCCAATATAATTTTAGAATTGTTTTATTTTCACTTTCATCAAATAGATGCACATAAAAATGTCTTTCACAAGGTATTTTTTGTTCAAGGTCGTATTACTTTTATAGGTGATCCTGAACTGTTAGCTATACTCACGGCAGTGAAAACAAGAATGGGATCAATAGCATTAGCTCATATTGAGGATATATGTCATGCCCACATATTCCTCATGGAGAACATTAAAGCAGAAGGGCGATATATATGTTGTGCTAAGAGTTGGACAATGCCTACAGTTATCGGTGAACTTAAGAAAGAGTATCCTTGCCCTGCTTTAGAGAGGTTATCTATTCATTTCTTCTGAAATTTACAGTTAATGCAAATAAGTTGTATAAAAGTAATCGTCTAATTCTCTGTGTTACAGTCTAGATGGTGAAGGGCATGATTCAGTGATCCCCTCTGAGATATCATCAAAGAAATTGAGAGTTCTGGGATTTTCTTTCAAGTATGAAATCGACGATATCATACAAGATACAATTACTACTTGTATACATCATGGCTTCATACCCTATAATCAAAAGTCATAATTGCTATATCATACGAGCAGAGTATTTAAATCTTTGTAGAAATGGATGTTTTTGTGTGATTTCTATGCTTGTAGACACAACAGTAATTGTGCAACTTACTTCTACTTGGAATATTTACATATGAAGAAACTGCAATACTGTTGTATTCTGAAGAACTTCAAAATTATCATCTAGTTGTTGAAATGTCGGATTAGCTAAAGAACAACTTTTATACAATAGGTTATTCACTAAAGACACCATTATCTGCTAAAATTAGAATTTAGTCAAACGAAAATTTGTTGAAACATGCTAACATAGTAATATCATAATCTGTAGACAATAAAATTCACGTCCCGAAAATATAAGTCTTAAGACAAGAAAATCATTTTTGACATGTGACCTCTTGTTAGAGGTCCACGTCACTCAACCCAAATCAATCAATATTATTAAAAATCAAGACCACTAAAATAAAACCTGACCCACACCCTACCCAATTAATGGGTTCGATTTTTATTTTCATACGTTTGCTATTTATTTTAACGACATGGGTCGAGTTTTAAGTAATATTGGTTGATTTAGATTTGGTGATGTGGATTTCTAATAAGAGGTCACGTGAAAAAAATAGTTTTACAAAATCATTGTTAAAAAATAATGGCACACATGAAATTTTTCTATTACAGAGTGATACATAGATGAGTCAAACTTTTAACAACGTAACAATGACGTAAATGAGACAAACTTTTAACAGATAACATGGATGAGCCATCTTAAATAATTCGATGTCAAATTTGAGTCTTCCTTTAGGACTTGTTTGGAAAGTCACCCTAGAAATTGAATTTGATGTAATTGGGTGTAATTACATTGTTTGGCATTTTGGTTGGCCAGGTAATTACTTGGTCGGCATTTAATTGGTTTAATTGGCAGGAGATAATTACACTCTTCAATTTCCAAGGGCGAGCCGTGAATTGCTAGTAATTACATGATGTTAATTACAAGTTGGTTACTTTTTAATTTTTTCCTTTTATTTCTTTTTTTATTTTTTTCATTTTTATTTATTTTTATTTCTGAAGGGGAGCCTTGGAGTAACTGGTAAAGTTGTTGTCATGTGACCAGGAGGTCACGGGTTCAAGCCTTGGAAATACCCTCTGGCAGAAATGCAAAGTAAGGTTGCGTACGATACACCCTTGTGGTGGGGTCCTTCCCCGAACACCGCGCATAACGGTAGCTTTAGTGCACCGGGCTGCCCCTTTTTTTAATTTATTTTTATTTCTATTATTTTAAATTATCTTTTTATTTTTGTTATTCTAGTATTTTTTTAAATATATATTTTTATTTTTTATTTTTTATTTATATTTCATTTCCTTACTTCTCATTCCCAATCTTTACTTCATGTGATTCCATGCAATTGTTCGTATAATCTATTTTTTTAATTTATTTTATGTTTATTTTTTTCATTTAACATAATTTTATTCGTATTCTAATTTTTAATTAAAATAGAATTTTTTGTTGAAAAAGGTTATACACTTATGTTTTTTAACATTAAATCATATTTATGTACGTTATGTTAAATTTGACACGAGTATTATGTTAACTTTTTTTTTTTTTAAATTTTGAACTTATGTTATACTTTCAGTTTTAATTTATTTATTTTAATAATATTGACTTAATATTGCATATTGCAAATCATTTATTTTTTAATTAGAATCGATAGATTATCTTTTTGTCAAATATTTTAATAATTTTTTGACATTATATTTATAAAATTATTTTTTTGTCAGACATGCATTTCATGATGTTCTAAGGAATGATGTACTTTTAACTTTTATGATTACTCTAATTATAATACACAAATTTAAAAAATATAATCAATTATTTTTTATAATAGACTTAAGAGAATATGTTTACTGTAATATATTTTCAAAGGATAATATATCTTAAATATTTAAGTTAATATCATTTATAAAAGTCCTTATTTGTCTAATATAAATTAAGTTTTGATAATTAACTTTTATTTTTAAAACTCTCTCTCTCTCTCTCTCTCTATATATATATATATATATATATATATATATATATATATATATATTACACTTCTACAACTAAACAGTACACTTGTCATTAACAGTAACCATATTATTACACTTCTACAACCAAACAGTACACTTGTAATTAAACTGTAATTACATTATGGCAAATAAATAGGTCAGCGCAATTACTAGGCTGTATAATTACTGCCCAAATAATTACATCAATTTCAATTAAAAAGTGGTTTTCCAAACCGATCCTTATTGTTTTTTTGAATTTTTTTAGGCGAAATGGTATAATAGACCTGTACTTGTACGTGTTTGTATTCTGGACCCTCTTACTCATCTTTTTGCTAACTGAACTCTTGAACTCAATAAAGCATAAGATTTTAAACCCCTCTGATCATTGACCGAGCTGATGTGACATTATTGTTGTTGAATTAAAAATATGTGCGTTTACATGCGTTCAAAAGCGAGTAAAAGTAACATTTTACATGTAAAAACATTAAGTTTTAAAAAATATAGTAAGTGTTAAAAAGAAAAAGGTTAAAGAAGATCATCTTCTTCATCATATCCTTCTCCGACCTCACCCCCACCCCCACTCTCCAATTTCCTTTTTCTTCATCTCCACGTCAACTCTCTTCTTCTCTTTCTCCTTCTTCTTCTTCTTCTTCTTCTTCTTCTTCTTCTTCTTCTTCTTCTTCTTCTTCTTCTTCTTCTTCTTCTTCTTCTTCTTCTTCTTCTTCTTCTTCTTCTTCTTCTTCTTCTTCTTCTTCTTCTTCTTCTTCTTCTTCTTCTTCCTCTTCCTCTTCCTCTTCCTCTTCCTCTTCCTCTTCCTCTTCCTCTTCTTCTTCTTCTTCTTCTTATTCTTCCTCTTCTTCTTCTTCTTCTTCTTCTTCTTCTTCCTCTTCTTCTTCTTCTTCTTCTTCTTCTTCTTGTCGCTCTTCTCCCTTCATTCTGACCGCAACTCCGCAACCCCCCCCTCCCCAAATTAAAAAAACTAATTTTATGAGTATTTTTAAAATTTTCTTCTAAGTTTTTAATTTTAGATTCTAAAAAAGTTGAGGTCATTATTTGTGTTAGTTGTGTTCAAAGAAGAAGTGTAGATATGGTCATAGTGATGGGTATTGAATAACTAAAAATCTCCATTAATAAGTTTAAGAAGGCTTGAAAAATAAAAAATAGGGCTTGTGAATTTGTGAAATCAATCCAAAATTATAATTGGGGTTTATTGGAGTTTGTATTTGTGAACATGTAATTGAAATTTCAAGTCAAATAAGAAAAAAATTCACTAATTTGGCATGAACTTTGTGCTCGATTTATGAGAAAATATGAAGAAATTGAATTCTCCATTGAGAACAATCCAGCAAACAAAAAGGGGGCAATAGGGTTAGAGACTGTTGTGGGTAGAAAAGGGCAGCAAGGTTGGGGTTGTTTATGGGTTATGGGAGGTGGAGATGGTGGTTGTGGGGATGGATTGGAGATAGTGGTTGTGGGTTGGGATGGAGGGGAGGGGGTGGATGAAGGTAAGATAAATAAAATTTTAATTTATTATTTTGCTTTATATAATATTATTGATTAATAATTTTAAAAAATAATTAATAAAAATAATTATGACATGGCATTAATTTATGTGATGTGGATCTGACGTGGTATTTATTTTAGAGAGAGTGAGCTACACCCATTATATTAGGGGTTTAAAATCTTTTGTTTTGAAGAGTTGAGGGGTTCAGATGACAAAGGGCTAAGTAGAGGTGTTTATTTAACAAACTAGGACAAGTACAAGGGTCCAGTAGACCATTTCGCCAATTTTTTATATTTTTTTTTGTTTTATCTTCCACGGTAATAACTTTTTGGAATCTTTTCATATTCCTTGTGACACTATTAGAACTAGAGTGGCTCCCTTGTAATATATTAGTATTTTCGAAGTCATTGTTCCATATAGAGAGTATATTTCACCTATTATTATTTTGCTTTGTATTCCTTGCACAAAGTTATTTTTTTATTTTCTAAAGTCATTCAATTTTAAATATAATCACACAAAAATTATTTTTTTATTTTATATCACATAAAAACTATCTAATTTTAAAGGTTATCACACTGTCACGATCCAAAAATGATAGGTCATGATGACACTTGTCCCGACAAACCTTGACAAGTAAGCCTATCACACAAATCAATACACGAAGGGTAAAAAGACAAAAATAACACTAAGATAAGGCTTCTAGAACAAAGCCGAATCATACAAGTATGTTAAATGCAGAAAGAAACATATCAATATAGCCATAACTCCCAAAACTAAGTGTCAACAGTATAAGAATGTGTATAGTACAACTCGAATCCAAAAGAAATACATAAGATATCCAAATACAAGAGAAACTTTATCTCTGAAATAAAAGTAAAGACATAGTCTATAGAGAAAGGTAATAGAAGATATCCGAACTCCTGAAAATCATCAACTACCTTGAAAGCTCCAACAATTGCCTGAGTTAAGTGTAATACCCCGTACTTTTTCCTAGCTTAAAATCGTCTCAAGAATGTTAGAAACTTACTTTGAAAGATGAATCCACTTTTGTACACGTGGTATTTTCAATTTTTTTACTTTATTTCATGTGGGAAATTCAATAAGCTTTCTATCGATATAAAATTTGCCTAAATTCGATAACCAGGTAAGAAGTTATGACTATTTCAAGTTCCCATCGTAAAACAGTGCCATATTGGTCAGTGGCGCGCCGCGCCGCAAGCTAAAATGGCAATTTTCCTTTTCCAGTGTCCAGCGTGAATTCCTTCATGTCGCGTCAAAGTTCCAGGTCACAAAAGAAGGGGCAATGTGATGGTTCCGCGTCGTGCCAAGGGTCCAATTTGGAATTTTTTTTATCGAAATTAAATGATGCATCCAGGGTTAAAAGGGTCAACTTTCCACCCTTATTTAAGCCCTTTAACACGTGATTCAGCCACTTTTCACCTAAAATATACTAGTTTCTCTCAAATTTCTCTCAAGAACAAGCTAATTTTTTCTTAGAAGATCCAATTTCAAGAAAGCTTCAACGTTAATCTTCACGAAATCATGAACTAAGGTATGCGTTGTGTTCATTCATGGATTCCTTCCATCCATGAAGCTCAAAAACCTTGTTTTATCTATAAATCATGATATTTATGTTGTGGGTTGATTGTAACCATGTTTATCTTGTTATATGATTCCCAAGTTGAAATATTTGTGTGTTTTTCATGAAACTACATTAGCAAGTGAGTGAAATCCATAAATTGATTTATTTATAATGTGTCAATTTGATGATTAAGCCTATGCCCTATGGGTGCATGCAAGGTGTTTGATAAAATGCCTAGGAAGATACAAATTATGCACTATAGATAAATTGTGATCCAAAATGACTTCCATGTTAGTCTTATGTATTGAAATTTGTTTGTTGGATTGATCATGAGTTAGACTTATGAAATTATGTTATGTATACATGTTATCTTACTCACGTACCAAGCTATGATAATCAAATGCCCATGAAATATCTTCAATTATTATATTATGGATTGTTGATGATTGGTCATGCATTCAAGAATGTCATGCCTTGTCAGTTTCCTTCTATCGAGTCCTGAGGGTACTTGTACCCGAAACATTAGTTGTGTGCCTAGATCCATGTCATGTTTTCACGATACTCTCAGTCAAGCTATGATCCTTAGAGTTCAGGCAGTCTTATGACTCAGGAAATCTCCATGATCTCATGAACTCAGTCAGTTGTTAGATATCAGCAGTATTCCATCAGTCAACGGAATTCAGTAACTCAGTCCATGTTCAGTTCAGTAAATCATGTTCAGTGTCTATTCAGATGGGAGTAGAAATTAGTACCAACCAAACCCAAGGATGGAAACTCGCCTGTTATATGAGGGTGTGATTCTTAGAACCAATCCTTGCGTTCCAGAACTATGTAGCTAGCATAGGTTGAGACATCATAGCCTACTATATGAGGGCAGATGAGGTGGCTTCGCCTGCTATATGAGGGTTCCCACCGTTCTCACTAGAGTTACCTGTTATATTAGGGTCACTCACATGTTGTCCTTACCAGTGGTGCGGTATTGACATCCTTCTAATCAGGGCATAGATTGGAACCTAATTCAACTGTAATGCATCATTTGGGGTATGTCGTTTAGATGACTACCTCCCACAGTCTCAGTATCAATCTCAGTAAAAGAACTCAGATAGTTCTTCAGAATTCAGTACTGTCGAATACAGTCAACTCAGATACAGTATCGAACTCAGCTAGTTCCATCAGATTCAGGACTGTCAGATACAGTCACTCATGTTATCATTTATCATAATTTAGTCATTAGTCATGTTAGCCATCAACATACTCATGTTATCATGATTTCAGATATAGTTACTATGTATGCATGCATGTATTCTCACGTTCATATTAGTCAGTTAGCCAGTATTGTTCAGGCATATGAACCCCATGCATTCAGCCTACCTCACATGCATACCAGTATATTCAAAGTACTGACGCATTTGCGCTATGGTGTCTTATACCATAGGTTCAGAGACACGAGCTCCAGAACATTAGTAGATTCCAGATATCAGCAGTCAGAGTTAGCAGTGAGTACTTATCCTTCAAGGACATGATTATTTCCCTATTATCTTATTAAGTAGTCTATTAGTTGGAGTTAGTTGGGTACATGTCCCATCAACACCTTACTCAGACAGTTCAGTCAGTTAGAGGCTTTCCAGACTACTATATTCAGATAGTTATTTCAGTTGTTTTGGGTATTTCATACCCCATTTAGATGTTATGTTTTACTTCAGTTATGTGAACCTTATGGCCTTTCAATTCATGTTTCCGCATTATTTAGTATATTATGCAGTATTAAGGTACAAATATCAGCCATGGGTTAGCATATGGTCCTTCGGGGTCATGAGCACCGTGTAGCGTTCCGAGTACCAGATTTGAGGCGTTACATTAAGCAATCTGGGGTGCACCTGAACCTGGATTTGCACCAGAAAGGTACAGTAAGAGTGAGTATAGTCCACTTATACCCATTAGGTATCATGGGCCGATCGAGAAAAGTAGAAAACAAAGTACACAAAATACACACTAAGGAAACGTCACCGGCAATCAAAAAATGTCCCACAATAGTAGCTCATATCGTTTGCACTAACAGTTTTAATATATATCACAAATACAACAATAATATAGCAAGTATAACACAAGTATAAATTATATCACATACAAGTATAAATAGAGAAAAACATGTATATACAGGATGGTCAAGTATAAGTAACAGGGTATAGAGCGAGTAGACATAAAACAAGTAAATACGTAAATTCAATCACAACGTCAACACAATAAAGCAAATGCAATATATAAGATGATAATGTTGATGATGTGATGATCATGATGATGATGCACGAGATTGGCACATAGCCTTGAGGTTGGCACACAGCATTGAGATTAGCACATAACCTTAAGATTGGCACAAATCCTTGAGCAATATTCAGTATTTTCAGTGTTTCCAATATTTCGGTAATTCAAGTATTTTTAGTGTTTTCAATATTTCCAGTAATTTCAATATTTTCAATGTTTTCAAAGCATATACATAACATAAGACACAAATCAAGTACACACACATGACAACAAGTGAATATAAAGCAGTAAAATAAATAAGTGAAATTATGCATATGATGACATGAGAATGATGATGCAAGGTTCACAACTATTCAAAATGAGTATTTCCACAACCAATCCACATGATGTTATTTTCACAACCAATCCATATGAAGTATTTTCACAACCAACCATAATATTACAATTCTACAATCACGTGAGCCAATATTTACTCATTATTTCCACTATCCACGAATTTTCCACATGATTCACATGCCCACGAAGTATGATTATATCACAATACGCCAAAATCACTACAATAGGCATTTCTAACAATACAATACAATTATTCTCATATATTCAAAGATATCAAATTGTCACATAAGACCCCTCACGGTCACACATATCACATGATATCTCAGATTCAACAATTACATCACATTTAGGCTCCCAAATGGGTACAACATATAGATTGTCAAATTTCATGATAAATTTTCATCCTTAACATGTATTTTGGCATACAAATTAACTATTCAACACAGTCTGAAGAGTTAAGCCATAACCTACCTCGAAGGTCAAAACCGGTCTGCAACACTTCAACCACAAAGCTCTATTTCTCATGAATGGTCCCAAAATTAACTAAAATTAACTAAAATCAAGAAATATAGAATCTACGCATCAAAACAAAGCTAACAATATTCATATTGACTATTGAGGGTCAAAACGGACCCCCGAAATGAGTTCTTAAAAAGGAATGAAAAATTCATAACTTTACTTCAAAAACATGTTTTTCATATTTTTAGAAATCTACAGTTGGAAACCCAAGTCAAATTGAGTAAAATACGAGGTTCAAATCAAAGAAAAACTATTTTTAAGCTTTACCGGATAAAATTTTTGAAATTCGTGTTAAAATTAAGAATCAAAGTTTTGAAGATTAAATTGATGAAAAAAAACTAGTAATTATGAGATTAAAACACTATTCAAGTGAAAATGAGTGAAATTAGGGTTTAAAATCAAACCCTTAGATTTTTGGATTTTGAGAAATTAATCAAGAATTAGAGTAGAAAATAATGAAATCTCACCTTAAATCCATAAGAGAATCAAGAAATAGATGTTAATCTAACTTCCCAAGCACCTACAAGCTTCACTTTTAAGCTCTCGCACTATTTTAGGGTTTAACCCTTAAGAGGCAAGGTGAAATAATGGGCAAAATAAGCAAACAAAGAGGGTATTGGTGTTGTTTTTATACTGCACTAGATCTGGAAAAACCAGATTTTTTTTCAAGTCCAACTTGGACTTCGACGGTCTGCCCGAGATTCATACGGAGTCCAATATACACAAACGAATAATGCAACCACACTAAATTCGATACTCTAGACTCAATGACAATTTTAAAATTTTGAAAAGATGTCGTTTTCATAAAGTTGACCCCCAAAATCATAATTTTCCAAATCAAGGACTGAAATGATATTTAAAAGCCATAAAATCACACCAAAAATGATACCACCCTAAAATTAATGTTTTGTACACGTTGACAAAGTCAGATTTTCCATCCAAAATTATTTTGACCAAATATGGGCTTCACAATCATATTTCTAATTTTTAAACTTTCTGACCAATAGGTCAAAATGAGCTCGGTTGCATTGGGACCCAAATCAAAGGTCTACCTACCCTAAAATCAATATTTTGAAACTGTCGCCGCAGTACGTTCAGCTATCCTTCGCACAAATAAAAAAATATCCATATAAGTAAAAACCAAGGCTCTCAAAGCCACTAAAAATCACAATATCGGACAAAAGATAGCAAAATACATCAGGAACCGTGCCAATTACCCCCATCCTAAAATACCACAATGCAATTATGGAGAGGGGTAAAACAGTCAAATCAGACAAAATCTCAAATTTCACATATTTCATCAAATTTTTAGGTCGTTACATCATCCATCACTAAAAATCTAGTTTGTCCTCGAACTAAGACAAAGAAATACATAAATAAATGAAGAGCTGGGGATAGGAACTATGCATATCAAAATAGACCTCCCAATTGCCTCATCTATAAGTTGAGTGCACCACTAACCTTAACCACAGGGATAACTCGAGAGCACAACCATTTTACATCCCTAGCCAAAATAGAGACCGGCTCCTCAACAAAGAACAACTGCTTATCTAACTAAACCAATTCCCAAAGAATGACATGAGACTCATCAGGAATATAGTGGTAAAACATAGATTCATGAAAAACTGGAAGAACAGTCGATAAATTTGGGGGCGAAGCTAACTCATAGGCCACATCACTAGCAGTCCGAAGAATCTCAAACGGACCAATATACCTGGGGTTAAGCTTACCTCTCTTTCCAAACTTCATCACACCTTTAATAGGTGAAACTCGAAGGAAAAAAAGATCACCAACACAAAATCTCAAGGAACGAAATCTATCAATATAATACTTTTGCTTACTCTGAGCTGCTCGAAGTCTATCCTGAATGATCCAAACTCTATCCAAGGACTCATGATGTAAGTATGTACCTCAAGGTATAACCTCAAAAACATAAAACTAACCATCTAGAGAGCGATAACGTCTACCGTACAATGCTTCAAAAGGAGTCATATCGATCCTAGAATGGTAGCTGCTATTATAGGTGATATGCCCAAATTATACCTCTCTTACGAGAGAGTAAGCGATCGTCATCAAATATATAACCCCACTAGGTTGGGGTTGAATCCCATAGTAAATATGATGTTAATTAAGACTATTTGTGATTCAATTAACTATTAGCTAATAGCTTCCTGTAAATGGGGGGTTTTAAAGTCTAAACAGATGTCACTGCTCACTTTGTTTTAGTAACTCACAGCCAAGATTTCAATGCTTCAAATTAATGATATGGAAAAACCAAAGTTGTGTTCACTGTGAGTATTGACACTTGATGTACATTAGTTGTAACCTAAGATTCTCATGACATGTAGGAACAACAGATTATCATTATCAATGATCTATCTAAATGTCTTTCGACCTATTTAGATATTAGATTACCTAATTTTCTCAAACTTAGGAAATCCTTATACTTAACCTGATCTTATCTCGAGTTAATTAACCTTATTACAACTAATCATTTGATGGAAATTTAATGTTTCCAACTACCCGTTGATAATTCACTTTCTTTTAAATTGATTTCTTAATTTAAGCAAACCAATCGTAAGGTTTAATCTATTATTTGCAACCAACAGATAATATACATAATAGAAGAATTATCAAGAAGTTCCTACCGTCCTTAGAATCTAAATCAACTAACAAATTCACAAGACCAAACTCATAGATCCCACAACTCGGGTTATAGGGATTAGTTCCTCATGATATAAAAAGAAACGATATATATTGGATTCATAATTCAGAAATAGTTAACTTAAAAACTATGAAGATATAAGATTGTTCTTCCTTCAAAATCACAAGAGAATTCCCAAAACCAAGATAATAATTCCCAAAACTTAATTCGAAAAATTCAGAGAAAAAGTATGAAAAATGGCTGCTTAGAATAAGTTCAAGATGCTTATGGAAACCTAAGATTTTCCTCTAAATAGTCCAGATCTTTTCTGATTTGAAATTCAAATTCTAGATTTTTTGCCTTACAGTTGACGGCTTCCTGTGATGGCCTATCACATAGTTGACAACCTATCAGACCAGGTCGTCAACTACTCTTCCCCTTTCTTGTTGTCTGCTTACAACTGATGACCAAGCCTAATAACCTATCACATAGTTGATGGTCTATCAGACCAAGTCGTTAACTATTCCTTCTATTTCTTGCAATCTGTCTATGGGTGATGGACAAGTCTGACGACTTATCAAATAGTTGACGACCTATCAGACAGGTCGTCAACTAAGATATTTTGATCTACTTCAATCAAAACTTGTTTTTCTTGACATCATTATTAGAGGTTTCCATACATCTCGACTTCCCTACAATATCATATGAAATCTAATAAAAAACAATAATAGTTACTTAAGAACTTACAATTTTCCGAGTTAAAAGCCTTAAATGTTCTAACACGAAGCTAGCACATCAACACCCTCAACTTAGAATACTTGATTGTTCTCAAGCAACTGACACAATATTATGCACATATCAAAACATCAATGTAACGAGTAGAATTTGTTTCTTTTGTTTTGTACCCATGAGAAAGAACATGTGATATTTTCTTGCCAAGCAACATTAAGATTCCATACCATTTTTAAAGTTCAAACACACAAAACACTACTTCAACTTAGAGTATTCAATCAAATATTTAGCAAGTTCCGCAACCATTCACATGCCCTCACACAGAAGAAAGAAGTTTATGACTCCACCCATTTCTTTGTACTCACAAGAACTATGCATTAAAGCGCTCACTCTCAGATTAAGGGTTCAAATTGTGAACCTACAATGCCATAATCTTGCCTTCACCATTCCGCTCGGTTCATCTAATATTCAGATTGGGATCACTATAGAGATTTATAGGCTTGAAATGCAGGTTTGAGTGTTGAGGGGTTAATTTAGGATTAGTGACTTAGCCTCTCTTGGTTCACTTATAATGCTTGGCTACAATCACCTACTTCTTCGCACTTAACTTCCAACTAACTTTCATATCATTTTTAGCAATCCCACTCAATACCATTTATTCACTTAATATATATATACTGTTTTTAGATTACTAACTTTCCCATTATTTATACCAACCTTCACAGCATCTTTTTCACCTTTTATTTATTAGCCCTTCTAATGTAGCCATACTTAACTTAGGCGATTTTCCTAAGTTGATATGCAACGTGACCAAAGAGAGATCTGGTTAGAACAATGCTTACTTGTGAACTACTGAAAAGTTGTCAAGTTGTTGAACAAAGAAGGTATTCTGTTGGCTCAAAAACAGATTAAAAAGATATATAAAATCTACCTAAGGGTTGTTTATTTTGGCTGAATGGTTCACTTATTCAAAAATGTCCTGAGATCAGTTCTCAACTAACTACTTGAGACCCTAACAGAATGATTTAGGCAAGTTCTAGATGCATGCACACAATAAGAACATATTACTAGCAAAAACCTCACTCTCTCACAACATGGAATTGTGCAGACCTTACCAAATACTCAACAAAAACTCAAGCTAGAGCAATAAATATTGCATACTCTCACAAACCAGAAATGGTTTCCAATATACTTAGCAATCAATCTCACAATTAAAAAGTTTTAGTGGGTACGACATTTTTACAATCATTGATTCAAAATCAAACACTTCAATCAATTGCTACTCAGTTACTTATTACAGTTCATGCATGCTCAATACGCAGACACAACAAACAAACACAAACAACCAATCCTAAATATGTCGGTTCACTAAGTAAAGCTCAAGGGTATAGAACATAGACAATATACTCTTGAGGTTGCAAGTACCCCCACCCCCACAAGTAAAAACATGCATTGTCCTTAATGCAAAATATTAAACCAAAATAATAAGGGATAAGAGATACCTGCAGTGCCTTAATTACGTAAATCATATATCACTGACTGTGCTGCTGCATCAATAACGGGTGTAGTCTCATCAGTGGCATTCGGCTGAGCCGATGCATCTACAGTAATCGTTGGTGTAGTGAAGAACTCCCCAACAACCTCACCAACAGTCAATGGAGGCCCACTAGCTAAATCTCCCACAACTCTAGCTCTCAACTCTTCCTCAAATGGTTTACCCTCCACCTCTGATTCTCTTAAATCTTCTTTTAGCTTCTTTTTCTCTGTCTTCCTCTTTGATTTTCTCTCAACTCTTTTTTCTTTATCACTGTTACTTTTTTCCGCTTTTCTTTGTCTTTTTGTCTGCCTTTTCTATTTCTTTATCCATTAGTTTCCTAGTGATGTCAATCAATGGAGGTTCGTCCTCAGATTCTTTAGCTACAGGATTTGAAGGTATCACAATTTGATGGCTCTGCAATGCCATAATGTCAGAGCCTTGTCTAAAGCTACCTATAATATTGCAAGATCAGGAATTGACATCTTTCTCAACCTTTCATTAAGAGGGTTATCCAGATTATTAATGCATCCATGCAGAGTTGGAAAGGCTCAATGGCTGCCTAGACTCTCTTATCAATAGCTAACTCAAACTGACTAGCAAACAACTTCAATTGAGCTTCAAACCTCTTCCCCTGCTTTACCATCTTCCTAAAATTATTCAGCGTCATTTCATACTCCAAAATTGGTGTAACAACTACAGGATTTTATTTACTTTCAGGAACCAAAGCAGCCACTTCAGAAGAGGTTACTTGTACAGACTCAGGAACTGACAACTGCATATTTTGTGTAGAGCCAGTGGTAGTAGCAGCTGTTTGAACTCCATCAAACATGATCATATCACTCTCTACCTATTCTCCTTTTCCTAAAACTAACATAGGATAACTCTCATCAAACTTGATAGGGTTGTGAGTTTTCCTGGCGATGACTTCCTTATCTAAGCCTATAATTTTTGGCACATAAGCTGCTTCACACAACCTCATAACCAGACAAGGAAATGGGTATGCAGTATTGGGTCTTGTTATCTGAATCTTCTTCTCATAAGAAATAATTTCCCCAAAGTTCAAGGTAAAGTTGGACAATAAGCTTGCTACCATAATTGCTTTATCTTCACCTATGATATTATCTCCTGTTATTGGCATCAGTCTAGACCATAACACAACCCACCAAAATCTTGCCTCTTGAGTTATTTAAGAGTTAAAGATTTGTGCATTTGGGTTATTCAACCATTCAAGATCTCCCTCGCTATCACTTATGCTAACCAAGAGCGTTGGTTTGCCTGGGCTGTCATTCTGTGATAAAACTCCTGTAAGGTGACTAGAGGGGTGAAGTTTGGGATATCCAAAAATTGATTAATAGTTATGTCAGATAGATTCACCATCACACCCCTCACTGGTATTTGATTCATATTCGGCATATCCGTAACTTTCTCTCCCTTTTTACACATATTGTCCAATGTCGCTTGGTAGTTAGCATAAAAATCCCTCACCAAGGTTGGGTAGAATGTGTTACCTCCTTTTTTAGTCCATGCTAAGTCATATTCTTTGAATGACCTCTCAATCTGTGGGTACCTATTCAGTCCAAAGGTGATGATATTCATCTCTTCATATATAGACCTCTTAAGACTCCTTATTTGTGTTGTTATCAACCCATCATGATAGATTCTTTTTGTTCCAGCAACCTGTTATCTCACACGAGGATGCCTGGATTCTTGAATTTTATTACATCCCCTCTTATCTGAGTGTCTTCCTCCATTGGTTACTTGGGAGAAGGTTGTTCCAAAAAAAGTTGCTCAAGAACAGGTTCCTCCAAGAGGGTTGTTCAGATAAAGATAAGTCTTCTTCTCCAGGGCTTACTTCCTCAATTACCTCTTCTTCAGGTTGAGGAAAAGGTTCAGCTATCCTGAGACTTTGCCTCTTATTATGTCTCTGAAGCTGTGGCTCTTCTTGGTCACTTTCAAACTTATTGAAGAGTCTCCGGGTAAAGTTCTCTTTGGTCACCTATTTGGTTTCTTTCTTTGACTTCCCTTTAGGTGGCATGATTAATTCTGCATTAAGGGAAAAGAATCATTCAATACACAAGAATGAATAAGCACACAAGAGTTAATCATTTGCAATGTTACCCTTGAAAAGGTTTTATTAAAATGGTTAGGTATGTGTGTGACGACTTAGTCTGATAAGTCGTCACTTAAGTGATGGCTCGTTAGCCAAGTCATCAGCCACAAATAGAATGAATCATTTCAGAGCAATAAGTGACGACTTGGTCTAATAAGTTGTCACTTAGGTGACGGGTTATCAACCATGTCGTCAGCTCTAGACAGAATATAATGACTTTTCAACTCAGCAGACGACTTGGACTGATAAATCGTTACTTAAGTGACGAATTATCACCCTTGTCGTCAGCCTAAAATAGAATCCAATATATTTTTAGCTCATGTGACGACTTATTCTGATAAGTTGTCACTTATGTGATGGTTTATCAATCGGGTCGTCAGCTTACAACAGAATTCACAGTCCTTTTTCACTTTTCTTGATGACTTATCAACCTCATTGCCATCACAATTTATTTTCACAAACTTATTCTTTTCACTTCTTGGGCTGGAATTTTAAATTTTGTTGCTCAATTCCTTACTTGTTAACCCTAGTTTTCAATTTCAATAAGATAATGCACCCATTTTGATGTAAACAAGCTTGAACACATGGGTGAAATTTTCTTTTCATTCAATTGAGGCTTCAATCTTTCACTAAAAAGTGTGAATTTCAAAACTTAGAGAGAAGTGTGTTTATGAACACTTTGAATCAATACAAAATTTTGTTGATTTGGGTAACCTACTCAACTTTGTATTGCTCAAATTAGTTCATGAACACTTGCACCCTTTTTATGCTCTAAGTTGTACTTGATTTTCACTACCTTTGATAAACAAGAGGAAGAGCCTTTAGATCATACTTGTAAGACGACTTGACTTTAATCTTCAAAGTTGTCGGTTTTCAACTTGCTCAGAAACACACTAGTAAGTTCAGGTGATTTTCAGAAAGGAGAAGAAGAGAAAAATGGATGTTGGAGTTTGAAAAGGAAGAGAACGGGAAATATGAATGGTTGCACTAATATAGCATATTTTTTTTATTTTCTAAGATTATCCAAAAATTAATAAAAAATAATAAAAAACAACTAAAGATAATGAAAACTAATGATGAGAAAGGAAATATATTAAAAATGGAAATGGAAAAAGGTGATATCAAGAATTTGAAAAGGCAAGGGTTATTGGGCTTGGATCGGGTCATGGCCTTGATTTGGTTCGAAATTACTTACCTGGGCCCAAAATTATTAGACGGATTATCACATGTCTGATAGCCCATCACATACCTCGTCACCCCAAGGAAGAATATTACATAATGCTGCTTCAGCTGACAAAGAGGCATAACGGCCCGTCATGTGGGTGATGGCTTATCAGCCATGTCGTCAGCTATACCCAAAATGTTACACGTTTTTATTTCAACTGATGATGAGATGTAATGACTCGTTACTTGGGTGAAAACTCATCAACTTGGTTGTCACCCTTATCCAAAATTATTCCACATTTTTCTTTATCTGATGATGAGGCGTGATGGCACGTCATTAGAGTGACGGCTTATCAACCTTGGTCGTCACCCTTGTTCAGAATATGCCCAGTTTTTGCTTGAATTACCAACATTGATTTTTCCCTTATTCCTGCACATCTAAACAACTCATTACGTATATAAAACTTTAAAACAAAAAAAATACTTACAACACAACAAGTTGGGTTGCCTCCCAATTACGCCTGATTTACTGTCGCGGCACGACTTGGTTATCTCAACTACTAAGACTTCATCGAGATACACAGTAGATAACAACTTAATATCATCCTTTGGACCAACATAATTCTTGATCCTTTTCCCGTTAACTTTAAACAGACTTCAATCTTTACTTTCAAGTTCCACCATACCTGATGGAAAAACTTGACTCACTTTGAAAGGTCCCGACCATCTTGATTTCAATTTTCCCGGAAAGAACTTAGGTCGAGAGTTGAACAATAACACCCAATCACCAACACAAAAATTTGACTTCTCTATTCTTTGATCATGGTAATTATTCATCCTCTCTTTATACAGGTCAGCTTTTTCATAAGCTCCGAGATGGAATTCATCTATCTCATTCAATTATCCTAACCTTAACTTAGTTGCTTCCTTCAAGTTCATGTTTAGTCATTACAGAGCCCACAAAGCCTTGCGTTCTATATAAACCAGAAGGTGACATACTTTAACAAAGACTAACTGATATGGTGACATCCCAATAGGATTCTAGAAAGCAATCTGTTATGCCCACAAAGCATCATCAAGCTTTCGAGACCAATCCTTTCTACTCGCATTCACCGTCTTAGCCAAGATTGATTTTATCTCTTAGTTTGAGATGTCCACTTACCCACTAGTTTGTGGGTGATACAGAGTGGCCACCTTATGCTATTTCACACCATATTTTAACAAGGCAACCCAAAACATTTTGTTGCAGAAGTGGGATCCCCCATCGCTTATGATAGTTCTTGGTACCCCAAAATGGGAGGAGATGTTCTTCTTCAGGAAGGCAACCACTCTTTTGCCTTCATTTTCAGCCAAAGCAACCGCTTCAACCCATTTGGACACATAGTCCACAGTCACCAAGATATATTTCAGCCCGTAGGAGCTCACAAATGGCCCCATAAAATCAATACCCCGGACGTCAAATAGTTCATCTTCCAATATTTTTGCCATGGGAATCTCATGATGCTTCGAGATCGAACCCTGTCTTTGGCACTGATCACACCTCTTTACAAACTCATACGTATCTTTAAATAGGTTTGGCCAAAAATATCCACTTTGCAACACCTTTCTTGTCGAACGATCACCTGCATGATGTCCCCAACTGGGGATGCATAGCAGGCGTCCAAAATACATGGCATATCAACTTTCGGGATGCACCTTCTGATAATATTTTCAGCATACCGCCTGAATAAATACGGCTCATCCCAGAAATATCTCTTAGCATCATGGAGAAATTTCTTCTTCTAATGAAAAGAATGATTCTCCGGGATAATATCACTTACCACAAAGTTGGCAAAATCCGTATACCAAGGCACCATCTTGAGTACAACAGCTAGAATCTATTCATCAGAAAAAGCGTCATCAATTTCAATCTTTTTTGTAGTGAGCTGATTTCCCTCTAGCCTACATAGGTGATCTACAACTTGGTTTTCACACCCTTTTTCTATCTTTGACCTCAAAGTCAAACACTTGCAGAAGTAACACCCATCTAATCAACTGTAGTTTGAAATCCTTCTTTGACATTAAGTATCTCAAAGCAGTGTGGTCTATATGAACAACCACTTTGGTTCCCAAAAAATATGACCAAAATTTCTCAAAAGCATAGACGATAGCCAGAATCTCCTGCTCAGTGACAGTATAATTTGTTTATGCCCCATTTAATGCCTTGCTTACGTAATATATGTGGTGAAATATTTTTTCCTTTTTCTAACCAAGGACTGCTCCAAGTGCCACTCCACTTGCATCACACATTATCTTGAATGGTCTGGACCAATCCGGGGCAATAATAATTGGGGAAGCCACCAACTTCTCCATAAGGAATTGAAATGCCTTCATATAATCATTATCGAATACAAACTTGGTCTCCTTATCCAAGAGCTTGTACAGTGGATTTGCAATCTTAGATAAATCTTTAATGAACCTGCGATAGAATCCAGCATGACCCAGAAAACTACGGACTCCCTTCACTGAGATTGGAGGGGGTAGTTTCTCAATCACATCTACCTTAGCATAATAAACTTCAATTCATTTTGCTAAAATTTGATGCCCAATCACTATGCCTTCCTTCACCATGAAGTGGTATTTCTCTCATTTCAGCACGAGATTGAATTCTTGACATCTTTGTAGTGCTCTACTCAAATTCACCAAACACAACTCAAATGAAACACCCACCATAGAGAAATCGTCCATGAACACTTCTAAAGTATCCTCCACCATATCGGAGAAAATCGACATCATGCACCTTTAGAATGTGGTCGGTGAATTACATACACCGAATGACATTCGTTTGAATACAAACGTTCCATAGGGGCATGTAATGTTATTTTCTCCCGATCTTCTGGGGCAATCGAAATTTGGTTGTATCCCGAATATCCATTCAAAAAGAAATACCAACCTCTTCCTACCAAGCGATCAAGCATTTGATCTATGAAGGGAATTTGAAAATGATCTTTCAATGTCCACGAATTCAACTTTCGATAGTCCATGCAAACTTGTGACCCAGTCACTGGCCTAAGAGGAATCAACTCGTTCTTCTCATTATCAACCACAGTCATACCCCATTTCTTGGGGATGCACTGTACTGGACTTACCCACATATTGCTAGAGATTGGGTACACTACCCCTGCATCGAGCCACTTTATAATCTTTTTTTTCTCCATCTCTTGCATGGTTGGGTTTAACCTGTACTGATGCTCAATGGTAGGTCTGAATTCTTCTTCTAATTAGATTTTGTGAGTGCAGATACTCGGCGTGATACCAATAATATCTACTATCGTCTATCCAATAGCCCTTTTGTATCTCTTCTGCGCAAAAATAAGAGCTTCAACCTGCTGCTCTGCCAAATCTGCTGCAATAATAATCGGTAAAGTGTTTCCACTACAATAATCTGCGCAGAAGGTTTAGCCGGTGGTGTTGGACAATTTTTATGGTCTAAATCCAGCTTCTTAGGGGCATAAGAGTATGACCCATTCCTGTTAGTGCACATACAGTCTCATTATATTCTTTGATTCCCTCACGATTAAAGTTCATCAATACCGTGGACAAAGTTTCCACACCAAATCTCTCCTCAACTAGCACATCTTGCTCATCTTCATAATGCACATAAACAATTGAGAAACTCTTATTTCCTTTGTTGTTTCATTGACTGACAAACATCGAAACTGACCACTTCATTATTGAGCCTAAATTTTAGCTTATTAGTTTTCAAGTCAATCAATACACTCCCGGTTGAAAAGAAAGGTCTACCCAAGATTATGGGTACCTCAAAATCCACCTCGTAATCTAAAATTATAAAGTCCGTCGGGAAGATGAAATTTGCCACCTTTACAAGCACATTATAAAAAATCCCAACTACCCTCGCCATCAAAAGCCATATATTGGTGGTGTTAGGATCCCCCAACCCAAGCTTTTTTAATATTGCCAGCATTAAATTAATTCTTGCCCCCAGATCACAAAGGGCCTTTGCAAAGTTAAGCCACCCAATAGTACATGGGACAATGAATGCTCCCGGGTCAGCTTTCTTTTGCAGCAAAGATCTTGTAGCAATTGCACTACAATGTTGAAGATTATCCACCGGTACATATCTCACAGTTCACTTCTTAGTCACAAGTTCCTTCATGAACTTAGCATAGCCTAGTATTTGTTCTAGTGCCTCAACCAAAGGCATATTTACAATCAATTGCTTTAGAATTGCTATGAAATTTCTAAATCTCGTGTCATCTGTCGTCTCCTACAATTTGTGAGGGAATGGAGGAGGTATTTTTGGCATTATTGTGACTACTGTCCCTCTATTCTTTCCCTTTCCTTTCTCTAACTCATCAACCTCCTTCTGATTAAGTGAAATTTTATTATTTTCCAGCATCTCAGACTCCACTTGACGTTCTTCTTCATTTTCCACCTCGAACTCAACCACAACATCTATAATTGGTTTACCCACAGGTGGACCAGGTAAAACTTTACCACTTCTAGTGGTAATAGCCATACAAGAATGTTCATTTCGCGAATTATGTACCGTATCACTTGGCATTATTTTGGTCTTTCTCTAGTTGAAAACCGCGAACAACTGATTCATCTGTTGCTCTAGTTTCTTAATATATGTTGAATGTGAGTCAACTAACTGACTCATGGATGATAAGTCACTCTTCAAGTCTGTCACTCCAGTGTTAGTTGTCTCCACTTCTTTTAATAACTTGGCCATCATATCTTCCATTGACATCTTTCCCAAACTAGTAGCAACATTGTCCCAATTTCCAGGATGTACATAGAATCCACTCCTATCATTATTATTTTTCCAACCACCTTGCTCGCGATCTCTATAACCAGCTTTATCATAATAATTTCGACCTTGATTCCCTTGGTTATTGCCTCAAAAAAACCCTGATTATTCAAGTAGTTCACCTCTTCTTCAGAATCTGACTCAGCTCCCCTACTTTGAGATCCTACAGCTTTCACCTTTTCTATCTTCCCGAATAATAAGTGTTTGGTAAGTAAGTCTATCTAGGTCTTCATATGTGCTATATCTTGGTCACGTGCCTCTCCCTTCCTACGTTGTTCAGCTGTCATACTACTAGACACAGTATTACTTGCTACCACAGAATCCCTGGTATGCCAAGCTCTACTTGTCTTAGTCAATATTTCTAATATCTCTGCAGCCTCAGTAAGAGTAAGCTCCATGAATTCTTCCCCTGCAGCATTATCCACAACTGTCTTTGTGATAGAGTTCAAAGCCCTGTAGAATGTTCCCATCAAGTGATCGTCATTATTCTTATGATTCGGGCACTGTGTCAACTTCTTCTTGAATCTCACCCATGTCTCATGAAGGGCTTCATTTGGAAACTGCCTGAAGTTACTAATCTCTTCCCTCAATTGTAACATCCTGGACAGGGAAAAGAACCTTTCTAGGAAAGCTCCTTTCAATTGCCTCTAATTAGTTATAGAATCGGGAGCTAACTCATTCAACCACAATGTTGCCTCTCCAGACTGAGACAGTGGAAATAATCGCAGACGGATTGCATTCTTCCCAACTCCAGGATTGTCAAAAGATTTGCAGATGTTGATAAAATTCACCAATTGCATATTTGGGTCATCCCCTGGAAGTCCACCAAGCAACCCTTTGAAGTTTAACAGTTGTATCATATTGCTTGTGATGTTGAACTTCACACTCGGTGCTAATGTTGGTGGAATGATTGCTCCTGTGGCACCATCTTCATCCAGATTAGTATTATCCTCTTCATCAAATGAAAACTACACAGCAGAATGGCGGTTTGCTCTTCCTCTGACTGGCCGATTCCGATTCACTGGTGCAGCTACTTTTTCTACACGCCTTCGATTTGAAGAATCAATCAAATGATCATCCCCCAAGTCATCATCATCTGCATTTGTCACTCGACCTGGGTTATCAACATTTTGCTGATTGAGTTACGCATTAGCCAAAGCGGCTAATGAATCAACTTCTTGTTGGTCAGCCATTCTTCCGATCAGGTGAGGTTCTGGATTGAAAGGTAATAGTGGTTCTCTTGACCTTCTAGTTCGTGGCATATACAACAAAGAACCTGTAAAAATCAAAAACAACAAATAAACGTAAAATTTAGGAAACTTAACAAAGATTCAATTATCAGATATACTCAATTGACAATCGTATTCCCTGGCAACGGCGCCAAAATTTGATACGCCAAATTACATATCTCTTATGAGAGAGTAAGCGGTTATCGTCAAATATATAACCCAACTAAGTTGGGGCCAAATCCCACAAGGAATATGGTGTTAATTAAGACTATTTTTTATTCAATAGACTAATAGCTAATAACTTTCTGTAAATGAGGGGCTTTTAGTATTTAAACAAATGTCACTGCTCACTTCGTTTTAGTAACTCACAACCAAGATTCCAATGTTTCAAATTAATGATATGGAAAAAACAGAGTTGTGTTCACTATGAGTATTGACACTTGATGTACAATAGTTGTAACCTAAGATTGTCATGACATGAAGGAACAACAGATTATCATTATCAATGATCTATCTAAATGTCTTTCGACCTATTTATATATTAGATTACCTAATTTTCTCAAACTTGGGAAATCCTTATACTTAACCTGATCTTATCTCAAGTTAATTAACCTTGTTACAATATTAATCATTAGATGGAAATTTAATGTTTCCAACTTCCCGTTGATAATTCACTTCCTTTTAAATTGATTTCTTAATTCAAGCAAACAAATCGTAAGGTTTAATCTATTTTTTGCGTCCAACAGATAATATAAATAACAAAAGAATTATCAAGAAGTTCCTACAGTCCTTCGAATCTAAATCAACTAACGAATTCACAAGTGTAAACTCATAGATCCCACAACTCGAGTTATGGGGATTAGTTCCTCATGATATAAAAAGAAACAATATATATTGGATTCATAACTCAGAAATAGTTAACTTACAAACTATAAAGATAAAAGATTTTTCTTCCTTCCAAATCACAAGAGAATTCCCAAAACCAAGATAATAATTCTGAAAACTTAATTCAAAAAATTCAGAGAAAAAGTATGAAAAACGGCTGCTTAGGATAAGTTCAAGATATTTATGGAAACCTAAGATTTTCCTCTAAATAGTCCAGATCTTTTCTGATTTGAAATTCAAATTCTAGATTTTTTGCCTTATTGTTGACGGCTTCCTGTGACGGCCTATCACATAGTTGACGACCTATCAGACCAGGTTGTCAACTATTCTTCCCTTTTCTTGCTTTCTTCTTACAACTGAAGACCAAGCCTGATGACCTATCACATAGTTGACAGCCTATAATAAATACCAGGTCATCAATTATTCCTTCCATTTCTTGAAATCTATCTATGGGTGACGGCCAAGTCTAACGACTTATTAGATGGTTGACGACCTATCAGATAGGTTGTAAACTAAGATCTTTTGCTCTACGTCGATCAAAACTTGTTCTTCTTGACATCATTATTAGAGGTTTCCATGCATCTTGACTTCCCTGCAATATCATATGAAATCTAATAAAAAACGACAATAGTTACTTAAAAACTTATAATTATTCTTAGTTAAAAGCCTTAAATGTTCTAACACAAAGCTAGCACATCAATAGGCAAACTCTGCTAAAGCCAAATGTTGCTCCCACTGGCCACCAAAATCCATCACGCACGTGCAGAGCATATTCTCTAAAACCTGGATAGTCTGGTTTGACTGACTATCAGTCTGGGGTGAAACGATGTGCTAAGATCAACCTGAGTTCCTAACTCATCCTAAAAAGCCTTCAAAAAATGAGATGTGAATACCGAACCACTATCTAAAATGATAGACTCTAGCACCAGACATACAATCTCACAAATATAGATATAAGCCAACCTCTCAGAACTGAAGGAAACCTTGACTAGAAGGAAATATGATGACTTGGTCAATCGATCCATGATGACCCAAACGCTATCAAGACCATACAAAGAGTGAGGCAAACCTATCACAAAATTCATAGTGATTCGTTCCTATTTCCACTCAGGAATGGGTAACCTCTGAAGTAATACACCTGGTCTCATATGCTCGGCCTTTGCCTACTGGAAACAAAGGCAACGAGCTACAAAATCTGCTACAACCTTTATCATACCATCCTACCAATAATGTTTCCTCAAGTCACGATACGTCTTAGTCATCCCGGATGGATAGAATACCTGGAACAATGGGCCTCCTCCAAAATCAATCTAAACCAATCACCCACTCTCGGCACATAAACTCAACTATCAATTCTCAAAATACCATCCAAATTAAGTGAGGCTTCCTTACCCTCGCCACTCAATACCTTATCTCGAATCGACCTCAAACCCACATCATCAAACTGATGTGCTCAAATTTTCTCCTTCAAAGAAGATCTAGTCTCCACGAAGGCCAAAACACACCCAGGGGTCGAAATATCAATCATAACCATCTACTTAGCTAAGGACTGGACTTCTAAGGCCAAATCTCTCACCTGGATCAAAAAATGTGCCAAGCTACCCATGCTAGTCGATTTCTGGCTCAAGGCATCCACAACCATATTAGCCTTTCCCAGATGGTAGAAAATAGTCAAGTCATAGTCCTTGAGAAACTCAAGCCAACGACAATGCCTCATATTCAAATCCCGTTGGTTGAACAAGTACTAAAGATAACGATTATCTGAGAAAATCTTACAACAGACTCCATACAAGTAGTGCCTCCCCAACTTTAAAGCAAACACAATTACGCACAAAGCCAAATCATGGGTAGGATAATTCCTCTCATGGGGCTTCAACTGACGGGAATCAAACGCAATCACCTTACCCTACTGCAGCAACACAACGTCATAACCCAACACCTGAAGCATCACAAAAGATAGTAAAACCTACGCCCTCATTGGGCAAGGTCAAGATAGGAGCTGAAGTCAACAAATCCTTGAGCTTTTGAAAGCTCGCCTCACAAGCATCGGACCACTGAAAAAGAGATCTTCTTTTGAGTCAACTTGGTCAATGGAGATGCAATAGATGAAAACCCTTCAATTAAACACCTATAATAACCAGCCAAACCAATAAAGTTCTGAATCTTGCTGGGCAAAATAGCTCTATCCTAATCACAAACCGTTGCAACCTTGGTTGGATCAACTATAATACCTTCCTTAGTTACCACATGACCCAAGAAAGAAACAGACTCTAACCAAAACTCACACTTGGAGAACTTAGTATACAACTTCTTATCCCTCAATCTCTAAAGCACAATCCGCAAATGCTCCTTATGCTCAACCCTACTCTTGGAATAAACTAAGATATCTTCTATAAATACAATAACAAAGGAGCTAAGATACGATCGAAACACTTGATTTATCATCTCCATGAATGTGGTAGGGACATTGGTCAGCCCAAAAGACATAACCAAGAACTCATAATGATCAAATCTAGCTCAAAAAGCTATCTGTAGAATATCTAAAGCTCTAATCCTCAACTGGTGATAGCCGAATCTCAAATTAATCTTTGAAAAAACCGCAGCACCTTAAAGCTGATCAAATAAATCATCAATACGAGGATAAGGATACTTGTTCTTAACCATCACCTTGTTTAACTATCGATAATTAATACACATACTCATAGACCCATCCTTCTTCTTCACAAACAAGATAGGCGCACCCCAAGGTGATACACTAGGTCGAATAAATCCTTTATCCAACAACTCTTGCAACTAATCCTTTAATTCCTTCAACTCGGGTGGGGCCATTCTATAAGGTGGAATAGAAATAGGCTTAGTGCCCAGCTCAACATCAATAGAAAAGTCAATATCACGATTTGAATTCCAGGAAAATCCATAGGGAACACATCCACAAACTCACGGAAAACACAAACAAAATCCAAAAAAGTAGGTAAAACAATACTAGTATCACGAATATGAGCCAAATAAGATAAGCAACCTCTCTCAAAAAATCTATGAGCCTAAACATAAGATATGATCCTCTTAGGACCCGAATGAAGCGCACCCTTCAAAACTACCCTTGGTACACCTGACGGAGCTAAAGTCACAGTCTTAGAAAAATTATATAAGACGGCATGATAAGGAGCCAACCAATCCATACCCGAAATAACATCAAAATCAACTATATCTAACATAATCAAATCTACCCAAGTATCACGGTTACAAAAGGTCACAACGCAAGATTGGTACACCCGATCCACTACTAAAGAATATCCTACAAGGGTAGGTACACGAATAGGCATGGCAAGAGGCTCACTAACAGAATCAAAATCTAAAGCAAAATATGTAGACACATAGAAGAAGGTCTATCTGGGGTCAAATAACACAAATGTAGATTTGAAACAAAAAGGGATGATAGCTGTGATCATAGCATCAGAAGTCTATGCCTCAAAACTGGCGAGTGTAGTATAACACTGACAATGAGCACTAACTAGATGAGTATCCCCACAACTATCACCGCAAGCTCCACCACCTCTACCTCTTGCTCCTTTGGTAGTACCCCTACCTATCACTACTAAAATAAAAGTAGACCTAATCACACGACGAGGAAAGTCCTTGGCCAAATGGACAACCTCATGACACAAATAACAAGTCCTATGGCTCTCCTCAAAAGGAAAAAGTACCACTGGGCCCGATTAGACACCCTGCACTGCTGAGCTTGAAGATCTACCACCTGATCTCTATAAGGCTTCCTTTACTAGCCTACCCTGATAACCACGAGAACCTCTAACATCTCTACCATAAGAACCCTGACCTCTGAACTAACCAAAATAGCGCAGCTTCTTGGCGCCTCCATGAGATGCTCTAAAGAATATTCTTTGTTATCTTTGCATAATCTACAATACTCTGAAAAGATAGTTAAAATATAACCATCTAAGAAGTAGCCAATACGAAGCTCGGGGGAAAGTCCCCTAGCACTCCTCCTATACAGGGATGATTGACTGGCCTGTCCATTTTCTCGAGTCTATCCACGACTTGAGGTGCGCTCTCTGGGAGAAGGTTTCGTACCTCTAACCTCGCGGGACCTAGTCAACACCATCTTCATAGAAAGAGTGAAACACAACTTAGAACTAAGGGTATACAAGAAATTTACATGATAAGGAATAAAATGAGGGAAGCTTTCCTAAAGACATCCTATAGCCTCTCAAAGATAGATACGGACGTCTACGTACCGATCTGTGAGACTCAACTAAACATCTTGTTCTTACACTATTGAGACTAATGAAACCTGGTTGTTCTAATACCAATTTATCACGACCTAAAAATGATAGGTCATGATAGCACTTGTCGCAGCGAACCTTAACAAGTAAGCCGATCATACAAATCGATAATTGAATGGTAAAAAGACAAAAATAACCCCAAGGTAAGGCTTCTAGAACAAAGTCAAACCATAAAAGTATAATAAATAAGGAAAGAAACATAGAAATATAGCCATAACTCCCAAAACTAGGTGTCAATAGTATAAGAACGTGTATAGTACAACTTGAATCCAAAGAAATACAAAAAACATCCAAATATAAGAAATACTATCTGTGAAATGAAAGTAAAGACATAGTCTATAGAGAAAGGTAGTAGAAGATAATCGGACACTTAAAAATCATCAACTACCTTGAAATCTCCTACAATCGCTTGAGTTAAGCAACTGGGGGTGCACCCGAACCATGATCTGCACCAGAAGGATATAGTAGGAGTGAGTACGATCCACTTGTACTCAATAGATATCATCGTCCAACTGAGCAAAATCGAAAATAAAGTACACAAAATACACAATAAAGGTACGTCACCTGCAATCAAAATATCCCACAACAGTAGCCCACCCGGCTTGCACTAACAGTTTTAATATATATCACAAATACAAAAATAATAAAATAAGTACAACATAAATATACATTATATCACATACAAGTATAAATAGAGAAGAACATATATATATAGGATGGTCAAGTATAAGCCACAGGGTATAGAGCGAGTAGACATAAAATAAGTCAATACATAAATTCAATCACAACGTCAACACAATAAAGCAAATGCAATATATAAGATGATAATGCTGATGACGATAATGATGTGATGATGATGATGATGCACGAGGTTGGAACACAGCTTTAAGATTGGCACACAGCCTTGAGATTTACACACATCCTTGAGGTTGTCACCCAAGCCTTGAGCAATATTTAGTATTTCCAACATTTTAATTAATTCTAGTATTTCTAGTGTTTTCAATTCACATACATAACATAAGACACAAATCAAGTACACACACATGACAACAAGTAAATATAAAGTAATAAAACAAATAAGTGAAATGATGCATATGATGACATGAGAATGACGATGCAAGGTTCATAACCATTCAAAATGAGTATTTCCACAACCAATACATATGATGTATTTCCACAACCAATTTATATGAAGTATTTCCACAACCAACCATAATGTTACAATTCCACAACCACATGAGCCATTATCCACTCGCTATTTTCACAATCAACAAATTTTTCACATGATTCACATGCCTACAAAGTATGATTATATCACAATACGCTAAAGACACCATAGTAGGTATTTCTCACAACATAATACAATTATTCTCATGTATTCAAGGCTATTAATCATCACATAAGACCCCGCACGGTCACACATATCACATGATATATTAGATTCAATAATTACATCACATTTAGTCCCCCACACAGGCATTGTTAGCCTCTTATATTTATGTTTTACATTTTAATAATGAAAAACTAATAAGTGAACTTTGTAGGATATTGAAGATCCTTAATGATGAAAGGAGATCTCACACAAAGGACATTGAAGATCTCAAATCATGGAGGATATGTCTCACAAGGCAAGGAATATTCTCTAAAAGAATATCGTGCTAAATATGGAGCCACATCAAAGATATTGAAGATCCCTAATGATGGAATGAGATCTCACATAAAGGACATTGAAGATCTCAAATTATGGGAGGCTATCTCATACAAGGCAAGGTATATTCTCTCAAATATCGTGCTAAATATGGAGCCACATCAAAAGTAGGATATCGCTTGACAAGGAAACAAAAATCACATCAACTGAAGATCCCAATAGACAAGGCAATTGAATGCACCTCACGGCAAGATCAAAGGAGAAAGAAGATCACACTCCTTACATGGACATATCTAATATGGACATGTATAGATGTGTCACGACCCGAACTAGAGCCTAGACGTAATAGGCATCCCAAGTCCAACCAAGACTGGGGGCCACCCCTTTAACCCAACCTAACCACCTTTCACAACCTTAGATAAGATGAATTTCGAGCATATAACTAGATTGCATAAATGCTCTTATGAATACTTTAGATAGGGTTACAATAATGACTGACCCAATCGATTCTACCCGCACCAATCCATCCATCCATACCATACTAAACCAAAAATAATCAAAACATAATAAGATAATCAAACCCAAAATGTAATGTGATGGAACAACCAACAATATCTCCCAATGATGTCATCCCCAACACCAATGCCAATGCTAAGGCCAACACCAATACCGATCCCGCCCATACCAACCCCTAAAAGTACCACAAAGCCTTTATCCAAAAAAAATACAAATATCCAGTTGGGACATGCCCCCAACCATGGCCAAAACCAATTTCCAAAACGAAAGAAAAATATCTAAGAATGTCCATATCATGAAATAGAGCCTTCCAGAAAGATGGAAGCTCACCACTTCAATCCAAATATTGTCCCCAAGTCAATTACTATATAGGAGGAGTCAAACGACTGGTTCCTACATAGCATGGGTATACAGCCGCTAGTAGAAAGGTTAGCGAATAACCGCTAGCATGTATCTCAGGATAAGGATAAAGTAATATCATTTAAAAAACCAAGTAAAACCATCTATGATGCATACAACCATACATATATATAAGTGCCGGGAAAGGTAATACATGTTTACCATGCATTTAAAACCTTTACCTGGGCTATGTAACCTTGTTGTTTAACAACACCCATGGGACGTATGGGTTCATCTCCCCCTGCTGAAAGAGTACCAGTGCGTATAGACGTACGACCAGGAAATATCCCATGGGATGACTAGTACATCCCTCCAATATAAAATATGACACTCGCACGTAGTCATCGAACACCCCTCATATCTGCAAATATGAGTTTCCAGTAGTTACACATCTCGCCATTAATACCCAAATTAAAAACCATGTCCAAACAATCCAATTACCATTTATTACCAAGGCCAATTATCAATAGTACCGTTATACCAATCATACTTGCAGGATTATCCATAGACAAACCATTTAGGTTAAGGGGACTTTCAAGTGCCCTTTCTGTTTACCATATTAAATTCTTGGGAGACTTCCATGTTCTTCACAAGCATAACTGATTAGCCTTTAACCTTTGAAAGCCATTTAAACCATTTATAGTTTCATATATAAGCTGAAAACAAGCAAGAGTTCCATTTAAAGAAGTCAATGCAATGAACATATCCTTATTAGTATTTTATCAAACATCTTGGGGGCATAATATAACCAAAACCAATTTCAAAGACCATTAAACCATCACCATTCAATCCAATTGTCCAAAACAATCATTGATGTGTATAAAAGCATAATTAAATCATAGGAAACCATAACCAAGCTATTAAAAACAAAACCCCCAGTTAATAGTTGAAAACCATAAACCATTCAACATTGAAACCATGAAACATCCATAAAATCCATGCCTTTTTAGAAGTAAGAAGTAGGGAAGAGAAACATGCCTTAAACCAAGAAAGATGATGGAATAAAATCCCCAAAGTAATCCTTAAGTTGAAACCCTAGCACTCTTGCCCCAAAAGCTCTTGAGGGATTTATGATGTGTATTGAAATAGTTTTATAAGTGTTAATGAATAGAATAATAGAGTAAATAACCTCCTAAGTGTATTAGAAGTTGTGGGTCATTATTAGGATAAGTAGGAAAATATCCAAAATACCCCCACTTTAGTCCCTTAAAAACCCATCATAGGGATACGACTGACACTCTTACGAGTTGTACCCTTCCTTACGACTGGTTTCCACCAGTCGTACCCAGGCCTTAACCTTTGGATCAGACACTGTCCAGCATACGACTCATCCAACCAAGTCGTAACCTCAGCATATGATCTGTAACCATGATTTGTTTACCTGCTAGAATGAATTACCAGGAGAATCAAACACTGCCCACTATACGAGTCACCGATACAACTCATATCATTCCTTATGACTCACGCCCCTAAGTCGTGACCATTCTAGTGATCAAAACCACCCCACCAACTAACACTAGTCAGCTTACGACTGGACCATACCACTTGTACCCCAACATACGATTCGTCCCCATGAGTTGTATTGGGTTCGTAGAATAAATTTTGAAGAAAATTTCTAAGGCTAAAACCCAGGATGTAACATTCTCTCCCACTAGGAACATTCATCCCGGAATGACGGACAAGGTAGGGGTAACCACACGCAGAGTCATTTGCATTATCTAACATCCCTTTAACAAAGTTTGAAAAAAAAGGGCAGTGATATTAATCTTTCGTTTAACAATCTCAGAAAATAAAGATGTGTTCAAGAACACATACCTTCTTCTTGAATACCAGGAGCACAAAAAAAGAAAGGATACTTGGACTTCATGTACTCTTCCGCTTCCCACGTATCTTTTTATACCTTATGGTTCCATCACAGAACCTTAACCAAAGCCACATCCTTGATCTGCAACCGACGAACTTTCCTATCCAATATCTCAACCAAGACCTTTTCATAAGACAGAGAATCTGAGATATATAACCCTTACAAAGGAACAACCAAAGAAGTATTACCAATATACTTTCTCAACATGGGAACATGAAAGATCGGATGAACCAAACCCAAACTGAATGGCAGCTCCAACTCATAAGCAACAATTCCAACTCTCCGCGTAATCACATAAGGAGGACCAATAAAGTAAGGACTAAGCTTCTATTTTTTGCCAAACCGTACTACTCCTTTCAAGGGAGACACCGTTAAGAGCACTCTGTCCCCAACCTCAAACTCCAAATCTCTACACCTAACATCCGTATAAGACTTTTGGTGACTTTGGGTAGCCTTAAGCCTATCCGGAATCACCTTCACCTTCTTCATAGCTTAATAAACCAAATTGGGACCAAACATATCCACCTCATAAAGCTCAAACCATCCAATAGGAGATCTACATCTCCTACCAAACAACTGTCACGCCTCAAATCCTATTGGGTCTGACTGGCACCCATAATCGAGGAGGCCCGGGAGAACCAGCTCATAACCTTATACTTCTCATACATACCTCTATGAAAACCTAAAATTCGGACAACATCATGTCGCATATAAAAGAAAATAATCACCTGTATAAGCTCGAGCAGACATATATATGTATATATAATACTTGGTCGTTGGAGCCATCACGTCTATTAACAAAACACCACCTTGACTGTACATTAGGTCTACAAAGCCTTTAGACAATACACAGAGTTTAACTAAGGTCGGGATACACCCCGCCATATAACTAACTTCAATACGATACCAAAAGCGACTGGATATGAAACGGAAATCCCCAGAGCAAACTGGAGCTCACCAAAAGTAGCTGGATATCCTGGCTCCTATTTGTGCGGTGTATGAGCTGAGGTACCTATGCCTGCAGCATGAAATGCAGGTCCCCCATGGGGAACGTCAGTACGAAATATATACTGAGTATGTAAAGTTGTAGATAATCACATATGATATAGGAGTTCAATAGAAATCAGAAACAAGTGAATAAATCGTAATAGGAGTGGACCACACTTACTAGAACTTGTGACAACCTGTACATTGTATTTATTCAACCACTTTACCTTCGTTCTTATCATCTTTGTAATCATTATTGTACTGTACTGTGACCATTAGGCTGCCTCCAGTACATATCAACTGGGATCGACCCATGATAGGCTTATGCCCCTGGGATACCACCCATACACATATAAATAGGGATCGACCCATGATAGGCTTATGCTCCTGGGATACCACCCGATAAGAGAGAACTTCCATCACTTAGTTCAATTAATCTTTGAGATTGTTATTTTGGTCGCCACCGCATTTTTGATACTTTGAAACAATGATACATCAATAAAAGACATATAAATAGATTATCAATGCAATAACAATGAAGTAAGAACTCATTGGCACATCAATTAAGTGTTTTGGAGTCATCAATGCCATAACAATGAAGTAGTAACTTATTCGTATATCAATGAATCGTTTTGGAGTCATTAATAGCACATGGATCTTGTTTGAGTAACCGGATACCTTCTGATTCATTTGTGCAATAAACATGTAAGATTTGGAAAACAATTAAGTATTGGAATGTCTTGACATCTTGTAGGGTGGAAACAAGTTCATTGGTAATGTAGGACATCATACAAAACCATTATGGATCACATGTTATTGAATAACTTTGGAAACTTTCTTAATAGAACAATTGTTCACTTTCATGCCAAAGATATGGTATAGAGTATGCTTTACATACCTGACTGTCAACATTCAATACTAGTCCCAAATGGACTTCCCATCCTTTCGGATTACTTATCTACAATGAACATATATAGCAATCTAGTATTAGCAACCAAACGTCACAATTCAATTATTTGAATTCACGAAACTAGTGGTTAAGTAGTAAGCCTTAATTACACCATAAAGGGTGTCACTTTAACCCTATTATACTCCAATTACATTTATATGCCATGCATATTCATACAACATCCTCCAATATCAAGTTTGGATTCATTTATCGTTCCAACCAATCCATTAAACCAAATTGAGCCATAGATATAAATAATCATCAATTCAATAGTATATCACCATATCCACCTTCCATAACTCAATTACCATATCCACCTTCCATAATTAAAGACAACCAAACCATGAAAAATAGTCCATAACCCTATTTCCATCACCTTTCAATAACAACCAATACATATAATCCTCTATCACACATATACATATGGAAAAGAACAAAGGAAAACAATATTCATACCTTAGAATTCACCTCTTGATTATGCAATCCTGTTTGCACAAATAATAGGTGTCGTTCGAAGCTCTCAAGATGACAAACGCAGTTATCAGATTACTTTGAAATTTCTACGGTTGAATCAAAAGTAATATAAAGGTCAAATTTGGCTAGGGTTTGTTCTTTCTCAATGATTGATGATGAAAATGAGTTTATGAACTCATATACATGTATATATACACATATTCCCGTCCATAATATAATAGGAAATGACCAAAATGCCTTAAAAATTTAAATAATGTCAAATTTGTCCTTTGATGGACTGTTTTGTTAAGCTAAAGTAGATCGACCATAACTCTTTGCTCCGATATCGGATTTGGGTGAAATTGGTATAGTTGGAAAGATAATTCAAAGGTATTTTATTTCATATAAAGTAAGCTACCCAGTTCGTCTTGTACAAGGAGGTATGGTCATTTGAAATTGACCCTAAAAATCTGTTTTGATAGGCTGAAGTAAAACGAGTATAAATCCTTACTTAGACGTTGGATTTGGATGAAACCAATTGCATTGGAAATAAGACTCAAAGATATTTATTTTAATAGGTTGAATCTCTCCCATTTTATTATATTAAGGTAGTTATGATCATTCGAAGTTGACCCAAAAATTCGGCTGGCCTCAGTAGTTTGTGTGCAGCAAATTTTCCTGCACATTTACTATTCCCAAATATCTCGGCCACCGTTTTATAGTTTCGAACGTGCTCGATTATATCCGAAACCAATCCGTTTTTGGAAATCTTTATATCGTTGGAAAGCTTATTCAATAAGCTTCGCATGGAACCATCGACGGGCAAATTCTGGTATAAATAAAATAAAAAATTAATTCCATATAAATAAGACCAATACATGTACTTGAATACGCCAATACACATACTTGAATATGGGGTGTTACATCCTTCCCCCCTTTAGGACATTCGTCCTCGAATGTTAGCATAGTTATTCAACCGAAACAAGTTCAAGTCCATGATTAATATTCACATCATCACATAAATACTATGTATATATTAAAAAAACTTACTTGTTAATGTTCTAACTCCGTTTCTTGAACTTCCTCTTCATCTTTGAAAAAATAAGGGTACTTAGATTTTATTGCTTCCTTAGCTTCCCATGTAATCTCTTCCCTTTGACGATTTCTCCAACGTACTTTCACAGATGCTATCTCTTTATTTCTCATCTTCTTAACTTGGCGATCTAGAATAGCAATAGGCACTTCCTCATAGGTAAGATCTTCCGCAAATTGCACATCCTCAGTAGAAGTGATATGTGATGGATCTCCGATGCACTTTCGAAGCATTGACACATGAAATACCGAATGTACTAATGAGAGGTCTTAGGGTAGCTCTAATTAATATACAACTTGTACAAACCTTCGAGTGATCTTATACGGGCCTATATAACATGGACTCAACTTCCCTTTCTTGCCAAATCTCATTACCCCTTTCATTGGTGATACCTTCAAAAATACCCAATCACCTATAGAAAACTCTAGCCCTCTCCTTCTACTATCCGTATATGACTTGTGTCGACTTTGGGCTATTTTCAGTCGTTGCTGAATTACTTTAACCTTCTTTATGGCTTGATAAATAATATTTGGTCCGAACAAAAGAGTTTCACCCACTTCGAACCATCCTATTGGTGATCTACACTTCCTTCCATATAAAGTTTCATATGGTGCCATTTTGATACTTGAATGAAAGCTATTATTGTAGGCAAACTCAATAAGAGGTAAATGATCATCCCAGTTGCCCTTAAAATCTATTACACAAGCTCGTAGCATATCTTCAAGTGTTTGGATGGTATGTTCTGCTTGTCCATCTGTTTGAGGGTGAAAAGTTGTACTCAACTTTACTTGTGTTCCCAAACACCTCTGAAAAGAATTCTAAAAGTTTGCGGTAAATTGGGTTCCCCGATATGATATAATAGAGATTGGCACTCCATGTAATTGGACTATCTCTTTAATGTACAGCTTCGCATACTCTTCAACTGTGTAAGTGGTCCTAACTGGTAGAAAATGTGCGGATTTGGTAAGCCTATCAACAATTACCCATATAGAATCAAACTTTTGGGATGTACGAGGCAAACCAATAACGAAATCCATGTTGATCATGTCCCACTTCCATCTTGGAAGATCAATGCATTGCATATAACCTCCGGGTTTTTGGTGCTCAACTTTAACTCTTTGACAATTTGGACATTCAGCTACAAATTTTGCAATGCTCTTCTTCATGTCATTCCACCAATACATATCTTTCAAATCTTGATACATTTTGGTTGATCCTGGATGAATGGAATACCTTGAACAATGTGCCTCTGTCATAATCTTCTTTCTTAGCCCGTCTACATCCGGCACACACAATCAGTTTTGGCACTGAAGTACTCCTTCTCGCATAAGCTCAAATGCCTTGGTCGCACCACTCTGAACATTCTCCTTAAGTTGTAATAAAATAGGATCTGCATATTGCTTCTCTTTCACTTCAGCTACTAATGAAGATTCCGCAGCATTATGTACGATAAGCTCTTTATCCGAAGTTTCAAGAAGGGGAACTCCCAAACTAGCTAACTGGTGAAGATCTTTAATCATCCCTTGCCTTTCTATAGGCTCCATCATAGCCTTACGACTTATTGCATCAGCTACCACATTTGTTTTCCCTGGATGGTACAAGATATCAACATCGTAGTCCTTTAATAGTTCAAGCCATCTCCGTTGCCTTAAATTTAGATCCTTCTGATTAAAAATATATTACAAGCTCTTAGGGTCAGTATATATATCAACATGAACCCCATTTAAGTAGTGGCGCCATATCTTTAAAGCAAAAATAACTGTTGCCAGCTCAAGATCCTATGTAGGATAATTTTTCTCATGTGGCCGCAATTGTCTAGAAGCATATGCTATTACCTTACCATGCTGCATCAATACACATCCTAAACCAATTCTGGAAGCATCACAATACTCTGTATACCCTTTGGTGCCTTCTGGAAGTACCAACACGGGTGTAGAAATCAACTTGTTCTTCAAATCTTGAAAACTCTTCTCACAGGCATCATTCCATTAGAATTTGGATGCTTTATGGGTTATCTTGGTTAAGGGTGCTGAAATGGAAGAAAAGCCTTCAACAAACCTTATATAATAACCGGCCAACCCAAGAAAACTACGAATCTCTGTAGGAGTTGTGGGCCTTGTCCAGTTCTTCACAGCTTCTATCTTTTGAGCATCAACCTTTATCCCTTCACTAGATACAATATGACCCAAAAATGCCACCGACTTTAACCAAAACTCACATTTAGAGAACTTTGCATAAAGCTTACAATCACAAAGAGTCTGCAATGCCTGTCGTAAGTGATTGGCATGGTCCTCTACTGATCTAGAATAAACTAGAATATCATCTATAAAAACTATCACAAATACATCCAGGAATGGCTTAAACACCCTATTCATCAAATCCATAAAAGTTGCGGGTACATTTGTTCGCCCAAATGACATAACTAGAAACTCATAATGACCATACCGTGTTCGGAAAGCTATCTTGGGTATATCCTTCTCTTTGACCCTCACTTGGTGGTAACCTGACCTCAAATCAATCTTAGAAAATCACTTGGCGCCCTGTAACTGATCAAATAAATCATAAATTCTTGGGAGAGGATATTTATTCTTAATAGTCACCTTATTCAATTACCGATAATCAATACACATCCTCAGCGAGCCATCCTTTTTGTGCACAAATAACACTGGTGCTCCCCAGGGGGACATACTAGGCCTTATGAATCCCTTCTCTAGCAAATCTTTCAATTGCTCTTTCAATTCTCGTAATTCTACTGGGGCCATTCTATACGGAGGAATGGAGATTGGTTGGGTGCCTGGTATTACATCAATACCAAACTCTACTTCTCGTTCAGGAGATAAACCTGGAAGATCTTCAGGAAATACATCAAAAAATTCATTTACCACCGGAACAGCATGAAGAGTTGGTGGCTCCACTTTTGTATCCCTTACTCTAACTAAATGATATATGTATCCCTTGGAACTCATTCTTCTTTCCTTAAAATAAGAAATAAATCTAACTCTTGGCGCGCTAATTTCACCTTTCCATTCAAGGACTGATTCATTTGGAAAATGGAAATATACCTTTTTCGTGCAGCAATCAATTATGGCATAACAAGATGCCAACCAGTCCATACCTATTATAACATCAAAATCTACCATTTCTAACTCCACAATATCAGCCATCGTATCACGACCACAAACAGTTACTATGCAGTTTCGGTAAACCCTTCTAGCTATAATAGATTCCCCAACTGGTGTGGACACTTCAAATGGCTTAACTAACAATTTGGGTATTCTTTCAAACTTTCCAGCAACCAATGGAGTAACATAAGATAATGTAGAACCGAGATCAATTAAGGCATATACATCGAATAAAAAGATAGACAACGTACCCGTAACCACATCTGGGGAAGCCTCTAAATTCTGTCGATCCGCTAGAGCATACGTATGATTTTGAGCCCCGCTAGAACTCGTGGCTCCTCTATCACCTCTAACACGACCCATTGGTTGTGCACCCCTTCCTGAATAAGGCATCAATGATAATGATGCAACAAATGACCTCGTAGGTTGTGCCATACCCCCTATGCCTCTTCATGGGCATTCTCTCATCATATGCCCCGACATACTGCACCAAAAGCAAACATTGGTCCCCAGCCGACATGCGCCTAAATGATACCTTCCACATTTATTGCATGGCTCTCGAGGAGGTCTCAATTGGCTCATATTCCCTTGCCCTTGGTACCCTACTGTCCGCGAACTCTGACTCTCACTTCTGTGCCTAAATTGATTTCCTCTGAACCCTTGGAACTATGGTGGGGCACTAGCTGCAGAATAAGAAGATAATGGCCTAGGTGGTCTAGCAGAAAACTGTGGTCTGAACCCTCCCTGGGATTCCATGAACTGCCCTGTAGATCTAGCCCTCTTGGAATATCCTCTTTCTAATTCCTGTGTTCTTCTCCTCTGCCTCTGATCTTCCATTTTTTGTGCAAAAGCTTGGATTCTTGCTATGTCCATATCTTTGTTCAAAGCGGCAATAGTACAATATCTAACCAGATATGGATCCAGCCTATCCAGATATTGATGAACTCTGTCATCCATAGTATCTACAACATTAGGAGCATATCTCGACAAGGAATTAAATCGGAGACTGTACTCCCTCGCGCTCATATTCCCCTGACAAAGATTTAAAAACTGATCTGCATGAGCCTGACGAATCTCGAATGGAAGATAATGATCAAGAAATGCCTCTTTGAACTCTTTCCAAGTAGTTGGGGGTGCATCAATACCCCTAGATCATTTCTAGTCCTCGTACCAATATAAAGCCTCCCCTTTGAATCTATACGCCGCTAACTCCACTGTCTCTCTACCCGTTACATGCATAAGAACTAAGGCCCTTTGAATTTGATCAATAAAGCCCTGTGGGTCCTCGTTAAGATCTGATCCAGTAAAAGTGGGAGGATCCATCTTAAGAAAATCCTGTGTTCGAAGGCTAGCCATCCTATCTGTACCACTAGGACCCTTGGTAGGAATGGCTTGCCCTTGAGCTTTCCCAGCAACTATACAAGTCAAAAGTTGCACTGCATTTCTAAGATCTTGATCAGCAGAATTAATAGGTGGCTCTGGGGATATTTTTCTCCTCCCCCTTATTTCTTCCAGAGTGGAAGAAGTTTCTGATGCATGCTTAGCTAGAGCCTCACTTTGATTAGCTGGTATAGTGGGTGACTTACTAGTCCCCTCTCCGAAAGCCACATCTACTTGCTTCCCGGTATTCTTGCTTCTAGTAACCGGCATCATTACTATAATAAGAGAAACAAACGGATTCAGTGGTCAACTATGAATTCATATACAATATAGGCTCTATCGCACGATCTAAGACATGAAGAAAAGAGACAATTCCTAAATATCCATAGCCTCCTATTTATAGATACGGTGCACGACACACCGATAAACAAGACTATACGTAGACACGGATTTGTAGACTCACTAGGACGAACTTCTCTGATACCACTTTTGTCACACCTCAAATCCTATTGGGGTGGACCGTCACCCGTAACCGAGGAGGCCCGGGAGAACCAGCTCATAACCTTATACTTCCCATGCATACCTCTATGACAACCCAAAATTCAGACAACATCATGTCACATATAAAAGGAAATAATCACCTGTATAAGCTCGAGCACACATATATATGTATATACAATACTTGGCCTTTGGAGCCATCACGTCTATTAACAAAATACCACCTTGACTGTACATTAGGTCTACAAAGCCTCTAGACAATACACAGAGTTTAACTAAGGTCGGGACACACCCCACCATATAGCTAACTTCTATACTATACCAAAAGTGACTGGATATGACACGGAAAGCCCCGAAGCAAATTGGAACTCACCAAAAGCAGCTGGATATCCTGGCTCCTACTTGTGAGGTGTATGAGCTGAGGTACCTGTGCCTGCAGCATGAAATGCAGGTCCCCCGTGGGGGACGTCAGTACAAAATATGTACTGAGTATGTAAAGCTGTAGATAATAACATATGATATAGGAGCTCAATAGAAATCAGAAACAAGTGAATAAATCGTAATAGGAGTGGACCATACTTACTAGAACTTGTGACAACCTGTACATTGTATTTATTCAACCACTTTACCTTCGTTCTTATCATCTTTGTAATCATTACTGTACTGTACTGTGACCATTAGGCTGCCTCCAGTACATATCAACTGGGATCGAACCATGATAGGCTTATGCCCCTGGGATACCACCCATACACACATAAATAGGGATCGACCCATGATAGGCTTATGCCCCTGGGATACCACCCGATAAGAGAGAACTTCCATCACTTAGTTCAATTAATCTTTGAGATTGTTATTTCGGTCGCCACCGCATTTTTGATACTTTGAAACAATGATACATCAATAAGAGACATATAAATAGACCATCAATGCAATAACAATGAAGTAAGAACTCATTGGCACATCAATGAAGTGTTTTGGAGTCATCAATGCCATAACAATGAAGTAGTAACTTATTCGTATATCAATGAATCATTTTGGAGTCATTAATAGCACATGGATCTTGTTTGAGTAACCGGATACCTTCTGACATTCATTAGTCCAATAAACATGTAAGATTTGGAAAACAAGTAAGTATTGGAATGTCTTGCCATCTTGTAGGGTGGAAACAAGTTCATTGGTAACGTAGGACATCATACAAAACCATTATGGATCACATGTTATTGAATAACTTTGGAAACTTTCTTAATAGAACAATTATTCACTTTCACGCCAAAGATATAGTATAGAGTATGCTTTACATACCTGACTGTCAACCTTCAATACTAGTCCCAAATGGACTTCCCTTCCTTTCGGATTACTTATCTACAATGAACATATATAGCAATCTAGTATTAGCAACCAAACATCACAATTCAATTATTTGAATTCACCAAACTAGTGGTTAAGTAGTAAGCCTTAATTACACCATAAAGGGTGTCACTTTAACCCTCTTATACTCCAATTACATTCACATGCCATGCATATTCATACAACATCCTCCAATATCAAGTTTGGATTCATTTATCCTTCCAACCAATCCATTAAATCAAATTGAGCCATAGACATAAATAATCATCAATTCAATAGTATATCACCATATCCACCTTCCATAACTCAATTACCATATCCATCTTCCACAATTCAATACAACCAAACCATGAAAAATAGTCCATAACCCTATTTCCATCACCTTTCAATAACAATCAATACATATAATCCTCTATCACACATATACATATGGAAAAGAACAAAGGAAAACAATATTCATACCTTAGAATTCACCTCTTGATTATGCAATCCTATTTGCACAAATAATAGGTGCCGTTCAAAGCTCTCGAGATGACAAACGCAGTTATCGGATTACTTTGGAATTTCTACGGTTTAATCAAAAGTAATTTAAAGGTCAAACTTGGCTAGGGTTTGTTCTTTCTCAATGATTGATGATGAAAATGAGTTTTTGAACTCATATACATGTATATATACACATATTTCCGTCCATAATATAATAGGAAATGACCAAAATGCCTTTAAAATTTAAATAATGTCAAATCTGTCCTTTGGTGGACTGTTTTGTTAAGCTAAAGTAGATCGACCATAACTCTTTGCTCCGATATCGGATTTGGGTGAAATTGGTATCGTTGGAAAGATAATTCAAAGGTATTTCATTTCTTATAAAGTAGGACACCCAGTTCGTCCTGTACAAGGAGTTGTGGTCGTTTGAAGTTGACCCTAAAAATCTGTTTTGATAGGCTGAAGTAAAACGAGTATAACTCCTTACTCAGACGTTGGATTTGGATGAAACCAATTGCATTGGAAATAAGACTCAAAGATATTTCTTTTCATAGGTCGAATCTCTCCCAGTTCATTATATTAAGGGAGTTATGATCGTTCGAAGTTGACCCAAAAATTCGGCTGGCCTCAGTAGTTTGTGTGCAGGAAATTTTCCTGCACATTTACTATTCCCAATATCCCGGCCACCGTTTTATAGTTTCGAACGTGCTCGATTATATCCGAAACCTATCCATTTTTGGAAATATTTATATCGTTGGAAATCTTATTCAATAACCTTCGCATGGAACCATCGACGGGCAAATTCTGGTATAAATAAAATAAAAAATTAATTCCATATAAATAAGACCAATACACGTACTTGAATACGCCAATACACGTACTTGAATACGGGGTGTTACAACAACGCCTCAAAAGGAGCCATACTAATAATAGAGTGATAGCTATTGTTGTAAGCAAACTCTACCAAAGGTAGATGCTCAACCCAACTGCCACCATAATCAATCATGCATGCCTGAAGCATATCCTCCAATGTCTGATTCAATCTCTCCACTTGCCTATCCGACTACCGATGAAAAGCCATACTTAGACTAACCTTAGTCCCCAATTCTTTTTGAAAACACCACCAAAAATAAGACATAAACTACGTACCATGATTAGAAACAATTAAAATAGGCACCCCATCACCTTCACACTCTCTTGAAGATACAACTTCGCATAATCTTTCGCCGAAAAGGTAGTCCTCACTGGCAAAACGTGAGCAGACGTTGTCATCCTATCCGCGATGACCTAAATCAAATCAAATTAGTTCTGAGATCGAGGAATACCGGTAACAAAATCCATATTGATCATCTCCCACTTCCATTCAGGCAACTCTATTTCATGATACAACCCACCAAACCTTATGAGTTCAACCTTAACCTGTTGACACACCATGCACTTGGCAATGAAATCAACTATATCTCTCTTCATACCATTCCACCAATAGATCTTCTTAAGATCATGATACATCTTCGTCGAACCAGGATAGATGACATAGCGTGACTCATACGCCTCAGCTAAAACCCTTTGTCGCAACTCATCGATATTCAAATCACACAGTCTCTCTTGGTGCCGCAAAGTACCATCACCATTGATCTTAAATATCGCCATCTTTTGCCCACTGAAATCACTCTTTACTTTCATCAAGATAGGATCCAACACTTGTTTCTCCTTAATCTCTGCACCAAGAGACAATCGAACCACTTCTTGTACCATCACACCACCATGCTTAGAATCCAAGAGAAGAACTCCAAGATTGGCCAAGCAGTGAATATCCTTCACCAATTCCCGCTTTTCTTCCTCCACATGAGCCAAACTGCCCATAGACAACCTGTTAAGAGCATCAATAACCACATTAGCCTTACCTGGGTAATAGTGAAGACTCGTATCATAATCCTGAAGAAGCTCAAGCCATCTCCTCTGCCTGAGATTAAGTTCCTTCTGCATGAACACGTACTGAAGACTCTTATGATCCAAAAAAGATATCTACATGAATACCATACATATAATGCCACCATATTTTCAAAGCAAACATGACCACCAACAACTCCAAATCATGAGTATAATAATTCCTCTCAGGTACCTTTAATTGCCTGGAAGCATAGTCAATCACCTTCCCATGCTGCATCAAAACACAGCTATGCCCTACCGACATGCATCACAATAAACCACAAACCCATCCTTACCTTTCAACAAAGTCAAAATTGAAGCCAAAGTCAACCTATCCTTCAGCTTCTCAAAACTCCCCTCTCAAGCATCCAACCAACAAAACATAACCTTCGTCTAAGTTAACTTAGTCAAAGGAGCAGTTATCTATGAGAAGTTTTCCATAAACCGCCTATAATATCCGGCTAAACCTAAGAAGTTCCAGCATCATATGGATTTGTGGGCCTAGGCCACCCCTTCAGTGCAGCAACCTTTTGAGGATCAACCATTATCCCCTCACTAAAAATAATGTGACCCAAGAAAGTCACGGCACTCAACAAAAACTCATACTTAGAGAACTTGGAAAACAATCATTGTTCCTTTAAGGTCTACAACACCACGCAGAGGTGACTAGCATGATCCACCTTATTTTTCGAATAAACCAGAATGTCATCAATAAACACAATTATGAAGAGATCTAAATACTACCTGAACATCCTGTTCATCAAGTCCATAAATGCTTCTGGAGCATTGCCCAACCCAAATGAAATAACCAAGAACTCAAAATGCCCATACCGAGTACGAAAAGCTATCTTAGGGATATCCACCTTTCTAGTCTTAAGTTGATGGTACCTAGACCGAAGATTTATCTTAGAAAAGAACTTGGCACCCTATAAGTGATCAAATAGATCATCTATTCTTAGGAGAGGATACTTGTTCTTGACCATTACCTTGTTCAACTACCTATAGTTAATGCACATTCGAAGGGAACCATCCTTATTACCCACAAACAACACCAGTGCACCCCATGGACAAACACTAGGACGAATAAATTCCTTATCCAGAAAATCCTTAATTTGCTCTTTGAGTTCCTTAACACAGCCGGAGCCATTCTATATGGAGGAATAGATATTGGACAAGTGTCCGAAAGCAAATCAATACCAAACTCTATCTCCCTATCTGGAGGAACACCAGGAAGATCATCCGAAAAGACCTCTAGAAACTTATTAACTATTGGAACTGATTGCAAAAAAGCACCTTCCGAGTTAGAATCTTTAACCTAGACCAAGGGATAAAGACACCCTTTAGAGATTAACCTTCAAGCTTTAAGATATGAAATAAATCTCCCCCTAGGAGCTAAAGAACAACCCTCCCATTCTATTTTTGCCTCATCAGGGAACCTAAAGATGACCTTACAAGTCCAACAGTCTAAAGACGCATAACAAGAATGCAACCAGTCCATACCCAAAATCACGTTAAAATCCACCATCCCCAACTCAAATAGGTCTACCAAGGTTTGCCTATCACCAACAGATACCACACACCTCTTATAGACCCGTTCAGTAATGACTGAGTCTTCTATCGGGGTAGAAATAGAAAAAGGATCCAAAACAATTTTTGGATCAAAACCAAAAGACACACCTATATAAGAAGTCACATAAGAAAGAGTGGAGCCCTGATCAAGCAAAAAATACACATCACAAGAAAAGAGTTGTAACATACCAGTAACAACATCAGGTAATGCCTTGAATTCCTGTCGGGACACCAAAGCATACAACATATTTCGACCAATACTAGAACCAGGAGCAGTAACAGAAGCAGATGCCATACCACCAGGTGTAGAAGCAGAAGATGAAGCCACCAAAATCTTATTAGCCCCCATAGCAACCTTTCGACCAATACTAGAACCAGGAGCAGTAATAGAAGCAGATACCACACCACCAGGTATAGGAGAAGAAGATGAAGTCACCAAAATCTTATTAGCCCCCATAGCAACCTTGTTGACTGGACAATCCTTGAGTCGATGGCCTACCTAACCACACTTGAAGCACTTATCTCTACCTTCTTCATAGAATCCCCAATAAGGATGACCGTAGAACCAACAAGGAGGGAATACAGAAATAGACTGACCTCCAATCACCTGAGATTGGGAAACCTGAGCCCGATAATTGTCACCACTTTGGTGACGCCTTTGCTCCACTGTTGTGGGTAAGGAACACTACAGCAGAGAAGGAACCAAAATTCCCCTACTTCTTTTTCTGCCACTTGCCACTATCTCTACCACCCTGAGACTGTGCACCTCTCTGATCAGAAAATCTGCCCTGCTTTCCCAACCTATCCCCAAATTCTACCTACTTTCTTTTTTCATCCTCAACCTACTGTATATGAACTGTCAACCTAGATATGTCCATATCCTTAATGAGCAAAGTAGTCTTACTCTCCAAAATCAAATATCTATTCAACTCGAAAGCAAACTTTCTCATTCTCGACCTCATATCAGCTACCAAATTTGGAGCATACCTTCACAACTGATGAAACTTTAAGGCATATTCCCTAACAGACATCCTTTCTTGGCTGAGGTTCACAGACTCTTCTATCTTAGCTTTCCTCAACTCTTGAGGAAAGAAATAATCCATAAAGGCATTAGAAAAGGCCTTCCACAACCCTTCCTCTTCTATATCACCCTTATCTCTATTCCACTACTCATACTACTGATAAGCAACATCTTTGAGTTGATAAGCCATAAAGCTAACTCCCTCCAAATTAGAAGCCTTCATAACCTAAAATATCTTCTCCAGTTCATCCAAGAAGCCCTGTGGGTCTTCTTTCACCTTCACTCCCATAAAATTAGGAGGACCCATCTTCATAAATTATCCAACCCTTGAGGCCTCAGCAAACGAAGCACTAGCTGCACCCCGCTCAGCCTGAGCAGCGGCCATCTGAGCAATAATATGAATAGACTGATGAAACTTCGTGTTCATCACATTACCCTGAGGAGCAATGGGAAGAACTCCAACACAATCGAGAATAGGATAATGAGATCAAAAATGTACTCCAGACGTAGGAGGTACCTCTTCAACATTATCCCAGATGGAATGAAAGAATTTCCTTGTGTTCCAGATCTAGGAGGCATGATCCGAAAGACAAACAACCAAGGATTAGAAAAGATTCCAAGACTGAAAATTTCAAGAAAGTGGAACATTCCTAAATGTCTCACAGCCTCTCTCTTATGAGTGTGGCATGCTCACACCCCTAAAAGAGACTCTAGTCGACACGGCTTTGTGGACTTCCCAGTTGACCATGAACCTAAAACACTGATACCAACTTATCACGACCCAAACTAGAGCCTAGTTATAATGGGCATCCCAAGTCCAACCAGGACCGGGGACAGCCCCCTTAACCCAACCCAACAACCTTTCACAGCCTTAGATAAGCTAAATTTTGAGCATAAACCAAGATTGCGTAACTGCTCTCATGAAGACTCTAGATAGGGTCACAATAGTGACCGACCCAACCGAGTCTACCTGCAACAATCCAACCATCCATACCATACCAAACCAAAGAGAATCAAAATATAATATAATAATTAAACCCAAAATGTAATACGATAGAACAACTAATAATATCGTCCAATGATGTCAGCCCTAACACTAATGCCAATGCTAAGGCCGACACCAATACCGATTCCACCCATACCAACCCCCAAAAGTACCACATAGCCTCTATCCAAAAGAATACAAATATTCGATTGGGATATTCCTCCAACCATGGACAAAACCAATATCCAAAACAAAAGCAAAATGTCTAAGAATGTCCATATCATGAAATAGAGCCTTCTAAAAAAATAGAAGCTTACCACTTCAATACAAATGCTTTCCTCGAGTCAATCACTATGTAGGAGGAGTCAAACGGCTGGTTCCTACATATCATGGGTATACATCCGCCAGTAGATAGGTTAGCGAATGACTGCTAGCATATATCTCAGGATAAGGATAAAGTAATGTTATTTAAACAACAAATTAAAACCATCCATGATGCATACAACCACACATATATATAAGTACCGGGAAAGGGAATCTATGTTTAGCATGCATTTAAAACCTTTACCTAGGTTATGTAAACTTGTCGTTTAACCACACCCATGGGTCGTATGGTTTCAGCTCCCCTACTGAAAGAGTCCCAGTGCGTGTATCCGCACGACCAGTAAATATCCCATGGGGTGACTAGTATATCCCTCCAATATAAAACATAACACTAGCGTGTGGTCATCAAAGCCCCTCATATCGGCAAATATGAGTTTATAATTTTGATTCCCCCAGAACCTCCACCTTCCACGGCTTAGTTACACATCCCTCCATTAATGCCCAAATTAAAAACCATGTCCAAAAAATCCAATTACCATTTATTACCAAGGCCAATTATTAGTGGTATCATCATACCAATCATACTTGCAAGATTTATCTGTAGCCAAACCATTTATTTTAAGAGGACTCTCGACTCTCAAGTGCCCTTTCCGTTTAACATATTAACCTCTTCAGAGACTTTCATGTTCTCCACAAGCATAAACGATTAGCCTTTAACATTTGAAAGCTATTTAAAATATTTATCGTTTCATATATAAGCTGAAAACAAGCAAGAGTTCCATTTAAAGAAGTCAATACAATGAACATATCTTTATAAGCATTGCAAAACCCCCAATTAATAGTTGAAAAACATAAACCATACAATATTGAAAACATCCATAAAATCCATGTCTTTTTAGAAATAAGAATTAGGGAAGAGACACATACCTTAAATCGAGAAAGATGATGGAAGAAAATCACCAAAGTAATCCCCAAAGCAATCCTTAAGTTGAAACCCTAACTCTCTTGCCCTAAAGCTCTTGAGAGAATTATGATGTGTTTTGAAATAGTTTTCTAAGTGTTAATGAATAGAATAATAGGTTAAATAACCTTCTAAGTGTATTAGAAGTCGTAGGTCATAATTAGGGTAAGTAGGAAAATATCCAGAATACCCCCACTTAAGTCCCTTAAAACCCCATCGCAGGAATACGAATAACCCACTTACGAGTCGTACCATTTCCTTATAATTGGTTTCCACTAGTCGTAGCCAAGCCTTAACCTTTGGATCAAACACTTTCCAATATACGACTCATCCAACCAAGTCGTAACCTCAGCATACAATCCGTACCCATGATCTATTTCCCTGGCAGAATGAATAATTAGGAGGATCAAACATTGCCCACTATACGAGTCACTGAAACAACTTGTATCAATCCTTACAATTTGCACCCCTAAGTTGTGACCATTCCAGTGATCAAAATCATCCCACCAACTAACATTGGTCAGCTTATGACAGGACCATACCACTCGTACCCCAGATACGGCTCACACCCATGAGTTGTATTAGGTTCGGAGAATAGATTTAAAGAAAAATTTCTAAGGAAAAAACCCAGGATGTAACAAGATGTGAGAAAGGAAAATTGCACCAAGTATGGACATACCATAAGGTGCAAACTGCCTCAATCAAGGAATCAATTCAAATCCTTGATTGAGAAGAAATCTCATGGGTTTCCTTATGAATAATAGTAGCCAAAGAATATAAAAGAAGAGGACTAGAGATAGATACGGGTTACACAACTTTAAGGAGAAAATTCAAAGTGTCTCATTCTTAATCTTACAAGGCTTTGTAACTTTTAGTTTACAATTATTATATAAAGAGTAAGATCGAGTCAACTTTGTAATATTAATTGAAGCTGTGTCACAAGATCTGAAGAGCAAAATAAATCTTCAAAACCTTTTTCCTATCATTGTAATCGAGCCCAACATTCAACGATCTAAGGAAACTTTGAAACCCAAGGGGACTGGAAGTAGGCACCACATTGGTGTTCCGAACTAGGATAAATTTCTGTGTTATTACTTTATATTTTGTTATTTACGTGCTTAACTATATTAAATCTAATCTGTTGTGAAGTGCATTGATTTGTAGGCGAGTCGACTGTGAGGAGTCAGTAGTCGACTCATAAAAAAATTTCAATTCACCCTTCCCCCCTCTTGAATTTCAATAGGTATCATAGCAGGTCTCACCAACTACATTGTTTAACCATAAGTGAGCAATGATCAAATAGACAATTATTAAATTCCCGGTGCTCTTCTTCAGGATGGTCACTCCTCCACAAGACCACCATACTTTAATGGATAGTATTACTCTTACTAGAAAAATAGGTTTAGAATATTTATCCAATAAAATGACTGCCAAGCCTGGGTTGTCATCAAGAAGGGTCCAAAGCCGACTCCAGGACTCAAGGAGAAGTCCAAGGACAAAGATAAAATAACCAACAGTTTTGATATAGAGGACCTTGAAAGATTTGAGGTAACCAAAGAACAACAAGAGGTAATTCAAACTAATGCATGTGTTATAAGTTTAATTTTATGTGCAGTTAGTGGGGAACAATACTATAAAATATCAACTTATGGAACCATAAAAGAAATGTAGGACAAATTGGAGGTAACCTATGAAGGAACCTCCAAAGTCAAGAAGTCAAAGATTGTTGCCCTGGTTAATGAATATGAGTTGATCAAGATAGAAGAGAATGAGAACATTGAAACAATGTTTGCCAGATTCAATAAGATCGTGTGCAAACTGAAATCACTGGGATGATCTATCTACAGCCTACAAGTCCAGAAGTTGGTTCAAAGTCTTCCAAAGATTTGGGAAACCAAAGGTTCCACTATGGAAGATGAAGATCTACACAACATGACATATGACAAACTATGAGGTATATAAACAGGTACCATAAAGAAGAGAAAAAGAAACCAGTAGCCTTCAATGTTGCTCCAACTAAAGAAGAGGAAATTTTGCTAGATGATAATAGTGAAGGAATGGTCCTCATTAACCATGGAGTAAGGTAGATCACGATATAGAGACAGTAAAATCCCAAGGAACCAAAAATAATGACTCCACTAGAAACGATGATCACTGCTACTACTGTGGAAGAACTGGCCACTTCAAGAAAAATTGCCCTAAACTAAAAAGAAAAACATCCAAAAAGAATCAAAATTTTGGATCCACGAGTGATGAAGATGAAACCGAAGAAGAAATAGAAGTCGCCAATATGTGCTTCATTGCAACAGGTGAATCTAGTGAGGTAAGACTACATGATTGACATAATTGTAACACTCTTGAATATAATTTAGATATGATAACTGACAAGCTTCAAAAAGTTATAGATGAATATAACAAGCTCGCTCAAGAGAAGAAAAACTTCGAAGCTCGATTTAAACGAAAGCTCGAAGAGGAAAAAAAAGGTATCAAACAAAAATTAAGACATGTAAAATCGAAGTTGACTTACTTCATGAAGAGCTTACTAATGTAAAAATAAAATTAAACAATATCAAGAGATCACCAAGTCACAGTTTTGTGAGATCAAACTCTTTAAAAAATAATCCAAGTTCCTCACCAGAATCGTTTAAATCAGTAAAGACCTCTTTCTCCTCTCGAGGACCTATTTGTTTTATCAGTAGACAAAAAGGGCACAAATCCTACAGTTGCAAGCATAAGCCTAAAAGTGTGTGGGTTTGGAAGCCTAAAGGAAGTACATCTAACCCACAAGGACCCAAGACCACTTGGGTACCTAAATGAAATATATCTTATTTTGCAGGAACATGTCCGCAAAAGTTATAATAAGGGAATATGGGTCATTGACAGTGGATGTTCTTAAAACATAACTAGAAAGAAAGAAAATTTCTCTGCTCTAAAGAAAATAGATAGAGGATCAGTCAGATTCGATGACAATGCTAGAGGCAATGTCATCGAAGTCAGCACAGTAAAGATCAACTCCTTATGTGAAGTTACTGAAGTGTATCTAGTAGATGGCCTCAAACATAACCTGCTCAGCATCAGTCAGCTGTGTGACGTCGGATTTGGAGTCTCCTTCAAAGCCAAAAGTTGCTCAATCAAATACAACAAAAGAGACATCTCTCTCATCGGTGAATGTGTTGATAATATTTATGTTTTAAACATTCTTAATTTTTTTACTTTAACCTGCCTCCCTATGCAAACCAATGATAGTTGGTTGTGGTACAGAAAGTTTGGGCATGCGAGTATGCATATTATATTTGATGAATCTAATCACCCTCTTATGAGTTTGACTATTGATAAAGAACAGGTGAGAGATCTATAATCTAGAGCCAATACTAGCATAACCTCTGAGCCATCACAGGATGAGTCGATTATACCCCCTCAAGAGTCGGCTCCCATAGCAAAAATAGTCAAACTGACTGTTCCAAGAGAGTGGAAACACAATGCTATCTATCCAAATAAATTTATCATTGAAAATCCAGATGATAGGATGCAAACAAGAGTATCATTGAGAAAGCAAGCGTCGGTTGCCCTTGTATCTCAAATTGAACCCAAAAAAATGATGAGGCCCTCAAAGAAGAATCATGGGTCAAAGAAATAAAGGAAAAATTGGACCAGTTTAAATGAAATCAAGTTTAGACTCTGGTTGAAAGACCCAAGAACTGCTCAACAATTGGAACTAGATGGGTCTACAAAAACAAATTGAAAGAAGAAGGTAAGGTTATCAGAAATAAAGCAAGACATATAGCTTAAGGCTACCCCCAAAAAGAAGCTATTGATTATGATGAAACCTTTGCTCCTGTGGCAAGGTTAGAATTAATTCAAATTTTATTAGCTTTTACTGCTTTTAAATGTTTTAAGTTATATCAAATGGATGTCAAAAATGCCTTCTTAAATGGTTTCATTCATGAAAAAAAATTTGTAAAACACCCTCCGGGTTTGAATATCCGTCTTATCTAAATCATGTTTTTAAATTGTCAAAAACACTCTACGGTCTCAAACAAATTCTAAAGGCTTGGTACGAGAGATTGAGTACTTTCTTACTAAATAACAATTTTCAAAGAGGTAAAATTGATACAACTCTATTTATACAGAAACTTGATTCAAATCTTCTTATTATGAAAATTTGCGTTGATGATATTATTTTTTGGTAGTCCTAACATCTCTCTGCAGGAGAATTTTGCTAATTTAATGAAAAGAGAATTTGAAATGAGTCTTATGGGAGAGCTCACATTCTTCTTGGGATTACAAATCAAACAAACTCTCAAAGGTACCTTCATCAGTCAAGCTAAGTACACAAAGGAACTCATCAAAAATTTGGTATGGAAAAAAGAAAGGCCTATGGAACTCCGATGAGTCCATCCACAAGTCTTGATTCAGACTTGTATGGGAAGGATGTTGATAAAAAGATGTACAGGGGAATTATTGGATCACTACTCCACTTGACCACCAGTCGACCAGACATCATATTCAATGTATGTAAGTTTGCCAGGTTTCAATCGACTCCCAAAGAATCTCACTTGACTGACGTCAAAATGATCATTGATACCTCATAGGAACTCAAGACATTGGACTATAGTACCCTTGTTCTTCCCATTTACATTTAATTGGATATTCAGACACTGACTCTACAGGTAATAAAAGTGATACAAAAAGCACTAATGGAACGTGTCAAATTCTTAGTGATGTCCTAATCTCATGGCATAACAAGAAGCAAACTTCAGTGGCTCTTTCAATAACTGAAGTCGAATACATAGCCATTGGAAGTTGTGGTACTCAAATTTTATGGATTATGCATCAACTATTTGATTTTAATTTGTCCTTTGAATCTGCTCCCATATTGTGTGACAATACCAGCGCTATTAGCTTATCTAAATATATTGTGCATCATTATAGGGCCAAACATATTAATTTTAAGCATCATTTTTCAAGATCATGTAGAAAATGGTAATTTTTCATTAACATTTGTTGACTCCAAAAATCAACTGACAAATATTTTTACAAAACCCTTGTTAGAAGAACGATTTTGTTACCCTAGAAAAGGACTTGGTATTCTCAGCATTAATGAATTATGAGTCTTATTTTTGGACAAAAATCTCTTTTACTTGTTCTAATTTTCTCATCAATTTTTAACCTAAAATTGGTTTTCAAAAGGGGCCCATCCCTTGTTTTTGTTGGGTTGTAAAATGATTTTTAACATAATTTGTGTTTTCTAGTACTTGTTAGTTTATTATACATTAAATGGTAAAAGTCATCGTTTTCACCTCAAACTGTACACAAAAAGTCTAGGTCACACCTAAACTATCATAGTATCCTATTACACACCTAAACTATAAAAAAAGATGAAACTATTTCTACCCCAAAACGTAAGAACCAGTCACATGATGGAGAGTGATTTACTCTCGCACCACATCATTGCCATATCATTACCACATCAGATATTATGTGAATTTTTTTAAAAAAAAGTCCATGTCATCTATTGCTTCTTCTTCACCAAAATCACCATTAAAACACCACCATTAACACCATCATCATCAAACTCAAATCCTCACCACAATAATTTTAAGATTCCACCATAAATTTCATTATCAGAATCACAATACAATCATTAGTATCACAAAAATCACAAACAACCACCATAAAATTCAACATCCACTTTGTCAATATCATCATTCTTTAATTGTTTCTTCTTCACTTTGTTGTGAAGAATTGGATATAGTTGGAGGTAGTAGTTTTTTGTTGCTACCGCTAACACAACAACCCATTTTTGTTAGCAAAGAAAAAAACAAGCAGTTACTTCATTATGTGACGGTGGTTATGGCGGCGGCGATGGTGGTGGATGACGGCGGTGACAATTGGGGAAGAAATTGGGAAATGGAGAAGACTGAGAGAGAAGTGATTCAATGAAGTGATTCAAAGAAATAAGGGTGATTTTATTGTGATATTGTGATTTCGATCGCAATTTTAGTAATGTTTGTTGAATTTTATGGTGGTTGTTTGTGATTTTTGTGATATTAATGGTTGTATTGTGATTCTGATAATGAAATTTATGGTGGGTTCTTAAAATTATTGTGGTGAAGATATGAGTTTATGATGATGGTGTCAATGGTAGTGTTTTAATGGTGATTTTGGTGAAGAAGAAGCAATTGAAGAAAGTGGGACCCACATATTAAAATGAACAAATAAGAAAATTTAATTTTATTAATATTCTTTCAGCTGGAAAAATAAAGAAAAAAATTTATTAACATTTTTCTAATTAAAAAAATAATTAATCTAATTGTATATATTAAGAAGAATATTAGGAGTACTTAATGCTTTAATGACAAATGAAATAGTGACGGTTGTATTGTGATTCCGATAATGAAATTTATGGTGGATTCTTAAAATTATTGTGGTGAAGATTTGAGTTTGACGATGATGGTGTCAATGGTGGTATTTTAATAGTGATTTTGGTGAAGAATAAGCAATTGAAGAAGGCGGGACCCACATATTAAAATGAATAAATAAGAAAATTTAATTTTATTAATATTTTTTCAACTGAAAAAAAAAATTATTATCATTTTTTCAATTGAAAAAATAATTAATCTAATTGTATATATTAAGAAGAATATTCGGAGTACTTAATGATATAATGACAAATGAAATAGTGACACGTTTATGGATGCTGTCATTTTAAGTTTTTTTCCTTCCTCTCACGTACCTTAGGAAGGTGAATACACCTTTCCTGCCACATCACCTTCTAAGGAGGTAATAGTTCTACTTTTTTATAGTTTAGATATATAATAGGTCACTATGATAGTTTAGGTGTGACCTAGACTTTTCGTGTATAGTTTGAGGTGGAAACGATGACTTTTCCCTAAATTAAATCTCTGTTACCTTAGGAAGGTGAATACACCTTTCCTGCCACGTCACTTTCTAAGGAGGTAATAGTTCTACTTTTTTATAGTTTAGATGTATAATAGGTCACTATGATAGTTTAGGTGTGACCTAGACTTTTCGTGTATAGTTTGAGGTGGAAACGATGACTTTTCCCTAAATTAAATCTCTGTTATCTGTCTACTACTCTTTTTGCTACTCTGTGGTTCTTTTTTACTATGCCAAAAGAGGGAGAAAGATAGGAACATCAGAAGTGCCTACAAGTCAGGGGGAGCAAATCGACTAATACTCAAGAAACTTGGAAAAATAAAAGTATTTACAAGTCAGGGGGAGCAACCCGACTATTGTGGCAGACAGGGAAGTTAACCGATGTTTATGCATATTGTCATTATCAAAAAGAGGGAGATTGTTAGCCTCCTATATTTATGTTTTATATTTTAATAATGATAAACTAAAAAGTGAACTTTGTAGGATATTGAAGATCCTTAATGATGAAAGGAGATCTCACACAAAGGACATAAAGATATCAAATCATGGAGGATATCTCGCACAAGGCAAGGAATGTTCTCTCAAAGAATATCGTTCTAAATATGGAGCCACATCAAAGATATTGAAGATACCTAGTGATGGAAAAAGATATCACATAAAGGACATTAAAGATCTCAAATCATGGAAGGATATTTCACACAAGGCAAGGAATATTCTCTCAAATATCGTGCTAAATATGGAGCCACGTCAAAAGTAGGATATCGCTTGACAAGGCAACAAAAATCATATCAACTGAAGATCATAATAGACAAGGCAATTCAACGCACCTCATGGCTAGATCAAAGGAGAAGGAAGATCTCACTCCTTACATGGACATATCTGATATGAACATGTATAGATATAAGAAAGGAAAATTGCACCAAGTATAGGCATATCTGATATGGACATACTATAAGGTGCAAACTCCCTCAATCAAGAAATCAATTCAAACCCTTGGTTGAGAAGAAATCTCTTGGGTTTCCTTACGAGGAATAGCAGCCGAAGACTATAAAAGAAGATGACTGAAGACAGACACGGGTTACGCAACTTCAAGGAGAAAATTCAAAGTGTCTCATTCTTAGTCTTACAAGGCTTTGTAACTTTTAGTTTATAATTGTTATATAAAGAGTAGGATCGAGTCAACTTTGTAACATCAGCTAAAGTTGTGTCGCAAGATCTGAAAGCAAAATAAGTCTTCAGAACTTGTTTTCTATCACTGTACTTGAGCCCAACATTCAACGATTTAACGAAACTTTGAAACCCAAGGGGACTGAAAGTAGGCATCACATTGGTGTTCCGAATTTCTATGTTATTACTTTATGTTCTATTATTTGTGTGCTTAATTATTTTAAATCTAATCTGTTTGTGAAGTGCACTGATCTACAGGTGAGTCGACTGTGAGGAGCCAGTAGTGGACTCACGAAAAAATTTCAGTTCACCCCCCTCTTGAATTTCAGGCACAACATATAGATAGGCATATTCCATGATTACTTCCTACCCTTAACATGTATTTTGGTATATAAATTAACTACCCAACCCAGTCTGAAGAGTTAAGTCATAACCTACCGCGAAGAATGAAACCAGTCAACAACACTTCAACCACAAAGCTTTACTTCTCACGAATGATCTCGAAATCAACTAAAATCAAGAAATATAGAATCTACGCGTCAAAATAAAGCTAACGATGCCCATATTGACTACTTTTGATTCGGAATTAAAATGGGACCCCAAAATAAATTTTTGAAAAAGAAAGGTAAAATCATAACTTTACTTCAAAAATTGTTTTCCATATTTTTAGGAATCTACAGCTTTAACTCTAAGTTAAATCGAGTCAAAAACGAGGTTCAAATTGAAGAAAAATATTTTTAAGTTTTATCGGGTAAACTCTTTGAAATCCATGTTAAAATCAAGAATTGAAGTTGTTTTGAAGGTTAAATTGATGAAAAACTAGTAATGATAATATTAAAATAGTATTCAAGTGAAAATTAGTAAAATTGGGGTTTAAAATCAAGCCCTAAGATTTTTAGAGTTTTGAAAAATTAATCAAGAATTAGAGTAAAAAGGGATGAAATCTCACCTTAAATCTGTAAGAGAATCAAGAAATAGATGTTAATCTAGCTTCCCAAGCACCCACAAGCTTCACTTTTAAGCTCTCACACTACTTTTGGGTTTAATCCACAAGAGGCAAGGTGAAAGAATGGGCAAAATTAGCAAAAAAAAGGAGGGTATTGGGGTTGTTTTTATACTGCACCAGATCTGGGGAAAAAAATTCAAGTCAAATGCGGACTTCAACAGGGTGCCCAAGATTTGTTCGGAGTTCGATATATGCAAATGAATTATTCAACAACACTAAATCGATGCTTGGGACTCAATGGCGATATCAAAATTTTGAAAAAATATCGTTTTCACAAAGTTGATCCCCCAAAATCCGAAATCATAATTTTCTAAATCGAGGATCAAATTGAGATTTACAAGCCGTAAAATCACACCAAACGTGCTACCACCCTAAAATTGGCATTCCGAATATTTTGGCAAAGTTGAATTTTTCATCTAAGGTCTTTTTAACCAAATGTGGATCCCATGCCCATATTTTCAATTTTTTAACTTTTCGACTAACTGGACGAAATAAGCTCGGGTGCATCGAAACCCAAATCAAAGGTATACCTTGTCTAAAATTGATATGCTAGAGCTGATGGCGTAGTCCGTTCAGCCATCCATCGGATCAAAAGATATCCACATAGGTCCAAAATAAGGCTCTCAAAGCCACTAAAAATCATAATGTCGCACAAAAGGCACCGAAATGCATCGTAAATTGTGTCAATCACCCCCACACTCCGAAAATACTATAATGCAACTACGAAGAGGGGTAAAATAGTCAAATAATATAAAATCATAAATTTGACATATTTCATCAAATTTTCAGGTCGTTACACACACATAAAATACTTCTCTATTTACATCACTTAAAAGTCGTTGAACTTTAAAATTTATCATGCAAAAGTTATTATTTTTCTTTTCTATCAAATAAAGTAATTCAATCTTGTCCAAGACTAAAGATAAATTTCACCTAAACTTTTATATTTTATCCACTCCAAAATAAGTTAATAAATATGAGATAATTTTAGAAACCTCCTTCAATTTTTACTTTATAACACTAATTTTCATTGTGATTTTGTCTAAAAACTCAAAAAAAAAAAAAAAAAAAAAAGAACAACTCCAAGGAGACTTAGCCCAGTAAAAGTTGCATCTGAAGGGCCAAACGGACAACATAAATAAAGGATAAATTACACAAATCCCCAAATATCAGTGTCTTTAATACATAAAATTTATATCATTTAAAAATGGAAAAATTTCAAAAATAGAAACTATAGAGTCTTAATTGTAATTTTTATAGCAATAGTTTCATAATTACGAAAAATAGAAATTGTATTTTGTATTTAAGTAAACTGTTGCTATACAAATACATATACAACCAGATTTACTGCCCTTGTTTTACTCAAATTAGTTGAGTTAAATAAGGAATAATTATCCCATCTAATTAAATTTCCATAAATTACTCTTATTTAAATTAGTAGATTCCTTTTTCAAATCAAACTCAAATATGAAGATTATTATTTCCATGATCTTCATAATTTCAAAATATCATTCTCTTATATCTCTAACTATTTTTCCTTGTTAGTTTTTTCATTTTTTTAATCTTTTTTTTTTAATTTTAATTTTTTTTCTTTCCACTTTATTTTCTCTCTTCTATTTCTCTTTTTTTTTCTTTTTCGTTTATTTATTTATTTTTTTGCTTTTCGTTTTCTTTTTTTTCTTTTTCTCATTTTTCTTTTTTCATTTTCTTCATCTTCTTTTTTTATTTTTTATTTTCACTTTTTTTTTACACTTCTATTTCTAGTTTCTATTTCTCTTTCTTCTTTTTTTCCTTTTTCACTTTTTTTTTGAATTTTTATTTTTCATTTTTTCTAATTTTTTACTCTTCTATCTCTATCTTTTATTTTTAAAATACAAATATCTATATCATATATACACATTCAAAAAATATACAAAATAAATAGGCATACAGATCTACATATGTATTTACGGTAAAAAATATAGATATATATCTGCATATGTATTTACAGAAATACATATCTGACTCACATGTATATATATAAACATATAGGACACAAAATATGTATAAGAAAAATGAAAATTATATACATATACGTATAGGTAATAAAAAAATACATAATGCATATCTTAAACAGTAAAAGAAAACAAATAAGTACATATGTTACCCTCTAAAATGGCATAGTATGTACAGTTCAAAGACAAATTCACACCGTATAAAACACATATAGCTCTGCATATGTATTCACAAAATACATACTTGATTCATATGTATATTCTTATTTTATATGAGTCACCTTTGTATTTCGCAAATAAATATGAAGATATATAGTATAGTTATGTTTGTTACTGTTTAATATGAATATAATAAGTATTTCGCAAATACATATGTATGTTTTGTATTATAAATACATATCCAGATCTGTATGGCTATGTATTTTGTATGTTTTTTGAATGTGTATGTGATATACATATTTGTCTTTTCAAAATAAAAGTTAGAAATAGAAGAGTAAAAAAGGGGGGAAAACCAAAAATATAAAAATATAAAAAACGAAAAAAGAGAATTGAAAAAGAAAAAAAAAAGGAAGAAAGAGAAATAGAAGTGTAAAAATAAAAGAAAAAAAACAAAATAAAATAGAAAAAAGAAGAAGAACACGAAAATAGAAAAAGAAAAAAAAAGATATGAGAAAGAAAAAAAAAAGGAAAAAGGAAAAAAAGAGAAATAGAAGAGAGAAAATAAAGTGGAAAGAAAAAATGAAAAAGAAAAAGAAATCAAAATAAAAAAACAAAATGATAAAAAAATAAGATGAAAAAAATTAACAAGAAAAAAAAGGTAGGAATATAAGAGAGTGAAAGACATTAATGATGTTCTATTTTAAAATCTTGAAGATCGTGGATATAATTATCTTCAAATGTGAAAAAGAAAATAAAAGAAAAAAAAGGAAAAAGGAAAAAAAAAAAAAGAGAAAATAAAGTGGAAATAAAAAAAAAATAAGATAAAAAAAAAGGGTAAAAGATATGGCTATATTTGGAGGAGGTGAAATAGTGGAGTGAAATAGGAAAATGTAAAGTAGTGAGAGTAAAACATGCACTTGCCTAGTTAATGAGTAAAATAATGTTACTCTTGCTATAAATTATAATTTTATAAAAGTATTGCTATTTATTGTAATTATAGTCTTAAGTATGCAACTCTCTGTAATTAAAATTTAAAAAATTAAAAATTGCTCTTTCTACATATCTAACGTAGGCCATAACCGCGGACAATTCCACTATTGTCGCCCCGAATCACGTGATTTCATCTTTCAAAATGTTGTCCCCAAAAGTGTCCACAATAAATATTTTTGCTTAGTTATTAAAAAACAGGTATATATCAATGGAAAAATCTATGGAGGAACAAAGCTCAGAAATATCAAACCTACCAGAACAGGTATATTTATTTATGATTATGAATAGCTAAATTCATAATTCCCAACAATCATGATATGATAAAATAAATTCATGTTAGTTACTTTATGGTAGAATTATTCGAAGAATAATATGTTAAGAAGTTTATTAGCAAAGTGAAAACGGAGAAAGATCCCTAAGAACTATGTCATCCTAAAGGTGAAACCAATAAGGCAAGAAGCCGTGGTGGGGAGTAACCAGAGTAGAGGCGCTGTTTAAGGGAAAAGTATCCAGATTACCATGCTAATAGTGACCGAAGAACATGTTATTTAAGAATAATCTAGTATATAGTAATCTAAGATGACCATATTTTGTTATGAACATGGTTTAAGGGAATATTTTGAAAAAAGCAATTTTATGAAAATGAATAATTATTTATCTGATGTGATGGTAGATAAATTTAAAATACTTATTTTGTAAGCACTTAAAGATATAAAATATATAGAATCCCTTAATAAAAATATGCAAGAACTACTAAGGCTGAAACAAACGACTACAAAATATTATAATAAAATATTTAGTCAATTTTAAATGATAGATAATCTTAAAGTCTTAATCTTATATATACTTAGAGATATAGAAATTATAGATATTAAGAGAATAATATTAGAAAAGATATTAGACTATGAAATTGAAATTATGAATTGGATAGCACAGTTATACCTAGATAATTACCCAGATGGATATTATTCAGATTAAAAGATGCTAGAATATATAAAGAAAATCAGAGAAAGACAAAATTGGATATATGAAGAAGTTAATTACAGAAATCAACTTGAAATAGAGAAAAGACAACTAGAAGAAAAATTACTTAAAATAAAATTAACCTTAGAAAAGGAAGATACAAGTAATAATTTATTTAATACGTACGAAAAATTATTTAATAAAGCTGGAAAATTAGTTATACATGAACAACAAATACTAATTAGTCAGATAAAAAATATAAACCTACGCATTGAATATAGCAAAGTTAGAATAAAATACTACACAGAAATTGCTAAAATTTCAATAGGATAAAATAATAAACTAAATAAATTAATGAATACATCTCACAAAAAGGATAAATCATTAAAAGAAATAGAAACTCAACTATATAGTCTATACCAAAAATATAAAAGATTACATATTACTAACGAGGATCCTAAAACACTAGATAATCTAATCACGATAATATCTAATTTAGAATATGAATTAATAAAACATCTTAAGTCAAGAAGATAAAAATGAAAATTATTTCAATCAATAATATTCAGTATAAAAATAAATACCTACGTATTTATTATCTAGTTGAAACTACGCACCTAATCCGCACCCCCCTACAAATGGTATCAAAGCGCAGTTATTTAAAAAATACCGAAGTAATATATATGTTTGAGTTTATGTGTTTATTATGTTTATTATATATGTTGTTTATTATATATGTTGTTTATTATATATGTTTGAGTTTATGTGTTTATGAATTTAGATCGGATTTACTTAACATGGAGTTAATCAATATTAATTATGAGAAGACCATTTAAAAACAGAGAAGCTTTTAGAAAAATTAAAGAATCTTTAATTAGTAATTATTCGGAATATATAAGTCTAAATAAAACAAAAGAAAACCCACAAAGATTAGCTTACCTAATTACCTTAATATCTAGTATTGAAGCAAAATTAATAATCCATTTAAAATCTAGAAGAATGAAACATATACCACTTAATTATGATAAAATTAGATTTAGATATCCACCAAAGTACTATAAATATTGTTTGAATGAATAAAATACAAAAATACAAAGAACTAAAACAAACTATATCTGAAAAACGTAAAGAATTAAAAATAAGAATAGAAAGATTAAATTATAATATATTTGCCGGAGTTAGTAAAAACTCAATAAATGCACAAAAAGATGAAATATCAAATTTAGAATCACAAATAGATAGTTTAGAATATATATATCAACATGAACTATTTACAATAAAATGAATAAAGAAGAATTTATAATAGACGAAAAAATATATGAAAATCACGAAGGATTAAAAATAAGAATAGTATTTTCTAATTTAGGAAGAAGATATAAGAAAATAGGTGAACATTTATATTTAATGTTAGAAAAAGAAGAATTAAAATTAGAAGATAAATTGACAGCTATGGTAAGAATAGAAAGAGAAAACGAAGAAATAGATAGAAAAAAGGAAATAGAAAAAATAAAACAACAAACTACAGAAGAAATACAAAAAATAGAAGAAACTAAAAATAGTAGGATTGCTGAATTAGAAAAAGAATTACAAATGTTAAAAGATCTGTATGAAAAAAGACAGAAAGAAAAAGAAGAAAAAGATAAAGAACAAAAATTATTAAACGAGATAAATCAATTTAAAGAAAAATTAGAAATAGACGATAAAGAAATAAAAAATGAGGAATTAGAAATAAATAATATAGATGTTGAAAAAACAGATAATTATGATTCAGAAGATAGTGAAACATATACAGAAATATTAACAAATACAAAAAATTTAGAAATCAATGAAAAACAAGAAGTAATTAATGAAGAAAATTTAGAAAATATCAACACAGAAATAAATACTCTTGATAAAAAAGAAAATCAAAATATAATACTTAGTACATCAGAAATAAGGAAACCTACATATTATAAAAATAAGTTTAAAAGATATAATCTAAAGAATGAATATGACAAATGGACACCAAAACAAATAGTTAATAAAAATTATAACTTTCTAGACTTAGATTGTGTAATAGATACAGAAAAAATAATACAATTATGGATGGGATATATGACAAAACAATTATTAGATAATAATATAAGTGTAACAGATGCACCAGAATATATAGAAAGAACACTAATAGGAACAGTAAAATTATGGTTTTTAAATCTAACTGAAAATAGTAAAAAAATATTAAGAACTGACAAACCCACAGAAGGAATAATGAAATTAACACCTATAGAATTATTAAAAAAATATGAAACAGCTATAAAAGACGAATTTAGTAGCATGACAACAACAGAAGAAGAACAAAATGAAGAGAAAGACATAAATAGAAATTTAATGTTAAAATTAGCAATATGTAATATGTGTTACATAGATGAATATACTTGCGCATTTAAAGAATATTATTATAAAGGAGCATATAATATAGAAGAAAGTAAAGAAATAAGAAAATTATATTTTAATAAATTACCTGAACCATTTAGTTCAAAAATAATAAAAAGTTGGGATGAAACAAAAATAGTAGATACTTTAGGAGCAAGAATAAAATTTTTACAACAATGGTATAGAAACTTATGTGAAAAATACAGAGAAGAAATAAAAATGGAAAAAACATTAATAAGAAATTTAGCATGTTGCAAAGATAAAATAGCACCTCAATTTGGATGCGAAGAAAGATATTATAAGAAAAGAAAAAGGCATAAGAAATATAAAAAATATAAAAAATCAAAATATAAATACAAAAAACCAAGAAAAAGATATTATGTAAAAAATTATAAAAACAAAAGACCATATAGAAAGAAAAAATCTATAAAAGAATGTACTTGTTATAATTGTGGAAAGTTAGGACATTTAGCTAGAGATTGTAAATTACCTAAAAACCCAAAAAATAAACAAATATCAGAAATAAAAATAGAAAATACAGAATATATGCAAATAGATTACATAGATTACGAATTAAAAAGTGAAGACAGTATATATGAAATTTCAGAGAATGAAACAGATAATGAAATAGATAGTGAATTAGATGAATTAAATGACTGAAGAAGATATAAAAATATTAACAAAAGAAGAATATTTAAATGAAGAAGGAACAAATCAAAAAATAATATTTGATAACAATGTATTTGATGAAATAAAAGGAAAAGAGTTAGACTTAAGTGTAGAAAAAATATTTAAAATACCAACAATAAAAAATATATTTACTAGAAAAAAAGGAAGAATATTATGTAGTAAGTCAAAAAGAGCATGTAATAGACTGTAGATATGCAAAAGGTAAAGCCAGTATACCACTAGTAACAAAAAGAATAATTAATAAAGAGATAAACGATATAAAAAGTAGAGACCCAATAAAATATGTACACCTTGGAGGTACAGAAATATTAATAAAAGCATGTTTTAGAGAAGGAATAGATACACCAATAGAATTATATTTAGCAGATGATAGAATTATAAAACCTATAGAAAAAAGTATAATAACTGCCATAAAAGGAAATTTAATATACCAAAAATTTAAATTTATAATAAGTGCAAATTATTCAGTGGCAGTAACGGATAGAAATATAGATAAATCACTAGTATTATATTGGAAGATATCAGGAATAGAATTAACCCCAGGAAGTAAAATATTTACAGCAAGATGCAAAAATTTATATGTATTAACAACAAAACATAAAATAACGGGAAAAAATAAGATTAATAAGATACAAATAGATAGCCCATTTGAACAATTTGTAAAAACGATAGACTATAATGATTATAGCTATAGAGACATAGATGTAGAAGAAAATCTAGAAATAATAAATGATAGGATAAGTACAACAAAAAGAACAGCTTACGATAAACCAGAATCATCAAGCTCATCAAAAAGAATAAGTTATGAAACAAGTTCAATGGATAATTCAAACCATTATTACATAACAGGAAAGGTAAATGAAAAAGAATATTTAATACTCTTAAATACAGAACAAAAAGAAAATTATATAGCAAAATATCTAGTAAAAAATGAAGAAATAAAAACCGACAATAATATATTCCCAGATCTACCAAGAAGCTTAATAAATACTAAAAATATAGCAGAAAAAGAAATAATAATAGGAATAAGAAAAATAAAAATAGAATTTGAAGTAAAAGAAGAAATGCAAAAAACAGACATAATATTAGGAATAAAATGGCTAGAACAAGTAAAACCATATAATATAGAACATACACAATTAACTATAACATATAACAGAGAGAAATTATTCTTAAGAAGAGCATTAACATAAAATGAAAATATATGTATTAATGAAGATAGTAGTAGAAGGATATTACAGTAGATATTATACGCCTATGATAGATACAGGAGAAGAAGCTAATTTATGTAGATATAATTGTTTACCAGAAAGTAAATGGGATAAATTGAAAACACCAATAATAGTTAAAGGATTTAATAACGAAGGAAGCTTAATTACTTATAAAGCTAAGAATGTAAAAACACAAGTATGGGATAAAATATTAACAATAGAAGAAATTTATAATTATGAACTAACATCAAAAGATATACTTTTAGGAATGCCGTTTCTAGATAAGTTATACCCACATATAATAACTAGAACAGACTGGTGGTTTACAACACCATGTAAACAAAAAGTAAGAGCAAAAAGAGTTAATAATAAAATAAGAAAGAAAACTGATTGGATAAAAGGAAGTGAAAAAATTACACAAAAGTTAGAAAATATAAAAAAATACTGAAGATACAATAGAATTAGTTGTATTTTCGATAAATAAAACAGAAATAACTATATTTTCAATAAATAAGATAGAAATAATTAAGAAAAAATTAGAACAATTATATAGTGAAGATCCATTAAAAGGATGAAAAAAACATAAAACTACTATAAAAATTGAATTAATAGAAAAAAATAGCATAATAACCCAGAAACCATTAACATATAATTTTGATGATTTAAAAGAATTTAAAATGCATATAGATGAATTATTAGAAAAACAATATATACAAAAAAGTAATAGCAAACATAATAGCCCAGCATTTATAGTAAATAAACATAGTGAACAAAAAAGAGGAAAAAGTAGAATGGTTATTGATTATAGAAATTATTGATTATAGAAATTTAAATGCAAAAACAATAACTTATAATTACCCAATACCAAATAAGATATTAAAAATAAGACAAATACAAGGATATAATTATTTTAGTAAATTTGATTGCAAATCAGGATTTTACCATCTAAAGTTAGAAGAAGAATCTAAGGAATTAACCGCATTTACGGTACCACAAGGATTTTATGAATGGAATGTACTACCATTTGGATATAAAAATGCACCAGGTAGATATCAATATTTTATGGATAGTTATTTTAAACAACTACCTAATTGTATAGTATACATAGACGATATACTATTATATACAAAGACCAAAGAAGAACATTTAAAATTATTAGAACAATTTACGGATATAATAGAAAATTCGGGAATAAGTTTAAGTAAAAAGAAAGCTGAAATTATGAAAAATCAAATAGAATTTTTAGAAATACAAATAGATAAAAGTGGAGTAAAGATGCAACAACATATAGTACAAAAAATAATAAATTCGAAAGAAGAATTAGATACGAAAAAGAAATTACAATCATTTTTAGGATTAGTAAACCAAGTAAGAGAATATATTCCAAAATTAGCAGAAAACTTAAAACCACTACAGAAAAAACTAAAAAAGGACATAAAATATAACTATAATGAAGAAGATAAAAAACAAGTTCAAAAAATAAAAATACTTTGTAAAGAATTACCAAAATTACAATTTCCAGATGAAAATAGAAAATTTATATATATAGTAGAAGCAGATGCCAGTGAATATAGTTACGGAGGAGTACTTAAATATAAATATGAAGCAGAAAAAATAGAACACCATTGTAGATATTACTCAGGCACATTCAACGAGACAGAAATAAAATGGGAAATAAATAGAAAAGAATTATGTTCATTATATAAATGTTTGTTAGCATTTGAGCCATATATTGTATATAACAAATTTATTGTGCGAACAGATAATACACAAGTACGCTGGTGGCTAACAAAGAAAATACAAAATTCAGTTACAACAAAAGAAATTCGAAGACTAGTATTGAATATATTAAATTTTACATTTACAATTGAAGTAATCAGTACTAACAAAAATGTTATTGCAGATTACATATCAAGACAAAGCTACACAGACTGATATTATAGAAGAAGATACTCTAGAAAAGATACTCAACACCCTAACTACGCTTTCAATAAAAGTGGACAGTATGGGTAATGAGATAGAAAAGCTAAAGACTAATGAAAGTAAACTGAAGTCTATAGCTACAAATCAGCTAACTCAGCAGTGTGCAGAGCTATGTCGATCGGAAGACATTAAAATTCCAGAGCTAGAAGGAGACGTTGGGATACTCCATAAAACCCATAACGTTTATCTATCTACTTCCGCAGGTACAAGCAAAGGAGCTAGTCGACCAAGATACCAGAACATGAATATGAATAAAATATTTGAAAAACCATATACCCCAAATACATCAAAAGATCCCATGTTCATACCCCCACAAATTACCACATACCGAGATAGTCTGAACCAAGATAAAAAAGTTTATAACTACACATCCCAAAAATACATAGAAAATATCTACAATATACAAACCTTTTTAAATAGCAACCCCAAAGCTACAAGTGTCCAAGAACCAGATACAAACTATATAACCCAGAGATTGACCGGATATAATAAACTAATTGCCTTACCTAAAACCAAACCAAATATAGTTAAAACTTGCTACGAATATGGACTACTTAGTACTGTATATACCACGGACGAAACTGAGATATCCACTATACCAGAAATATATGAAGCATTTATCATTTTTAAAAGAATAACCAAAGGTACCTTGTTCTTTATAAAAATTTACGCGGCACCAGCAGAGATATTATTTGATGAAGTTAAAAAACCTATACAAGTTGTGAAGATAGGAATGACACGAGATATGATTATACCACAAGATATTATTTCACAACCAGAGATACCTAGAATCGAGATACCAAAATTTTATGCAAACAAGAGGATTATCGGATTATCTACAATTTTACAAGAGCTAGCAAATACATATTGCAAACAAAATCCCATATGGAACTACTATTCAAGAGATCATGTATTAATATATTCAAATTCAAAAGAGTTACGAGAAACAGATATGGAAACTATTAGGCAATGGATTATCACGTTGCTTAAACCAGAAACAAAACCTATTGCCAGAGCTATCAGAGAAAAATTTATTTCAGAAGAATTATTGACCAGATACTGCAAGACTATTGGACATAAATATCCAGATCACAGATGTTCAAAATGTAATGGAGGAGATAATGATGTCCCAGCAGTCCAGCTAGAATAAAAGATAAGAACGCCAGCTGGAAAGATAAGACCAGAACAATAATGGAGATATGGAAAAGTAGCAGATACGACAACATCAACGGAGACAAGATATTGAATTATTTATGATAGATTTTTCTTTAGTCTTTACGTAAAAGATGTAATTATTGTAGACTTTTTTAGACTTTCTAGATATTAGGCTTTTTGACTAATATTAGCCTAGGTATTAATGGTTTTTGTCTTATTAGAAGATTTTTTTTGTAAAGTAGACTAATGTTAAAAACGTGTAGATTGTAAAGGTTCATTCAGTCTATAAATAGAGAAAGCAGAAGGCATTGCAAAGCAAGCCTTCATGCGTTGAAGCAAAAAAAAATTAATCAGATAACAAAATCATATTTACTATCATTTGATATATAAGATCAGATTTTAGTTCTCTTGATACATTTTTATTTTCTATTTGATACATATTTAATTTGTAATAAAGATACTTTTTTATATATTTTTTATGTATTTTGACGATATATAAAGGATATAATGAGTTGACACATTTTAGTTGTGAACTTATGTTATATTTCTTTCATGATACATTTTTTGATACATTCTTGTCTTTGATACATTTTCAATTGATACATATCAAATTTAGTTAATTTTGTTAATACATTATTTTTATACATTATAGAATGTGAAAAATAGCATGTGTAATATTGATATAACTTTATTGATACAGTTTACATATGTATCAATTTCATATGTATGGTGTTATCAGTCGAAGTTGATGATTGTTTTCATTTTTTTTAATAGAGGATGAGTATGGTGGTTGATTTTATGCGTTTGAAGGTGGTGCAGCATTTAAAGTGAAGCAATAATGGTGGAGATAGATGTGATGTTTTTGATGACTCGAGTTCGTTAGAGATAGAGTCGTCACGATCAGAAGATGTTGGAGAGTAGAGTTGTTGGAGGAAGAAAAATAAAAGAGATGAAGAAATTGAGACAACTTGAAAATTGAAATCGATATGAATCCGATGATTTTTTTTTATTTTCTGTTATGTTTTGGAGATTTTAGTGATCTTTTTTCGAAATGAATTTTCTATATTCACTTGGCCAAATAAATATGATTCTGTTACTTCCTTAATTAACTAAATGATTAGTTGAAAATGTATCAAAATAAATATATATATATATATATATATATATATATATATATATATATATATATATATATATATATATTGTGCTAAGAAATGTAATTGGCTCAGTAGCTTATGAAATTTTTGTAAGTTATCCAATAAATAAAAGAAGTAGAATTTACGTAACTAGGCAAACATAAGCACTACAATTAGGTCACAGTTCAAAACTCGAATTGTGATGACATCTACCCCACTATGCAGTAAATAAACCAACCAAAACTCAAACAATGAAATAAGTGAATATGCAAAAGATGATGATGATGATTAATAAATAAATAAATAAATAAATAAATAAATAATAATAATAATAATAATAATTACTATTATAATAATAATAATAATAATAATAATAATAATAATAATACTCAATTTAAATACAAAATCATCCAAAAAAATTGAAAGTCAATAACTACGTGTCTCTAGGAGTAAGGGCTCATTTGTTTGCACTTAATGGAGGTCTGAATCTGAATAGTTTAGACTTCAGATCATTAAGTGCATTTATTTTTTATTAAGATTTTAGCTCTTAATAGGTCTTAATCATTCAAATATAGAATCAAGTCATAATAGGTCCGAAGAAGTATTCTGGTATTGGATAATATTCACCGTCACTCTATTCATAATAATCAGTCACCACCTTTGCCACCGCCATCATTGTCAACCACCACCTACCACCAGCAACCACCTTCACCATCACAACCACCATCGACAATAAATATTGCTACCAACCACTATTTTCAACCGCTATCATACCTACTACCTCTATTATTCTAATTATATTTAACGTCACCACCGCCGTCAACAACAACACCATCATCAACCACTACCGGCCGATCCCTACTATCGACCAACTCATCTCACAACTAGCACCAACGCTAACTACCACTAATACACCACAACCTCTACACATTCTTCGGCGGCCACCACCATTATCACTAGTAACGCCACCTCTACCATCACTTCAATCACTATCATCGTTATAATTTATCTCTACTAGCAACCATCTCCACCATCACAACTAACAATATCTCCAACTAGCACCAACACATCGTCAACCATCATTCATTCATTTTTCAGCCATCACAATCAACGCCTCCAACTACTAACATCAAGCAAAATCACATCACAACCACCACCACCACTATCAACCGCCACCATTATAACAGTCACTACAATACCAATCATCACAACTATCACCACTAATATTACTAATCACTAACATCAATCATTGTCACCTCAATCACCATTATAACCCATCTCCACTATGACTAACAAACATAAATAAATTTTTTCAATCAAATAATAATTTTATTGTATTAAATTACATACTTTTCTGATATATAATTAGTTTTTTATTTGAATTGTATTTTTTATTTTGTTATATATACAAATAATTTTTTTTTGTACATTCAGATGTTGAAAAACAAACAGTCTTAATCATTTAGTTTTTAGATCTAGAGACATCTTAATCATTTAGACGTGCATTCAGATTTAGACGTCTGAGTCTTAAAAAATACAAATGCAACATAAGTATCAATTTATCTATGTATTAATTAAACTATCATGATTGCAAGTTAATACACACTATTGACAGTGTATCAAGAAAATATATCAATGTGTAAATTTTCGTATGAGATTCAATATAAAATTAAGTTCATAAATTCATGCTTACCTGCTCCACATAACGTGCTCACTAAAATAAAAGTCTCATGATATTTTGCTTTTAGATGGCCCCCATCGATAATTATAATTAAGCTGAATAATTGAATCCTCAAATAAATGGATACATCGTTATAAACAAATACATGAACTAATCTTAAGGGAATTTGTATAATGTTAGATACAAATTTAAATACAATGTATCCAACATATATAAGTATGCTGATATTTTTTAATAACAGTCTAATAAGTCATTTTTTTCATATCTTCACAGCCCTCTACATAGAACTCCATGCTTTCATGTAAGTCACGTTCACACTAAGTTTTTACTTCACGTCTTTTGAACATTGTAAGCTTATTGAAAACATAAAGCTTTGAATAGTCATTTATATTCCTCAAATGCACACACAAGAATGTGTAGCTGCAAATACCTTAAAATATTTAATTCATTATTTACACACTATTTTTATATATATGACCATAACAGATTTTTATAGAAAGTATGGTAAATTATAGAGTAAATTTCATCCATGTTCACTTAACTTTGTATCTATTACACAAAAGTTATTTTTCTTTTATTCATTGCACAAAAGTCACTTTACTTTGTTCCGGCCATCACAAAAGTCACTAAGGCCGAATTTTACAATAATTCCACCGGAAAAATGATGTAGCAACCTTAATTAGTTCTTAATTTTAATTTAAGAGAATATAATATATTATCCATATCTTGACCCTTTTTATATGTGCCCAACCTGATTTTCCTTATGGATTATATACAGGAAGAATATCAATTTCTCAAAAGTTTAGGCTACCTAGTGAAGACTATTTTCATAAAAAAAAAATTTGATTGATATTTTTATGAAATAAAACTATACATATATATTCTTAAAATCCTCTAAAGTTGAGACATGTGTTGGTAAATTATTTTTTTTTCCTCTAAAATTATGGCATGTAGTTGATAAAATTATTTTTCTCCCTCTAAAATTGTGACATGTAGTTGATAAATTTATTTTTTTCCATACATTTTTTCTTGCCACTTGGGTCTTTGCATTCGGTATATCATAATAATATGATAAACTACTCTATTTATTGAGTTTGTCTTTGTATTTTAATTGTTTGATTAATCGATTAATTTTCTTAAAATTTTTTATTACAATATTTATTTTCTGAAAAATTACATATTGTTTAATTAATTCAATTGATAAATATAAAAATTAAATATCCTATAATTTATTTATCTATTAAAGTACTTACATTTTGTAACTTTTATTAACACAACTGTCAATAACATTATTTGTACAAATTTTGACAATACGTATTCAATGACACAATTAAAAAGATTTTATTTTAAAATTATCTTTAGCATGTTTATTTATCTTCAAATAATTAAAATAATTTTTTTAAAAAAATAATATCATACATGTATTTCTATTTTATGTGTTTTGAAAAATTTATCTTGTTTATCACTTTTTTCGATGCACTTTTTTGGCAGATGAATGCTATTATGAAATGTTTCATAAAAATATCAACCAATTTTTTCATGAAAATAGTCTTCATTGGGTAGTCTAATCTTTTAAGAAATTGATATTTTTTCATTAAATAATCTGTAAGAAAAAATGGGTTGTGCACATATAAAAAGTGTCAAGATATGAGTAACATATTATATATTCACTTAAATTAAAATTAAAAATTAATTAAAGTTGTCACATCATTTTTTCTGTGGGATTATTGTAAAATCTGGTCATAGTGACTTTTGTGATGATCGGAGTAAAGTTAAATGACTTTTGCGTAATGGATGAAAGAAAAGTAACTTTTGCGTAATGTACACAAAGTTAAGTGATCATGGATGAAATTTACTCGTAAATTATACATAAATTACGTGCCTGTTTGGGATTACTTATTTCCCAAAATAAGCACTTACTTTGAGAAAAAAAAATACTTTTTTAAAAAAGAAGAGTGTTTTGTAAACTTGCAAAAGTGCTTTTAAAAATAAGCACAAGCAGTTTTTCAGCTTCTGGGAAGAAGCAGAAAATTTCTGCTTTTCAAAAGAAGCAGAAGCAGAAAATTATTTTTTTATGACAATATATATATATATATATATATATATATATATATATATATATATATATATATATAATCAAATTATTTTGATTAATGTTTGATTTTTAAAATTTTATATTTCATATTTACGTCATAATTCTTTATGATTTATATATTGTTATTTTATTTTCACTCATTTTCTATAAATAAATTTGAAAATATCATTGATGATGATGTCTAAAGAATATATAATTTTTTATTTTTTATTATTAATGATAACAATTGACAGATGAATCACGTTACAAGATTGTATTTTGACAACACATTTAAAAAAAATTCTTGAATATTTAATTTTAAATAAATAATTAATGAAAAGTGACATATTTGTTACAATATAGTGTATATTTATATGAATATGATGACTGCGTATTCGTAGTAAATTTTGATACAGTAAAAATATATTAAAAAAATATAACAAATAGAATTTTATTTTAAACATTTGTCATCATGTAGTATATGTATATGAATTTGGTTAGTTTTAGAATTGACACGGTAAAAATATATTAAAAAAAAAGTAACAAATAATAGATATTATCTCATTTAGATATTTGTAAGCTTGAATATAGTGTTTGCTTACTTTTAGTAAATTTGACACAGTAAAATGTATCCAAAAAATAAGGTAACAAAAAGCAGATAGATTCTAATTGAAAAAAATTTTGACCTTTTCTTCAAACCTTTTATTCATTCAACGAGTTTATCGTATTGCACACCTTCTCCTTCATCTATAAATACAGATAATATTTCTCATATATACAGATACTTTACTGCCCTTCAAAATACAAAGTCATCTCTATTATTAATAAGTTATTTTTTGAGTCAAGATTGCTTTCTCATTTTAAGGTTTTTTTTTTTAATAATTATCATGATATAACTAGATTTTTTTATGTGCATACGTATAAGAGCATATGTGATAATATCGTTGTTTATGAAATTCTTAGATTTTGTTAAATTTTTATTTTGACAATAATATTTTTATTTCACTATTTTGTGTAATGTTATTATTATTAATCATATATCTCTAATGCATAGAAAAATGAGTAATGCTGAGAAGGCTAAATGCATAAGTAATTATTATTCAAGTTATTTAGTTTTTATAGTTGAATAATTTACATTATGATTCTATGAGCAATAAATTGTCAATCTTACATTATTAAATTTAATAATATTTTTTTACAGATATGTCATTGTCTAGAAATAGTTGTGATGCGTCGGATGATAATGTGTCTGATGAAGAAGTTTTAATTAAAAATAATGATAATAATATTATCTTTGATGCGGAAATTTTCAGCATCACTTTAACAACAGAATATTTCATGAAGTTTTCCTTGAAAGTTTCATTCAGAACTTCTCTTCATACATGTTTTTATTTCATTATAGAAGTATTTGAATAACATGATTGACGATGTTACAAAATATTTAGAATGGAAAAATATATTTTTCTTGAGTTGTGCAAAACTTTAAATGAACAATATGGCTTGAAATCAACAAGAAATATGACCATCGAGGAGATGGTTGCTATGTTTTTAATGGTAGTAGGTCATGGTGTTGGAAATTGAATGATCCAGGAAAGGTTTTAATGTTCGAGAGAAACTGTTAGTAGACACTTTCATCATGTTTTATATGTGTGTTTGAAATTAGCTATGGACATTATTAAATCAAAAGATTCAACCTTTTATGATATACGTCCTAAACTAAAAGAAGATAAAAGGTACTGGCCATATTTTAAAAATTGCATTAGAGTTATAGAGGGAACACATGTATCGTGTATTGTCCCTTTGAAGGATCAAATTAAATACATCGGTAGAAGGGTTTCACTTCTCAAAATGTTATGGCAGTATGTGATTGGGACATGTGTTTCACATTTGTATGGCCTGGATGGGAAGGTACTACATATGATGCTAGGATCTTTGATCAAGCGCTTAGAAGATCAGATCTTAATTTTCCTCATCCACCACCAGGTTAGTGATTTTAATATTATGTTTTGTATTATTTTATAAATTATATTATTTTATATTAATTAATTATTTTTTCTTATATTGATGTAGATAAATATTATTTAGTGGACCCGAGTTATCCAACAATGATTGGTTATTTAGGACCATGTAAAAAAAGACATTATCATCTCCCTGATTTCAGACGTAATTCTAACTTCAGAAATTCAAATGAGACTTTCAATTTCTTTCACTCCAGTTTGAGTTGTACAATTGGAATAACATTTGAAGTTTGAAAAAATAAATTTCCTCTCCTATGTTCAATGTCATCTTTTAAATTCGAAACTCAAGTTCATCTTGTTACAACTAATATGGCTATACATAATTTCATACGACAACACTCTACTACTGATAAAGACTTTAACTATTATGCTAACGAAGAGATCATCATAGAGAACAAAGAAGCAGACCAGCCTTTTGGTATACTTTCAGAAATACAAGACAAATGTTCTACAAGTATGAAGACATTGCATGATAAAATTAGGGATGAAATCGTTGAGAATTTTTGTGATGTATGAAGGACTAATTATTTTTGTTGTTAATCTTTTCATGTGTAGTGATTTAATTCATGAAATAACTTTTGTATTCATTTTTGTTTGATGTTTTAAGTAATATTTAAATTATTTAAGTAATATATCACCGTTTAATTTTTTTAATCTATTTATATATATAAATATTGATTGAAAATTTTAGAGTACGTACTTTTTAATTAAATAAAAAATTTAATTAAAAATATTATAATAGATATTTAAAATAATTTTTTTCTATAAATTGATTTAGTAATACAAGTCTATTGATATATGTCCTTTTTGGTCATTTGTCTCAAAAAACACTTCTTGAAAAATATTATCCAAACACAATTTGAATATCAAAAGCACTTTTCAAATGAATTTACCAAACACAAACTGCTTTTTTTAAAAACACTTTTCTGAAAAGCCATTTTATAAAAGTGCTTCTCAAATCAGCAGTTTTGTAACAACAATTCCAAACGGGCTCTACATCTTGAAAACATAGGTGAGATATATTTCAAATCAGTGAAGATACATCAATGAAATTTTGAATTATCAATGTACAATATTTTGAGAGAAAAATTTGATGTACAGTCTACACTTTATACATATTTATCAACAAAAACTATACTCATTAATGAATATGTAATACTTTTAGATATACATTAACTCTAGTATGATAGATATATTATTTAAGATACATGATACAATTTCGAAAAGAAAACCATCACGGTATATTTTAATCCTTTTTTATTCAATTTTTTAATTCTAAATTGAAACATGTGATCAATGACATACTACCCCATCAATACAATAAAGGTTTCTTTGTTCTTATAATTTTGACCTACTTAGACATCATCGTACTTACAGTTTGAAATTATAAAACTTAATTCATTTTTTAGTATTATCAATGATTCATATGAAGCAAACAAGGTCAGTTCATATATACCGTTATGAAGACCTTCAATACATCTAGCAACAACTTGAATAATAGAACCTCCCAAAATGTTCTCTAGAGGAAAACCCTAACCGCCAAAATATTAAGTCTGCCATCAACCATTATGGATGTCACCGCCACCAGTAGGATCATCCCACCAAAGTATTTTCCAATCATTCCAACTATGAGCAATTCTAAACCAGCAACACCAATCCCCATAGACTAAAGCAGTCTTTTTTATTCCAAATTAATCAAATATAAACCCATTATCCCACCAATCCCAAAAGTACCACCAAAATCAGTGGTCATGTGATACGCCTAAATTACAACTCTCGTTAGAAAGCATAAGTGGTATTCGTCAAATATAGAACCCAACTAGGTTGGGGTCGAATTCCACGAGAAATACTATGTAAACTAAGTGTTATGACTATTAATGGATGATTGATCCAAGGTTTCAAAATAAAAGAGGGGTTTGTTTGTTAACAGTGAAGTATGCTTATAGCAAATCATGTTCCAACTAATGAGTATGCTTGTAAGTTTTGATTCAATGAGAATGAATAACCTAGGATTATGTTCACCGAGATATTATAGCAGTCAAGGTTGTGAGTTATCCTAAATTCATACGTAACAATTTTCAATTGCAAGAATTATTGAACTCTAAAGTTCATCTATTCATTTCTCAACCTTAATAGATGATTACCCTCTAATTCTCTCGAAGTTAAAGAATATATTGATATATTCTATTGATTTCTCAAGTGGGTTAATCTTGTTAAGACATCTACACTTAACCCAAAGGTTAAACCTTTAATATCCTTGTAAATTTTCTTTTTTCCCAACACACACATTTTTACTCAAACAAGTGGTGTTCTTGGGATCACCCTTCAAGATTGCAACCAAGAAAGATCATAATAATGAAGAGAAGTTTATACAATTGCAATTAGTTACAGAACTCATCCAATCTCAACACCCTAAACAACCAATTACATCAAGGCTCCTATAACCCTAATTATGAGAGTTGTAGCCACACATCATAGAAGAAGAAAAAAAAAAGACTCCATTGTATTTCTCATAGATAATTTAGAAAATTACTTACAATAAAAAATATCCAAAGGATTGCTCTTGATATCCAAAGAAGAAGAGTGAATAAAATGTTAAGATCTACAATATCAGTTATTTCTCCGAGAATAGTGGGTTACAAATTTCTCAAAGGTTGAAAAAAATGATAAAAGATAGATGAAAGATGCCTACTCTAACCTTAAACTGGGTATTTATATGTCCCCAGGTATTTGGAAATCGAAATTTAAACTTAAATTCGCCGTATCACAGTTGACGTCCAAGTTGATGGTCCGTCAGTGTCCTAACGTTCCGTCACTTGGATCGTTGCTTGGATACCCAGAAGGCCTTGTTCTGTCTCAGGGCTGACAGCCAAGTTGATGGCCCGACGGAGACCTGACGGTCCATCACTTGGTTCTCAGTTTGCCTTGTTCTGTCCCAATCCTAACGGTTAGGTTGACGGGCCGCCAGTGTCTTGATGGTCCATCACTTGGACCATAGCTTGGAACCTCAGTTTCTTCCACTCTATATTAAGGCTAACAGATATCTTGACGGTCCGTCACACGGTTAACAACTCGTCAGTTTAACCGTCAAAAGTCTTTATCTTCTATTTTTTCTAAGTTATTTCTTCTGTTGAGTCCTTTTCCTGAAAACAGTAAAATCTAGCATCAAATACACTAATAGTTTCTTAAAGACACACAATTAACCCTTGTAAAAGATGTAGAATGTTTCATCAAAAGACGAAACCTCAATATCCTCAACTTAAGACAATTGTTTGTCCTCAAGCAACTTAACACCATATCATATGCATGAACAAGAATAATGATGGGCATTTAACCGTTCAGCTGTGCATGATTCAACCACTCAATTTCGACCTAACTCATGTAGTTTCAACATATCAGAATCCATAATTAGCACTATTTATAATTTAGCACATGCACGATCATAGATGCAATATCCCACAGAGATTCATAAAATCAAGCATAGCTCAGATTGCCCTCACAGTCAAAGAATTCTACCACACTTCATCAATTTAACTTATGGACAAACAATTAAGACTCATACTCTCACAAAAGAAGTTGCAAACATAGCATATAAACCCATAAGCTTGCCCTTCTCATCTAATGCTCCTCTACGACTGACTCACAAGGATCAAACAGGATTTTTTATGGCTTGTAATGAGGTTTCTATACTAGGTTAGGAGTAATTTTGGAAAAGTGACTTCAATTTCAGATTTCAGTATCTTCGTCTTTGCTTGCTACTCACCATGACTACCATTTTTCTACATCACTTAAATCCATACTATTCGTCCACAATTTCATAATAACTTTTTCTGGTCTACATCAGCCACCCTCAACTTATGTTGATGCTTTCAGTTGAGGTGCACATTATCTAACTAGATCAGGGTCAGATGAGACATTTTCTTTTAACTCCAACCCACTTACATCAAAAACTAACTTTCTAGCAGTAGCCACCCTCAACTTAGGCATTTTCCCTAAGTTAAGGTGCACAATATCCAATATTGGACCAGGGCCAAAACTAGGTATTAACATCCTACTGCGAGTGAATCAGAATTATTGGGGCTCAATAAACAATCAATAAAATCTCAAAGAGGGTGTGAAGGAAAAAATCACATTCTTGGTGGGATTTTTATGGCTAAGTGGACTACAACTGAAGGAGGCCTTCTTTCATATCCTATTAAATCAACCACAAAGTAACACAAATGAACCGGGCAAGTTCTAGTTGTACACACTATGCAAGAACTATATCAAAATACTCGCACACACAGGCAATGAGCTCATACTTATCCTACAAACTCTCGGGTTCACATCATATGATCATGCTTACTTTATCTTTGCATCCTAATGCTAATCACGGATTCAAAATGGTTGTTCAACATATATTAAGAGACAAGAAAGCATACTAATATACAAGCATATTCACAGTATTCTGCCTCAATTCATCATTCATCCATATGTACAAAAGGTGCTAAAAGAAAAAAACATGAAACATCTATAATCACTGAACGATATTTACATCACAATGCAAAAGAGAAATAAATAGCAACCTAAACATGCCGGTTCTACTAAATATCACATGAGGGAAAAGAACACAGGCAACAAAAACCCCCGTGGTGACCAACAACACAACAAGCACCCATCCTCACTAAACAAAATATTTTGTCCTCAAATACATTAAAAATAAGGTACAATAGAGTGAAATACTTGCAAAGCCTCTTAGGATTGTGAGTTGGTCAACTTTGGTGAGGCTTTTTTGGCCTCAAGTGCAACATCAGTGACCCCAATGGTGGTAAGGGTGCTCAAAATAGCTTCCTCCTGAATTAAAGGTATCTCAAACGGGACTAGATCAGGTGTGGGCCTCCTTAGTGGGGCTGAACTAGTTGAGACTCCCGCTGTTTCATCTGCAACCTTTTTCTTTCTTCTTTTTTGTCTTTTTTCGACCTCTTCATAGTTTTTCTCATGTCTCTAACTTCTCTTTCCTTAGGTGTCATATCTTTGCACCTCTTTCTCTTGGAAGTCTTCCTGTTAGCATTTTTATCAACCTGCTTACCTTTTATCTTTTAGCGGCCTACCCATAAGATCAACGAAGCCCTCATCTTTATCACTGATTATCAATGTAGGATCAAAAATAGATTATGATGGTTGCCTTGTTAGCTCAGCAATGTCAGCTTATGTCTACCTAAACTCTACCACAGACTTTGTAAAATCTGGCACTGATAACTCATCCAACCAATTATTTACACGCTCTTCCATGTCATCCATTATGGCCTGTATATTCTGATATGGCTTAAGGGCTTCATCAATGATGTGGTCAACAAATGGCTTGAACTTCTTTGCCCACGCATTCAACTGTTTCTCAAACTTCTTCTGGGCTCTTACAGATTTTACAAAGTTTTCTTGTATCAGTCGATATTCAAAATACTTAGGTGGGACAGATGCAGTGTCTAAAGTTTCTCCCACAGGAGGCATCGATGCTGACCCTGCAGAAGTATCTAGTGGCATCTAAGTAGTAATTGGCAGTGGCATACCTTTGGGAATCTCAGAAGTCCCAGGAGCTGGAGCAGACTGTGACTGGTAGGCAGATGGCTTATGAATGCACATCTCATATTTTGAATCATCCTTCATTCATTTAATATCCTATCGATGACTAGCCCAAACTTCATTATCAACTCCCCTGAGTAAAGGCATATTAGCCCTCCTACATAGTTCCGTGATCAGACACAGGAATGGTAAAGCACTGGCTATTTTGTGAGCACAAAAAAATAACTGATCAGCAATGGTGTGGCCAAAATCAATTATAAGACCATCGATCAAACTCACAACCAACACCACCTTTTGAAGCTCCAAATGTGCATCTTCAGCAGTTGGCATTAACCTCAACCTCATAATCTCCCACCAGAACTTTGCCTTAAAATTTAGGGACAACTTAGTTATGTGTTCCTTGGTGTTATACATCCATGAAGGGTTGCCCTCTTCTGTCAGAAGTCGAGCCAACCAAGGTCTTTGCTCTACTGTAGTAAACATACGATGCTCAAGTTCCAAAATTACAGCTGGTGGCTCATAGTTTGGACCAAACAACACTCTATTTAGAGTTCGCTCAAAAATATCAATGTTTACCCCTTTCACAGGAACATATGACCTATTCGGCAAGTCACTCATTTTAGTACCTTTTGGGCACTCCTTCTCCAGTAGCGCCAAGTAGTTGGAAAAGAACTCCTGCCCAAGATTCGGATAGTATGAAGTCGTGGTTTGCTCATCCATCCCAACTCATACTCGTTGAACCTCCTTTTAAGATTTGGATACTCATAAATTTCTGATGTGATAATTTGATATTCTTCAAAGATGGGACTTTTAATTGGTATGTTTGTTGTTGTTGCAAGCCCATCAAAGAAGTGTTGTCATGCCTCCTCAATCTGCCATTGAATTGCTTCCCATATTTAAGGGTCCTTACTTTTCATCACATTAGCATCCTCAGTTTTTGATGCCTCAACTTGGTCAGGGTTTGATGTGTTAACTCCTTTCTCATCCTCTAATGAGTGTTGAAGGCGGGTGCTTCTTCACTGCGTGCCGGTTCACCTCTATCTCTTACTAGTTGAGATCTGCCACCGTCTCTGTATGGGGGTAGTTTCCTTGCCATTTTTCCTGAACAGAGAACAAATCATCAATATTGTAAAGAAATAAGGCTCAGAGTTGAGTTGATGGACAGTTTGGCGGTCCGTCAATATGTCCATCACAGCTTAACCAGTGAAACCTTTATTTAAAAGCCTTGTGACGTTCAAGTTGACGGTTCATCAGAGGTCTGACGTTCCATCAAGAAATCCGTCATGGCTAAACCAGAAAGATAGTTGTTCAGAAGGCACTTGACGGACAGTGTAATGGTCCGTCAAGGGTCTGACGGCCTATCAGCTTGGCCGTCAACTGAAATTTTTGATTTCCTCTTTCTCTTTGGCAATTTAGTGAATATCTGGTATGCATATTATCATTAAGCACAATAATCACCATATCAATTCAACCTTTAAATACTAGTTTCACCATTTTTAGCCATGGGTTACTCAGAGTTCACCTAGAACAGTATTTACCAGAGTTTGATTAAATCAGTGGCGTAACATCAACAACAAGAAAACAAAAAAAGCTCTTTCAACCATTATCAAACTCACATTATTCATGTTCTTCATTTCAAAAGGAGAAGTATGGTTTTGGTCATACATTATCTTTGAAGTACTCTTCAATAATTTGAACTTGGAAAACTTAGAACAAACTATGCTATTCAGTTTCTTAGTGCGTGATTTAACTTTGATTCTTATGAGAAGAATAGAAGAGGGTGATAGTTTAAATAGGAGAATGGAGGATATAAAAGTCCTAAGATGGGATGTATTTGAATTCCACAATGAATGTATAGGAATTTAAATGGTTTTGGGAGTTAAAGAAGTGGGAACGTGTGTGTAACTGAATCCCATTATCCATTAAATATGATTTGGATTGGATCAAAATGACTAAATATCCCTTTGGCGACCTAGCCCACTCTTTTAAAAACTAGGGTTTGTTTGACGGGAAACCTGACGGACCGTCGGTTAGTTCGTCAGAGCTTACCAGAGAATCATCCTACAGCTACAAGTTAATGGTTGAAGTGAAGGCCCATCAAGTAGCTAACAGTCCATCGTGATGTCCGTCAGACTTTTTCCAGTACATCATATTCTTGGAGTCCTGTTGACGGTAATTTTGACGATCCATCGAGGAAGTGACGGTCCATCAGCTTAACCATCAAGCCTTATCCAAGCAATCCATTTCTACTCATAGCTTTGACGGTTTCAACAACTATCCGGTGGGCTTTTGACGGTCCGTCAAAGTTCCCGTCAACCTCTCTCAACTTGTTCATATTCTATTCTCCTGTATTTTCATTCCTACACACTTTAACAAATATATCAAATTGCACAAAAAGAAAAAAATAAATCTAATTACACTTACAACAACACATTTTGGGTTGCCTCCTACTAGCACCTGATTTACTGTAATGGCACGACCCGGTTATCTCGATTACTCAAACTTCGTCGAGATAACTGTACTTAAGAATTTAATTGAGTCCATTGGGCCGATATATAGCTTGACTCATTTCCCATTGACCCTAAAGACACTTCCATATTTATTTTCAAGTTTAACTACTCCAGATGAGTAGACCTGTGTAACTTTAAACGGGCCAAACCACTTAGACTTAATTTACCTAAGAAGAGCTTCAATATGGAGTTGAAGAGTAATACCCAATCTACTTTCTAAAAATCCCGCTTTTCAATCCTCGGATCATGGTACTTTGTCATTTTTTACGTGTACAGGTCCGTTCTTTCATATGCCCCGAGATGGAATTCATCCATCTCATTCAGCTGTCCCAATCTTAGTTATGTTGCCTCCTTCCAATTCAGATTTAACCTCTTGATTACCCACAAAGCCTTGTGCTCTAGCTCAATTGGAAAATGGCATGCTTTTCCACAGACCAGCTGATACGGCGACATCCCAACAGGTGTCTTGAAAGTTGTTTGATATGCCACAAGGCATCATCGAGCTTTTGAGACCAATCTTGTCCACTTGTGTTCACCGTTTTAGCTAGAATTGCCTTTATCTCCCATTTTGAAAGCTCTACTTGTTCACTGGTCTGTGGGTGGTATGGGGTAGATACCTTATGTTGTTTCACCCCATATTTTACCAATGCAGTCCAGAATAATTTATTCCGATCCTCCGTCGCTTATAATAGTATGTGGTACTCCAAAGCGAGAGAAAATATTCTTCTTGAGAAAGGCAACCACTCTCTTGCCTTCATTGTAAGCCAAGTCGACGGTTTCCAACCATTTGGACACATAGTGCATAGAAACCAAGATATACTTTAGCCCATAGTAGCTTACAAAGGGCCTCATGAAATCAATACCCCAAACGTCGAACAATTCGACCTCCATTATTTTCGTCATAGGCATCTCATGGTGTTTCGAGATGTACCTTTGTCTTTGGCACTGGTCGCATCTTCTTACAAACTCATATGTATCCTTGAATAAGGTTGGACAATAATAGCCACTCTACAACACTTTTCTTGTAGTACGATCACCTGCATGATGTCCCCCAACTGGGGAAGCATGGCAGGCTTCCAAAATATTCAGCATGTCAACTTCTAGGATGCATCTTTTGATGATATTATCAGCACAACGCCTGAATAGATATGGCTCATCCCATAAGTACATTTTGGCATCATGGAGAAATTTTCTTTTCTGATGAAAGGAAAGATCTTCCGGAATAAGATCGCTTACCACATAGTTAGCAAAGTCGGCGTACCAAGGTACCCTTTCAAGTGCAGCAGCAAGGATTTGCTCATCAAGGAATACATCATCAATTTCAATTTTATCTATGACTGCCTTATTTCCCTCAACCCTGGATAGGTGGTCTACAACCTAATTTCCACATCCTTTTTTGTCTTTGACCTCAAAGTCAAACTCTTGCAAAAGCAGCACCCATCTGATGAGCCTTAGCTTAGCATCCTTTTTTCGCCATCAAATATCTCAAGGCAGTGTGGTCTATATGAACCACCACCTTGGTTTCCAATAAGTAGGCACAAAACTCCTCAAATGCATAGACAACCGTGAGAAGTTCCTGCTCAGCACCAGTGTAATTCATTTGCGCCCCATTCAATGCCTTGCTCGTATAGTAAACGGGGCGAAACAATTTTTCTTTCTTCTGGCCAAGCACAGCCCCAAGTTCCACTCTACTAGCATCATACATAATTTTGAATGGCCTATACCATTCTAGAGCAACACTAACTGAGGCAGTCAGTAGATTTTCTTTAAGGCATTCAAATGCCTTTCCGCAATCATCATCAAATACAAACTTAGCCTTCTTCTCCAATAGCTTGCACAGTGGATTTGAAATTTTGGATAAGTCTTTAATAAACTGATGGTAGAATCCAGCATACCCTAGGAAACTACAAACTCCTCTCACTGAGATAGAAGGGGTAGGTTCTCTATAACCCCTACCTTCGCTCGGTCAACCTCAATCCCCTTGGCTCAAATTTGATGTCCAAGCACAATGCCCTCCTTCACCATAAAGTGGTATTTCTCCCAGTTCAGTACGATATTAAATTCCTCACATCTCTGTAGCACTCTACTCAACTTCACCAAACATAACTCAAATGAATCACCCACTACAGAAAATTCATCCATGAACACCTCTAAGGTGTCCTCCACCATGTCGAAGAAGATAGACATCATGCACCATTAGAATATGGCGGGTGCATTACATAAATCGAATGACATTATCTTGAATACAAATGTTCCATACGGGCATGTAAATATTATTTTCTCCTGATCTTTTGGGGTAATCAAAATCTGATTGTATCCCGAACACCCATCCAAGATGCAATACCAACCCCTTCCTACCAAGTGATCAAGCATCTAATCCATGAAGGGCATTGGCAAGTGATCCTTCAATGTCCACGAGTTCAACTTCCGATAGTCCATACACACTCTCTACCCAGTCACTTGTCTAAGAGGAATCAACTCGTTCTTCTCATTAGCAACTACAATCATGCTCCCTTTTTGGGCACATATTGCATATGACTCACCCACTTGCTATCGGAGATGGGGTACATTACACCTGTGTTAGGCCATTTAATAATCTCTTTTTTAAACACTTCTTACATCGGTGGGTTCAATCTACATTGATGCTCAATAGTTTGTATGCACTTTTCCTCTAGCTGAATTTTGTGGGTGCAGATACCCAACAGAATACTAATAATATTAGCAATTATCCATCCTATAGCCCTTTTGTATCTCCTAAGCATCGAGATAAGGGCTTTCACCTATTTCTCACCTAAGTTTTCTACAATAATCACAGATAACGTGTTTCCACTGCCTAAAAACACATACCATAAATGGCCTGGTAACTCCTTCAGCTCTAGCACCGGTGGCTCTTCAATAGATAGCTAGTCGGTGGTGTTGGATGATTTTTTAGGGCCAAATCCATCTTCTTGGGAGAATATGAATATGATCCCATTCTCGTCAGGGCACATACTGTCTCCTCATAGTCTTCAATACCCTTACTATCAAAGTTTATCAATACTGCAGCCAAAGTTTCTACAGTAATTTTTCCTCAATCGGCACCTCTTGCTCATCTTCATAATATACATCAAAAATAGAGAATACACTCATCTCTTTGTCCTGTTTCATCGACTTGTAGATATCAAATTAGACTACCTCATCATTGAGCCTAAACTTTAACTCATTCGCTCACAAGTCAATCAACATGCTCCCAGTTGCGAGGAAAGGTCTACCCAAGATTATGGGTACCTCAAAGTCCACCTCACAATCCAAGATCACAAAGTCAGCAGGGAAAATAAAACTGGCCACTTTCACAAGTACATCATATAATATACTAACTCGCCGTTTTACTGATTTGCCTGCCATCACAAGTCTCATGTTAGTAGGAGTGGGATCTCCCAAACTCAACTTCTTATAAACTTCCAGTGGCATCAGATTAATACTTTCTCTAAGATCACACAGGTCTTTCACAAAGTCTAGCGATCTAATAGTACACGGGATAGTAAATGCTCCAGGATCCGCTTTCGTTTTCTCTAAGGATCTTGTAGAAATGGAACTACAATGGAGAATATTGTCCACCGGTTCATAGCTCAACGTCCTCTTCTTTGTGACAAGATCCTTCATGAATTTAGCAAAGCCAAACATTTGTTCCAGTGCCTCCACCAAAGGCACATTTACAATCAACTATTTTAGCATTGCCATGAACTTGCTAAATTTCATGTCATCCACCTTTTTATTAATCAATAAGGAAACAGAGAAAGTGGCTTTGGTATTACTTTAACCACTACATCTCTATCATTTCCCTTATCTTTATCTAACTCATTAAGTTGCTGATGGTTAGATAAAATATCATCATTATCCAAATTCTCAGACTCCACTAGACGGTCTTCTTCTGCTTCCTCACCCAACTCTACCACATTTCACTTATAGGTTTGCCCATAGATGGACTCTGTAATACTTTACCACTGTGGGTAGTAATCGCCATACAAGAACCATAATTCTGAGGGTTTTGCACTGTGTCACTCGATAATGTACCACTCTTTCTCTGATTAAATGCCATCAAAAATTGGTTCATGTGCTGCTCCAGCTATTTTATAGAGGTTGAATATGGGTCAACTAACTGACTCATGATGATAAGTCACTCTTCATCATTGTTACACCGTCACTAGTTGACTACACCCCTTTTAATAACTTTTCCATCATGTCTCCATGGATATCTTACCCAAACTGGTAGCAGCAGTATCACAGTTTCCAGGAGGAACATTTAATACACTCATATCATTCTTATTTTTCTAGCTTCCTTGGTCACATCTCTGTAACCAGCTTTGTCATAGTAGTTCCGACCTTGATTCCCTTGGCTATTGCCTTGGAATCCCCCCTAATTATTTAGATAGTTAGCCTCCTCCTCAGAATCCGACTCAGCTTCCCCACTTTATGACCCCGTGGCCTTCATCTTTTTTGTTTTCCCGATAGAAAATGCTTAGTAAGAAACTCCATCTAAGTCCTCATATGGGCCATGTCTTGATCTCACTCTTTTTATTTCCTATGTTGTTAAGCTGTCATAGCACTAGACACAGTAGGGCTAGCTATCACAGAATCTTTGGTATGCCAAGCTCTACTTGTCTTAGTCAATCTCTCCAACATCTTTGCAGCCTCAATGAAAGTAAGCTCCATGAATGCTCGCCCTGCAGCATTGTCTACGGTTGGCTTAGTGATAGTGTTTAAAGCTCTGTATAATTTCTCCATCAAATGCTTGTCTACAATCTTGTGGTTAGGACACTGCGTCAACTTCTTCTTGAATATCATCCAGGTTTTATGGAAAGCTTCATTCGATAGCTGCATAAAGTTGCTAATCTTGTCCCTCAACTGTAACATCCTGGAAGGCGAAAAGAACCTTTCTAAGAAATCTCCTTTCAATTTCCTCTAGTTTGTTATAAAATTGGGAGCTAAGCTCATTCAACCACATTGTAGCCTCCCCAGAAAAAGACATAGGGAATAACCATAGATGAATTGCATTTTGTCCAACTCCAGGATTGTCAAAAGACTTGTAGATGTTGATAAAGTTCACCAGATGCATATATGGGTCATCCCCTAGAAGTCCAACAAACAAACCTTTGAGGTTTAACAGCTGCATCATGGTGATTGTGATATTGAACTTTACTCCTAGTGCTAATGGTGGTGGAATAATTGCTCCTGTAGCACCAGCCTTATCCTAATCAGTGTCATCTTCCTCATCATCTGCAAACTGCACAACAGGTTAGTGGTTTTCTCTTCCTTTAACTGGCCGATTTTTATTCACTGGTACAGCTACATTCTCAGCACGCCTCCTATTTGCAGGCTCAATCAAATTCTCATCTCCCAAGTCCTCTTCAGCTAGGTTGGGATCACGAGTTGGTTGACCATCATTTTTTTGATTCAATTGAGCTTTATCCAAGGCGGCTAGTCTGTCTTCTTCTTGCTGATCTTTCATTCTGCCGATTAATTGAGGTTTCAGAAAAAATGGTAATAGTTTTTCTCCTAACCTCCTCGTATGTGGCATGCAAAGTAAAGCTCATGTAATGAACAAAAACAACTAATAAAAGTAAAATTACGAACTAGACCAAATGTCGATTAACACGCATAAACTTAATTTAAAATCGTATTCCACGACAATGGCATCAAAATTTAATATGCCCTAATTACAACTCTCATTAGAAAGCATAAGTGGTCATAGTCAAACATAAAAACCAACTAGGTTGGAGTCGAATCCCATAGGGAATACTGTGTAAACTAAGTGTTATGACTATTAATGGACGGTTGATCAAAGGTTCCAAAATAAAGGGGGTTTGTTTGTTAATGGTGAAGTATGCTTATAGCAAATCATGTTCCAACTAAAGAGTATGCTTTTAAGTTTTGATTCATTGAGAATGAATAAAATAGGATTATGCTCACGGAGATGTTACAGCAGTCCAGGTTGCGAGTTATCCCGAATTCATAGATAACAATTTCCAATTGCAGGAATTATTGAACTCTAAAGTTCATCTATTCGTTTATCAACCTTACTAGATGATTACCCTCTAATTCTCTCGAACTTAAAGAATATATTGATATGTTCAATTAATTTCTCAAGTGGGTTAACCCTGTTAAGGCATCAACCTTTAACCTAAAGGTTAAAGCCTTTAAGATCCTTGTAAATCTCCTCTTTTCCCAACACACACATTTCTACTCAAACAAGTGGTGTTCTTGGGATCACCTTTCAAGTTTGCAACTAATAAATATGATAGTAATGCAGAGGAGTTTATACAATTGCAATTAGTTATAGAACTCAGGAAATCTCACAACCCTAAACAACTAATTACATCAAGGCTCCCATAACCTTAGTTATGAGAGCTTTAGCCACTCATCATAGAAGAAGAATAAGAAGAAGAAGAAGAAGATTCCATTGTATTTCTCATAGATAATTTAGAAAATTACTTACAACTAAAAATATACAAAGGATTGTTCTTGATCTCCAAAGAAGAAGAGTAAATAAAATGTTAAGATCCACAATATCAGCTATTTCTCTGAGAATAGTTGGTTACAAATTTCTCAAAAGTTGAAAAAGAGATAAAAGATAGATGAAAGATTCCTACTCTAACCCTAAACTGGGTATTTATATGTCTCTGGGAATTTGGAAATCAAAATTTGAACTTAAATTTGCCATGTCCAAGTTGACGGTCCAACAATGTCCTAACGATCCATCACTTGGATCGTCACTTGGATACCTAGAAGGCCTTGTTCTGTCACAGGTTTGATGGCCAAGTTGATGGCCCGTCGGAGACCTGACGGACCATCACTTGGATTTCAGTTTTCCTTATTCTGGCCCAATCCTAACAGTTAGGTTGACGGGCCGTCAGTGTCTTGACGGTCCGTTGCTTGGACCGTCGCTTGGATCCTCAGTTTCTTCCACTCTGTATTAGGGATGACAGACATCTTGACGGTCCGTCACACAGTTGACGGCTCGTCAGTTTGATCGTCAAAAGTCTTTATTTTCTGTTTTTTCCAAGTTATTTCTTATGTTGAGTCCTTTTCCTGAAAACAGTAAAACCCAGCATCAAATACACTAATAGTTACTTAAAGAACACAATTATCCCTTATAAAAGATATAGAACATTCCGTCAAAAGTCGGAACATCAACACTCTCAACTTAAGACAATTGCTTGTCCTCAAGCAACTCAACACCATATCATATGCATGAACAAGAACAATGATGGGCATTTAACCATTCAACTATGCATGATTCAACCACTCTATTGCCACCTAACTCATGTAGTTTCAACACATCATAATCCATAATTAGCACTATTGATGTATTAGTTACTAGATATATTCTTATTTCACTTACAAGCCTTGAGGATTATGAGAAATTGTTATCTACATTAGCATTTTATATGAAAATAAAGGAGATGTATTGGCAGATACAAACCTTTAAATGGGATCCTGATTTGAACCATGTGTGGCAATAACTATTGAAATGGTATGAATCTTATTACCCGACTTATAATTAATTTTTTTGCTGGAGAGGCAACCTTTTCAATAGGTTCGGCAGTGGAAGCCGCTAATAATAGACTTAGTAACAAGATATTAAATGAGTTCAAGCTGCACAATAGTGAAGACTGAGGTGGATTTAGTAGATAAATTACCACAAAGAGCGAGGATCAATAAGGAGGAGGATGTCATATGAGAAATAAATCAAAGTGGATTAAAATCCAATATAATTACATGCCAAAGTATTACAAGGAGTGTCACTTAGAAGGCAAAATACATACGCAACCCCCTAAACTTGTTAATTTTTTTCGTATTGGCACTTTAATTCGGTCATGTTCCTATTGAAACCTCAACTATATACAAACTATGTCAATTCAGCACAAATTTGCACAATCCCATATTAGATTTAGAGCGTGAAAATCAGTTTCCATGACATAAAAACTACAACCAATGATAAAAATACACGTCATCAAATGAAAAAAAGTCAAAATTAAAAGAAAGGACTTTTATTTTCATTTTTTGTTTCTTCTTCTTCCTCAAGAAGTCTTCATCTCTTTCCACCATTGAATCACCGGGAGCTCATACCAAATATTAGTTTCTTGTTTCTCGTTCTTCTTCCACTATCACTCACCTTGGTCCTTACATTTGTTCTATTGTTTCGTCTCTTTCAATTTTTCTCTTCTTAAACATAATTTTTAGAGAGAAATCATAGATAAAGATGGACAAAAATTATAGGAAATAAGAAGAGCTTAGATAAATGGCTACAGAGGTCAAAAACATTAATTCAGGGGTCATAGTAGCAGCATTCTAGAGGAAAGAACTTAAATTTCCGCGGTGGAATCTAAAATTTAAACTTTCAAAAATCCTTTGATGATTTATTTCTACCACAAAGTCAACAAAACCTTTATTAACGACTCTTCTTCTTCTCCCATAAAACACAAAAACACATTTCTCTGTTTCTGCATAATGATTATTCACCTACCCAGTTGAATCATTTCGTCAAAGAAAAGAAAATCACCATGGATTTAGCTTCAGATCCATCTAAAGATACTAGATCTACTTATTGCCGAAAACTGAAATAAGAATTTGAGTATGTAATTTGCTTCACCATGGCTTCTAAGTATGTAATTTTTGTCGTTTTCATGAATTTGGGCAATTGATAAGAGAAATTTAAAAAAAAATGAAAATAGATTATGGCTTCACACTCTCCTAGTGGAGTGTATTGCACATGTCATTCTATGTCAGTAATTGTATTTAATTGACACACTTTATGAAGGATTTATGTCACGACCCGAACCAAGATCTGGCGTGATAGGCATCTCAAGTCCACTAAGGACTGGAGGCTGCCTTCTTAGCCTAACCCAACAAAATCAAGTACACCTAGCAACGGATGAATTCAAAGTAAAACAAGATATAATAAAAAAAAATATCAAAGAATCTATATAGATCAATATCCAACAAACACCAACCAATAACCAATACCGATAACCAACCATAATACCCATGTCCACAGTAATGTCCAACAAAGCCTCTAACAAAACCAAAGATAGTCAGGTCGAGACATGCCCCCGACCATAGCCAAAAATAAATCCAAAAGAAAGAGTTAATACATAAAGAAATCTAAAGCATGAAATAGGGTATTCCGAAGGATGAACGCTCACCACTTCAGTCCGACTCACGAGTTGTCCCCCAATCACCTAGTTAATATGTAGGAGGAATAGAAGTATAGCCAATTCATGTATTGCGTGGGGATACAACATCTAAAGATGGTTGGCGGTTGGAGCGCTAGCATGTAACTCGAGGATATAGGATAAAATAATGTCATAAACCATAATATAGAACCATAAAAAGTAGTGCACAACATCATATGCAATACATATATATAGATAGATATATAAACATATATAGATATATATAGATATATATAGATATATATTTCGTAAAAGGGAACAGGGCTTAGCATGAATCATAAAACCTTAACCTGGACTATACTGCTTGACCATCAAAAACCCACACCCACGGGCTATATGGGTTCAGCTTCCCTGCTGAAAGGGACCCAATGTGTGTTAGCCGCACGAATTGAAAGTACCATAAATGGCCGGGGAATCCTTAACCTTCTCCATCCATGATACAAATATATATATAGTGTGAAATAAGAACAGGGTCATCAAGACCAACCCTAATGTCGGCAAACATGAGTTTCCAGTATTGGTCATATAACCCATTTTAGACGAATTAAAACCTTTAACATATAACCCAACCATTATATTAAGGATTCAACCATTAAGGCATTATTAAGTGGTATCTTCATACTGACTATAGATTGCAAGCAATGTCATTAGCCAACCCTTTGGGGATTCCTTTGTACCCACGACTCCATTTTAAAAATCACTTGAGGGATTCCTTCTGCCCCACAAGGTTTTCAAAACCATGATTAACCATTTTTTTTATTTATACAATGCATTAGATTTAAAGAATAAGTCAAGCCAATTGATAAATCACATTCCAAAACCAATTATGCAAGTGGGTTGAGATTATTACTGATTTCTATACCAAAATCAATTATGTGGGGAATCTATTGTACCCCTATTCCATTAACCATTCCCATTCACCCCCAATGAGTGTACAAACCAATAATTCATGCATAATAAATCAATAGAAACCATGGAATAACATTCAAACAATTTATATCCAAAACCCTCAACCCATATTTCAAATCTCAATATCAAAACCATGAATAATAAACCAACTTTCATGCCATTAATAAATTACAAGTATAGGAAAAGAGAAGATGAACTTACTATGAAATCATTATGCTCTCTTAGGGTTTTGAGTTTTATATGGAACTTGGGATTTTAAATCTTTTAAAACTGAAAGAAACAGGCTATATAATGCCTAAGGGTCTTACATAGGTGAAAATACCGAAATACCCCTCATCCCAAGTAACTAATACAAAACTGGATAGATTTTACATAGGGGCGTGGCACAGTCCTTATCGCGAAAGCTAACCTCCATGCCACAGACCCTAACGCGGAGACTATCCTTCATGTCATGGACCGTATCACGGTGATTATCCTCCATGTCACGGAGATATTGCAAAGGCATACAGCCTCTATAGTCTAATAACGCTCAACTTACTCCATTATTTTAGAGCAGGGCGATTGTTGTCAATCTAGTAACCTAACTTAGGTTAGGGTCGAATCCACGAGAAGTGTAATTTAGTCTTTGAATCCTATGTCTGTTGAAAGTCACTTAGTGTTGACCCGCAATGTACACTTAAAGCAATTATCTTGTAACACTAAATGAGAGCAACAATTATTGATTACAATCTAATAAGAGAAGTGTCTTGGGGTTATACTTATCCTAGGGGTCATACATGCATGGTTTATTGAAGGTTAGTCCTTTTATTAGTCAAAGATGTGGGTAGGCTAGATTTTTACTCTTAATGTGAGCCTTTCAACAACACATTAAGTTGCACTCATGGATTCTTTTGAATATTTCATGAGTGTGCCGATTTCACAAATCCAAAACCTCAACAAATCATCCGTACTACTAGGATGATGCCAATCAATCTATCTAAGGACATAGGATGATGTGGGATCCAATAGTTGATCATAACTACTCATCACTAGTTAAGAACATAACTAGTATCAAATAGTTGATCACCACTACTCATCACCCACATCCTTCTTTCAAGGATGATGTAGGATCCAAGTTAAATTAGGGTTTTCACCCACAACTATTAATTAAAGCAAGAGTAGTAGAAAAACCGAACATCAATAACTACTAATTAGGACTAGAAATCAACACACACACTTTAACACCCTAATCAAGCATAACCCAAGATAAATATTTAGCTACTCATGAGATTAGAGAAAGGAGATATACCCAAGTTGGCACCCAATTCTTCCATTGATAACAAAATAAGAATAATCTCAAAGCTTCAATCTCAATTCACAGCTAAAATCTCTTGAAAAGTTTAGAAACAATTGTCTTTCCCAAATTGGTAGGATTTTTCTCAATACAAAAATTGAATTCTAGTTGAAAGATGCCTCAAATATGATAGGGTTTTGCCCTTTTGAGAATTGGGTTCAGCTCCTTGAAATTATGAAATTTCCCCTGGGCATTTGGGCATACCGTCGCAATCGCCATTGCATGATCGTGATCGTCAATCCTGTGATCCCCTCATGATCATCGTGAATTGATCAGACTTTGACTGGTCATGATCGCGATCGCGGTATTTGAGGGTCGATCCCTGCTCCAGATTTTCCAGCTTTTGCACTAACTTTGCCCTTTTTGTTATCTTTTTAACTTACTTCGTGTAAACTTGGAAACCACAGGAATTAGAGCATTCAAATGACAAATTCATCTCATTTAATAAATTTAACCATAGTAGTATGCACGAATATGGATGTCAATGAGTGGTAAATTTACCACTCATCAACACCCTCAACTTAAACCTTTGCTTGTCCTCAAGCAACACTACTTCTTACTCAATGAGACCACATATTTATAAGCCCATTCATAAGACCAAATGATCACAATGATTTCAATCTTGATTAGCACCAACAAGTAGGTCTCACGCATGGGAGAAGCTATTCTCATAACTCCCCTTAACATAAAGCACACTTTCAAGGATGCAAAAGACTTTAAAGAACAACTAATCAACAATTACTAATTCTCTAGAAGTGACTCTCCATCGATAGAGACTCAACCACACTTCTTTGCCTTATTTTCAGAAGATGAAAATTTCACCCACCTCAATTAGTCTACATGCCTCTTCACGAAAGAAAATCTCACACACCAACGTATCTATCATGAAACAAGGGATTTAAGTGCAAACACTCACTCTCAAAAGAATTTCTCAATTAGAACAAGTATCATACCATATGCTTGACTTTATTTTCAATCTCCACTAAATTGAATATGCTTGATTGAAAATCTCAAAGGACTTTTCAAACTTGTAATGTAGGCACGGGAAAGGGTATGATATCATTTGGGAACAAAGTGACTACACCCTCCTTGAACATCTACATCACACTATTTAATCAATATTTGGACCAAGGGACACTTCATTTGTTTCCAACTTCACACATGTACCTACTTTTACTGCCTTGATTTACCCATTTCTTTGAAAGCGTTTTCTTCTCATTTATTTCTTTTGTGCAATCTATATTTTTCCTTTTTTTATGATTTTTTTCTTTTTCACTTTTTTGCTTGCTCTCTTTTCTTAGCTTTTAGGCATCCACTTACATTACCATTGCCCAAGGTTACCTCTTCAAAGACTGACTACCCCCACCTTTGGCTATTGGCCTCAAGTTGCATTTTCAAGTTCAAGGAGGGAAGGGTTCAAAAGAGGGGTAAAATTCAAATGGTTTAAGACTTGTAATGTGGTTGCCAAATAAAGGTTTGAAGGCTCAAAATGGATGACTAGGGATACTATACTTGTACGGGTAGGCTCTTTAGGCTAAAGTGGGTTCCTATGTTGACAAAGAAGTCCTAAGATCATTTCACCAACCAAGTATAATTACAATTAGCCTTGAGAGACTAACGGGGCAAGTTATAGATGATACAAGTAAGTATGAGAATTAAACAACTATGCTGACCGCACATGACATGCAAACTTTTCAAGAAAGCTCAATTGTATTTCCTACTAGAGACAAAAGGAGGTATTTACCATATACTACCAACTAAGGACTTTGGAGTCACAAAAAGAAGTAAATCATTATTACAAAATTATTCCCATCCATGCCCTTGGTTTACAAAAAAAATTAGACAAAGGGGGTGCTTGCTTTGCATTTTAACCATGCAAGATTAGTTATTGGTGGTACCAAACCAAGACGTTGTCTCACATTTAGGATCTCATGAAGTCAAACCATATGGCTACTCAGACTTCACCATATGTATAAGGGCAATCCCAAAACTCCAATGTTATGGGTACTTAGACTCCCCTGCATCTATGGCTCCAAACTCAAACACGACGATTTTCCCTTAAGAATGTCTCACTCGATATATCATAGGGAAAGGATCATCTGACATCATATTAAACAAGTAGAAATCTAAAAATAAAGAAAAATCTAAAACTAAAAATAAACGACTAATCCATAAAATGTAGGCACCATCAGGGTGCCAGAATATTACAAACCAAAATAAAAATATGATCATCTAAATCATCCAAAATTAAAATAAAACATCCAACAGATATCCAAATAATATAGAATAATCAAATAACTATGGCTACTAAGAATATGGGCTCCCCCAACTTAAAGCTTGTAGTGACCTCACTACATAATTATGAAAGTATAAAAAAGGTAAAGGGTGCTCCATATAGTCCCATCAAGGACTGTCATTGCTCTTAGTCTCAACATCATCTGAGTCTGACCATGTAGTTGGGGACTCATCATCACTATCATCCTGGGGAGAAGGAAGTCTCTCTTTGAGTTTTAGGACCTTTCAAAGGCCATTTACCTCCTTCCACATCTTAGTGAATAATTTGTCCCTCTTTTTCTCCCTATTTATCATCTTATCATGAAAATTCTTGAGCTCCCTATGCGACTTTTCTAAGGACGAGTAGTCCCTCTTAAGACTAGAGATAGTGGGCCCCTAATCCTGTTGATCTACCAAAAACCACTCATAGTCAGTCTGAGCAATATAAGAATGGCAAGAGATAGACGACCCTCCTGGCCCTATAGGTAACTAAGACACAAGCTCCCTGATTTCCCCCATCTCAATCGATATCTCCTTAAACAACCCTATTATGGATGTCCTGCAAGAGTCTATGTCCTCATCTGTTGACTTGCCTAAGTTAATCTTTCTTTTCTTGCTCTTACCAAGTGTGCCTTCATCTTGAATCTTAAGAGGGTAAATTGGGTTATTTTGATGCACCCAAGTGTCTCTGAGATATTCCTCAACCCTGGATCTCCTGCATAGTCTATGACCAAAAAAGAAAATAAGAGTAGGGAGCCACCTCAGTTCTTAAAATACCTTATGTCTAAAAGCACAAGACGTCCATCATTCAAAGAAATATTGTCTAAGATACATATAACCATTCGGTCTCGCACATCTAAAACATAAGTCATGTGAGTTTATGAGGAAACCTGGCTACAAATAAAGCGTAACCATATCCTCGCCTCAGCCGTAAAATCATACAATGATATCCTTATTTTGGTGGCATCCTAGATCTCTCTACCAGGACACAACTTTTAACTAACCAACTTCCCGGTTCATATCCCTTTGCCTCAAACTGTGTCATGTACTCATCCGGCAACCCATATAGGTTATTTTTCTCGGCTCTAAAGTGAACATTCTTCCCCCAAATCCTTATTACTGGTTTGGAGAATGGCACTGCGCTTAGGTTAGCGTAGAACTCCCTCATCCAATGTTTATTCTCCCTACATGGGTCTAGGGTGAATCGTCTCCACCTGATGGCCACTAATCTATCATGGAATACCGGGAGATTTTCTGACACCTTATCCAAACATATGCCCCTTTCTGGAAGTAGCTTTTTCTTGGAGAGGTCGACATAGTACAAGGTTTTGTACTCCGGGGACATGATGCGAGTTTGGTCATAGTCTCCCATCTTTAGCTTTAAAAACCTGAGAACAACACAACAACATTAATTATCAATATTTACATATGAAAACTATGCTATATTATTTAATTAAGCTAATGGGATGGTGTCTTGGTAATCTTTGGGAAATAAATGGACTTGTAGGATTTTTGTTCCTGGATAAAAAACAACCTCGAATGTCACAATCGCAGGCCACCAAGCAGCGATCGTGTTAATGCGGTCGCGCTTCTATGACCGCAATCGTGGTATCTGAGGCTTGTCGGTCCAAATTTTTCAAAATTCAAAACTTCCAATTTCTATGTCAATTTGTGTTCCAAATTAAAAATTTACATTAAGAACAATAAACATAGGCCCTAGATACTCAATCATGCCCTTAGAACTTGGGAAAGCTAGTGAGGAATTTGCACGGGCATTCAATCAAACACTTGGTGTGCACATGTTATTCCTATCTATTTTGAGCAAATTAGGATACAAAAGACTTCCCTATCAATGCACACACCAATATCAGCAGTCAATCACACCAAACAAACATAATTTAACAAGGATTTAGCATGCAAATCACAATTTTAGGTCATTCCTAAGACATGAGTTCTAAGGCCTACACATAAGCATAAAAAAAAATTGAAGCACATACCGGAATAGGGAATATATGGGTGATGCAATGAACTATTGGATGTTTTTAACAAAATCAAATCAAATATAGTTGATATTTGAGAATAATTGAAGAGGGAGTGTGGCTAAAGCATAGGTAGACTGTTCATTTCACCCAGTCATAACAGCAATCGCAATCAAAATTTTGTGATCGTGGTTACATAGCAATCTCAATTAAGATAGCACAGGTACTGCGATCGTGGTAACTAGGGATAGTTTTTGGTCTTCTGTTTTCCCCTGATCAACCCACTACTCAAATTTACCACACTTCCTCTTACTCAACATTATTCAAAAGCAGACCTTTTTGGGAAGCTAATCTGCATGGATCAATCAAAACAAACATAATCTACCCTAAAAATAAAAAAATTAAAGTATATGGGCCACTTTTGTGGCTTGATGAGTTGCCTCCCATCTAGCTCCTAATTTAACGTTGTGACACGATACTCTTCAATCTTTAAGTTGGGTCCTTGAGGGATCCATCGTCAACCTTTATGGTCAATACAACAATAAAGGACATCACTTGAAGTTTCATTGGTTGTTTCTTGGTTTTACACACCCGGAAGGAAACCTCACCTTTTTGTACCTGAAATTTTATCTCCCCCTGCTCCATATCAACATTTGCTCTCCTAATTGTCAAAAAGGGTATCCCAAGAATAATGGGTATTTCTTGGTTGATTTTACAATCAAGGACTACAAAGTTCATCGAAAAAATGAAATGATCGACCTTTACCAAGACATCATACAAAACTCCAATCAATTTCTTAATAGAGTGATCCGCCATCAAAACCTTCATTGTTGTGGGAGTAGGAGTGCCCAAACCAAGTATTTGATAGATTTCATATGGTATTATATTGATGCTTACACCAAGGTCACACAAGGCTTTCTCAAATTTGTTTGTCCCAATAGTACAAGGGATTATGAAAGCTCTCGGGTCTTCTTTCTTTTCTGCCATAGCACTAGTCATGATAGCGCTATAACCATGGGTAACTTCAATGGTTTCACCATATGCAAGGCGCTTCTTGGATATCAATTTCTTTATTAGCTTAGAATATCCTATAATTTCTTGAATGACTTCTAGTAACGAGATATTGATGGAAAGATTGCTAAGCTTGGCGAGAAACTTCTTGAATTTGACATTCTCCTCGTTTTTCTTGTCTTTGTGGGAATGAAGGAGATATTTTCATTGGATACAAGGGGTCACATTATGTTTTATAACCCTAAACTACCTTAGGAGTTCCTTCATCATGAACCATCTCTTCAATTATCATTGGTTCTTCACCATCCCTTTTTTGAGACTTTAGAGCCTCATCATTTGACTCACCCATATGCTTATTCTTTGGATTTATTTGATCATTAAGATACTTTTATTTGACCTCAATATCTTATGCACCAAGATATTTACCATCGGATGACAATTTCTAAGACATGAGCATCATTTTTAGGATTTGCCACCATATCACTAGGAAGGCCACTTTTAGATCTAGCGTTAAGTGCTGTTGAGATTTGGCCAATTTGGGTATCTAATTGCTTGATTGAGTATGAATGTGATATACCCATTTGGTTGATTATATAAAATTCCCCATTTAGTTCTCAGACTATCTTGTTCATCCATTCTACTCTCATCAAGATTCTAGCAAGCACATCCTTAGTTTTGAACTTCTCGAGATCCATAGGATTTGATTCCTTGCTCTTCACTTGGTCATAGAGGGGAACATATCTATCATACTCTTTTTTATTATCCCTCCAATCATGATCTCTATATCAATCACGCTATTTCCTTTCTCGATCACGATCATTCCAACCTTGTTTCCCACCTTACCTTTGATAGGCCGATCGAAAACCCCCCAAGTAGTTTGCCAAGTATCTAATTTCTTCATCAGGGGACTTTGCCTCATCTTTATCATACCCTTTATAAACCACGACATTGACCATTTTTGCGGGTGCACTCATCACATGTTTTGGAAGAAGATCTAGTTGTTTCATCATTTTAGCCATATTTCTTCCCTTTCTTCTTCTTTCATTATTTGCTCCTTGTTCATAATTGAGGAATCAAGAGACCCCATGGCTACTTTGGTGTCCCTCATATTCCACCCTTTATTTTGCTTTGTGATTTTCTCAAGCAAAGTTAAAGCCACTCCATATGACAACCTCACAAGTGACCCACCGGCCGCATTATCCACCACGGTCTTATTTAGTTGGTCCAATGGCCTATAGAATATTTGGAGAAGCATCTTATTCGATAATTTATGGTTAGGTCATTGCACAAGATTTTCATTAAATCTCTCCCAAACATCATACAGAGGCTCTCCATTGAGTTGACGAAAATTTATGATTTTGTCCCAGAATTGCAACATCTTTGATGATAGGAAATATCGATCTAAGAAAGCATCGGTAAGCTTGAACCATGATGTGATGGATCCAACCGGAAGAGACCTCAGCCACAACACTACCTCACCTGTTAGAGAGAATAGAAAGAGGCGTAACTGTATGGATTCTTGTGTGATATGAGCCATGTCGAACGAGACACACATCTCCACAAAATTCTTCAAATGTAGATTTGGGTCTTCAAGAACTTGAACCCAAAAGAGACCTTTCATTTTTAGCATGTTTAACATCACACTCGTGACGTGGAATACCCCATTCCCTTCATTTAGCGGGATGCAAAGAGGTGGTCCTCATCATCAAGGGGGCTATTAAAGAGCCCGACAGTGCTTCCATGATCACTCATTGTGTCGTGGACACTATTCAACTCACCTATAAAAGAATCAAAAGAAACAAACAGCGTAAATAACAAACACTATGTGTAAACCCCAAGGCACTATCAATAACACATAAGCGAAAAATAAGTTTCACTCCCCGACAATGGTTCCATTTTTTATAGCGCGCAACTTACTCCATTATTTTGGAGCAAGGCAATCGTCGTTAATTTAGTAACCCAACTTAGGTTAGGGTCGAATCCATGAGGAGTGTAATTTACTCTTCGAATCCTATGTATGTTGAAAGTCACTAAGCGTTGACCCGCAATGTACACTTAAAGAAAAACATAAATTAAATTGGGGGTATGATTTAAATTTGAACAAAATTATCTTGTACCAATAAATGAGAGCAACAATTGTTGATTATAATCCAATGAGAGAAGAGTCTTGTGGTAATAATTATCCTAGGAGTCATACATACATGGGTGATTGAAGGTTGGTGTTTTTCTTAGTCAAAGATGTGGGTAGGCTAGATTTTAACTCTTAATGTGAGACTTTCAACAACATACTAAGTTACACTCGTGGATTCTTTCAAATACCTCATGAGTGTGCCAATTTCACCAATCCAAACCCTCAACAAAATATCCCTATTTCTAGGATAATGCCAATAAATCTAGCTACACACATAACATCCTTATTTCTAAGATAATGTTAAGGACATAACTAGTATCAAATAGTTGTTCAATACTACTCATCACCCACATCCCTTTTTCAAGGATGATGTGGGATCGAAGTTAAATTGGGGTTTTCACCCACAACTATTAACTAAAGCAAGAGTAGTAGCAAAATCCAACGTCAATAACAATGAATTAGGACTAGAAATCAACACCCATACACTTTAAGACCCTAATCAAGCATAAACCCAAGATAAATATTTAGCTACTCATTAGATTAAAGAAAGGAGATATACCCAAGTTAGCACCCAATGCTTCCATTGATAACAAAACAAGAATAATCTCAAAGCTTCAATCTCAATTCACAACTAAAAATCTCTTGGATAATTTTTCAAAAATTGTCTTTCCCAAATTGGTAGGGATTTTCTCAATACAAAAATTGAATTTTATTTGAAAGATGACTCAAATATGAAAGGGTTTTGCCCTTTTGAAAATTGGGTTCAACTTCTTGAAATTATGAAACTACCCCTAGGCATTTGGTCGCGTCATCGTGATCACCATTTCCTAATCGCGATCGTGACTCCTTCAATAGCGGTGATCCCCTTGTGTTTTCCATTAATTTACCAAGCATTCACTGGTCGCAATTGTGACCCTCAGATCATGATTTTGGTATCTGAGTGTCGATCCCTACTCTGGATTTTCCAGCTTTTGCACTAGTTTTTCCTTTTTGTTCTCTTTTCAGCTTACTTCACTTCTTTTCTTCTAATTACCTATAAGCCTACAAACCATGGGAATTGGTGCATTCAAATGGCCAATTTGCCTTATTTACACAATTTAACCACAGTAGTGTGCACAGATGTGGATGTCAATGAGTGGTAAATTTACTGCTCATCATGGTCCAAAACTACCCCGAACCCTTTCCAAAATTCCAAAACTCTGCTGAGACACCCCCATTCACATGCCTAAACATAATTTAAGTCAAAATTTGACATTTCAAACATGGTAGAGCCAAAAATAAAATGCTCAAAATTTGGAAGGTATTACATTATCCCCCCCCCTTAAGATCATTCATCCTCGAATGATGAGCTAGGACACTTTTCACACGAGAATAACAATATTACACCAGAATTAAAAGATAAACCCAATTAGTAACAAGGGAAGAACGAAATTCATACCTTAATCTCCTTTACCCGACACATGGAAGAAAAATAGGAACTTAGCCTTCATATCTTCCTCCGCTTCCTAAGTGGCTTCTTCCACCTTATGGTTCCTCCAAAGGACCTTTACTGAAGCCAAATCTTAGTCCTCAACCTATGAACTTTTCTATACAAGATATTCACTGGGACCTCCTCACATGACAAGGAATCCAAAATACCAACACTCTCAATTGGCACCACCAAGGAAGGATCACTCACGCACTTTTTCAACATAGACACATGAAACACAAGGTGAATAGAACCCAAACTTGCAGGAAATTCTAGCACATAGGAAACATCCCCCACACTCCTCAAAATCAAATAGGGGCCAACATAACTGGGACTGAGTTTCCCCTTCTTTCAAAATTGCATCACTCTCTTCATGTGAGACACCTTAAAGAATACCCAATTTCCCATATTGAACTTTAACTCCCTTCGCCTCACGTCCGCATAAAACTTTAGGCGACTTTGGGCAGTCCTAAGCCTATCCCAAATCACCTTTACCTTTTCCATAGCTTGATGAACTAGATCAGGACTGAACAATTTTATCTTATCTACTTAAAACCACCCAATATGAGATCTATACCCCTACTATACAATACCTCAAATAGGGCCATACCAATGCTAGTGTGATAGCTATTATTGTACGCAAACTCTATAAGAGGTAAATGGTAAACCCAACTACCACCAAAGTCAATTACATAAGCCCAAATCATATCTTCCTAAGTCTGAATGGTCCTTTCTGCTTGTCCATACGTCTGAGGGTGAAAAGCGGTGCTAAGGTTCACCATAGTCCCCAAACCTTGATGGAATGACCTCCAAAATAAGATGAGAACTAAGTACCACAATCTGAAATAATGGAAACTGGAGAACCATGCAACTTCACGATCTCCTAAATAAATAACCTTGCATAGTCCTTGGCAGAATAATTAGTCCTCACCGGCAAGAAGTGAACAGACTTAGTCATCCTATCCGCGATGACCTAAATAGAATCAAACTAGTTTCGAGACTATGGAAGATCGATAACAAAATCTATATTAATTACTTCCCACTTCCACATAGGCAACTCAATTTCTTGAGACAATCCGTCGGGCCTCAAGTGCTCCACCTTCACTTATTGACACACCATGCACTTAGCCATAAAATTAGCCACATATCTATTGATATTATTCCACCAATATATCTCTTTAAGGTCATGATACATCTTCGTCGAACCAGGATGAACCGAATAACATAACTCATGATCTTCGGCCAAAATTCTGCATCACAACCCATCCACATCGGGAACACACAACTTCCCTCGGGACCTCAAGAAACCATTACACTAATCTCAAAAACCATCACCTTATGCTTACCCATATCCTCCTTGATTTTCATCAAGATAGGACCAACATTTATTTCTCCTTCACCTCAGCACCAAAAGATGACTTAGACATCTCTTGTACAAACACACCACCATCTTTAAAACTGAGAGATGAACTCCAAGATTATCCAAATGGTGAATATCCTTCACCAAGTCCCACTTGTTTTCACCCACATAAGATAAAATCCCCATATATAACCTGCTAAGAGCATCAGCAACCATGTTAGCATTACCTAGATAATAGTGGAGACTCATGTCATAGTCCTTGAGCAACTCAAGCCATCTTCTTTGCCTGAGATTCAAATCATTCTAGGTAAATATATATTGCAGGCTTTTATGATCTGAATAAATGTCAACATGGACCCTATATAGATAATATCGCCAAATCTCTAATTCGAACACCATAAACAGCAACTCCAAATCATGAGTCAGATAATTCCTCTTATGAACTTTCAACTGCCTAAAAGCATATGCTACCATCTTTCTATATTGCATTAAGACACAACCAATTCCCACACAGGATGCCACAAAATAAATTATGAAACTATCAGTACCCTTGGGTAGGGTCAAGACTGGAGCAGAAGTCAATTTATCTTTCAGCTTCTCAAAACTTCTCTCACAAGCATTGAACTACAGAAATTTCACCTTCTTCTGAGTCAACTTAGTCAAAGGTGCAGCAATCGATGAGAAGCTCTCCACAAAATTCCTATAATAGCCAATTAAACCCAAGAAGCTCTGACTGTCAGTTGGAGTCATGGGTTGGGGCCACTTCTTAACCACTGTAACTTTCTATGGATCCATCATAATCCCTTCATTAGAAACAACATGATCCAGAAAAGTAACAACACTCCACGAAAATTCACACTTCAAAAACTTAGCATACAATCGTTGATCTTTTATGGTCTGCAACATAATTCGGATGTGATTGACATGATCCACCTCGATCTTTAAATATACCAAAATATCATCAATAAACACAATCATGAACAAATCCAAAAACTAACAGAATACTCGATTCATGAGATCCATAAATGCCACTAGGCATTTTTCAACCCAAAAGACATGACCAAGAACTCAAAATGTCCATATCAGGTATGGAAGGCAGTCTTAGGGATATCCTCCTCCTTAATATTTAACTGATGATAACCCAATCGTAGGTCAACCTTAGAGAAAACTTAGCACCCTGAAGTTAGTCAAACAGGTCATCAATCCTAGGAAGAGGGTACTTATTCTTCATTGTCACCTTATTCAACTGGCGGTAATCAATACACATCCGAAGAGAACCATCTTTCTTATGCACAAAAAGAGCGGCAGCATCCCATGGAGACACACTAGGGAAGATAAAAACCTTGCTAAGAAGATCTTTCAACTGCTCCTTAAGTTCTTTTAACTCAGTCGGATCTATTCTATAAGGAGGGATAGAGATAGGACAAGTATCCAAAAAAAGATCAATCCCAAACTCAATTTCCCTATCGGGGGGAAACTAGGAAGATCATTAGGGAAAACCTCAGAAAACTCACTAACCACGGGAACTGATTGTAAAAAGGCACCCTCTGAGTTAGAATCTTTAACTCGGACCAAATGATAAAAACACCTCTTGAAAATAAATTTTTGGGATCTAATATATGATATGAACCTTTCCTTAGGTACTAAAGAACTCCCTTACCACTCAATAACCGACTCATTATGGAATTTGAAAATGACCATACGGGTTTGATAGTCTAAAGAGGCATAGCATGAATGCAACTAATCCATCCCTAAAATGACATCAAAATCTACCATGTCTAATTTAATCAAATCCACCAAAGTTTCCCTACGACCAATAGATACCACACAACCCCGATAGGCCCTTCTAGTAACCACCGAGGCACCCACCAAGGTAGAAACAGAAAAGAGGTCTAAAATTTAGTTAGGATCAAAACCAAAATGCACAGCCACAAATAGGGTCACATAAGAAAGGGTAGACCCCGGATCAAATAAATAGTACACATCACGAGAAAAAAGTTTTAACATACCAGTGACAACATCAGGAGATGCCTTGGGCTCCTGACGGGTAGTAAGTGCATACAGGAGATTTTGACCAGTGTCGGTACTAGATATGGCATCCCTTGGTATAGGAGCTAATGATGTGGCAATCAAAACCTTATTAGCATCCGTAGCGACCTTTTCCCCAGAGAAATCCTTTAGCATATGTCCCAGCTGGCCACTTGAAACACCAGTTCTTTCCTTTATCACAGAAACCACAATGCAATTGACCACAAAGTTTGCAAGGAAGAAATAATGGAGCTTACTTAGACCCATTAGCCTGAGATTGGGCATTCTGTGCCCTAAAACTATCACTACTATAAAAGAGATGATCTCTAGATGGCTTTGGATAAGATACACTAGCTATCTAATAGGAACCAGAGTTGTCCCACTTCTTCTTAGACCACTTCCCATTATCTTTATCACTCTGTTGCTGACCTCCACCCTGATCTGAATATTGAAGCTTCTTACTCTGCCTCTCTCCTACCTTTGCTTGCTTCTTCTTTTCCTCTTTAACCTATTGCATGTAACCACCAACCTAGAAATATCCATGTCCTTGTTCAAGAGAGTGATGTGCTATTGAAAAATTACACTTTCAATGCTTAAAACTATTAAAATATGCAAGTTTCTTAGTTTGTTTTGTTATAAATGATGTGTTTTATAGAAAACTAGGTTTTGGATGCAAATTTCAAGAAAAAGATGAAAATGGAGTTTTGGCTACTTACTTAATCATTTTTGGGTGTTTGTGACACTTTTCGGATGTACGTGATCAAAATATGTGTTGAAACTTGAAGTTTGGAAGCTTGGCCACAAGAGTTGGAAAGCTTGGCACTTACCTATGTCTACATATAGACTATATGTAGCATATGTGGTCTGTATAAGACTAAGGTAAGTACCAAAATTGAAGATCCAGAGGGTGAAAAAGCTGAAAATAAACTTTTGGCACTTACCTATGTCAACATACGGATCGCATGTAGCACATGTGGACTGCATGTGGGTAAGGTAAGTGCCAAAAGTCCAAAGTCCAGAGAGTAGAAGGTGAAAAATCTAAAAAAAAAACTTCTGTCAATTACCAATGTCTACATGCGCCCAGGATCAGGCTACATATGGCGCATGCGCCTAAGGCCAGGATATTTGTAGACACACGTAAGTGGCCACCGACCCTTTTTTTGTCTTTTTTCATCTGGGTTTTGATTTTAGGGTTTCCTCATGTACTATAAATACCCCTTATTGATTTTTTATTAGAAGTTTTGAAATCTTGAAACTTACAAACATATTTTAATTCCGAGATTCGATTTTAGTCTTGGAATTCTCTTTTATTGATTTTGGTTGATTACTTTAGTTAAAATTTTGGGTTTTTAGTTGTGATTATTGTGATTACATCTAGGGGTGTTCATGGGTCAGATTGGGTCGGTTATTGATCAAAACCATAACCAAACCAACTTAGTCGGTTTTTAAATTATTAAAATCAAACCAAACCAAATAAAAAAATAATTGTTGGTTTGGTTCTTGTCGGTTTAGCTAGGCTTGGTTCAGTTTTTTTGTTTAGTAACTTTAGCTAATGGCAAAAGTTGGAATTTAACAAAAAATCCAATCCAACATATGAGATGTCAACCGAGTGTTGTGCCTCAACCATGAAACTAAGATGTCAATTCAGTGTTATACTTAGGTAAATCCATGAACACCATATGAACACTTCTAAGAAAAAAATAGAAACTACATATAACAGAATGACACGATAAATCCCTCAAAAGGTGAACACATAAATTTCTTGCTTGATAATGACTAAAAAGAAAGTTCAAAGTGATTATCTATAGTCTAATGAAACTCAACTGTAAATTTTCATAGACAACAAGATATTATTTTGACATTTAGTATCATTTGTTACTCAAAGTGCAAAAATTATTTAAAATCTCATAAGATACTGTCAATTAGAGGGAGACATATGACTGAAAGTGCTACGGCTAAAGTTAAATTCTTGATTAAAGTTTAAAATGTAACAAATATTTATCTTTTATTCATGAATTATATATAAATAACTAATTTATATATATGTTATCGATTCGAATTGGTTATTTTGTCGGTTATTTTAGAGTAAAACAAAAACCAAACCACATAAGTATCGATTTTTAAAATTTAAAACCAAACCAAACCAAACCAAATGTTAATTTTTTAATCAGTTTGCTTTGGTTCTCGGTTTTGTTTGGTTTGGTTCTCAGTTCGGTTTGGTTTTTAACCAAATTGTGAACATCCCCAATTACATCTTATGCTTTCAATTATGAATGTTGTTGATTCTTTCACAAGCATTAACGACTAAAGACCCTTAGCTAGGGTTGTGAAAACCCTAGCGGATTGAGAAGTAAGGGAAGTGCTATGTTATTCTGAACCGATACCCATGCATGCATTGAATTATCTTCACTTTAATAGTTATCTTAGTAGTTGCAAACATTAGGATCCCTCCTAGATTATTGCTACTTACTCCAAAAGAGGAGTAGTGACTAGAAAAATATAATTACTACTATAATTTGAAGTTTAACTATCGATCCACGCTACTAGGTATTATCTAAGTAAGATGGTTAGTTGTCATCTAATAACTAGAGACTCAAAAGGTAATAGTTAACTGGGATATATGATAAGGGTTAGTAAGGCGACATCCTGAGATTCAAAATGTAAAAGTAAAATCTTTCAATTAGTCTAAAAGACGATTGGTGGTACATAACCTATCAAATTTTGCATGCAAGGTATCGGGTTGGGTCAATAAAGCACGATAAGCCTACGGAATTAAGAAGTCATGGGTAACACAGTCCTAGTATTCACCAATGAGTAATTACAACCAAAGTTAATATTTGCTACTTGTTCGATATTGATACTACAAACCCCTATTACTTTTCCAATTTTACCTGTTGCTAAAAGCCACAATTCCATGTATTACCTTGGGATTCGACCTTAACCTTTGTTGGGTTACTATATTTGATAGCGACCGCATAATCTTTATATTAAAGGTGTAGCTTGGGCATTATCAAAAATTTGGCAATGCTACCGGGGAATACGGTGTTGAGTTATTCTTAGTTGGGTATACGTCGGTGTATGCCTAGTACATGGAGTAGAGGCAATCCCTTACTCCTAGTGAATCTGAATGTAAAGGGGAACCTACAAACACATAGTAGGATGGCAGAACCAAAAAGAGATGATATTCTTGAAGAGGTTCGTGATGATGTGTCTCCCCCTCCTCCTAAAGGAATATCGAATGTTGTTGAATAGCATACTGAGGTATTATTAGAACAAGCTGCTAATGCGAAGAGGGATGAAGATGCACAGTGGATATCTTAGGAGACAGAGTTAGCTATGCAGAGGTAGGAAGCAGATCGCCGAGCAGCACTCAGTGGAAATTAGAATAGAGCTAGAGGTGTTCGTGCTCAATGATCCTAGCATACCAATATTTGTAGCCATATGAGGATGATGAAGAGGATTTGAGTTACATTGATCCGACAAAGACTGGAGCCATTATTCTTCTTGCTGTATTCCCAGGCATTAAATTTGACATAACGGGCACAATAATTCGGCTCCTAAATCTAAAGGGTGTATTTACGGGTTTGCCTATAGATGAAGAAAGTATGCACCTCGCAAATTTCATTGGGATCTATAGTTCGAAGTCAAATCCAGGGGTAAATTAGTAGGCACTTAGACTGAGGTTATTCCTCTTCTTACTTATAGGAGAAATATCTTTAAGGTTAGGGGAATTTCCAAGAGGATCTATCACTACATGGAATGAGTTACGAAGGAAATTCTTGAACAGGTCCTTTCCTCTATCTAAGATATTGCAGCTTAAGGATGAGATTTATTACTTAAGTCAGCTACATTCAGAATCCATGTACGAGGCTTGGTTCAGGTTCAAAAAGAAACTAAGTATGGTGGCCAAACATCGAATTTTAGGGATGAGCTTATTGGAGATATTCTACAGAGCCCAGACTATTAGTTCTAGAGCTATGGCAAACACCATCTCTGAAGGTGTGTTTATAAGACTATGCTGGGAAGTAGCTTTGAATATGCTAGATCATATCTCGCTCACTAATTGAGGGTGGAAAACTTAGGAGGCTGAGAGGGGATCTAGCATGTATACCATTGGTGACTTTTGTGACTAGAAAGTAGATGATGATTCAGTAGCATAAGAAATTATGCTGCTAAGAACTAATCTTGTGTTACTAGCAAAGCAGTTTGCAACAATAAGTTTTGAGAAAGTGAACGCAGTAGGAGCACAGGGATCAGCTTCCAAAGCTTATGAGTCAGAATTAGAGGAGGGAGAAAATAATATGGATCATCAGTTGGTGGGTTTCCAAGACTAAGGACAAGGAAACTAAGGTTGACACTATTATGACAGATACAGGGACCATAGTAGGGAGAGAGATAGTGACTTAAGAAAGTGGTGACGTCTAAGCTACACCTCTTCTCAGAAGATAATATAGTTGTTGCCAAATATAGTAACCCAATAGAGGTTTGTGTCGAATCCCAAGGGAATACATGGAATGTGGCTCTCAGCTATTGAAATCAATGGGAAAAACTGGAAAACTAAATGGGGGTTTTGAGTATCAATGTCGAACTAGTAGCAAATATCAACTTCGGTTGTAATCAGTCGTAAGTGAGCACTAGGATTGTGTTCCCTCTGGCTTCTAAACTCCATACGTTTATCATGCTTTGTTGAACCAACCTGATACCCTGCATACATAATCTAATAAGTTATGAACCTTTTATAGTCTTTTGGATGAGTAGAAGGATTTCACCCTTTACCTTTTGAGTCTCAGGATGTCGCCTTACTAACCCTCATCTTGATCCCAGTAAACTATTACCTTTTAAGTCTCTAGTCATTAGATGAAATCCAACCATATTATGTAGATAAAACCTAGAAGCGTGATTCAATAGCTAATCTCTAAATTACTGTTGTCTTTATCTTTTCCTAGTCACTACTCCTCTTTTGGGAGTAAGTATCAATAATCTGGTCGGGATCCTAATGTGTTCATCCATTAATAAAACTATTACATTAAATATAAAGCAATACATACATGGGTATCAGTTCAGAATAACAATATCACTTCCCTTACTTCATCAATCCGCCTGGGTTTTCACAACCCTAGATATGGATTTTTAGTCGCTCATACTTGTTAAGTAATCAACAACATTCATGATTGAAACTATGGATCAAATCATAATAATAAGAAGCAGAAATCCCATAGTCATAACTGAATTAATAAACTGAAGTTAATAAAAGAGAATCCCAAGATCAAAATCTAATCTCGGAATCAAAATATATTTATGAATATCAAAAGTGCATAAAGTCTACTAAAAACACATAAAGGGTATTTATAGTACATGAAGAAATCTAAAACCAAAGCCTAAACTAAATAGGAGAAAACAGGGTCGGTGGCCACTTATGATCGTTTTTTATCCTTTTCTTGTGAAGTCTTAAGCAACTTTTGGTTGTTTTTGATCGTTTTCTTGTGATATTGCAGTTGTAGCAAGGATGGAAGGAAAACATAGGAAAGATGAACAAAATAAGTAAAATCTGGTACAAGTGAGCTGATATGAGTCTGACGGCATTTTTTGCAAGCCGTCAGAGATGTGGTAAGCTACCAGAAAAAGGCGTCAGGAAGAACAGTGGAGAAGAGTTGCTGGATGAGAGTGATGACATTCTCAATATGTCGTCACAAGTGTGGTAAGCCATCAGAATATGCCGTCAGAGTGAGGCAGAACATGGTGAAATAAGCTGAAGGTCTGACGACATTTGCTACACGCCGTCACAAGTGTGGTAAGCCATCATAGGACATCGTCAGAGTGAGGCAGAACAGGTCAAGATAGCATGAATTCTGATGACATATCTGAGACGTCGTCAGAAGCCTGACGACCAACACCAATATGGCGTCACCTAAATCCGAGCCCAGCTGTGATTTTGTTATTTTATTTCCTTAATTAGGCTTTAGTATAAATAGTAGGTTTTAGGGTTTTTAAGGGGAGAAGTTTTCATTATTCAGAACAAGAATTTTGGAGAGAGAAAACGTACATTGTTCTCTTTTGCCAATTATTTTTAGTTTCTTTCTTATCAACTGTTCTTGGGTTTCTAACTTGGGATTTAATTGAAGAAATTATTTGTTGTTTTCCATCTATACGTAAGTTTATTATTATCATCATGAATTCAACTTGTGATTTCCTTCGTCAAATCATGAGCGGCTAATTTCATTAGCCGGGGTTATGGGATCCAAGGATTAGGGTTTGATATGATGCTAGGTGTTTAACGGATTCAAAGAGTAGTAGAACATCTTGAAATTCTGTGGTTTTAACTGAAATCTAGTGGTTGCAAATATTAGATTATGCCTTAGGTTTTATTTGCTTCTAACGGAGAAATAGACTAGAGGACGAGAATTATCAATAGGGACTCGGAAGCTACCAACCTTCTGTTTAATGATTAATGTCGTACCTGGATTAATCTACCTGAGATAACATCCGATTGGATATATATAAATTATCTAAGTTTGAGAGAATTAGATAAATAATTGTCTGATGAGGTCGAGAGATAAGTCATATAGTATCATAGTCAGGGATATTCTGTTGTTCTACTCATTCCGAGGATCTCTAGCATTACCTGGTATCTGTCAATACCCGAAACCTTTGGTGATCATAACCCTGGTTTCCCATTTATAACAACTCTAAAAATTCAGAAAGTGAAGATTGATACATTGTGAACTTTAAACCCTCAACTTTCAGAAGCGATAAACTACCAGTAAAGCATTTTGTAAACAAATTGACATTCGCACCCTATTCCCTGTGGGATTCAACCCCAACCTAGTTGGGTTTTATATTGACAACGATCGCTTACACCCATTCAAGAGTGTAATTTGAGCGTTATCAATAATGGCGCCGTTACCGGGGAATACGGTTGTAGACTAAAAATTTTATGTGCAAAAATTTATTGATAGTTAAGTTTCCTTGATTTACGCTCGGTTGTTGTTTTTGTTTATTTACAGGATATTTACTTTAGGTTGCACTAAGCAATACCCAATCCGGAACTCTATCACATAAGCAGAATGGAAGAACGACCACTGTGGTATGAGGCTGAAGAGGATGATGATGTGGATGGAGCAGGTGCAACGGGCACGATCATTCCTCCACCGTTGGCACCAGGAGCAAAGTTCAATATTACAAGAACAATGATCCAGCTTTTAAATATGAAAGGGTTGTTTGGATGCCTTCCTGAAGATGACCCCAATCTGCATCTGGTGAATTTTGTCACCATTTACAAATCCTTTGATAATTCGGGGGTGAGCCAGAGCGTTATCCGATTGAGGTTGTTCCCATTGTCTCTGTCCGGCGAGGCAACATTATGGCTAAATGAGTTGACTCCTGATTCTATAACCAACTGGAGGAAGTTGAGAGGAGCTTTCCTAGAAAGGTTCTTTACGTTATCCAGAAGGATACAGTTGAGGGACGAAACCAACAATTTTAGGCAACTCCCAAATGAGGCTTTACATGAAACTAGGGAGAGGTTCAAGAAGAAGCTGGAACAACGTCCAAATCATAACATGATGGACATATATTTGATGGAGACTCTGTACAGAGCTTTTAACTCTATGACAAGGCCAATGGTAGACAACGCTGCTGGGGGATCATTTGTTACTCTTGCATTTCAAGATGCTGCTAATATGTTAAATAGGATGACCAAATTAAGTAGGGCTTGGTACACCAGTGATTCTGTGGTGACAAGTCCAACAGTACCTGTTGGAATAGGGAAGGAATAGAGAAAAAAGAATGAGGAAAATGATCAAGACATATCCCATCTAAAGACTCAAATGGACCTGCTCACCAAGCACTTAATGTCAGGAAGGACGGAACAGGTGAAAGCTGTAATGACTTGGGACCGTTATGATATGAAGACTGAAGAAGAAGTCAACTATTTTACTAATCAGGTGGGTTTCCGAGGCAATAGCCAAGGAAATCAAGGTCGGAATGGGAATGACAATCCTAATCATAAAGACAGGGAGCAAGAAAAAAGGAGATGCATCAATGGCAGAAATGGATTGTATATTCATGCAGGACATCAAGAAGCTGGTGCAACTAGTTCGAGAAAGTATTCGATGGAAGATATGATGGAAGAACTATTGAAGGGAGTAGAGGCTACTAATGCAGGTCTATCCAGTATGAGGAGTGAATTTTCCACTATGAGTCAGTTGGTTAGTTCACATTTAACTTTTATCCAGCAGTTAGAGCAACAGAAGAGTCAACTATCCTCAACACTAAACTAGGGAATAAGTGGTACTTCACTTGTTTAAGAAACTCAGGATCAGAAGACTGACAATTCATGTCAAGCAACTACCACTAGGAGTGGTAAGATTTTATCTGGCCCTATTAACGACAAATCTAAGAATATTGAGGAAATTACAGATGAACCAGCAAAACAACATCCAGGGGAGTTGGAGAAAATGAATAGTTCTATTGACTTGTTAGATAAGGAGAAAGATAAGGAAGTGGTGTTGAAACCCATGCCACAGCCTCCACCTCTTTTTTCTCAACGGCTGAGAAAGAAGGTGGATGATGCAAAGTTCAGCAAGTTCCTGGCAATGCTCAAGCAATTGACTATAAATGTTCCTTTGATCGAGGACCTTGATAAAATGCCAGGGTATGCAAAATTTATGAAAGATCTTATGACCAAGAAATGAGCAGTGAGTTGTGAACTGAAAGCAGACCTCCACCACTGTAGTGTTATTTCCACAGGGACCTTGACCCAAAAAAAGTCAGATCCAGGTGCAGTCACTATTCCCTGCACAATTGGAACTATAGAATTCACCAAAGAACTGTGTGATCTAGGATCAAGTGTTAACCTGATGCCATTGACTATTTATAAAAAGTTGGGTTTGGGAAATCCCACACCGACCAACATAAGGCTGGTAATGGCCGACAGATCAGTAAAGCGACCTCTTGGCATTTTGTATGATGTGCTGGTCAAGGTCTCCAATTTCATATTCCCTACAGACTTTGTCATTCTGTACTGTGAGGTGGACTTCGAGGTGCCCATAGTCCTGGGTCGACCTTTCCTCGTAACCGGAAGTGTATTGATTGATTTGAGAGTGAATGAGCTCTTATTCAGGGTGAACGATGAAGAGGTACGGTTTAATGTAGGAAAATCAATGAAATAGCATGAGGAAATGAGTGTGTTCTTAGTAGTTGATGTGTACTTTGAGGACGAATAGGATGTCCTCAGAACTAAACAGCTTATTATCGAGCCCTCAGCAGCGGTTGTGATAAACTATGAAAGCAAAGGCATTGAGGAGTATGAAGAGACAGTTTGTGCCCTGACCGTCCTGGGCTCATATTTTTATGCTCCTACAAAGCTCGACCTTGATCTGGCTAATCGACCAACACCACCAGCCAAGCCATCCATTGAAGAACCTCCGGTGTTGGAATTGAAGAAGTTGCATGATCACTTACGATATGTATTTCTTGGAAAAGGGAACACGCTACCTGTTATTATTGCAGCCAATTTGGAAGAACGACAGGTAACTGCACTTATTTCAGTACTTCAGAAGCATAAGAGAGCAATCGGATGGACCATCACAGACATTATTGGCATTCTTCCGGGAATCTGTATGCATAAAATCTAACTAGAAGAAGACTGTACTCCTACCATTGAGCAACAGCGTCGTCTTAACCCACCAATGCAAGAAGTGGTTAAAAAGGAGATTAGTAAGTGGTTGGATACAGGAGTAGTTTACCCTATTTCTGGTAGAAAGTGGGTGATCCCAGTTCAATATGTTCCCAAGAAAGGTGGTATGACAGTGGTTGCTAATGAGAAGAATGAGCTGATTCCACTCAGGCCAGTGACCGGGTGGAGAGTCTGCATGGACTACCGTAAGTTGAACTCTTGGACGCTGAAGGACTATTTCCCAATGCCTTTCATGGACCAGATGCTTGATTGATTGGCTGGCAGGGGGTGGTACTTCTTCCAAGATGGTTATTCTGGGTTTAACCAAATTTGCATTGCTTCAAAAGATCAAGAGAAGACGACGTTCACATGCCCATATGGCACATTTGCATTTAAGAGGATGTCATTTGGGCTATGCAATGTGATGATAGGCGGATTTACACGCCTATATCAATATATTTTGCCCATATTTTAGCCTAGTTTTGAGAACAAATTATATATTTCATGCACTTTTAGTCCTTTTTCCTGTAAATGAGCTAACGAACATGATTAGTAAAGTTTCAGGTATAAATGATGCAGAATTCAGCATTTTATGGCTTACTTGACGCAAAAGAAAGCTCACGAAGGAAGGGAAGGGAGTTTACACGCCTAAGGACCAAAACTGCTGCATGGAAAATCTGTCCCGGGCTAAAACAGCAATTCTGAAGACTTTGGGGACTTACAGACACAAAGCTGGATTTTGACAATGATACATTAACCTAGTACAATTAGGTTATGTATTTCATTATTTTATGTGGATTATGATAATGTTACCTTAACCTAGTACATTTGGGTTAAGGATTTCATTAGTCTAATAGGATTTGGTTATTTATTTCATTAGCTTAGTAGGATTAGGATATGGGTATTATAAATACCCTATCATGCTAGAGATTTTGGAATATCTTCTTAACTTCTCGTCATACAATTCAATTCTATTACTCTACTCTTCTATTCTTAAATTACACAACAAGAGAATCGTTACTTGCTAAGGAATCACGCCTCACGCCTATCACTTGATCTACACGCCATTACTCAATATCGTGATATAATAACAATGTCAATCGTGATTTCCTTCGCATTCATGGGTAACTAAACTTCTCTGTTGGGGTTATGGAAGCCGTATGAGATACTATCTATTGCTGTGAGTTTGTGTGTTCGAGGCACGTATATTGCTTATATCATTATTCTCTTCATCTTAATCTACATTCTTTGCGGTTGCAAACGCAAGAATACGCCAGTCTAACATTTAACTTGTTCGAGAGAAAAGTTATTTGTCTGGAAAAGAGATAATGTCAAGGTAGTAGGACACCCTTTACTATTAAAAAGCTAGTGCCGTAACTGGACTAATCTCTTGGAGAATTCATACCGTTAGATACGCTTTAAGCTCGAGAGAGTTAAAGTGAAATAGTCCTTGTTTAGGTCAAGAGACGCTTGGATTTACCATCGACTACAATTCTCTATAAGCAATTGCATGATAGAATTCTACACACTCATAGCCAATAGAGACGTATACCTCAGAAGGTGGACATAACCCCTAACGCTTCAATTCTCATTGTTTACAACCAACGTAACAATCTCTCTCTTTTTACTTTATTATTTTCAGCTTTTGTTTACATTACTTGCAAGACAAGAATCCCCCCTTCTTACGAGACTTGCACCAAAAGTTTAGTAATTTTACTTACTTGTTGGCCAAGCTATTCCCTGTGGGATCGACACCCAACCCAGGTTGGGTTCTATATTTGCTAACGACCGCTTTACACTCAAACGAGAGCTGTAGATTGAGCGTTATCAAAAATTGGCGTCGTTGCCGGGGAATACAAGTGTCAATTAAGTTCGTAATAATTACTAGACCCTTTGGTCAAAGACTCTCGTACTTTTACTTTTATTTTTCGTTTTTGTTTACTGCAGGTTTTTTGTCCAGTACATCAATGGATGCACAACGTGAAATACCATTCGATGATGATGATGATGATCTTGATGGAGCTGGTTCCACTGGAGCCATTATTCTTCCGCCATTAGCGCCCGGAGCCAAGTTCAACATCACAAGCACCATGATTCAGTTATTGCAACTCAAGGGATTGTTTGGTGGACTAGCAGGCGATGATCCGAATATGCATCTCATCAACTTTATTTCTACATGCAAGTCTTTTGACAATCCTGGTGTTGGTCAGAATACAATTCGATTACGTCTATTTCCATTATCTCTGTCTGGGGAGGCAACACTATGGTTGAATGGGCTGACTCCTGATTCTATTACAAATTGGAGGCAATTGAGAGACGCTTTCCTAGAAAGATTCTTTCCGCCATCCAAAAGAGCACAATTGAGAGATGAAATCAGCAACTTTCGTCAGCTTCCCACTGAAGCTCTTCAGGAAACATGGGAGAGGTTCAAGACAAAGCTAGCGAGGTGTCCAAACCATCATATGACTAATGTTCACCTAATGGAGATACTATACAGAGCCTTGAATTCAATAACTAAACCAGTGGTGGATAATGCGGCTGGAGGATCATTTATGGACCTCACCTTTGGTCAAGCAAGCAATATGCTAGATCGCATGACGAAACAAAGTAGAGCTTGGCATACCAGGGATTCTGAGGTAGCAAGCCCCACTTTATCTATAGGCATTACTGCAGACCAAAGAAGAACGTGATCAAGATATGGCACACATGAAAACACAGATGGATCTTCTTACAAAGCATTTATTATCAGGGAAGACCGAAAAAGTGAAAGTTGTGGCGCTAAAAGGAAGAGACGAATCTGATTCGGAAGAAGAGGCCAACTACTTGAACAATCAGGGGGGTTTCCGAGGGAATACCCAAGGAAACCAAGGTCGGAACTATTATGGTAAATCTGGAAACATGGACCAAGGTAGTTGGAAGAACAAGAATGAAAAGAGTGGTTTGTACATTCCCCCTGGTAGACGTGATACCACCACATCTAATTCTGGAAGTATGGAAGACATGATGGCTAAACTACTGAAAGGAGTGGAAGCAACTAGCGCGGGAGTAACGGAGGTAATAAATGATTTGTCCTCTATGAAGCAATTAGTTGATTCTCATTCCACTTCAATCAAGAAAATAGAGCAGCAACTGAGCCAACTTTCAGCAGCACTCAATCAAAGAAAGGCTGGTACTTTACCTAGCGATACTGTGCAAAACCCAAGGAATGATGGGACATGCATGGCCATCACTACCCGAAGTGGTAAGGTGCTAGAAACTTCAGAAAAAGGCAAGCAAGAGGTTGACGAAGTAGCGGACATGGATGATAACGCAAAAGGAGAAGATGCTACAACAACCAGTCCTGACGTCAAGGATGTCACGCCCAGTGACGTGCAGCCTGAAAAAATGGAAAAACGGAAGCAAGAGGAGAAGAAAGCCATGGAGAGAACACTTCCATACCCACCACCACCTTTTCCCCAAAGATTGAAGAAGGTGGCGGATGATACTAAGTTCAGCAAATTTATGACTATGTTGAAGCAGCTGACCATTAATGTTCCATTGGTGGAAGCATTTGAACAAATGCCTGGGTATGCGAAGTTTATGAAAGATCTTTTGACTAAGAAGAGGGCAGCAAGTTATGAGTTGAAGGATGATGTGCATCATTGTAGTGCAATTGCTACCCGATCGATAGTTCAGAAGAAGGCCGACCCCAGAGCTTTCACTATTCCTTGCACCGTCGGATCTTGGAACTTTGCCAAAGCATTATGTGACCTAGGAGCCAGCATCAACTTGATGCCATTATCGATCTACAAAAAGTTGGGGTTAGGAGATCCTACACCAACTAATATGAGGCTTGTTATGGCGGATAGGTCGGTAAAACGACCGGTTGGTATTCTATGCGATGTCTTGGTAAAGGTTTCTTCATTTATCTTTCCAGCAGACTTTGTCATCTTGGATTGTGAAGAAGATTCAGAGGTTCCCATAATCTTGGGACGTCCTTTCCTTGCTACAGGAAGTGTGCTCATTGATTTGAGAGCTAATGAACTTTCATTCCGAATAAATGACGAAGTGGTTCGATTTGATATTTGCAAATCAATGAAGAAACCCAAAGATATGAGTGTATTTTCTGTGGCTGATGTTGTCTTTGATGATGAGAAAGAACTACTTGAAGAAGAGAAAATTATTGATGATCCCTTGGAGGTTGTGCTCATGAATGGAGAGAGTGAAGATGCTGAAAATTCTGAAGAAGCCATTTGTGCTCTATCGGGATTAGGAACATATCGCTATACTCCCAAGAAGCTGGATCTTGATCTCAAGAATCGGCCTACACCACCAGCTAAGCCATCTATTGAAGAGCCACCCACGTTAGAATCGAAAGAGCTCCCCAATTATCTAAGGTATGTGTTCTTGGAAAGTATAAATATACTTCCGGTGAGTGCGGATGATTTAAGTAAACAGCACGTAGAGGCTCTCATCTCTGCTCTGAAGAGATACATGAGAGCTATGGGTTGGACTATTGATAATATAATTGGTGACCCTCTGGGGAGACGTATGAGTCTTCTCAATGAAGATTGCATGCCTACAAGTAAGCCTCATTGTCGTCTAAATCCATTCATAAAACGACCAACCATCTATCTCGACGAAGTCTAAGTACTCGAGGTAACTATGTTGAGCCACGACAATAAATAAGGCGCTAGATGGGAGGCAACCCATCGTTTATCGTTTATCATTTTTCATTTTTCATTTCGTTCAAGTATGTGTTTTGCTTTTGATAAATAAAAATCAAAAAATAAAAGTCGTGCCACGACCAAAACTAAGGCGCTTGGTGGGAGGCAACCCATCGTACTAATCGTTTTCATTTGTTTGAGTGAATATAGGTGCAAGAAGTAGTCAACGAGGAGATTGATTTCAATTGACGATTTGGACGCATTGTATGGTAAAGTTGGTAAGTTAGGAAGGGTGATGCATAAGGCTATGGATTGAGCCTTGCTCACGCCAAAATAGGCTTCGAGGAAGGCTAGGCCTTGGTAAAACTAGGCCACGAACGATGCACAACCTATCCTATAGCCTAAGGTCTCGGAATCTAGTGTGCTATACACTATGCGCCGCCTATTCCTAGGTATGCTTTTGACTATGCGCCGCCTATGCTATGGCATTTGGTCTCAGTATCTCATATGCCATAGACTATGCGGCGCATATGTCTACAAATGCCATAGACTATGCGGCGCATATGTCCCATTATGCTATAGACAATGCGCCGCATATGTCATATCTATGCCAAGCATTATGCGCTTCATATGTGGGATTTTTGTCTCCAAAACCGATTGTAAATGGGTCATAACCCGACCCATTCTCTTCCTATATAAAGGGGACTTAGTTTTACAACACATTGCAAAGTGACCTAAAGGTGCCGCATATTCATCCAAATCCTCTCAAAATTTTCTTTTTTGCTCTTCCAATTCACAAAACCACCTCCAAAAGCTTCAAGCAAGTAAGTACTCTCTTATTCTTCATTTATTTCTCGTAAGTACTACATTGCTATGTCTATTATAAATTGCTACATATTGAAAGATTGTTGGTGAAGTTCATGTGTTTGGAATGTTAATGCAAAATCATGTGAGTGAACGTATACGTTAGAATCATCTTGACTTGTTTCCGACTTGAATTTGATTTTAATAGCATTGTTATACTATTTTCGGAATTGCTATAGTCTTGAACATTGTTTAAAATTGCTACTTGGATACTTACATGTTAGGCTATCCCGTTCATCGGGATAAGACTTATAGTGCCTGCGGACATAGGAGGTTGTGATTGTTGAAAGTAACTATATTATGTGGTAACCCCTATGTAGTAGTGTTTTTATATCTAACATGAAAGTAATGCAATGGCTGCAAGTAGTGATACATCACTGATTTTCTTGCCGGAATACAACTCCTAAAACGTATGTCGACGAAATCTGAGTAATCGACCACTTTCACTTCACTGATTTGTGTCAACAAAACTAAGTGTGGGGTGGTACCCCTACTTCTTGTGCATAGATTGTATCCATTGATATTGTGCTACCACTAACACTATTTCTAGTCTCAGGTACAATGGCACCTAAAGTGAGACAAGGCAAGGAGAAGGCTACCACCTCCCAAAAGGGCAAAAAGAGAAGTCGCAAGGACCAAGGAGAACCCTCCTCGCTGCAAATACCTCGAATCATGCTTGGAATTAAGTGGGATACTTATGAGGAACTTCTGAGGATGACGACTCTGATGATGATTCCAATGCAAGGGGTATGACCCCAGACATAGAGGATAAGTCCGACCAACCAGGTTCCTCGTATTTATTTTCCACTGAGGACAGTGTCCCGACTAAGTGTGGGGTGGTGGTATTGCATGCTATACTTCTCTATTCGCATCTATGTTTGTTTGCTTTTGTTTCATTTTTGTTTCATTTTGTTTTTTTAGTAGTTAAAAAAAAAAATTTAGCTTCACATGAAATTATTTTGATAGGCAGCATGAGATTATAACAAGAGTATGTGCTACAATTGTGACTATTGAGACGTTTAGGCTCTAGTTGTGACTCAATATGTGATATTGTGTGATTCAATTCCTTCACTTGTTGGGTCGAGAGTCTATATTACTTCCAATCAAGTCGACCATGTGCCTTGTGTGTGTGAGATAATAGTATATTCTATGTATGTGGCTGATGCTAGAATTTGCCTGGTATGTATGCAAAGCGAAAATAAGGAGTGTAAGTTTAGGATATGATTTAGGCATTTCTTTGGCAACCTATACATGTTTACCTTCTGTTTTACCTACCCATGGACATCATCCTAGTTAACCCTTTTGAGCCTTTAGCCTATTTCTTTGACAACCTTGTATGTAAGCCTAATCCATTTCTTTCAAGACCGTAATTTGATCCCAAAATCCCTAAGTGCTTTAAAGTGAAAAAGTCATGTGACAACATAAAAGGAAATTGGGTGAGTATAATGCTATAAATTGGAATGGCTCTTGAATGTGTTATGAAAAAGAAAAAAAAATGCTATCATAAGAGGTATGTTGTGAAAAGAAAAAGGAAAAGAAAGCTGAAAAGTGAGTTGTGCTTAAAATTGAAAAAAGAAGAGAACAAGGGTGGTAGAAAAAAGAAAGAAGAAAGGTTGAAAGAAAAAAGTGTCAATGATACAAAGTGATGTATTAAAGCGCTTAGGAACCTAGTCACTATTCTTGGCCAAAATAGTCCTACCCGTCCCTTAGACTACATTACAACCATCAAAAGACCTACTTGATCCTAATCTTAACATTCCGACATTTAGTGGAGTACTACATTAAGGGCAAGCCTATGGTCATCAGTCGCTACATATGAATTCTTTGTGAGAGTGAGAGCAAGGACATTTTGATACCCATGTTTGGAAAATATGCTATATTTGTGAGTGATTATGGATACTATATGGTGAGACACACATGGTTCATGAGTTTTGGATAGTTGTATATGATTCTATGCACTTTAACGTTTGCATGCGAGTTGATCACCATCACGAGTCTATACTTGAGGTTAAATTGTTTCTACTTATAATCGGAAAGCTACTCTTGGTTGATAATCGTTGTGCTTGTCTTAATAAATGTTTTGTGTTGTTGCTGTAAAAACCTTAAGTTGATGCTTAGAAGGACATGATATGTTATTCGAGGACGAACAAAGCTCTAAGTGTGGGGTGTTGATGATAGGCGGATTTACACGCCTATATCAATATATTGTGCCCATATTTTAGCCTAGTTTTGAGAACAAATTATATATTTCATGCACTTTTAGTCCTTTTTCCTGTAAATGAGCTAACGAATATGATTAGTAAAGTTTCAGGTATAAATGATGCAGAATTCAGCATTTTATGGCTTACTTGACGCAAAAGAAAGCTCACGAAGGAAGGGAAGGGAGTTTACACGCCTAAGGACCAAAATTGCTGCATGGAAAATCTGTCCCGGGCTAAAACAACAATTCTGAAGACTTTGGGGACTTACAGACACAAAGCTGGATTTTGACAATGATACATTAACCTAGTACAATTAGGTTATGTATTTCATTATTTTATGTGGATTATGATAATGTTACCTTAACCTAGTACATTTGGGTTAAGGATTTCATTAGTCTAATAGGATTTGGTTATTTATTTCATTAGCTTAGTAGGATTAGGATATGGGTATTATAAATACCCTATCATGCTAGAGATTTTAGAACATCTTCTTAACTTCTCGTCTTACAATTCAATTCTATTACTCTACTCTTCTATTCTTAAATTCCACAATAAGAGAATCGTTACTTGCTAAGGAATCACGCCTCACGCCTATCACTTGATCTACACGCCATTACTCAATATCGTGATATAATAACAATGTCAATCGTGATTTCCTTCGCATTCATGGGTAACTAAACTTCTCTGTTGGGGTTATGAAAGCCGTATGAGATACTATCTATTGTTGTGAGTTTGTGAGTTCGAGGCACGTATATTGCTTATATCATTATTCTCTTCATCTTAATCTACATTCTTTGCGGTTGCAAACGCAAGAATACGCCAGTCTAACATTTAACTTGTTCGAGAGAAAAGTTATTTGTCTGGAAAAGAGATAATGTCAAGGTAGTAGGACACCCTTTCCTATTAAAAAACTAGTGCCGTAACTGGACTAACCTCTTGGAGAATTCGTACCGTTAGATACGCTTTAAGCTCGAGAGAGTTAAAGTGAAATAGTCCTTGTTTAGGTCGAGAGACGCTTGGATTTACCATCGACTACAATTCTCTATAAGCAATTGCATGACAGAATTCTACACACTCATAGCCAATAGAGACGTATACCTCAAAAGGTGGACATAACCCTAACGCTTCAATTCTCATTGTTTACAACCAACGTAACAATCTCTCTCTTTTTACTTTATTATTTTCAGCTTTTGTTTACATTACTTGCAAGACAAGAATCCCCCCTTCTTACGAGACTTGCACCGAAAGTTTAGTAATTTTACTTACTTGTTGGCCAAGCTATTCCCTGTGGGATCGACACCCAACCCAGGTTGGGTTCTATATTTGCTAACGACCACTTTACACTCAAACGAGAGCTGTAGATTGAGCGTTATCACAATGCACCCGCCACTTTTCAACAGTGCATGATGTCTATATTATCTGACATGGTAGAAGACACCATAGAGGTATTCATGGATGATTTCTCAGTGGTCGGTGATTCATTCGAAATGTGTCTGGAGAATATGAATGTGGCCTTGCAAAGATGTGTTGAATTTAATCTAGTGCTTAACTGGGAAAAATGCCTTTTTATGGTAAAGGAGGGTATTGTGTTGGGCCATAAAATTTCTGAAAAAGGGATTGAAGTTGATCGAGCAAAGGTTGAAGTAATCGAGAAATTTCCGCCCCCCATTTTAGTAAAGGGAGTGCGTAGTTTTCTGGGTCATGCAGGATTCTATTGGAGATTCATAAAAGACTTCTCAAAAGTTGCAAGTTCACTTTGCAAGTTGTTGGATAAGGAAGTTAAATTTCTCTTTGATGATAAGTTCTTGAAGGCATTTGAATGCCCTAAAAAGAAGCTGGTGGAATCCCCCATTGTTATTGCACCTGACTGGGCCAAACCATTTGAAATAATGTGTGATGAAAGTGGTGTTGCGCTAGGAGCTGTATTGAGACAAAAGAGGGATAAATTGTTTCACCCGATATATTATGCCAGCAAAGCACTGAATGGAGCACAAAAAAATTACACAGTAACCGAATAGAAATTGCTAGCCATGGTGTATGCTTTCGAAAAATTTAGGTCTTATCTTCTTGGAACTAAAGTGGTAGTCCATACAGACCATACTGCCTTGCGGTACTTGATGGCCAAGAAGGATGCTAAACCAAGGCTTATTAGATGGGTGTTGCTACTGCAAGAGTTTGATTTCGAAGTCAAAGATAGAAAAGGTTGTGAAAACCAGGTTGCAGATCATCTATCTAGAATGGAAGGTGGACAGGAAGTTAGTGATGAAACAAAGATAAATGATGTGTTTCCAGATGAGGAGATCCTGGCAACTACTATGGAAACATTGCCTTGGTACGCTGATTATGCAAATTATATTGTGAGTGAGCTCCTCCCAGATTACTTTTCGTTCCACCAAAGAAAGAAGTTTTTGTATAATATAACACATTATTTCTGGGATGAGCCTTATCTTTTTAGGCGATGCGCAGACAATATCATACAGAGATGCATGCCTGAAGTAGATATACAATGTATACTGGAGGCATGCCACGCTTCCCCAATTGGGGGTCACCATGCAGGTGATCGACAGCCAGGAAGGTGTTGCAAAGTGGATATTATTGGCCAACATTATTTAAAGATGCCCATAATTTTGTGAAGGAATGTGATCAGTGTCAAAGACAGGGATCTATATCTAAACGGCACGAAATGCCCTTGACCAAGATGCTTGAAGTGGAGTTATTTGATGTATGGGGTATTGACTTCATGGGTCCATTTGTAAGTTCTTACGGGATGAAGTACATTCTGGTTGTTGTTGATTATGTGTCCAAGTGGGTTGAAGATGTCGCATTGGCTGATAATGAGGGAAAAAGAGTCATTGTATTTCTCAAGAAGAACATTTTCTCTCGCTTCGGAGTACCACGTACTATCATAAGCGATGGAGGATCTCACTTTTGTAACAAACTATTACGAGCAGCTCTGGCCAAGTATGGTGTAAAACACCACAGAGTGGCTACTCCATATCACCCGCAAACCAGTGGGAAAGTGGAGGTGTCAAATCGTGAAGTGAAGGCCATCCTATCCAAGACAGTGAATGCTAGCCGAAAAGACTGGTCACGAAAACTTGATGATACCTTGTGGGCATACCGAACAGATTTCAAGACACCTATTGGAATATCACCATTTCAAATGGTCTATGGAAAAGTGTGCCATTTGCAAATAGAACTGGAGCATAAGGCCTTATGGGTACTCAAGAAGTTGAATATGAACTGGAAGGAGGCGGTAGAAATGAGATTAGGGCAACTGAATGAGATGGATGAATTTCATCTTAGGAAATACGAGTGAGAAGATTTGTATAAAGAAAAATAAAAAATTACCATGACTGGAAGAGAGAGAAACGAGATTTTAAAAGAGGGGACTTGGTACTTCTGTTTAATTCTAGACTTAAATTGTTTCCAGGAAAGCTGAAATCTAAGTGGTCAGGCCCTTTTAAGGTAAGCCAAGTCCACTCCTCTGGAGTAGTGGATCTTGAAAACGAAGATGGCAGTACCTTCAAGTTCAATGGGCAACGGGTAAAGCTTTACATTGGACCAGAAGAATCGGTGAAAAGCATCTCCATTATTTCTCTCAATGAAATTTAACGTAATCGAGCCACCTGCATTGTGTCGCGACGTTAAATCAAGCGTTGTATGGGAGTCAACCCATGAGTCCTGAGAATAACCCACTCCAAGTATAACCTAACCCTTAGTTTCATTTTGTTTTGATTTTAAGTTGAGGGTGTGGGGTTGTATTGTCATTGTACCAACTGTGTTAGTAACTAGGAGAAGTACTTATACTTGAAGCAGTCTGTATGTTTGATGAATTTTTGAGCGCCTCTCCATTGGTTTGATTGCATGACTTTGTGAACTACATTAAATTATGACCATGTGTGAATCTTGTTATGGCATTAGTTCTAGTAACTTGACAATCACTGCCAAACATTTGCATGAACTGGATGAGTAGTAGATGGTAATATGCTTATGTGCCAAGTGTGTGTGAGGCTTTACTGCGTTCCCTTTGTATTGCCTAATGTAGAACTTGCCCGGTTTGTCTTACCGTAGTTGAAGGATAAGAGTTAGGAAAGGATCATAGGCCGTTTTTGAATTTCAGTCACTTTTAGCCTAAATGACCTTCCCTGTAATACATTATACCCCTTGGTCCCCGTTTGCACCTAAATTGACCATTTTCTTTCTATGAAACCCATCACCTTCCCATTTTAAATCATAATGAACCTGTTTTGGCCCTGGTCCTCCTTGGACACTGTGCACCTTGACTTAGGCAAACAGCCTAAGTTTAGGGTGGCTATTATAGGGGTGCGTGAGATAAACTGGGTATGAAAAAGGGTAAAATAAAAAGAAAAAAAAAGTTCTGAAAAAGAGCAATAAAATGAAAATTGTTTGAATAAAAAGAAAGACCACACCCTGTTTTGCGATCAAGAGAAAAGAAAAAGAGAAAACGAGGTTAATAAGTAGAACCCACAAGATAAGGTAGTGCCAAGGAGGTTAGTCTATATAAATGTTGTATAATACCATACCATCCCCTATCCTACGTTACAAGCCTGAGAAAGTCCTATAGTGATCCTAGATTACCTATCTAGACACCTCGGTAATGACGATAAGGGTAAGCATATGGTATTTTTCATACACTGGTTGAACTTCATTCTGAGTGTGAGAGCCTTTGTGATTATACCCATGATTATACCTTGATTGTTGATAATGAGAGAAAAGGGAAATTTCTTTGATGGGAGGGCGCAATAGGTACACTACCAGTTGTTGACTTGTTTTGGTAAATGTGATGTAGATACATGTAGGAGTGTTGTTGCCAAATGGATGCCATACCTTGATTCGTATGAGTTGCATGGTTATTTTCAAAAATTTAGCTCAGCTGATTTTTAAGTTGATTGACCTTAGAGAGGATGCATGTGTTTTTTAGCAAAGGTCGAGTGACTGGCTGCTGATTGTATTTTGTATTCTCTTAGTTGTGTGAGAAGATGCTAACACATTTGAGGCTTTTAACACTAAATAATTGCGAAGTCTTAAGCAACTTTTGGTTGTTTTTGATCGTTTTTTTGTGATACTGCAGTTGTAGCAAGGATGGGAGGAAAACATAGGAAAGATGAAAAAAATAAGTAAAATTTGGTACAAGTGAGCTGATATGAGTCTAACGGCATTTCTTGCAAGCCGTCAAAGATGTGTTAAGCTACCAAAAAAAGGCGTCAGGAAGAACAGTAGAGAAAAGTTGTTGGGTGAGAGTGACGACATTCTCAATATGTCGTCACAAGTGTGGTAAACCGTCAGAATATGCCATCAGAGTGAGGCAGAACATGGTGAAATAAGCTGAAGGTCTGATGACATTTGCTACACGTCATCACAAGTGTGGTAAGCCGTCATAGGACATCGTCAAAGTGAGGAAGAACAGGTCAAGATAGCATGACTTCTGACGACATATTTGAGACGCCTTCAGAAACCTGATGACCAACACCAATATGGCGTCACCTAAATCCGAGTCCAGCTGTGATTTTGTTATTTTATTTCCTTAATTAGGCTTTAGTATAAATAGCAGTTTTTAGGATTTTTAAGGGGGAAGTTTTCATTATTCAAAACAAGAATTTTAGAGGGAGAAACACGTATATTGTTCTCTTTTGCCAATTATTTTTAGTTTCTTTCTTATCAACTATTCCTGGGTTTCTAACTTGGAATTTAATTGAAGAAATTATTTTTTGTTTTCCATCTATACGTAAGTTTATCATTATCATCATGAATTCAACTTGTGATTTCCTTCGTCAAATCATGAGCGGCTAATTTCATTAGCCGGGGTTATGGGATCCAAGAATTAGGGTTTGATATGATGCTAGGTGTTTAACGGATTCAAAGAGTAGTAGAACATCTTGAAATTTTGTGGTTTTAACTGAAGTTTATTGGTTGCAAACATTAGATTAAGCCTTAGGTTTTATTTGCTTCTAACGGAGAAATAGACTAGAGAAAGGGAATTATCTACAGGGACTCGGAAGCTACCAACCTTCTATTTAATGATTAATGTCGTAACTGGATTAATCTACCTGAGATAACATCCTATTGGATATAGATAAATTATCTAAGTTTGAGAGAATTAGATAAATAATTGTCTGGTGAGGTCGAGAGATAAGTCAAATAGTATCATAGTCAAGGATATTCTGTTGTTCTACTCATTCCGAGGATCTCTAGCATTACCTGGTATCTGTCAATACCCGAAACCTTTGGTGATCATAACCTTGGTTTTCCATTTATATTGATAACAACTTTAAAAATTCAGAAACTGAAGATTGATACATTGTGAACTTTAAACCCCCAACTTTCGGAGGCGATAAACTACCAGTAAAGCATTTCGTAAACAAATTGACGTTCACACCCTATTCCCTATGGGATTCAACCCCAACCTAGTTGGGTTTTATATTGACAACGATCGCTTACACCCATTCAAGAGTGTAATTTGAGCGTTATCACACTTGCGGCCTACAGGGTGGGCGCAAGTAGCGACCACAAGTGCTAGGACTAAAAAATCTTGCAGGTCAGCTCTTGGGATTTTGGACTTCTGGAACTTTCTTTGCCCACATTCGATCCATAAGTGCTACTTACGGTCCACATATTGACTTAGAAAGTTCCAGGAGTCATCTTTTCAGCTCTTCTTCAAGTCTCAAACATGCTTTGAACATGAACAAGCCGGAAAGTGTCCCAAACATCCATAATTTCTCCAATAAGTAGCCAAAACACCTTTTTCATCTTTTTCATGAACTTATCTCCAAAACATGATTTCTTTCAAAACATACCCAAAACGCATCATATCTAACAAAACAACCTCAGAAAATTATATAGTTTCCTTATTTTAAGCTTCGAAAGTAATATATTGCTATAGTACATCAACACCCTCAACTTAGAACATTTGCATGTCCTCAGGCAACAAAACAAAAACGACACTTAACTGGGAGAATCTAAATTATTCAAGGCAGTAAATCAACACTTTAATCTCAAAACACAGCATCCCCTCCAATCTCACTTTTCAAAATCAACTGTGTATGGATTTGAAGCACAACAATATGACATAATGGGATCAAAGTATGACGTTACATTAGAAACAAACAACCATGCATATGTACAAGTTGTACTACCCAGAACAAGCAAATAACTGGTAATATGATGCATGTGCCCTCACAACAAAGATGTCCCACTCACTCATATAAGATCATGCATGTCAATGCAGGGACAGTCAAGAGACACTCACACTTAGAAAAGATGTTCCAATCAATGTGCATCAAATACCATAGGCTTGCCCTTATTTTCTTTACCTTAGCATTCAGATTGTTAAGTTGGGATCACAATAGGATTTTTCTCAGCTTGTAATGTAAGCTTGGGGGCTGGTATAATACATATGGACATATAAAGTGACTAAGACTCCTTGGCACTACACTAACATTGGGGTCTCACTTACTAGCCAATTTTTCACTTTATTCCACCCTTATTTTACCCTTTTTATTCTTTATTGCACATTCAAGTTGGGTGTGGTCTTTTATTCTTTCTTTTTTACTTTTTCACAAATTTTCTTTTCTTTCTTATTTTTCTCTTTGTTTTTCTTTACTTTTTCTTTTTCTACCACACCCATCTCTATAACTTTTTTCTCTTATTTTGCCCTCCTACATACCAACTTTACATTACGCACCCCTATGATAGCCACCCTCAACTTAGATATTTTTCATGAGCAGAGGTGCACAATATCCAAGTAGGACCAGGGATAAAATAGGTTCATTGTAACACAAATAGGAAGGTGAATAGGTGAAATCAAAGAAAAATAGGCTACAAGGCTCAAAATAGGGATCAGGGGATACAATTCCATAGAAGGTCATTTAGGCTAAAAGTGAACTGAAATAAAAAATGGCCTATGATCCTATCCTAATTGACTATCCTTCAACCTAGGCAAGACTAACCAAGCAATTTCTGAATTCAAAACACAAAGGGAACTACGTAGCATCTCACACACACATAGCATAGAGTCAATATTACAAGCTACTACTTATCGGGTTCATGCAATTGTCAGCAAGTAATTATCATGTCCCTAATCCTAATGCCATAATAAGATCCATAAAGTTCACATATATATACATTCACACAATTCTAAAATACAAATTTTGGAGTGGGTATCAAAAAACAATCAAAACATGACTACTACCCTAAATACCCAAAAATCCCCTAATTACACAAAAACATATCACAATAAGACACAAATTATTCTAGACATGTTGGTTAACCAACTATACAGCAGCTGATAAGAAAAGAAGCACGACAACAAAAACTCACGGTGGCTATGACACATCAAACCCCCAACTAAAAAACTATGCATTATCCTCAATGTGGTAAAATAATACAAACAAAGAAAAGTGAGAACATACCTAGGACGTACTATGCATCCGTATCAGGAGCATCCCCAGACGGGGGCATATCAGCTAGCGGAGGCGGTAGTGGTGGTGGTGATCTACTAAAGGATGCACTCACTACTAGCTCAATGCCTCTGTCCGTCAATGACTGCAGACTCTATCGAATCATTCCTAGCCCTTCTAATGGCCTGGTCTTATGGCATATCAGGATCCAGCAAGTCTCTAATGTGACCTCTCTTGGACCCAACTATCGGGACCTCATTATCATCCTATGTGGAGAAATAAAACTATCTCGGTGCACGCGAAGGTGATATCTAGACCACTAGGGGTATAACTGAGGGAATGGTTGTTGTATGGCTCTCTATGAGATAGTGTACCTCTACTCATAATATATCAAAATCCTCACTTATCTGGACTAGCTCCGATGTATCTGTCTCTATGAATTGGGTTGTAACCTCTCTCTTAAACTTATTTAGACGTATCTAGAAGTCAGTACATAGCTCAGACAGTACAGCTCCCTATGTAGCCTCCTATCTGGCCTCTACCTACTCGAATATAGTCTGAACCCCGGATCTCATCTTCTCTTAGAGGGTAGTCATCTCGGTCTCAACAACCCTCAATAGAGCATCAGTGGCCTTCTGGATGACCACTAGGCTCTGTAAGAATTCTCTAGATATAGTAATCATACATGTAGTAGGATATGTAGGGATGGGCAAGTAGGCTCTAAAGATATGCCAATCGGCTCTGAAGTCGGAGTTAGGGTTGATGAAGAAGTAGCTGGTGTCCCCTCGCTATGCGTACTCAAATCTAGAGCCTCTCTCTGCTTCTCTATATCCATATCAACACCAACACCCATATCGCCTACATATGCATCACCGGGCTCTATGGAAATTATTGGTCCCTAGTTACTGCGGTTGGCTCTATAGATCTCATAGGAAGGCCTAGGTGTGCCAGACCCTTCATACTTTTGTTTGACCAGTTTCAATAGCATGTACCCTCTCATCTACTCTCTGTATCTCATGTACACCATCCTCGTTTCATAGTCTCTAAATTATGCAAGGGAATAGCAGATTAATCAACTCCCCAAATACTTTATCATGAATCTCATGCTGGAGGATAGCTGTTAAATTAATAAAATATTCGGCCATAATACAAGCAACTAAGATTTCTCTCTCCCAAGTCAACAAATTATTCAAAGTTGTGGGGAATAATCGATATCGGATGAGATATCGGATGAGCAACTACCAACACTTGGCCCCAAAAATCAATGTGCCCTTCTTGATCATACCATGCCCCTTAATCCATGGAGTAGCATCACCCAAATATGAAATATAATTGGCTATCCACCTAGCCATATCAACCCTCTCTCGTCTGTGTTCAGCCTCCCATATAATATATCGATCACATATGACTCTTAGTTTATAGTTGCACTCAAATATAGATGCATGAGTGATATAATCGATCTAAAAATGAATCAGCAGATAGTCTCTGCTGAAATATCCACTCTGACCCCTCTCATAAGTGTATGGTCAAGCTGCGGCTACTTTATATTCTCCATCGATCCTAGAAATCTGTGCATGGTAAGATCTACAGTAGCTTGGTATGATGCATAAAACTCATGCACCATAGCTGGTCTATAAGATATGAGTGGTCTAGTCATTCACTCTAACTGATATTGATCAAAGGACGCATGCAACTGTGGTAATCTCCTCAAAATCGATAGGTTAATACTGTACTCTTAATAAATAAGTCTCTTAGGCCTTCTATTATCCAAGATATTATTGTCTATATCATAAACTTCTTGCATATCCTCTACAGACCACATAGGAGTTGTCTCTATGGCATATACAGGTGCAGGACTCTGCCTCTGCTGTACTGATGCATCGTAGGAAGTCTGTTCTTTACCCTTTTCAAACTAGGGTACATCTAACTGTTGTACATATATGGTAGTACCCTCCTCATATTGGGGTACCACTAATGACTCCTCCTGCTCAGCATTTTCAGATAAATCCTGGGACCTCTCCTCAGATTGGGGGTCCTAAGCTATAACCTGTGGAGTAGACTCTGAATTTATTTTCTCATCATCATCATCATAATCTGGTGGAGGAGTGTGTGAGGGTGATATCTTTGCTAACTTTATTCATGACCGTACTGCAACTACCTGAGCAGCCTGGCGTATCTACCCTATAGTAACTCTGTGTGTTACCCCTACTACAGTGTCTTTACATCCCTGAATTGGGTGTTTCTCCACTGAACCACTAGGCTTGGAAGAATCTTCCCGTCTCCTAGAGGTATCATCCTTATTCTTATTAGAAGCTTTAGGTGCCATATGTACCAAAAAACCAGTCGTTAGTTTCCAACAAAAATGAAGAATAGCAAAAATTGAAGAAATACTCAAAATTCAAAAAGTTTAAATTTTTCCTCAATTTTCACACCCCTATAACTTATTTGAAATCCCAAAAAGTCCAATGTACACACATATATCAAGAATCGTGATTTTTTAAGCAAACTTAACATGCTCAACTTGTGGTATTACTCTATTCATTCAAGTTCAACTTCCGGTTAGGGCCTAACCTTAGAATTTAATTCAAAACAAGGCCCAACATTATGATTTTAGGCTACTTCAAGGATCCTACGTACAAGCATGATAGAAATTATATATTTCGCATGGGAATACACATTTAATATATAACCATTAGGAGCCGAGAAATTTACCTCTTTTATGATGAACTGGAAGTGAACAATGAAGAACTCAAGAAAAATCAAAGTTGGAACTTGTTTTTAGTGTGTTGGGACAAGTTGAAATCTCAAACAAGTGTCAATTTAGCCTTTACTCAAGTGTGGGGTTAGTTTATGTTTTAAGAGGGAAGTTTGAATTCAAAGAGAAAATAAAGTTTTGAGAATTTGAGTGAGTTAATGAGGTTAAGGATGTTTAAATAAGGATGGGGGGCTATTTTAGGTGATATATATGTGTTGGCGGGCCCAAACTTTCGATTAAAATTTAGGCCCACTTATGACCTAGCCACGGCAGCCACTTGTGCCTGCCACGGCAGCCACTTACGCCTGCCACTTATGGCCAGCATAGGGTGCAAGTGCCACCTACATCCAGCAGGCGCAAAGCGCAAGTGCAGGGCCAAATATTTTAGCCCTCTTTCCTACAATTCGGACTTAGCTTTTTGATATTTCTCCAGCTACTAATGGATCCAAAATGTAAATTTAGAGTCCCAAAAGTATGAATAGGTTCCCAAGTCTACAACTTTTCATTCTCATCCTCAAAATGTCAACTTTTCAACTTATTGCTCAACTTACCTGGTTCGTGTGGGACTTGTGACCATGATGGGTTGGTCACATAATCCCTTTACCTGAAAATCAATGAATGTAGAATTTTTACCATATTCCGAGCAAGTCCATAAGCTAACCTACAAAAGAAAAAGAACAAAAAGTGAGCACTAAAATAGTGGTTGCCTCCCATTCAGTGCTTGATTTAATATCGTGGAATGACGTAACTATGTTGGTTACTGAGACTTCAGCAACAAGCCCATGGATTGCCTCCCATGCAATGCTTGATTTAACATCGCGGCATGACACTAGTATCTTGATTACTCAGATTTCATCAAGATACCCATAAGAGTACCCTCCAGGATCATCAATAAAATTAACTATCGATACCACCCTCATGTTGGTAGGCTACTTTATTGATTTTTGGATGTTTTATGTGGCCTTTTTACCGTTGACTCTAAATTTCAACTCTTCTTTCTCCATGTTAACCATCGCTCTACCTATGGCCATAAATGATCACCCTGATATAATGGGCATCTCGATGTCAACCTCATAGTCCAGATTGACAAAGTCAGCTGGAAAGATGAAATTGTCCACTCTTACAATCATATCAAACAAAATGCCAACAGATTTCTCCATCATGCGGTCAACCATCAACAACTGCATTAAAGTCAATTTTGGGGGGTTCAAACCCAACTGCTTGAATATGGCCAGCGGCATCAAATTAATGTTGGCACCTAAGTCATATAAGGCTCTGGTAAATCAGGATGACCTAATAGTACACGATATAGTGAATGTTATGGGGTCACTCTTTTTCTGAGCCAAAGACCTCGTAGTGACTGCACTACAGTGGTGCAAGCCATCAATATCCTCGATCGTCGCACCTTTCTTCTTAGTGACCAACTGCTTTATAAACCTAGCATATCCAGGCATCTGCTCCAACGCCTTGAGAAGAGGAATATTCAAGATTAATTCTTTAAGCATCTCAATAAATTACTTGAATTTTCCTTCCTCTTTTTTTTTCTTCAGTCACTAAGAAAAGGGTGGGGTAGGTCTCAAAATCTATCTTATTTCCTGCTCAATGATCAGACCCTTACCTCATTCCTTAGAAATTGTATCATCACCGCCTATTGCCTTTTTTGACTCCACAATAAGTATCTCATCAACATCAACTTCTGCAGCAGGTAGTGGGGATACATAGTAGTAATGCCAATCCTCATGGTAATGGAAAGAACATGATCATCATTTTTTGGATTATGCATAGTGTTTCTTGGAAAGGTACCTAGCTACCTCTGGTTCAGATTTTTTGACATCTGCCCGAAATGGTGCTCCAACTTCTTAATAGCAGTTTCATGAGATTTGACCTTTTGGGTCAACCCTAAAATATCGGCCTTTATCTCCTTAAAGATGATCTCTTGATTTTTTTGACCCTTCACCAACTTAGCCAGCATCTCTTTTATTCTTGATTCTTCATCTAGTCTGCTAGGTGGAATGTTCCTATCTCCCTTCTCTCTGTAGTTATCCTTCTTCCTTTAGACACCATATCGCTCTCTACTACGGTCTCTATATCTATCATAGTAGTTTCAACCTTGGTTCCCTTGTACTTTGGCTCAAAAACCCACCAACTGATGATCTAGATAGTTTGCTTCCTCTTTCAATTCTAACTCATAAGCTTCAGAAGTTGACCAAATTCTGACTCTCCCAATTCCCCTGCCATTGGGCTCGAAATCCCTTCAGCAAGTTGCTTTTCCAGTACCCTAGATCAATTTTTAGCAGTAGAATTTCTTACGCTACTGAATCATCAGCTACTTTCTAGTCACATGAGGCACCAATAGCATATGTGTCAGATACCCTCTTAGCCTCCCGAGTTTTCCACCCTTCATTAGTGAGTGAGATCTATTCTAACATCTCTGAAGCTGTCTCCCAGCATAGTCTCCTAAAAGCTCCTCCAGAGATGGTGTCTACCATGGATCTAGAGCTGATGGTCAAGGTTCGATAAAATATCTCCAATACGCTTGTCCCTGACATCCTATGGTTGGGCACCATACTCAGCTTCTTCTTGAACCTAAACCATGCTTTGTACATTGATCTGACTGTATATGGCTGAAATTATAGATCTCTTCCCTAAGCTATAACATCCTGGATGGAGGAAAGAACTGGTTCAAGAATTATCTGCGCAACTTGTTCCGTGTAGTGATAGAGCCTCTTGGCAGATCCCCTAACTATAAAGATGTTAATCCTATAAGTGAGAAGGGGAACAACCTCAGTCTAAGCACTTTCTAATTCATCCCTATATTTGTATATGAACTGTAGATCCCAATGAAATTAGAAAGGTGCAAGTTTGGATCATCTGGAGGCAAATCTGCAAACACACCCTTTAGATTTAGGAGATGGATCATTGTGCTTGTTATATCAAACTTGATGCCTAGGGATAAAACAGGAAAAATAATGGCTCCAGTCTCTGTCGGCTTAGCGTATCCCAAATCTTCTTCATCATTTATATATGGATGCACATACTAATATGATGGGATCACTTGAACACTAGCACCTCTTGCTTTGTTCTAATTTTCATCGAATGTTGCTCGATGGCCTATTTTTTGTTTTTTCTCAGCTAGCTTTGCCTCCATAGCTACCCGCTGAGCTTCTTCTGTATCCCTCCTTTCGTTCTCGGCTTGAGATAAAAGTTGACTGGTCTATCATCAATAATATTTGTACTCCTTTGGTAGGAGGAGGAGGTACAACATCACAAACCCCTTCAGGATTATCATTTTTCTTCTGTTCCACCATCCTACTAGGTATTTGTACGATCCTCTTAGGATTCGAATTCACTGGGAGTAAGGGATTGTATCTAATCTGTGTTCAAGGCATACACCGGCGTATGCCTAACTAAGAATAAAAAACAAAATGAAAACCCAAAAACTGCAACCACTTCAAATCACAAATCAACACCATACTCTTCGGCAACAACGGCAAAATTTAGTGACATCCAAGATACACCTCCTCTCAGAAAATAATACGAATGCTGCCAAATATAGTAACCCAACAGAGGTTGGGTTTGAATCCCAAGGGAATAAGTGGAATCGTGGATCTCAACTGTTGAAATCAATAGGCGGAATTGGAAAAGTAAATGAGGGTTTTGAGTATCAATGTCGAACTAGTAGAAAATATCAACTTCGATTGTAATGAGTCGTAAGTGATACTAGGATTGTGTTTCCACTGGATTCTAAACTTTGTAGTCTTATCGTGCTTTGTTGAACTAACCCGATACCTTGCATGTAGAATTGATAAGTTATGTACCTTCTACAGTCTTTTGGACGAGCAGAAGGATTTCACCATTTACTTTTTGAGTCTCAGGATGTTACCTTACTAACCCTTATCTTGATCCCAGTTAACTACTACCATTTGAGTCTCTAGTTATTAGATGAAATCTAACCATCTTACGTATATAAAGCCTAGAAGCGTGGATCGACAGTGAAACTCCAAATTACTGTTGTTTTTATCTTTTCCTAGTCACTACTCCTCTTTTGGAGTAAGTAGCAATTATCTAGGCGGGATCCTAACATATACACCCATTAAGAAAACTATTATATTGAAGATAAAGCAATACATGCATGGGTATCAGTTTAAAACAACAATAGCACTTCCCCTACTTCGTAAACTCACCAAGGTTTCCACAACCCTAGCTATGGGTTTTTATCCTCTCATACGTGTAAAGCAACCAACAACGTTCATGATTCAAAGCATAGATGAAATCATAATAATAAAAAGTAGAAAACCCACAACCGTAACTGAATTAATCAACTGAAGTTAATACAAGAGAATCCCAATATCAAAATCTACTTTGAAAATCAAAATATGTTTATGAATATCAAAAGTGCATAACGTCTACTAAAAGCCACATAAAAGGTATTTATAGTACATATGGAAACCCTAAAACCAAACCCCAAATGCAATAAGAGAAAACAGGGTTGGCGACCACTTATGGTCACTACTTGTGACCTGACCCTAGGCGTAGGTAGCACTTGCGGCCTGTAAGGTACGTGCAAGTAGCGACCACAAGTTCCAAGAACAAAAAGTCCTATAGGTCAGTTCTCGGGATTTTGGACTTCTGGCACTTTCTTTGCCCACATGCGGTCCATAAGTGATACTTGTGGTCAACATGTTGACTTAGAAAGTGTCGAGAGTCATTTTTTTAACTCTTCTTCAAGTTTTGAACATTCTTTGGTCACAAACAAGACGAAAAGTGTCTTGAACATCCATAATTGCTCCAACATGTAGCCAAAAACATATTTTTCATCATTTTAACGAACATAGCCTCCAAAATATGATTTCCTACAAAACATACCCTAAACACATCATATCTAACAAAACAACTTCAGAAACTTACATATTTTCCTCGTTTTAAGCATCAAAAGTATTATATTTCTATACCACATCAGGAAAAAGGATGACTATAGAAAGAAGGGAGATAGGTGCATCCCACCTGGCAGACGAGATATAGAATCAAGAATGGAAAAAATGCTGACTAAGCTGGTAGAGGGACAATAAAATAAGGATAAAAGCTATAAGAAGATTAAGGCTAACATTTCAGGGTTGACCTAGAAGGTTAAATCCCATGTCGTTGCTATTAAGCAGTTGGAACAACAGTTTGGGCAGATGTCAGCAATACTGAATTAGAAGCATCCAAGTACCCTTCCAAGTAATACTGTGTAAAATCTAAAAAATGACGGTCATATTCTTTCCATTACCACAAGGAGTGGTATGACTACTGTGATCCCCCATTACCTGTTGCGGAAGTGACAAGGCATGATGAAGCTGCTATTGATGAGATACCTAATACGGAGCCAAAAAAGGCAACAGTTGGTAATGGTAAAGATACTAAGGATAAAGGTAAGGGTCTGATCATTGATCAAGAAATAAGATAAACTCCAAGACCACCCCCACCTTTTTCTCAAAGATTAAAGCAGAAGAGAGAGGAAGGTAAGTTAAAGTGATTCATTAAGATATTAAAAGAATTGAGATTGAACATCTCTCTTCTTGAGGCATTGGAGCAGATGCTTAGATATGTTAGGTTTTTGAAACAGTTGGTTACAAAGAAGAAAGGGGCTACGATTGAGAATGTTGATGGGTTGCACCATTGTAATGCAGTCATGACTAGGTCTCTAGCTCAGAAAAAGGGTGATCCTATAGAATTCACTATACCATGCACTATTGGGTCATCCCAGTTCTCCAAAGGCTTATAAGACTTAGGAGTTAGCATAAATATGATATTGATAGTTGTATTCAAGCAATTGGGATTGAGCCCTTCTGAACTGACAACAATGCATCTTTTCATGGTTGAACGCATTGTGAAAAAACCTATGGGAACTTCTTTTGATGTGATTATGAGAGTTAATAACTTTATCTTTTCAACTGACTTCATCATTTTGGGCTGTGAGGTTGACACCAAAATGCCCATCATATTGGGGAGACCATTTATGGCCATAGGTAGAGTGATGGTTGACAAAGAGAAGAGAGAGCTGAAGTTCAGAGTCAACGGTCAGTAGGCCATATTCAACATCCAAAAAATAATGAAGCAGCCGATCGACATGAAGGTGGTGTCGGTGATAGACTGTATTGATGACCCATGAGGGTATTCTTATGGGTATCTTGATAAATTCTGAGTAATCAAGGTACTCACGTCATTTCGCGGCATTAAATCAAGTGTTGGGTGGGAGGAAACCCACTATTTTAGAGTTTACTTTAGCTTGTATTTCTTTTATAGGTTTTTAGCTTAGGGACTTACCCATAATACGATAGGATTGCTACATTCATATCTTTCTAGGTAAGGAGACTTTGTGACCAACCCATCAGGGTCACATATCTCAGTCGGTCCAGGTAATGTTGAGTGATAATTGAAAAAAAAATTGAGGATAATAATGGAAAGCTCCAGACTTTGACACACAATCATACTTTTGAAGCCGTAAATTCAAGTTACGGAGCCATAAGCAGCTGCAAAAATATTAAAATTCAAAGTCCAAAAAGTAGAAAGTTGGGCCAAAAAATTAGGCCCACATGCGCCCAGCAAAAGCGGACCACATATGGGACATGCGCCCACAGGCAGGCCGCATGTGGCTGTCGCAAGGGGCACAAATTTTAATCAACATTTTGGGCATACCAATGCTTATTTAAGACCTAATTTGGCCTCCCTCATTATTTAAATATATTTTGCCTCATTCTAACCCATTCTAATCCTCAAAATTTCACTTTTCTCTTTAAATTCAAACTTCCCTCTCAAAGCCTAAACAAATCTCACACTTAGAAAAGGCTAAATTAAAACTTAATTAAGGTACCAACTTGTCCTAACACACTAAAAACAAGTTCAAATTTGGGTTTTTCTCTATTTCTTTATTGTTCACTTCTGGATTCTCAAAGAAAAGGTAACTTTCTCAGCTCCTAAAGTTATATCTTGATTTAATTATTGGACAAACAAGTTGATATGTGTATTTCCATGAAAATACATAGAAACTATCATTATTATATGTAGGATCTTTGAAGTAGCCTAAAATCTTGATGTAGGGCTTTGTTTGAATTAATTTCTAAGGTTAGGCCCAAAACGAAAGTTGAACTTGAACAAGAAGAGTAACACCAAAGGTTGGGCATGTTAGTTTGCATTGAAAATCATGATTCTTGATATATGTGTGCACATTGGACTTTTTAGGACTTCAAATAAGTTATAGGGGTGTGAAAATTGAGGAAAAAATTGAACTTTTTGAATTTTGAGTTTTTCTTCAACTTTTGCAATCCCTCATTTTTGGTGGAAACTAACGACTAGTTTTTCAGGTACATATGGCACCGAAAGCTGCTAAGAAGAAGTTTGATACATCAAAGAGATAGGGTGAGTCCCCTGAGCCTAGTGGATCAATGGATGAGTACCCTATTACACGAATTAGAGAAGCTGTGATCGGGGCTACACGCAGAGTGACTAGAGGACAAGTGTACCAGCCAGCGATGATTATTTTGGGCATTTTGGGACAACCGTTGTCTGAGCACTCATGGTGGAGTAAGAGGCTAACCTTTACCCAACCTAGGTCTCAAACAGAGGCTATTCATATTGCATAAGCAGCTCTATCTCGACTGAGGATAAAGTCAGCACAGATATCACCTCCACATTCTCCTATATCGAGGGATGATGAGGATGAGGAAGATGCAGAGTTAGCTTCACAGGGTTAGCTCAGGACCCCTAGTCTGAGGAGGGGTCACATGATTCATCCGAGGCTACAGAGTAGGAGGAGTCATCAGTGGTACCCAAGTCTGAGAAGAGTACAGAGTAGGCTTCCCATGAGATGCCCATTCCAGATGAGGAGTCACCAACACAACAGGGATAGAGTTTTTCCACCCCTACACATACCTCAAAGACACCTTTTGATGAAGATAACCCAAGGTGGTGTGTAGAGAGAATGCTGAATATATATGATATAAACAGTCGTATATTTAAGACCGGAAGGTCTAAGATTCTTATTTTTTAGGAGTGCAGGATTGATATATCTAGGTTGAGTAGAGTACCACAGTTACGAGCTTCATTTGATCATTATCGGTTGGAGTAAATAACTAGACCACTCTATTCTTATAGCTCATCTTTGGTATGAGAGGTTTATGCATCATATAGTGCCATAGTAGTTCTTATGATGCACATATTTCCAGGATTGATGAGACATATGGAGAAGCCACAGCTTGAGCAGACCCTTATGAGAGGGGTAAGGGTTGATTTTTTAGCAGGTACTATCCGTCGAGCTATTTTTGGTCCAGACTATATCACTCCCACATCCAAAGAAGAGTTTGACTATAGATTAAGAGTCACTCGGGACAGATATATCATGAGGGAGGAAAAACATAGACATGAGAGAGTTGAGATATCTAAATGGATAGCCGGCTACATTTAACCCTTGGGTGATAATACCCCATGGACTGATGGACATGGTGTGATAGAGAAATCCTCACTGACATTTGTTGTCAAGTTCTGGTGGATGATCATCATATAGAAACTATTCTTGACTGCTTCAAATAATGTATTAACTTGGGAGGGAGCCGCACTGATTTCTAATCTGACGGTCGGCTATGATATTGACTTTGTATCCATCTTCCGGCATGATATCCATGATAGAGATTTTAGGGAGGTAACAAATTTTCCATTCTCGTTCCTTATTTAGATATTGTGTGATAAGGCTGGTATACCAGAGCTACACAGAGTCGATGATAGAGTACTTATAACAGACACTGCACAGACAAAGACTATGAAGGACCTGGCACGCCCTACCCTTCCCATGAGACCTATTAAGCCTGTCGCAATAACTCGGGTCCAGTTTGAGGGCCCTTCAATTTCCACAAAGCCGAGAGATGTGCATGCAGGTGATGTGGGAGTTAGTGTTGATCTTGAGATGGGGAAGTAGAGAAAGGCCCTTTGGGAATTTCCTCGTATCCCCGACTCCCTTACAAAAATCACTTGGGGAATTCCTTCATGCCGCACAAGGTTTCTAAAACCATCCATAACCATTTTGCAATTTATACAATGCATTAGTTTTAAAGAAATATTAGATTAGTGAATATTTAAAAGGCATTCACTAAACTAATTAACATGCAAAAGAGACACCACTTCTATTTTGTAGGATTGATGGAACCTTTTCGGGACAATAAGTGGGCTTTTGTAGACAAGAGTTCTAGAGGTTGAAATAGTGATAGATGAAGCTCATCCACTAACTCTAAAATTGATAAGCCAAGAACAAGGGATTGAAGTTGTAATTACTTTGGTTTATGCAAAATGTACACAAGAATAAAATTTGCAAATGTGAGACTTTATGGATGATCTAGAAAACAACATGCCAACACCATGGATGGTTGGTAGAGATTTTAATATTATTAAAAATAATGAAAAGAACTTGAAAGAACTACTAGTCACAATTATAGGTGTTAGAGATTTTAATCATTGCATAAATGTCTACAATCTTGAAGATATTATATTTAAAGAAAGTAAGTATACTTGATGGAATGGGAGAGTTGATGAGGAATGTATATTCAAGAAGTTAGATAGGGTTTTTTGTAATGACTTAATGCAGATTACATTTTCAGTAATGGAGGTGGAGCACTTAATCAGAAGTGGTTTAGACTATGTACCAATTCTACTCACTTTAAAATTCAGCAATGAAAATGTAGTAAAACCTTTCAGAATTTTAAATTTTTGGCTTAAGGAAGAATCCTTCAATGAGGTGAAAAAGCAACACTATTATGCAAATTTTGAGGGGAATCCTTTTAGCTTATTTTATTATAAGCTAAAGTAAGTGAAGAAAGCACTCATAATGTGGAAGAAGAAAACCTTTGGTAATATATTTTAGGAGATTGTAATACAATCTAAAGTTGATCCTTTGGGTGATAATAGAGAAAAACTCCACAACAACCAAGAAAAATTAAACATATATTTGCACATAAAGAAGGAATACTGAAAGCAAAAATTAGGAATGAAATGGTTTAAGAAAGGTGAAGAAAATACTAAATTCTTTCAAACTGTTTTCAATAAAAGAAGAAATAGACTGAGGACGAGAATGATTCAAAATGATGAAGGGGAGTGGCTAGAAGATCATAAAGAAATAGTAGAAGTAGCAACAAACTTTTATATAAGACAATTTACCAAGTAGAAAGTGAGTACTAATTTTGAGATGCTAGAAGAACTGGTAACTATGATCACCAATGGGCAAAATGAGAAATTACATAGAGTTCTAGAAATAAAAACTGAAAGTTACGGTTATGAGATTAAACAAGAGTAGTGCAGGAGTACCTGATGGTATGACTGGTTCTTTTTACATAGAAACATCGGACATAGTATGGGAGGATATATACAAGATGGTTAGTACTTTCTTCAATGGGGCAGAATTACCTAGATTTGTCACTCACACAAATTTGGCCCTTCTTTCCAAGAAAACCACTATTAACATCTTTTCAAATCTAAGGCATATAGCACTTAGCAATTTTGTAAACAAAATCTTCTCAAGAATTATTCATGAGAGAACCAAGATTTTATTGTTAGGACTTATATTCGCCAAAACAAGTAGGTTTTTTACAGAAAAGAAACATAGAAGAGAATGTCTTACTGTAACTGGAGATTATAATTGAAATTAGGAAAAAAGGTAAGCCACCTAATCTTGTTATTAAGTTAGATATGATGAAGGCATATGATAGGGTGGAATTGTTATTCCTAACTAAAGTACTAAGAAAATTAAATTTTAGAAAAAGAATTATAGATATGGTTTACAGATTGATAGGCAATAATTGATATTCTATATTACTAAATGGTCAACCTAAAGGCTTCTTCACATCATCTAGAGGAGTAAAGCAAGGAGATCATCTGCCCTACCTTATTTATACTTATAGTTGAGGTTATGTCAAGCGATTTAAATAGTTTGATGTTGAACAATGAATTTGAGAGATTTGGAATGTCTAAGGGAAGCCCTAAGATCAATCATCTAGCATTAGCTAATGATATGATCATAATGTTCAAAGCTGAGGTGAAGACCATGCAATTGATATCTTCAATCTTTAAGAAATATGAGAAAGTATTTGATCAGAAGGTAAATAAGGAGAAAAGTGTTATTTACCTTCATCATAGTATACCTGGAGGAAATATAGTGATGGCTAAAGTAGCAACTAGAATCCTAATAAAGGACTTTCCTTTCACTTATTTAGGATGTCCCATTTTCTACAAAAGAAAGCAAAAATTCATACTATCAGCAGATGATTCAGATGATTAATTCTAAACAATACGTATGGAAAGAAAAACTATATCTTATGGAGGAAGGGCTATACTAATTAAACATATGTTGCAAAGTATTCCAATTCATTGTCTATCAATCATGAACCCACCATTAAATATTCTGAATCACATTCACAAAATGATGTCAAATTTTTTTGGAGTAGTTGTATAAGTGGTAGAGGAAGATATTGGACTAGCTGGATAAATTTATGCATGCCTAAAATGGAAAGAGGCATTTATTTTAGGTCTTTACATGATGTGTCAATGGCCTCATTTTGCAAGTTATGGTGGAACTTTAGGACTAAACCCTCAATATAAAGTATGTACATGAACAAAAAGTACTATAAAAAAATCAAAATTTGATGGTATGGAAGATTGTCTTTAATAAGTCCTAGGTGAGGAAAAAACTATTACATGCTAGGGATCTAGTTGAGCACCAAATTTAGTGGCAAACCAAAATGGGATCTGTCCCTTTTTGGCATGATTACTGGACAGAGTTGGGATATTTATACACTATCATGGGAGAGGATTTTAAATAGAATGAGAATTGCCAAAATGTTAGAGATCTGACCAAGGATGGAAAATGGGATAAAATATTACTGAGAGGATTGATTCCTGAGGACTTTGTGGATCAAATCTTGATGAATCTCGAACCTTCAAGAGATAATGAAGAGATGAAAAAATTAAGATGGATGTTGGATGTTAAAAGTGAATATTCATTCAAGACTGTGTGGGAGTACATTAGACATAAAGGCCAACCAATACAATTTATAAGAAGTATGAGTAAAAGGATTGCCTCTCACAATAGTTTTTTTCATGTGGAGACTATGAAAAGTTAAAATTCAGGTGGATAATAGAGTGAGAGGATGGGTATATAAGGGATCATCAAGGTGATGGTATTGTGAAATACCTGATCAAGAAACCATGACACGTGTGTTCTTAAGATCTCTAATTACTAATAGAACCTGGTCCTTTTTTTCTTATGTAGGTTTGAACATTGAAAGATTATCATTGTGAGAAATGATAAGGCTATGGTGGGGAGTTGAAGTCAAGAAGGGAATGAAACCATACTATAAAGCTTTACTAAGTACTATAGTATGAAAATTATGGGAGAGAAAAGACTAAGAAAGCATGAAGCAAAAGGCTAACAACTCGAAAAGTTGTTCATAATGTGACTAGAAACGTGTACATGCTACTTAAGGTAAGAAAACTACGGAGGAATTTTTCAAGTAGTTGGAGAGGGATACTAAAGGAGTTGGAGGAATTTATCCCTACTTTGAAAGTGACTAAAATATTATGGAAATTTCCTCCTAAAGGACGATTTAAGTATAACACTAATGGGGCATCAAGAGGCAATCCTATGCCTAGTTCTGTCATGACCCAAACCTAGGCCTGGATGTAACAGGCACCTAAAACTATTAAAGGCCCAAGAGGACTACTTAGCTTACATCAAGAGCATTCATCCACATGTGCAAAAGAAATGTTTAAATAACATGAGTAATAGACTGAAAAAACTATTTATTTTATAAACTGATACAAGTCTTAAATCATGATTGAGGAAATTTTAAGAGCCATATGAATAAAACTGAACATAACTGAATCTGATATCTACTACTATCTACGAAGCCTCTAAACACATGAATCAATGTCAATAGGGAACAAGACCTCGGCAAAATAAGGAACAAGACCCCGGCATATGCCAAAACATAGAAATAGTCAATAACAGTATAAGTAATGCCTTCCGAAAAGATGGAAGGCTCACCAACAACTTATTTGAATAGACACAAATGTACATCTCAAAATTTGCATTACAAAATAATGCAGCGTCCAAGACAATCAATACATGGATATATTAGCACACAAAACCACACAAGAAAGTAATAAAGTATGAAAGTACAAAGGTAATAAGTACAATTCAAAACATGATAAGTTAAAAGGGGACAAGATCATAAGTTGAATAATAATTTGTAACGTAAAATAAATTAATCCCTTTAGTTATTTATGGGAGCAAGTAGTGAACCGTCATAAACCACCATGTGAGTGCATGGAGTGTGATCTCAACCCGATCAGATAAGTCATTTTATACCTTGCCAGGCATAAGACATGACATAACATAATTTTCTAGCAAGTAGCTTTGATTATCCCTTTTTGGGGATGCATGAAAAAAGAGTCATCCGAATTACGAAATAATCTCTATCTTATGTCGACAAATATAATTTCGGACTTTTATCGTTTAAACCTATGCCTTCACAGTCATTTAACTAACTCCCTTACGCTCATGACATTATCTTAAGAATTCATGTTCAGAGGTTAGCCTTATTAGGCTTGTCTCATAAAATTATGTTTTAGTCTTTCTTGACTCATATTCATAAGTTAGACACTTTAGGCACATGTTTGTGAGCTAGCCACTTTAGGCTTACAAATTTTGAATTAACCATTTTAGGCTCATATTTGATAAGTTTCATCATTCATTAATGTTATTGGGGACTGGTGAAAAGTAGTATCATAATACAAGTTGTCATGGTTCATAAGATGTAGATTCTCATAACTTTATGAAGAATGAGATTTTGGATGTGTTCATGCCACTTTTGGCATACCTTAAGATTATGGAGATCATATATAAGGACATGAGGACATTCTTGAAGAAATTTCATAGTATTAGAAGTCCTGTGGACCATGTTATTATGTCATAGTTCTTAAAGGAAAAGATTTCATAACATATTAAAAATTTTGGAGATTTTGAAAGATTCAAGTTATTTTAGTATAATCAAAGGTTTCATAGCATGATGGAAATTATGGAGTAACTTCAAAGGGTACTTTTTTTGTTAGCATAACCAATAGTGAAGAGACTCCAGTAATCATGTCAAAATATAGCAAGAGCAATCACTTCCTATTAAAAAAAGATCAAGGAATTTCTTTATTTGACAATTTCAAAAGTTGGGAAAAATTCATGAAATTTATTGGTTCATGACAAAAATTCAGATCATTCAACCAATAAATACCGAAGTTCAAGAATTTCATAGGAGACATGATTTCATAAGTCATAAGATCTCCCAACACACTAACAAAGTTCTTGAAGAACTAATAGAATACTAATCTCTTCAGCAAACTAAGAAATGAAGTAGTAAATCAGAAAATACAAAATACTTGAGAAAATCGCGGAGAAGCAATGCTGAATTTATAATTTATATGAGGATTGAGAACATACTTAGGAATAATTGGACGATAAGGAGTTTACTCAAAGACATCTCAATAATCCTACTTGTGGATTTTGATTGGGAAATAGGACTATGGAGATTTATTCAATCCTAATCTATCTTGTAACAACATAAATTGGAGAATACAAAATTCAAAGACTTACAAAGTAGTATTAGTCTTACATACCTCAATACAATATACAAACTAGTGACCGGAAGAAGAGGGGCTAGGCTTGATTCTTGAATCAATTCTTTTGCATTCTTGAGATCTTTTATTGTTGAGAGGAAGAACGTCATATTTTAAGAAGGAAAGAAAAAAAACGTTGCTACTGGAAAGAGGAAAAAAAAATTAAGAAACTATAGAATAGAAAAGATTTTAATTATTTGGGGTAAGGTAAAAGGAACAGGACAAAATTCCCTTGAAGGATTTTGCAGGCCAATGAGCTCACTTATACAGTCATAATATCTCAACCTACAACTACGTCTTAAACTTAAATGGTGAGGTATTACAAGTTCCTATGCCTGATGCATGAGAGATTCTACTGGGGATCTCTTATATGCAGAAGGAATGCAGATGGAAGGCACAACAAACAAACAAGTAAAGACAAAGACAATGTTAGAGGTTAGCAGACATTGTAATAGCACACAATATAACAAACCCATTTTTCAAACGAATTCAATACTTTTAAAGAATGTAGTAGAAGGAGAGTGGACATGCCCATGGCGTATTGTATATACAGTAACAAAAATTCATCAATTAGTGGCTATCAAGCAACACAAATTTCATCATATAATGAGGGAGGATATAGACTTGCGGATTACTTAGCAAACATAACAATTGACAGTGAAAACTGCAGCTATACTGGATTTATAGCAGGGAGTTTAAATGAAGAAGACTAATCTACAATGATAAACTACAATGTCCATGATTAAGAGTATCACCAATCAGAGGGTGAAGGGGCTTGGGAAGGATAAGCACAATATTTTTCACTAGAATATTTACAAACTGCCTCTGGACATCAACGTAAGTGAAATGCTAACTAGCATATATTACTTCAGCCAACAAAAAGGACTCGACAAAACAAGAGGGCTTTGGCCAGATCAAAGTTGTGGAATCTGAATGTCATGTTTCTCACTATGTACTGGTGTGGATTAGAGCTACCTCTGCACTGTATTCCGTCTCTACCTGCACGAACAAGGGGATTAGATTCGGTGAGAAGATATGAAGAAGAATTTTCAATAATCACCAAGGGACAAGGCAAGACACCAGTAGACAAGATCACCCAAGAAGATGCAGTAAGCTTATACCATCTACCAAAGAACACAACTGAGAAAAGACAGAAGAGGATATGAACAATAAAATATGAAATAGATGGACAAATTTAGAAAAATATGAAGATCTTTTACTCTTAAAACTGACACAACAGCGATGAGTAGATCCAGATACATGGTGTTGATGATCCAAAGCAAAAGAAAATGGAGCTTAGGGTTGTTCCACGTCGGTAACATTTCTCAGGTGTTAAAGATTTTTTGAAAGAAGGTGTTAAGAATGAGATTAGGAAACCCTACAAAATCTATACGTGTAATAAGGGTGGATTTGGTTCGGAAATTCGAATAGGCTGGATATTTGCATTTATTTATTTGTTGTTTTGTCTTTCGTTGACTAATAAGGGTTGCAGGCCCATTGTATTTTTTCTTTTCCGTAATTGATTAGTAAAATTTCAAAGTTTACTTAAAAAAAGATACATCTAGCATGAGTTGTAATAATTTGGACATCAACTTCACCAAAGTTATGATATCCTAATATTTTTTCATAGTTATGATACACAAAGGATACATATTAAATTCTCTATTATGTTTCTTCCCCTCAACAAACAATCTGGTGTTCATATTTTTATCCCTTTTTTTGAAGTACGATTATTTTTAACTCTGTACTTATTTTATTTTGTCGATTCCAGTTGCTTTGAAATTTTAACAATTGGATCTTCATAAAACACACACTTTTAAATACAAATAGCATCTGTTACATAATCCTTGTAATTAATTTTGAGTTCTATATTTCAAAATGTTGCATTAAGATTGTAATGGTTCATATGACTTTGATATGATCAAACAATATCATATCAACAATGACTTTGAATTACAATTCAGATACGTCTGTCCCCAATCACAAAAAATTCTGATCAGTTTAAATATAAAGTGACAACAATAGTTCTTCAACAAGAAGATGGTAGAAAAGGAGAGAATATTTACTTTAATGCTTTGTTATTTTAGTTATATATATCCAGGAAGCTAATAATGTAATTTGTGTTAATTGCTCCTTTTAATTTCTATTTTTTCCCCGAGAAATCTTTAGAATCTCCACTGCTTAACTTTTAATTCACCTCTGACCATCAAATGAAATTTGAATAACTCGTCCTCCTCTCTTTAAAAGAAGGGGCGCTTCTGATTCTGTCAGTGCTTGAAGCAATTTTATCTTCTTCATAGTACTATATCTCTAGAGTTAATAATTTTATATGACGTTGACAATTAAGACTTGAGGCAAGTAGAGGCCCCTTAAGCAGATTCCTATCTTATATACAAGATTTTTACACTCGATACACGATATATAGTAAATAAAAAAAATGCGATGTTTTGTAATATCAAAATTATCGTTGCCATAGTAATATCACTCTTTATGAAATTTTCTCATAAATTAATGAGGGATATGTTTGATAAATGAAGTATATATTTATGGTAGAGATATCTTTATCTTGAACAAAATAATTTTTCTCTTATTTTTTTGTTAAAAAGCATTTATTTATTTATTTTAGATTTTCCCAATAGCAAAAACATCAAAAGTACCTTTACTTATTGATCAAATATCTAAATTCTCAATAAAAGTATTTTTTGTTAAAAAATATTTTTGACCTCCAAAAAAAACCTTGGCCAAACATGCTTTTGATAGTATATACAATAACAACAACAAACCCAGTATATTTCCACGTAGTGGGGTCTGGGGAGGGTATAGTGTACGCAGTCCATACCACTACCTCAAAAGAGGTAGAGAGGTTGTTTTCGATAGACCCTCGGCTCAAGATAAAAGACAGTATACAGAAGCATCCAAAGCATAGAACATGATAAAATAACATAGTACGACATCCACAAAAAAAAATTACATTGCCAAACAAAGGACACCGAAGTCCACCTAATTACTGACTACTACTCATCCACACCCTTAGACCTCTATCCTACTGCATTTTCTTCATATTTTCCTATCCAGGGTCATGTCCTCAGTCAGCTGTAACTTCTCCATGTCACGTTTAATCACTTCTCTCTAGTATTTCTTCGGTCTACCGCTACTCCGCTTGAAATCATCCAAGGCCAACCTCTCACACCTACGAACTAGGGCATCCGTGCCCCTCCTCATCACATGACCAAACCATCTCAACCTCACTTCCCGCATTTTATCCTCATCACATGATCAACATATATATATATATAGAAGGTTAAGTAATATGTTAATGTGGCACCTCCTGGATGCAAGAAAACCTATTTATCTTTTTCCTCAAATTTTTGAGATTTTTCTCTCTTATGTTTTCCTCAAAATGTTTTGCTAGAAATTAAAATCAATTTATTAAAATTATATCTTATGAGTTACAAAAATATTAATCCATGTTCATTGTATTCTCTATTATTATGCTCGTAAGAATATTCATAACTTTTATTTTTTAATGTTCATAACCCCTCAAAATTTAATTTATAAATTTATGAATATCTTATGATATTCCTCCACTTTGACTATATAAATTCATGTTTTGTTTCATAAAAATTCTCATTCAAGGTTATTTTATCTCTTCTCCATTCCAATAGCATACATAAGGGTGAGGAAGAACATGTTAATCATCACATCATGCGATTTCTTTCACGTGAAAAACTATGGTTGGTAGAGTCGTAAAGAATCTATGGGTAGGAATATTTCTTTTAATATTGTAAATTATACTCTTTTTATTTTAGTTTTTGTGGTATTTTTTTTTTTTCAAGAGCCAATTTTTACTCATCTTTAACATGTTAATCATTACATCATATGATTCTTTCACATGAAGAACTATGATTGGTAAAACCGTAAAGAATCTATGGATAGAAATATTTCTTTTGATTTTGTAAATTGTACTCCTCTCATTTTAATTTTTGTGATATTTTTTATTTTTTGAGAGTCAATTTTGACTCATCTTTAAAATTAAATTGCTTTAGACAAACCCAAGACCAACAAAATTAAAGTGCTAAATCACCAATCAAATTATGATCACTTAAGTTGTAAGAATATTCTTTTTATTTCTTTTAGTTAATTATGGTTACTTAAAAGTTACAAAATCTTATTTTAGGTGTTTAAAGTTAAAAATTTTATTCAAGATTTTTAGAGTAACTAAGAATTTGGTATAAGTATATTCTTAATTTGCTCTTGTAGTGATGAAGAAGAAGGTGAACAAGATATAAAGGGAGAGAAAATCAAGTAAATTCAGAAGAAGATAATGTAGAGTCTTATAATAAGATTATTACTGTAGCAATTTCATCTATTTAATTTTCGATTCCTTCGTCTTCTCTGTTGTTCATATATGTGCTCTATTGATGAACTTAAAAAATATTTTTTTCTCTTATTTCTCAAAATTGTATTTCAGAAATGTAATGACGACAAGAATAGAATGATGGATAAGACAAACTGAAATGTTGAGAAAGAGAAATGACCTCCTTTTATTTATTTTTTCTTTCATATGACTATAGTTGTACACACATATTTCATTATGTTAAGTTATGATTAGATTTTGTAAATTTTTATTATGATATTTTTCGCAACATTCTAAAATAAACATTATGCCTAATTCCTAAATTCGATATTGAGGTTAAAAACTATCGTTAGAAGCATTTTGAAGAAAGAAAATTTAATAACTTCAAGAACTTTGAGAGTTTTTGAATTAACTTATTTTACGTGTTTTTAGCTTTTAAGCTTCTTTTTTGTTTTTATTTTTTTGGTGTTGAAGAAAATAAAACTATTTTTAAACATTTACTTTTAAGTCAAAAAAGTATACAAATAAGGTAAAAGTAAAAAAAAAAACTGAATATATCCAACTTATAACTGTAGCACTTAGCTTATTGGCTATTTAAAAGAAAAAATTTCAACACTTTCTTTGTTCAAATAGTGAATTAAAAAAATTGACAACAAAATAGAGTATTTGAATGAAAAAACTAAAGGAAATTAAATATTATTCGCAATTTTTTGTTTTGAAAAGAAAAGAAAGCAAATAGCATAAGGCCATAAATTTATATTTATATAATTATATAACCTTTTTAAATTTATATAAATAACATCTCTTTTAAGTCAAATAGTTATTATTAATTTTTATATTTTAATATAATACCTAACTTATTTTTCCTCTGTCTTTTGGCTTTTTCTATTTTCTATGTAATTAATGTAAAAATTGATTCCCTAATTATCACTATTAGTAATTTACTATCTTTTTCCTATTTCCTCATTATAATTATTGGTAGTTACAACTCAACGTTAAAAGATATACTTACAATTAAGTTGATGTATATTGTGATCATGTGGCGTGTCCTTTCAAATTCTTTATGATGAAGCATTAGTGCAAGCATATATTTTTGTATCTCCTTAAATTCCATTATTAGTTAATTGATGAAATTTTAAAGTTTTAATTATTTTTCAGTTTTCAAATTAATTAGAAATTAATGTTACCATCTTTTCACATATCGATTATGACAGTTTCTTATCCATGCAAAATAATGCAATTCTTGTGATTTTAGTGTAATTGTTGAGAAATGTAAATAACCAGAGGAAATAGTAATTGACATATTTATTTTTATATAATAATAATAATAATAATAATAATAATAATAATAATAAGTAAATTAAATTTGGAGGAATTATTCCCAAAAAAATTGTCAAATAGAGGTGTCACACCACTTTTCTAATGCCTAGCTTCATATATGTATTGATGGTGAGAATTGAAAGTTTGAGTTTCGAAATATAAATTTAATTATATTTTTTGAAATTCAGAGAATGCGAGTCCTAATAATAACTAAGGATCCTGATAATTTATTTTGTAGTATTTTTAAAATTAGTTTTAAAATTTTATTATTTTATCATTTAAACATTATATATATGCAGATACCAAATCGGAATAACATTTTTAATTTATGAACTCTTAATTACAATTTTTATATTTATTGTGTTTTGATATATTATTTATATATGTTAAATAAAATTTTTAGTAAAAAAAAATAAAGTTATATCATCTACATAGAGATAGATAAAATCAAGTATTCCTAAAAGATCAAAAATTCTCAAAGAGTGAAAACTTTGAATGAACTATACAACTAATTATAAATAATGTTATGAACTTAAAGTATTAATTTTAATTTTTTAAATTTAAAAACTAAAAGAAATCTTAACGCATTCTTTGCAATTGAATATTAGTAAAAAATACATACTTATTTAATAAAATATTTTATCACCGTGTGAAGCGCGGTCCATTTCACTAGTATTTTCATAAGGATAAACAAATTTACATAATTAAGGGTGTTCATGGTGTGATTTGACTCGATTCTAACTTAAAGAATAACCAAATCAATAAAATGAATTTTTCTAATATCAAAATCAAACCAAATCAAATCAAATATAATATCAATTTTATCGATTTCAGTTTCATCGATTTGATCTATTTAATTTGAATTTTGTTGTTATTTTTTAATTTTCAAATGATTAAAAATAAAGTAATTTTTTTTATTTTTAAATAATTAAAAAAAAAACAGATAATATTCTCCGTAATATGTTTTCGAGAAACAAATAAATCAAACAGCTAATGCATAGTATTTTTTATTTTTATTGCATTCAATGCACACATACCACAACAACAACCAAATAGAGTTGAAATATACACCATACCAGCAGGCTGCATGATATAAGATTAAATTAAGCTTCAATGAAATTACATTACATGGAGATGTCTAGTAAACTCAATGAGTTAAATCAGTACTTAATGGAATAAGGACTCAATATAAGCATGATTAATCAAGTTAAGAGCCAGTTTGGACTGTTGTTAGAAAACTGTTTATTTGAGAATCACTTTTATAAGATAGCTTTTCAAAAAAAGTGTTTTTAAAAAAAAAAAAAATTGTGTTTGATAAATTCATTGAAAAGTGTTTTTGATAAACAAATTGTGTTTGGATAATCTTTTTCAATAAGTGTTTTTGAGAGATCAATAATCAATAAAGACATGTATCAATAGACTTTTACCACTAAAATCATTTTATAGAGAAAATTTATTTTAAACATCTATTATATTATTTTTAATTAAAATTTTATTTTTATTTAATTAAAAAGTACATACTATCAAATTTTCAATCAATGTTTATATACATAGATACATTAAAAAAAATATTAAATAATGATAGAATATTACTTAAAAACATCAAACAAAAATGAATTTAAAAATTATTTCAGAAATTAAATCACCTTATATGAAAAAATTCACCAAAAAACAAGTAGTCCTTCATGCATCACAAAAATTATTAATGACTTCATTCCTAATTTTATCAATCTCACAATGTCTCCATACTAATAGAAGATTTGTCTTGTATTTCTGAAGGCATACCAGAAGGCTCATCTCCTTCTTCGATCTCTGTGAAAATATTTTCGTTTAGTATAATAGTCAAAGTCTTTATCAAGGATTAGGCGGTGTCGTATTCCAAAAAATTTACAAGTATTGCCAAAATACCATTTAATCCTGCAACGTGATTCATTTGTCATTTATTATTATTAATAATAAAAATAAAGAGTTGTATATCCTTTGATCATCATCATCAATGATATTTTTAATTTTATTGAAAGAAAATGAGAGAAAAATAAAATAATAATAATAATAATAATATATAAATCATAAAACGAAATAAAGAATTATGATGTAAATATGAAGTATAAAATTTTAAAATCAAACTTATAAGATATGCTAATTAATTAAAAAAGGGGATATATATATATATGTACATATATCTATATATATGTATATACATACATACATATATACATACATATATATATATATATATATACATACATATATATATATATGTATGTATATGTGGGGGGGGAGGGGTGATAGGAATATTTTCATCATGAAAAGAAAAAAATTCTGCTTCTATTTTTTTTTTTAAAGAAAAAAATTTCTGCTTCTTTCCAAAAGCAGAAAAACAAAAACTGTTTTTGCTTCTTTTTAAATTCCCAGTTTATCAAACACCCTTCTTTTAAAAAAAATGCTTTTTAAAAAAAAAAAAATAGAAAAAAATAACCCCAAACAAACTACTAACTCTGTTGATATTGACTACCAAAAAAAAAAACTGTTGATATTTTTTCAAAGTTAAGTTTACAAGTCTTAGGACTTTCATACTCAATTCAAATAAAATAAAATTGTAAACATCTTCACTTGATCACTAAATAAATAAAAATATAGTGCCGTAGTGCACACTGCACAATGATCAGACAATTTTGTGAAAATAAAGCAAGGTAAGGGTATCATTTTAAGTGAAAAGAAGAATCAAGATAATAGCTTAGGGTTAAAATAAATCTCAAGAAGATAAATTCCAATAATATTGTATTGCAAATAGAATGAAACACAATATAATTATATAATAATAAAAATTAATATTTAATACAAATATTACTTATAAATAAGAGGGAATAGGGAGGAGAAGTAGACAACTCTCCGTCAACATGCTTGCTTCTTCTGTATGCTTCATCAGCTGCTTCCTTCGTGATTTTATTTTATCATCTCTAATTAATTATTATAATTACTTACCGATAAGAGTGAATAGGGAGGAGAAGCAGGCAGCTCTCCATTAACATGCCTGCTTCTCCTACTTGCTTCATCAACTGCTTCCTCCGTGATTTTATAATATTATCTCTAATTAATTATTATAAGTTATTTATGTATTAGAAAATTAATTATATTTAATAAAAAAATAAAATAAATATTTATGACATGTCTGTTTCAGCTGTTTCACTCATAATTTGACTATATCACCCATAGTTAATTATTATAAGTCATCTAAACACTAAAAAATTATTATAAAGTTATCTAAGTATTAAAAAATTAATAATATTTAATGTTAAATTTACTTGATGTTTTATATGAGGCCCATTTAATTTTTTTTTCACAAGTATCTTTGTATGGTAATTTTGTTATATCACTTCTAATTAGTTATTATAAGTCACCTAAGACATGTGTGCTTCGTTGTTGCAATCGTAATTTTACTATGTTACTCCTAATTAACTATTATGACCATTTAAGCATTATATCACTTAAATTGAAACTTCAGTAATTATTTTCTTTAAAAAGTAAAAAGAAAAACAAATTCTTTTTGAAATGAATAAATAAATAAAACTCATCACTTCTAATTAGTTATTATAAGTCATTTAAGATATGTATGCTTCGTTGTTTCAATCGTGATTTTACTATGTCACTCCTAATTAATTATTATGATTATTTAAACATTGTATCGCTTAAATTGAGACTTGAGTAATTATTTTCTTAAAGAAAATATTTTTAAAATAAATAAATAAATAAATCTTATAATTTAATTATTATTACTATTATATTAATTTAATATAAATATTGGGCCCGTGCATTGCACGGGCTACTCGTAACTAGTAATTATGTATAAGAAAAAAGTAGTAGTACACGTAGTAGCACTAATTTTAATTTTAAAAGATGTATAATAATAATAATAATAATAATAATAATAATAATAATAAATAGTAATAGTAGTAGTAGCAACAGTAGTAATAGTAGTAGTAGCAGCAACAGTAGTAGTAATAATAATAATAATAATAAGACCCTTGATAATTATAAGACAATGAATAATAATACTATAATAAAAAAATTTATTTAAAATATAGATATTGATATTTGTATTTAAAAATATTAGTGTTTTTTATAAGATTTTCATTAACTTGAAAGTAGGAACGTAATATTGAAGAATTCTGAACAAACTCTTACTATTCATAAACTTATTCCTTATAAATATTACTTAATATATTTAATTAAACAAAATATAAAATATTAACCTAAATAATAACAATAATAATAATATATGATGATAATAGTAGGAGGAGGAGGACACGTTTAACCAAAAAGAAAAGTAGCAGTTCACACACACATGTAGTAGCAACACTTTTAATTTTAAAAAATGTAGTATAATGATAATAATAATAATAATTATTATTATTATTATTATTATAATAATTATAATTATAATAATAATAATAGCAACAGTAATAGTAATAGTACTAGAAGTAGTAGTATGTAGTAGTTGTAGTAACAATTATAAGAATAAGTAACAACTAACATTATCAAGATAGTTAGTTATTACATTAAAGAGTTTTAATCGAACTCTTATTGAAGTCTAACCAATTTGATAAAATATTATCTATTTTATTAATCTTTTGAATTTGAATTGGCGATACAACATCTTCTAAAAGATAAACTTTGAATTTTCAAAAAAAAAATTAGATTTATTAATCAGTAATGCATGCTACATTAGTTGTTGCTGCAAAAACCGAATAGAATCATTAATATCAAAAGAGTTAGTATTATTTTAATCAGGCACACAAAAAAATACTGAAAGATAAAGAATTAAAATTTGAATTTAAATAATAACAACAGTAGTATATTAGAATTTTGAATTCAAGCTTAAGATAATCATAATATTTTAAAATTTTATCTTTTTAACAAATTCAAATCACATTCAGTTTTGAATTTGAATATTAGTTTGCATGCATATCCAAGTTTGTAACCTCTTAAATATATGCACTTTGAGTGAGAACCTCTTATATATTTACACCCACTACCAGAAATTCGCTAATTTCCGACTGAAGTTTCCAACTGAAAAAAAATAGTCGGAAATTTTTGACTACTTCGATCGAAAATTTTAATTTTTTATTTTTTTTACAAAATATTATTTCGATACTATTTGTGACTGCAACAGTCAGAATTTTTGGCGGTAAATTGCGCGAAATATATATTCCGACTACTATAGTCGGAAACATAAATAATTAAATAAATATATTATTAAATATATAATTAGACCCTTATACAAAAATTAAATAATTATTTAAATAAATTATTAAATATGTATTTCCGACTACTCTAGTTGGAAGTATAAATAATTAATTAAATATATTACTAAATATATAATCAGACCTATATATAGAAATTAAATAATTATTTAACTAAATTATTAAATATATTTTCGACTACAGTAGTCGGAAAATTAAATAATTAAATAAATATATTACTAAATATATAATCAGACCCTTATATTTTTTTATGTAATTGTATAAATTTTCGACTACTTCAGTCGGGAAGTAATTTACTATATTTAATTATTTAAGCATTTCGACTGCTGTAGTCAAAACTATAAATAATTAAATAAATATATTATTAAATATATAATTACTCGCTTATACAAAAATTAAATAATTATTTAAATAAATTATTAAATATATTATTCCGATTACTTCAGTCAGAAATATAAATTATTAAATAAATATATTTCTAAATATATAATCTGACCCTTATATTTTTTATATAAATGTATACTTTTCCGACTACATCTGTCGGGATTTAATTTAATATATTTACTATTTAAGTTTTTCGACTACTATAGTCGGAAATATAAATTATTAAATAAATATCTTATTAAATGTATAATCAGACTATTATACAAAAATTAAATAATTATTTAAATAAATTAATAAATATATATTTCTGACTACTTTAGTCGGAAATCTTAAATAATTATATATATTAAATTAATTCCCGACTGAGGTAGTCGGAAATGTATACATTTATATACAAAATACAGGCTAAACACGCACAACTCTCTCTCACTTTACTTCGTCTCTCTCACACTCTTTCTTAGTTTCTCTCTAAGCTAGGGTTCATTGTTCATCGTTGGGTTCATTGTTCATCGTTCTCTCTCAAAAATTAACAACGGTGGAGTGGCAACGACGGCGGTGAAGCGACGATATTGAAGGTCAATTTCACCGAACGACGGTATTGAAGGTCAATCAAGAAATTCTCATCTTCACGGTAAAAAATTATTTCATTTTCACAAGAGTTTTTGAAGTTTAAAAATCAATGTTTGGTGCTACAATGTGTTGGCTAAATCTGTGAATTTCCGTTTAGGCGATTTACATGGAAATTTGGGGGTTTTGGGTACTGAAATAGGCGAGTTTGCTGTAGATGGAAATTTGGGGGGTTTGGGTTTTGGGTATTGTTGTCAAGCTGCTCTTCAAAAAGAATTACCAAAGGCACGTGAAATTTGTTCAATATAAATAATTTTAATCATATTTATATAGTATAACTTTCCGTGAAAGGTGGTTCGAATAATGAACCCCTATCCCAAGTGTATCTCCTCCCCTATATTGGAAATATTTTGTTACAAGAAGGAGAAATTGAGAGTCATATGCATAGCTATGGTAGAGAAGATTCGTAAAGCAAAAAATTATTTAGAAGTTGCATACTTAAGAGTCAATCTAATGCCTAAGCTATCTAGGCATATTTCTAAAACGTGAAAGGGACTAAAATACTTTTGAAACTCTCGATTTTGGTACAAAAATGAAGACACGTGTCATAGTTTAAAATTAATAGTTAAGATTTAATAGAAAATTAATAGTTCCAGCCCTCTTCTCCCCATAATAGTCTGCATAGTAGCTCTTCTTCTGTACCTTCAAGGTCATCCATACCGAGCCTTTCTGGATTGAGAGTTGGAGGTCCTAGCACATCACGATCGCCCTCCATTGATAGTGCTGCAACGTCTAATGCTACAGTAGCTGCTTCCCAACTTTCAAAATTTAAAGAGACAGTGGAATATAACGGCAACGGGAGGCTAACTATCGCCCCTGATGGTAATGGGTAAGTAAATCTTATGTTTTTACGTAATTTTTAAAATTTTTGAAAGCTAAGATAATTTAATATAATTTTATTCTAGGTTCATTCCCGCATATAACGGCGGATATATGGTTATAGAAGCAATTAAACCATTTTTCACGGAGTAGTGGGGTAGCTGGAACGAGATTCGACTCGACATCAGAGTGTTTATGTGGAATCATTTTATGGTATAATCAAAATCAAAGAATTTACTATTTCAGTATACAAAATAGTTTACTATTTCATGACTTTATATTAAACTATTTTGCAGACAAAGTATGCATGGAATTCTTGTCATGATAATGAAATACAACGCATTTTTAAGTTTAAAGCAGCTCAACGGATCAAAGAACACTTGTATGATGCACGGAGGGACTTGAAAAAACCTGGTTGGCTGAATGCTGATGCGTGGGTTCAGTTCTTGGAAAAATGAGATACTCCAGAATATAGGGCAAGGAGGGAACGAGCAAATGCAAATAGAGCATCTCAAACGGATGGCTCGTTGCAGATTGAAGGTTCGATGAGTTTTGCTACCCACCGACGAAGACTGGTAATATTAGCTTAAATTTCTGATTTGTTCGGTTTAGTTCAATGTTCTAAACCATGACATAGTGAAGCCGTGTGGGGCTCTTTCGATTCACTATTGTTGTTATCTTCTTGTTGTTGTTCATCTTGAAGTCTAGTGAAGCCGTGTGTGTCCTATTTCGATTCACTAGTATTGTTGACATCTTGTTGCTCTTGTTGTTGTTCATCTTGAAGTCTAGTGAAACCATGTGTGGCCTATTTCGATTCACTAGCATTGTTGACATCTTGTTGCTCTTGTTGTTCCGAAATATGTCAAGGTTACATGTCTGTGATGAAGTTATATTGAAATGTCTTAGAGGTTGTTTTTTATGATCCTTAACCAATACATTTCAGCTGTTAAATAAAATAAAACTGGACACATAAAGAGAGATTAAGAATAGATGAAATAATACAAGTGATCTATTGGATTGGAGTTCCATTTCTGATAACTAAGGATAGCAACTGTTAGTTTCGCCAGAAAGTACTCACTGTTAGAAGTTTGGCATGGATTATAGTAACTTAAGAAGGAACAATAGTAAGTATACTAAACGAGCTGCTACATTGTTTCAGTAGCAGAAGTATTCTTCCAGTCGCAAGGTGAAGGTTAAGGTATGAAAATAGGGCAGTTCATTGTGTAGGGGAAGTACTCGAATAAGGAAATTTAAACAACTAGGTAAAAGAGAACGCAGGTGTAGTTTTCCAAAGTATCCCATTTCCTTATCAGACAGCTTAGAGGTAGTAATGCCACATTACTTAATGCAGTTTTTGTTTTAATTCCACTTAGATTCTCATCACAATTGGGACTAGTGGAAGTTCTGCCCTTTATAATAACTAATGATGTAAGAAAGGAGTGTAGGGAATGGTATTATTGTGGTAAAGTTTTGATTTTGAGCATAGGGAGAAAATTGGTATTGTTGAGGAAAGGAGTTGAGCTTGTTTTTTGAGGGGGTGGGAGTGGGGGGGGGGGAGGGTTGACAGTAGAAAAAAGATCTGACTATTTTGTTGTTATTGTGTGTGTAAAAGATAATAAGAAAACGGAAAGTGCAAAAGAATATAGTATTAAAAATAGGAAATGGAAAGTTGTGTTTTCTATAGGCAGTGGTATTCTTGTGTTAAAGTATTGATTTTTAGCACAAGGAGAAAACAAGAGATGGAAAATAAGAAAAGGAAATGAGTATTCCTGTTGAAAAGAATTGAACTTTAATTTCTTTTTTTAGGGTGGGTGGGTGAAGGGGGTGGGGGTGGGGGTGGGAGAGGTGGAGTAACTGGTAAAGTTGTCTCCATGTGATCAAGGAGATCACGGGTAGAAGAGAAAATGAGTATACCAGTTTCTTCACAATAACTGGTAATGTTTCTTCACAATTTCTAAACAACCATATCTATTCTAACTTTTGTCAATTTCTTCACAAGAAGAAATAAATAAACACTTAGTTATTCTTTGGTTCCTGGTGTTAGTTTTTCCTTCACTATGACAGTTCGTTTAAATGGCTTGACAAGCTTTTTGTTGTTATGACTTTAGCTGATGAAGTTGACTCCGAGAAAATCGCAAGAAAATATTTGTATCAAACAAAAGTTGAAATTAATAATCTCCAAGATGAGTATGTAAAAGGCCTTGATACAAGACAACACAACTTCAATTCAACTATGGACCATTTTCTAGTTAGCTAGGATAAGATTCTGGATCCTATTAATGAAAAAGAGAAAAGGGTATGAGAACTTGTAACTAAAAATTGAGCGAAGAAAGAAAAAGACTTCACATAAGGCATCTGACTATTGACATAAAGTTATTTTTAATGTCAGATATGGAACATACGCCCGTTGAATTAACTTTTGTTTAATCCAGTATGTTATTATGTCAGAAACAATGCCATTAAAGGTTCAAAGATTCATATATTTAGACAAACATGAAAGTTTAACCTAGCTCAAATGATAAGATAAAAAGTTTTCATAAATGGAAGAAAACTACCGACTCGCTCTCTAAAGTTGAGCTAACAAGTAGGTTTTCATAGTTATTGTAGACAGGAAGGTTTGTGGAGTATATCAGGTTCACGGGCCCATGCCTAACCTCTTAAAAGAGAAATACAGATGCTAAAGAACAAAGAAGAGTTAAACTTCCCCTGCTTCCTTCCTCGTCTGAACTAAGAAATTAAATACTTATTGTTTAACAGCAATGAACATGTTATCTCGTTTAGCAGCAATGAACATATTATCTCCTCATATAAATTTCTTTGATATATGATGACAAAAAGAGAAGCACACAAGCAGAGAATATAATGATTTGTAAATATCAATTATGGGTCAATAACCACCCCCGAGAAACTTACTTCTTTTAGCCTTGCCTCCGTAAGTGCAACTTGCTTTTCTTTTTCAAGTTGAATTTCAACATCTTCAAATAGTTTTCTATGACTTTCTTCTATTCTTCTCTCTATTTCCAGCTTAACTCCCTCTGAACTTAACTTTTCATACTTAAGATATTTTGGTCTATGCTGCCCGGACTTGTCTTCATACTTGCATTATCTTTTTTTCTAAAATTTTACAGGAATATGAAAATGGGGGGATACCGTGACCTTTTATCGAGGTTTACGAAAAGACGCATAAAAATAAAAACAATGACGGTACAAGAGGAGATTGGGTCGAAACACGTGCTCAGAATGCATATGTAAGATAATAACTTTTACATACATTGTTTTATTATTACTCAACTTTGCTTGTTTACATACTGACAAATAATTTTTCTTCCAGGAAGAATTTCAAAAAAACATAGAAGAGTGGCGTCAAAACCAACCTACTTCAGAGGATGGTACCATACTTGAACCATCACCTGCAGAGCAGAGTAATATATGGACAATTGTGGTAGGTGGTCCAAAGAAAGGTAGAAAGTACGGGACAGGGGTTGTCGAATCCTCGAGTAGTCCTTCGTTGTTTCCCAGTTCTTCTTCTACTTTGCAAACTATGGAAGAAATGGAAGCGATGAACAAGCAAATTGTGGAATTGACGCAGAAATGTGCAGCTAACGACGATAAGTTTGCTAAATTTGCTAAATTTGAGGAGTTGGTTAAAAAGCACATACCGCAAGTATTTCATGACGAGGAAGATAATGAATCTGATGATAATTAGACTGTAGTTATTGTTCTTATTTTTGGTTTTGATATTTAGATGTTTAAACTATTTGATTTGATGTTTGTTGCGAATGGTTTAAGTGGTTGTATTTATAAATTTTTATCGTGTTTGATCCTATTGTGAGAAATACATTAGTTATGTTGTTTATAATCTGAAAGCAGTGTAAGCTAATGCAATATAATAATTATTTATTAAATAATAATTATTAAATAATTATTTATTAAATTTCCGACTACAGTGGTCGGAATAATTAAAATTATTAAATAATTTTATTAAATTTCCTAATATCTCCCAATAGATATCCCACCTGTTGCAACAGATGGACCACCAACACTACAACCAATGCCACCACCAATGCCACCAATATCAATACCAAGACCACCGACACTACCAACAAAAACACAAAAACCGACACCAACAACAACATCCACCAACAACACTATCCAATAATACCACGATAGTCAATAAAACACTGAGACAAAAACTAGGGTTTTCTCGGGTGCTTCCTACTTTTTTAGCATCAAAACATAAAATTATTAACCCATTCTCGAAGATAATACAACTAAAAGTATTTTTTTCATCATTAACTAAAAAGCCCTAATTTTTAGAATAAAGAACAAATGTAGAACTCTTCTCAAACTCTGTTACTTGTGAAGATAAAGAAAATGATGGATACAAGCGAGAATAAAGTCGAAAATAACAACTATGAGGTCGAATGGGAAGAAAATCGATTTGTTTTAAAAGGTTTGGCAATATGTTGAGTAGTTGTTGTTTGTATTATTGAGAGAGAGAGAGAGAGAGAGAGGAGCGAGAACTTGAGATTTGAAATGAGAAAAAGTTTTTCCCGCAAATGGATGATTTGTATGGGTTGATTTATAATTTTGAAAAAGAATTACAAGTTTTGAAACTGTTAATTTGGTCCGAATTTATCTTAATTAATTTTAAAATTTTAAAAGATATACTAGTTTTTAAAATAGTAAGTTAATGAGAGCTCATTTCAACTCAGAGTGATCGATCGATGATTCGGGTCGGGATGAACGCAATACCAACACCATTCAATTTCAATGACTCAATTGAAGTTGTAGTTGACCCTATGAGATCATTCATTCATTCCTAGTTCCACCTAAATTAATTTATGTACCATTAATCTTAATATTAAGTTAATGAGAGCTTATTTCAACTCAGAGTGATCGATCGACGACCCGGGTCGGGATGAATGCAATACCAATACCATGCAATTGCAAAAACTCAGTTGAAGTTGTAGTTGACCCTATGATCTCATCCATTCATCCATAGTTCCACATAAATCAATTTAGGTATTATTAATCTTAACATTAAGTTAATGAGAGCTTATTTCAACTCAGAGTGATCGATCAATGACCCGGGTTGGGATGAACGCAATACCAACACCATGCAATTGCAACGACTAAATTGAAATTATTGTTCACCCTATGAGCTCATTCATTCATCCTTAGTTCCACCTAAATCAATTTAGGTATTATTGATCTTAACATTAAGTTAGTGAGAGCTTATTTTAACTCAGAGTGATCGATCGACGATCCGGGTCGGGATGAACGCAATACCAATACCATCCAATTACAACGACTTAATTGAAGTTGTAGTTGACTCTATGAGCTCATTAATTCATCCATAGTTCCACCTAAATTAATTTAGGTACTATTAATCTTAACATTAAGTTAATAAGAGCTTATTTTAACTCAGAGTGATCGATCGATGACCCGGGTCGGGATGAATGCAATACCAACACCATGCAATTGCAACGACTCGATTGAAGTTGTTGTTCACCCTATAAGCTCATTCATTTATCCCTAGTTCCACATAAATCAATATAGGTACTATTAATCTTAACATTAAGTTAATGAGAGCTCATTTTAACTCAGAGTAATCGATCAACGACGGGGGGTGGGATGAACGCAATACCAACACCATGCAATTGCAACGACTCAATTAAAGTTGTAGTTGACCCTATGATCTCATTCATTCATCCCTAGTTCCACCTAAATCAATTGCAATGAAATCTGTTGGAATAAACGAATGAGCTGTTGGAAATTTCTAACAGATATTCATATCTGTTACAACAGATGACATATCTGATTTAATTATCAAATAGAAATTTACGTATGTTGTGACAGATGACGGAGCTATTGGAAATTTTTAAGAAGATATTGATATCTGTTGTAATAGATGATATATCTGATTTAATTATCAAATGGACATTTGCATTTGTCGCCACAGATGACTAAGCTCTTGGGATATTTAACAAATATTTATATCTGATGTAACAGATGATATATCTGATTTAATTAGCAAATGGAAATTTGCATCTGTGAGCTATTGAGATTTTTAAACAAATATTTGTATCTGTTGTAACATATGGCTGTGTTGTTGAGATTTTTAAACAGATATTGCTATCTATTGCAACAGATGACATGTCTGTTTGAAAATCTTTTTTTCTTTCAATTTTAAAGTTTTATGTTCGAGTAGATAAAGTAGTAAGTACCACAAAATGCGATAAAAAATGAAGAGTTTTTTTTTCTTGGATAACTCAAAAATGAGTTCATTGAGTAGTCTTATCTTGTTGTCACTAGTCTTTCTCGTGCCCCTCAAATTATTAATGAATATTAATTATATTATTTAATAAATATTGAAAAACCCACGTCTACGTACACAATACATCTAGAATTATCTCATCTCTCCTCAGCTTCAGCTTCAGCCCTAAATTTATTTTATTTATCTCTCATCTTTTTCTTTCTCTCCTCTTTAGATTAGGGTTATCACAACCTTTTTTCTCTCTTTTCTCTTTTCTTTCTCATAAAGATCTTTTCGGATCTAAACTGATCCATATCTTTCCTCGACTAAAATTGCAGTTTTGGTCCCCTTTTGACATTAAGGTATGGTTCGCTATTGCTCTTTCATTCTCGTCTTCTTCTTTGCAAGTTATTTAAATTTGTTTTTTTATTTAATTACCATTTACCCATATCATATTTATTTAAAAAAATTAAAGGAACTTTTAAGTGTTGAATAAACGAACCAAGAATTTTTATTACAATATGCGAAAAAAGCATTTTGTTGGGAGAAGTTTAAAAGCCTTGTTGGCAGTATCATTTTATTTGTATGTATTTTAATTATTTCTTTGTTTTTTATGCTGTTATTGATGTTGGTGGTGGGGTTGGCGTTGTTGGAACTTGTGGTGTAGTATTGTTGATGGTGTTGGAACAAAAGATGGAACAAAGATTGGTTTGATGTATTCCAACGGACTCCACATCTGTTGCAACTGACACCACATATGTTGCATCAGACTCCACATCTATTGCAATAGACTCCACATATGATACATCAGACTTCACATCTAATGCAACAGACTCCACATCTGATGCAATAGACTCCACATTTGATGCAACAGACTCTACATCTGTTGCAACAGATGGACAATGTTCTTTTCTAAGACATCAATTTTTTTCCTCTTTTTTGTAGATATAAGAAACTGAAAGTTGATCAACTTTTGCCTGACCATCATACTAGGCTACCGTAAAGATAGGTTCGGAGGAATAAGCTGCATGTAAATAAAACCATTTCATATGTTGGAGGTATGTATTACTGATAATGTTATCGTGGAAACACACATATAGCACACTAATTTTGTGAATGTTGTTTTTACCAATTAGTCATAGATCATTCAAATAAGATATCTGCAATTTTACAGTTAAGTTTGGTAGGTCCGAACTGATATGGATGAGGGACCATGAATATGGTTCTGATACCCTATTAAGATTTAATGTCGGTTGTTGCTCATGTTTATTTGTCAAGCATTGTGAAGGGATCTATTTTTGGTGTCATTGTAAAGAGATTCAATAGCGATTGGACTAACTTTTAGGGTGCATTAGACTCTGAGAAAGCCTTCGAAGCCTAGCTCTATATCTAACAAGAATGGAAAATCAATATAGTTATTACCCTATCCCAAATTTATATGATTGGGTTGCTCGGGGTGATGATTATATGCCAGAAGGTGCGGTAGGAGAATGCCTTTAAGGAAAAATAAGTGGTTGATGAAAGACTATATCATCTGAGAGTTAATTGAAGAAGAGACATAGGGTAGAAAGTAACTTCCAGCGAATCTGCCCGATGAAATTATCTTAAAACATGAGAAATCGGTATTAAGTGCAAATATAAAAGTGTATCTGGTAATGAAAAATCCGTCTGTTGTTTCTCTAAGAGAAAAATAGTGCAAATGGTCACTTTGATAGAGAGCTGCAACTAGGTAGTGTGGTTAGGATTATCACCTAGATAGAAAATAGCAGAAGACCAAGAAAGTCGTCTTAAGGGAATCGAGGGTTGAAATATTGTACAGTAAGTCTAGAAAACTTTCGCCAATAACAACTGCAGTTAAAGTACGGAATCTAAGCGAAGACGACAATTTCTAAATTTTAAATTGCATCCCATGCCTTCTTCTTTGTGGTTTCGATTAGGTCCACTGCTATTGACCTGATCGAAACCACAAACGAGATTGAAAGGCAAATTAAGTATCATTACTTTCTTAGTAATATGGTTATAATTGATTGTGTTTTATAGCCTTAGCATGCTTTCAATATATCTTGGAGAAGATCAGAGGCTTGCTCTAGTATGTGAATTTCGATAATTTTCAAGTTTGCCTCCAGCTTGCTGATTCTATATTCAAGTTGGTCGTTGTCGTCTTTGAATTTGGTATAGAGTTTGTGATCTTTTATGAGCTCGATCAAAAATACTACCTTCAAAGTTGTGGCATTGAAGAAGGCCTTCAGAACACTTTCTTCAGAAGCCTTAAAGGATACATGGAGGGTTGTTGTGTTTGTTTTAGGTCAAAATATGTTGATGCACAGTCAAGATGTGGCCCCAACCGTTGAACAACTCACTTTTATCGAGCGTTACTTAATACATCTTGCTTAACCAACCTTCAAGGAATTTGATAAATTAATAAGAAAGAAGTTACGTAACGTTTGATCTAAACCAACTTTACCAAGCCTATCAAATGTTACGTAACTCCAGGCTCATTACCCTATCAAAAAACTTTGCCTGAGTTAGTGAACAAATCAAATGAGCTCAATCTCTCAACCTTTCTGTTGATTGCTCTTCTCCAATATAGATGACAAAATATCCGTCATGCAAAAGTCTACACCGTCAGCAGAAATGCTTGCCACAACTAAAGGTCTTCTAAAGGCATCAAAAGTAATCTCTCAATATCAAGTGATATTGAGATATTCCTAGTCATGCCTTCCCAAGACTTTCTCTACAGCAAGAATTTCTGTTGATGACAAGATATCTGCCATGCAAAAGTCTACACTGTCAGCAGAAATTCTTGCCAGGGCAAAAGTCTTCAGAAAGCATTATTAGTAATCTCTCAACATCAAGGAAGTCTTGTACGAAAGTCTTCAGAAGACATTCAAAAATAAGGAAGTTTTAAGCAATGACTACACATAATTACAATCAATAACCTCACTAGATTCACTCCTAGTTCAAAAGAAAAGGCAGAAATATTTTCATTTATATTTGAACTAGGAATGCAAATGAAAATATTTCTGCCTTTTCTTTTGAACTAGGAGTGAATCTGGTGAGGTTATTGATGCCATAATTATGTGTAGTCATTCCTGAAAACTTACTTATTTTTGAATGTCTTTTGGAGACTTTCCTACAAAACTTTCTTGGTATTGAGATATTACTAGTCATGACTTGTGAAGACTTTTACTCTAGCAAGAATTTTTGCTGATGGTGTAGACTTTTGCATGGCAGATATCTTGTCATCAGCAGAAATTCTTGCCATAGCGAAAGTCTTGGGAAGGAATGACTAGGAATATCTCAATATCACTTGATATTGAGAGATTATTGTTGATGCCTTCAGAAGACCTTTCACTGTGGCAAGCATTTCTGCTGACGGTGTAGACTTTTGCATGGCGGATATCTTGTTATCTATATTGGAGAAAAGTGATCAGTATAAAGGTTGAGAGATTGAGCTCATTTGATTTATGCACTAACTCGAGCGAAGTTTTTTTACAGGGTAATTAACCTGGAGTTACGTAACGTTTGATAGGCTTAGTAGAGTAGGTTTAGATCAAACGTTACGTAACTCATTGCTTATTAATTTATCAAATTCCTTAAAGGTTGGTTAAGCAAGATGTATTGATCAACTCTCGATAAAAGTTAGTTGTTCAATGGTTGGGACCACATCTTGACTGTGCATCAACATATTTTGACCTAAAACAAACACAGCGACCCTCCATGTATCCTTTAAGGCTTTTGAAGAAAGTGTTTTGAAGGCCTTCTTCAATACCACAACTTTGAAGGTAGTGTTCCTGATCGATCTCATAAGTGACCAGGAACTCTATACCAACTTCGAAGACCACAACGACCAGCTTGAATACAGAATCAGCAAGTTGAAGGCAAGTTTAAAAATTATCGGGATTCACATACTACATCAAGCCTCTGATCTTCTCAAAAAATATTGAAAGCATGCTAAGGCAAGAAAACACAATCAATTAATCCATATTGCTAAGGAAGTAATGATACTCAATCTTTCTTTTAATCTCGTTTGTGGTTCTGATCAGGACAACAACAGTGGACCTAATCGAAACCACAAACAAGAAGGCATGGGATGCAATTTAAAATTCAAAAATTATCGTCTTTGCTTAGATTTCTTACTTTAACTGCAGTTGCTATTGGCGCAAGTTTTCTAGACCTATTGTACATTATTTCAACCTTCGATGCCCGCAAGGCGTCTTTCTTGGTCTTCTGTTATTTTTTATCTAGGTGATAATCCCGACCATGCTACCTAGTCGCAGCTCCCTAGCAAAGTGTCCATCTATATTATTTTTCTTTCAGAGAGACAACAAACGAATTTACATTACCAGATACACTTTCATATTTGCACTTGATTCAGATTTCTCATGTTTTAAGATAATTTCATCGGCCAGATTCGCTAGAAGTTACTTTCTATCCTATGTCTCTTCTTCAATTAGCTCTCAGATGATATAGTCTTTCATCAACTCCCCTTTCCCTCGTGGGCATTTTCCCTCAGTTCCTTCTGACATATAATCATCTTTTCGATCAACCCTTTCATATAAATTTGGGCCAGGGGAATTTCTATTGGTTTTCCATTCTTGTTTGATGCAGTGCGAGGCTTCGAAGGCATTCTAAAAGTCCAATACACACTTAAAGTTAAGTCCAATCGATATTGATTCTCTGCAATAACACTAAATATTGATCCCTTCTCAAAACTTGACATGCATAAACACGAGAAACAGCCGTCAGTAATTCGTAACAGGGTATTTGCACCATCTTCATGGGGCCCTCATCCTTATCAATTCGAACCCATCAAAATTAACTGTACAATGCAGGATCTTATTTTAATGATCAGTGCCTAATCGGTTAAAAACTGCATTCACAAAAATATTGTACTTTGTGTGTGTTATCCTGGTGGCCTTATCAGTAATACTTACTTAACTCCCACACATATGATAGTGGATCCATCTGCACGCACCTTATTCTTTCTAACCCATCTATGGCTTAAATTGAATAAACAGATGACTAGCAAGTTGCAACAAATGCCACATCTATTGGAAAAGCAAATAGATATATCCATCTGTTGCAACAGAATGTCAATATATTGTAAGTTATTTGACAGATGGAATATATTTTGCAACATATTATCCATCTGTTAGATTTATTTTAAAGCAATTTTCTTTTCTTTCCAAAATATAATAAAAGATAAAATGTTGTATTTAGATCCATTTTTTTTTAATTTTACATATTCAAAAAGTCACCAGTTTTATTTAATTAAGGGATATAAACAGTCGTGGCTTTTTGTTTGACTAACCCCTTCCCCAATTCAATCATTTATAAATAGGTTTCTCCAGTCTCCTTCCTTACTCACTACTCACTCTCACTCACTCGTTCATTATATTACATTTACAATACAAATATGGCTGATCCAGATTCATACAAGAAGATTTATATCGAGTCCTTGCGGGAACATCAAAGATAGTTTGATGAACTCCAAAGGGATTTGGCCGACTTCGGAGCAAGGCTGAGGAGGGCCCTACTGCTGCCGGATGAAAATCGTCCGGTTGACAATAATAATAGTAATAATAACAATAATAGTAATGATAATAATAATAGTAGTAATAATAATTAGGTTATTTTTTTCTTTCTTTTAGCGTATGTATTTTTCTTTTTTATATCGGATCTACCTAAGGGATTCAAAAATCTATGTTTGGTCGACTTTGAATTTTTATTTCTTATTTAATATTTAATTATCATTTTATTTATTCCTTATTCTCAATATGTCGATGGTTGGAGGTAGGGATTGAGCATTTGTGATGCGACAGATAGATCATATGTTGCAACGGGCGGTTATTAATGAAAAACGGTTATTGTTGAAAGGGTGGTGAAAAGTCATGATTGCTATTATTTAATATGAAAAACGATTCGTAAATAAATAATAAGAAACTAAATGATATACACAATTTATAACTGTAAAAGAAAGATTATTTAATTAAAAAAAGTCACAACATTGAATTAATTAAAAGTTATATGATGATTGTTTGTTAAGAAAAAAGGGAACAGTCGTGACCATGACTTTTTGTCTAAACACATTAAACAAACAAAAATTATTGTTGATGCATCAAATTTCCCATCTGTTGCGACTGATGAATCAACTGTTAGAAAAAAAATAAAAAAACTCCTAGAATAGATGGTCGATTTGTTGCAACAGATATTATATCAGTTGCAATATATGTGTTATTTGATGCAACGGATATACAATCTGCTGTCATAACTCAATAAAAATGGTTATTATTTTATTAAAAAAACGGTTATTAAAAAGGTGTCTTCGATTTTTAAATTGAGAAAAAGGTTATTTAAATTTAAGAAATAATTAATAATAATAAGCTGAAAAGTCATGACTTGTCATAATAATAAAAAAACTCACCAGCTTGATTTAATTAAGTCATTTCTTTTCACAAAAAATAATAAAAAAATAAATGATAAACACAATTTAAACCGTAAAAAAGTGGTTATTTAATTTGAATAATTGACGTTAATATTAAATAGGTGTCATTTCTTTTCAGAAAAAATATTTTTGTTTTTAAATTTGTTTTATTAATTTATATAATAAAAAAGTCAGAAAATTTGGATTAATGATATGATAATAATTTTAAAAAAAAGATAGATTATATATTGCAACAGATAGATTATCTGATGCAACAGGTTATCTATTTGTTTTAACGGATGATATATCTGTTGTCACAGATGAGTTATCTGATGCAACAGATATAGAATCTGTTTTCATAACTCAATAAAAATGGTTCTTGAAAAGAACTAATTATTATTAATAATAAAGCTGAAAAGTCATGACTTATCATAATATTGCTTAATTTAATTAAGTCATAACTTTATACAGTAATCAAGAATGTCATTAATAAATGGAGGTGAACAGTTGCTCCTTTAAATCTGTTTTATTAATTTATATAATAAAAAATTCAGAAAATTTGGATTAATGACATGATATGATGATAATTTTTTTAAAAAAAGATAGATTATATGTTGCAACAGATAAATTATATGATGCAACAGGTTATCTATTTGTTGCAACAGATGATATATCCGTTGTCACATATAAGTTATCTGATGCAACAGATATAGAATCTGTTGTCACAACTCAATATAAAAACGGTTCCTGAAAAGAACTAATTATTATTATTAATAATAATAAACTGAAAAGTCATGACTTATCACAATATTGCTTAATTTAATTAATTCATAACTTTTCAAAGTAAGCAAGAATGTCATTAATAAATGGAGGTGAACAGTTGCAACTTTTTGCCTAACACATTTAAGTTCAATCGTCTATAAATAAGTCCCTTCTTACTCAATCGTATCATTCATTCTACTACACTATTTATTCCTTGCTCTTGTTACACCTTCAACTACTTTATCTTTAAGGACTTGATAGTTTTTTCCTGTGTCTAGTAAGTTTTTTTCTTACTTTTTGTGTAAATATACATTGTATTACATTCGATTTTTTTTCTTTACTTTTATTTTTACGTGTTTTGTCAATTTATGCGTGTTCTAGATATGGTTGATCCAGTGTGGGATGTCGCTATTTTATGAGACGTCATGCGGGATCTGCAGAAAGAAGTTCATAACCTGCAGTGGGAGTTGGCCGCCGTCAGAGTAAGGATACTGCGGGAGATCCGCAGGCTGAGGAGGGCGTTGCTGCTGCCGGTTGAAGATTGGCCGGATGGCCATACAAATAATAATGATAATAATGATTATAATAATTAAGATTATTTTTTTCTTTTACCTATGTATTTTTTTTGTTTGTTTAATAAAAAATTTATGTTTGATCCACTTTGACGTTTATTATTATTTAATTTTCATGTTGTCTATTTCTTCTTCTCAACAAATGACATGTCTACAAATTAAGGAATAATTTGAATCCTGTATCAATAGCAAGAGATCAACATATGAGTTATCTGTTGGATTTGTGACAGAGTTGTATGTATTGTTTGAAACAGATTATTCATCTGTTGCAATAGAATAATTATTTGTTGCAACAGATAAATATTTTTTTACAACAGATTACTTGCTTGTTGGAACAGATAACTAATATGGTGTAACAGATTAATTGTCTGTTTGAAAAGATTACTAATCTGTTGCAACAAATTAATTATTTGTTTGAACAGATTACTAATCTGTTGTAACAGAATACCCATCTATTCGATTCATATTATGGAAACCTAGAACCATAAACATGAATCAAATATGAGTCTTCTGTTGCAACAGAATATTTATCTGGTGCCACAGATGATGGATCTGTTTAAACAGATTTCTCTTATGTTGCATTCATGTTCGCGTGCTAGCTATTGTTGAAAAAACAGTACACTAGCAGTTACCCAGATGACAAATTCAACTAAAAAGCATAATTTGACTTACCAAAGTCTCATCTCAAGTAGATGCCAAAGTTGAAAGTGATGTACAAAACAAAATTTGACCTAAGAAATTGGTCAAAGAGGAGCAGTTACGGTAACAAAAACAACAATGGTCAATAAGAAGAATATGAAGATGATAATGAAGTATAAGATGATGATAATGAATCAGAAGATGATGAATAAAGCAGCAACAATAATGAACAACAAATATTGCGAAGAGAGAAAAAATAACAACGGATGAGAAGAGAGAAAAACACACTTTTTTTCCTTCATTTCCCGTTATATTAACTAACATTTGGATCAAAGTGTAAATCTAAAAACTTTTGAGTTATTTTGAAATTTCTCAACCTTTCTTAATCCATAATTAAGTAATTGTCACATCCACTCAATTATTAAGACTTGTGTCATCTACACCTCATTTTAAAACTTTTTTGTCACCTACAGCCCAAAGCCCCGACTTACTAGATCATTTTTATGATGAATGAGTGCGGATATATTTTTACATATCTACTATCTTCTAGGTGGTTTATAAAATGAAATTATATGTATTTAAATATTTTGATTAATTTATTATTTTCATGATTTAACTTGCGAATTTACGTTTTATCTATTTAAATTATTTTGTTGATTTTGCGAGTCGCTTATATTGAATCAATGGTATTCTTTCACTTCTTCTTGAGTAGTTTCATGAACTTATAATTTTTTTTAATTATAAGTGCAAAGTTAACTAATTTTTTTTAATTTGAATTAAAAATAAAAATTGAAATCGAGTATGAGATAAAATTAAACATATAGATGTAGAAGAAATTTGATTTAAAAAATAATGTTAAGATTAATTTTTGAGTTTGAATTTGAGCTGAATGTAATTAATTCAAGTTTGTGCGTATTTAAATATTTTTTTGTAATTATTTTAAAAATTACATTGATTAATAAGATATGATAAGTAAATATTTTTTAAAAAATGAACAAAAATATAAATAAACACTAATAATCAATTAAAAAGGAATTAAATGTGGGTAAAGGGGAACAAAAATATATGTGTCAATGAACTAATAATTTTCTAGATAAAAAATATAATAGTTGGATTACCAGTTGAGGTTCTTATTTATTTTTAAATTTTTTTTAAAAAAATTCTAATTAACTAAATGATTTTTCTTGACAGTATGAAATAATTTACTATGTTGATGTGTTCGGTACGGAGAAACACATTTTCTAAAAAAATATTTGTTTGATAAAATAAGCTATTTCTAATTTTTTGTATTAGGTGCATAAGTAAAAAATATTTTTCCGAAAATATTTGTATATTTATATTATACAAAATAATAGAATGAGTTGGGATAGAGTGATGAATATTTATATTTATATTCCATTCCCATTTGGGTCACGCTCCCTAGTCTATCGGTGGGTTACTGGTTGAGTAATGCTTCGAGTAAAGTCACGAGTGCAATAGGAAAGCCATTATACTCGGGTAGGATTACTGAAATTATGGAACGAATCTCTTATGCCCGGGTTTTAGTGGAGGTGGATGTAGCTCAGCCATTAGTGGAATCAGTGGAGATAGCCTCCTCGAATGGAAATTACACGCAACGAGTTGATTATGAATGGAGACCAAAGTTTTGCCATCATTGTATGCATTTTGGTCATGAAGAGGAGGACTGTAAAATTAAGCAGGAACAACTACAACTTGATAAGGATTTTCAAAAGGCTCACCGAAGAAGAAGGAGAAATAGAAGTCGAAGAGGAAATGGTATAATTCTATGCCAAAACTGGGTTGTCCACATGGAGAAAGAAGAAACAAATGAAACTACAGTAATTTATCCATCACGCGTGAAGAAGTCTCCACCAGTAAGAGTCTCAAATGTGTAGGGTGGCTCGCTGGTGATAGCACTTAGTGTACAACAGTCTAATCCAGTGAACCAAAATGGAATTCTAACGACAAACCGGTATCATTGTTTAAGTGAATTGTTAAGGGAGGGGACCTCTGGTCTGAGCACTGATCCAAGGGGAACACATAACCCTCCATGATCATCACTACATGCAATATTAGGGGCTTAAATCGGCCCCAAAAGCAAAAAGATATCCGACTCTTTTTGCATAAATATAGAGTGAAAGTATTTGGATGTCTTGACACTAGAGTTAAAGAAAATAAAGCAAATGCTAGATTAAGTAAGATGGTGCAAGGCTAGAATACAAAGTGCAACTATCTTATGACTCCCAATGACAGGATTTGGCTCATGTGAAAACCCCAAGTTCAGCTATAAATCTTACACACCAGTGAGCAGTTTATACACTGTAAGGTGATGTCTATCTCCTTTGTCTCTCTTCTTACTGTAGTCTATGCAAAGAATGAGGTGACAAATAGAAGATCATTATGGATGACCTGATTCAGTTGGGATGGAACATTATGGAACCCTGGTTACTTAGTGGTGATTTTAATGCTATCCTTAGATCTGAGGATAGGCTTGAATCTTGTGTGACCCTAGCTAAAACCCAGGAATTCCAGGATTGGGTAGATGAACTCCAGCTTACTGCACTTAAGGCTAAGGGATGGCATTTCATTTTTTGTAATAAACAGGACCAAGGCTTTCGAGTTTATTCAAAATAGATTGGTCCTTTGGAAATGTCTATTGGCTACAATCTTATGGGCATGTAGAGGTAGAATTTATAAACGTCGGAATCTCTGATCATTCTCCAATTGTTATGGAACATAGACTTGCTACAACCATGAATCCAAAGCCCTTTAAACTATATTCAACTGTGTTAAACCATCCTGATTTTCAGGGTATAGTGTAGCGGGTATGGAATCAGCATATCAGAGGCTCTCATATGGCCTAACTGTGGATCATATTGAAAACTTTGAAGCTAGAACTAAAAGGGTTGAGCACCTATTTGGCCTCCTATGCTCAAAGGCTTCAGCAGTCCAGATTACACTTAGAGGTTATTCAATCTCAGATAAATTATAGGCCACATGACCAGGTCTTGATTGAAGAAGAAAGAAAGGTTCTGCAGAAGATCACTAAATGGAGTTTGATTGAGGAACAAGTACTGAGACAAAAATCAAGGGCCACATGGATCACTAGTGGTGGTGCAAATACCAAATATTTTCATACCCGGTTGAAGATAAGATCTAATATGAATAGTATACATTTTATCTACATTGCGGATGACAATTTGCTCACTGAACCTGAGAAGATAGAGCAGGATTTCATTTCAGGATTTACGAGCCTTATGGGTACCACAACAGGTGTTATTCCATGTCCAAATGCAGAAGTAGTTAAGAATGGTTAATGTTTAAGAATGGTTAATGGAGATCTTGGATATTTTTAAAGGATTACCTTTAGATAAGGCCCCTGGATTTGATGGGTTTCCTGTTGAATTTTTCTACCAACAATAGTCAATAGTGCAACTATCTATAAACAATGCAGTTAAAGAATTCTTTTACGAAAGTAAATTGTTTAAGTCCTTTTGGTGATACAGTTATTTCTCTCATACCAAAAGTACCAAATCCAACTGTTGTTAAAGACTTTAGACCTATTGTATGTTGTACCACAGTTTATAAGATTATTACTAAGATCTTGACCAATAGACTTAAGAGTGTAGTCGGGTTACTAGTAAGTCATTCCCAATTAACATTTATTAAAGGAATAAGTATTGTAGATAATGTGCTCATTAGCCCTGAAATTCTGAAATGGTATATGAGGACAGGTATGTCTCCTATGGGTGTTATGAAAGTTGATCTTCATAAAGCCTATGATTCTATTGAGTGGGATTTATTCTGGCAGACTATGGCTTCCCTCTAAAGTTCATAAAATGGGTGATGGAATGTATTACTTCTGTATCCTATTACTTGGTGATAAATGGTAGCCAGACAGGGCCTTTTCAAGGCAAGAGAGGCATTCGACAGGGTGAGCCGATGTCACCCTATCTCTTTGTCTTAGCCATGGAGTATTTGAATAGAGAACTAGCAGTAGTGGCACAAAACCCTATTTTTCAGTTTCATCCCAGATGCAAAAAGTTAAAATTATTGCATATTTATTTTGCTGATTACCTCTTAATATTTTGTAAGGCGGAGCAACAATCAATGATCCTTATTAAGCAGGTTTTTGAGAAATTCTCAAAGGCATCTAGTATGATAGCTAGTTGTGAGAAGATCTCTATCTATTTCTCAGGTGTTCAACCTGGGGCCAAGCAGGATATCCTTAAATTGCTAGACTATAGTGAAGGTTCACTACCATTTAAATACTTAAGAGAGCCCTTGTCATAAAAAAAAACTCACTATCACTCAATGTATGCCTGTGGTGGACAAGATTACAGAAAAAATCAAATGCTGGAGATCAAAGCATCTAACTTATGTTGAGAGGCTGCAACTTATCAACTTTATAATCATTGGAATGCAAACTTGTTGGGTTCAAATATTCCCCCTTTCCAAAAAGATTATGAAATTGATAGAACAAGTATGCAAAACCTACTTATGGACTGGAGCTGTGGCAAACTCAAAAAGTGCCTTGGTATCTTGGTAGAAAATATGTCAACCTAGAGGAGCAGGAGGGCTGAATGTAATCCACTAGTGTACATGGAACAGAGCTGCCATAGTGAAACAACTTTGGGCTCTTGCTTCAAAGAAAGATTGTTTGTGGATAAAATGAGTCCATATTTATTATATGAAGCATGAGGCATTGAATCTTGTTTAATCCCTGGCAATGCTACTTAGATTATTAGGAAAATTATAAAATCAAGAGGATTTATCATAGCTGCTCAGACCCTTCAGGGTGATCTGTACAACAGGTTGCACACAATGATACAAGTGGAAAGTTTAGTGTTAAGAAAATGTATACTACCCTCAGGCCTCTCTTCCCAAAGGTGCAATGGAGGTGTCTTACATCCTACCCAGCTATTCATCCTCAAC